>OX451735.1:216509953-217109953 GCA_948472305.1 Vicia faba | reverse complement strand
TTATTTAATTCATTAATTTAATTTAGTAATTAATTTAGGTTTAATTTCTTTCCTTTAAATAAAAACAACAAAAAGATATTTTCTTTAATCAAAAGGGTCAAAACCCTAATCATGCGTCCGATTCAATTTTGCGCCGCGATTTGCCTTTTTTATCAAATAATGTACCTGCTTCCGGATTGTAATAGTTAATAGGACATTTAATTATTTTTATTCGCTTTATTTTATTTTTCAAAGGGTTTGTTTTTGGCGATGTAAATACACGACGCCTTGTAATTTAAATTCCGCATTTTATTTCCGCAAATTAGAATTGTTAGATGTTTGATAATAGGGTTTGCATGACAAGACTGAATGTTAATCTTAAAATCAAATTAGATCACCCTTAACATGTACAAAGATAAAATAACTGAAAACGACACACTCACACATGCGCACTCTTAGGGTACACCCCACTTGGTTGCCTTCATACACGGTATCGAGTATAGGTTGTTTTAGAGGTCGTCCTTTTGTCTAAAAGATCATAGTCGCCTCGAAACGATTGCCTCAGATATTGTTGCCTCAAACATATGATCTAAACACATTAGGGTTACCGCTAAGGCGACCTAACATTGCTTTGGTAATCATAAGTCCCTCATTCGAATTGACCCTTAAACTCCAACGATGGTGCTACCTACTCATCAATAGTGGGATAGCATTGTCTAAAGGAAATTAGCATAGAACGATTCCTTTTTCGAGTAGATAGATGGTTCTCAGATACTTGCTGTGATCGGTGGATCTGGAACTGACTGTTTAACGTTGGTTCGCGAAATGTCGCGGAAGCAAGAGTCGCCACCGTCTTTTATTTTCTCCAAATGGAAAGGACAAAAGCACATAAAAATTCCTTATAGAGATTGCTCTCGGTTCGGGAGGTAGATTATAGAAAGGGAAGGTGTTAGCACCCTTTCTATCCATGGTTATCCATGGGCTCTTAGATACTTGCTCACTTGTGTTTTCAAAAATGGTTTGTTTTCTTTTCAACTGTGGGTTTTAAAAAGTTTCTTTGAAAATTTCAGTTCGACTCTTGTATCGGTCCTCAAGAGTGTTTGAAAAATGCTTTCGAAAGCTTTTTGAAAATGTGTTAGTGTGAAAAGTATTTTTGATTTGTTTTGTTTTGAATTAGAGCAAGTATCCACGAGTCGTCTACCTACCCTAAGGAATTCGTCTGTGTAAATGTCCTTTAAAGTAGTGCCATCCCACCATTGAGAGGTAGGTAGCACCACCGTTGGAGGTATTCGGGTCAATTCGAGTTTAGGGACATGGTGATCACCAGAGCAATGGGAAGACACCTTAGAAGCTACCCTCATGCCAGGTTCCCGGATCATGAGGACTTACTGAGACATCCTCTACTCGACGATCACCTTTTGAGGCAAGGCAACAGTGAGGCGTACCCTAGGGGTGGTGTGTGATTTATGTGTCGTTTTCATTTGTATTTATCTTGTCATGTCAAAGTGATCTATCGTTTGATTTTATTTATTGTCATTCATTCTTGCATGCCTTGATTAACAGTTAAAAGTGCGAGAAAAGTAAAGTTCTAAACTATTACAAAAGGCGCGGGTCCACATCGCCAAAATTTCTTGAACCCGATTTGACAGAAAAATAAAGAATTAAAAATGCGAAAGATTAAAATGTTACATGGCCTTGGGAGAGATACATAAATATTAGAAAGAATAGAAAGTAAATATGCGAATTGGAATTAAAGTTGAAACGAGGGCGTTGGACCCTTTTTTGCAAAATTAGCTTAAATGATTAAATTAATTAAAATTAAAAAGAAAAGGAATTGTTTTTGGTATTTTTTGGTATTTAGGAGAATTTAATGCAATTAAACCTAATTCTACAATTTTTATTTTATTATGAAAACATATTAAAGTTTAACCTAAAATTAACCCTAATTATTTTACATGCAATTTAATTACAAAAATAAGTAATAGTAAATATTTAATTATTATGAAAGAAAAGAAAAAAGGATAAAAAATTAATTAAACCCTAATTCTACCAATTTTAGATTTTTATTATGAAAATATTACAATTAAACCTAATTTAATAACTAAAATTAATTAATGCAATTTATTTACAAAAATACTAGAATAAAATATTTATTATTTTTTTCATCTTTTCTGATTTTTTTATGTGTTTTTTATATATTATGAAAATATTAAATTAATTAAAAATAATAATTTAAAGATAGTAAAAATAATGAAAAAAAAACAAAGAATAATAAAAAGGGTTTGCAAACCTAAGGGGGTCTGCCCCTAATTTGGAGGGTGAAGCCCATCAATTTTGAGCCCAAATAAGCCTGGCCTGATTGACTTTCCAGTAGCGTGCCCAAGCGTTGACTATGGTTCACCGTGTTCCTCAGATCGTGGCCTTCTGATCGTCTCCATTGGGCACGTGGATGGATAGACCTTGTGGACGTACGATGCTCCCTAAGGGTGAAACTGCATGGAAACATTAAATGCAAAATAATATGAAAGGGGGGTGGGGACCTGGGACTCGAACCCAGGTCCTGATGATTACCAACCAAGCGCTTCACCAACTGCTCCACTTTGTTTTCTTTGTATATTATATAATAAGCAATCAATATAAAACAAAACAAACGCGTTAGTGGATTCTTGGCGCGAACTTTCAAACGGACCAACCGCTGATAGCCACCTAAGCGTCTTCCTCGTTGGCTTGTTTTTTCCTGAAATACAACAAACATAGGCAACGGTTTTGAACCGTTCTAACAGGCATCATTAGAGAAAATAGCGAATAGCACATGGGCATGTATAAATTGTTCGGACTAGGGCCATTAGAATCGTCTCTCTCTCACGATTCCAACGATGTATCTCTCATGGCCTAATTGTTCCAGGTTTGAAAACCCCTAAATCAATTTCCACGGAACCCTAATATGCTCTCATGGTGGATCCTTCGTTTTAGCATGAAACTCCAATCAAATTACGCAGGTAGCTTACAAACATCATTCTAAACACAAAAACAACAATGAAATATGTTAAAAACGCATGAATGATGGAAAACGATTTTGGAATTTTTCTTACCAACTTCAATGGTGATTTCGTGTTTTCTTGAGTATGGGACTTAGGGAATGATTGGAAAATGTTCTATGATCCTCAAGGAAGCTAATGGAACAACTATTTGGCCCTGAATCGTCCTAGAACTTGGTTTTCAGATTTGACTTTTCTTGATAAATTTCAAGTTTGCATATGGCTTCTTCTGCGCAGCTTAGGGTCTAAAGGCACGAGGGTTAGCTTGCTTGTATATGTATGAATGATTTAGGGTTGAAAACTTGATCAAAGAATCCTTGAATTGATTGTGCAATATTTGATTTTTATGGCATTAGTTTTTCAATCTTTTTCATGCAATTTGATATCAAATCATGACAAAACCTTCCAAAAATGATTATGCACGAATCTTGAGTGTCCAATGAGAGTATTTTCTGCACCAAAAGATTTGATTTCATTAGTTTAGTATTTTTTCATATTTTATTTAGTTTAAATGAATTAATTGTAATAAAAAATTCAAATAAATAAATAAAAATAATAAGAAACTTCCCTTTGGGCCAAATGGTCGTGTGCAGGTCTTGGATGATGAATTGTGGAAGAAAAAGAGGCCCATTAGCAATTTTAGGTCATTTGAAGCAATGTTGACTTTTCAAAATATCCAAAAATTTCCCAACTTCCACAAGGCATAACTTGCTCAATTTTTAAGCTTTGCTCATGTTCTTGGACATTTTGGAAAGATCTTTGAGTCCTCTAACCAATGTCTTTTGTCCCATGCCATTTTGATTTACCAATCTCAAGTTATGGCTTTTGACTTAAAGTCCCTTTTTGTTGACTTTTGAAAATGACCTATAATGTTGAAATTGATAACTTTTTGTGAGAGCATTTATTGGACTTGAAGTATGAAGATGGGTTGTAGGAAATGTCTTTCCCTTCAAAATGAGCTTTGGATGGAATTTTTCTGATAATCCATGTGAAAGTTATGCCCTGGTTAATTTACAGTTGACTTTTTCAGCTGTCCAAATAAGGAAACTTTTGCATCTTGATGATTTTTGAGCCAAGCTTTGAGAATCATGATCAAGCATTGATCAAATGATGTTTGTGGCTTCAAAATGAGATGTTGACCAAAAATTTGAACTTTTGACTGCCAAATGACCATTTTGCCCCTATAGTTGACTATAGTGCAATTAGGGTTTTGACTGTGCAATTTTGTGCTGAAAGTCTTGAAACTTTGTATGAGGATGATTGACCATGTTTATAGGCATGTGGGACTTGATTGGACCCTTGGAAACTTCATTTTCTTGATCAGAACCAAAACCCTAATTTTGACTGTTAGGAGGCCCTTGAACTGTGCAACCCTTGGGGAATTTTGAAGCCTGACTTGGAAATTTCTTGAAGAATATGGGAGGGAAAATTTTGGGGTACAACAGTTGCCCCTGTTCAATCTTCTTAGACCTGAGGATGCAGATTGGCTGACATGCCTTTCGTAATCTGAGGGTGGAAGATGATTGAACACTAGAGTGCCCAGAAATTTGCGCTCACATAGTAGCAGTGATGGTGGAAATGGGCTTATAGATGCCATTTAGAGATTGATGAATAGGATGATGGGCTTATAGATGCCATCTGGATGTTGATCGCGTAAGAGATTCCTTAGCGAGAACTTGCGTACCTGCAAAAGAAAAATGAGTACCTGACATGTTGCAGGATCTGGTCTTCAGATGCTTTATATAGATGTGTCCTGACTGGTTACAGGAATCGGATCTTCGAATTCTTCAGACGTGCCCTGGCGAGATACAGGAATCGAGTCTGGTAATGTTAGTCTTCAACGGATACACCCTGGCAAGATTCAGGCATCGGATCCTCGAACTCTTCAGACACACCCTGGCAAGATACAGGAATCGGATCTGGTAATGCTAGTCTTCAACGGATACACCCTGGCAAGATTCAGGCATCGGATCCTCGAACTCTTCAGACACACCCTGGCAAGATACAGGAATCGGATCTGGTAATGTTAGTCTTCAACGGATACACCCTGGCAAGATTCAGGTATCGGATCCTCGAACTCTTCAGACACACCCTGGCAAGATACAGGAATCGGATCCTCGAACTCTTCAGACACACCCTGGCAAGATACAGGAATCGGATCTGGTAATGTTAGTCTTCAACGGATACACCCTGGCAAGATTCAGGTATCGGATCCTCGAACTCTTCAGACACACCCTGGCAAGATACAGGAATCGGATCTGGTAATGTTAGTCTTCAACGGATACACCCTGGCAAGATTCACGTATCGGATCCTCGAACTCTTCAGACACACCCTGGCAAGATACAGGAATCAGATCTGGTAATGTTAGTCTTCAACGGATACACCCTGGCAAGATTCAGGTATCGGATCCTCGAACTCTTCAGACACACCCTGGCAAGATACAGGAATCGGATCTGGTAATGCTAGTCTTCAACGGATACACCCTGGCAAGATTCAGGTATCGGATCCTCGAACTTTTCAGACACACCCTGGCAAGATACAGGAATCGGATCTGGTAATGTTAGTCTTCAACGGATACACCCTGGCAAGATTCAGGTATCGGATCCTCGAACTCTTCAGACACACCCTGGCAAGATACAGGAATCAGATCTGGTAATGCTAGTCTTCAACGGATACACCCTGGCAAGATTCAGGTATCGGATCCTCGAACTCTTCAGACACACCCTGGCAAGATACAGGAATCGGATCTGGTAATGTTAGTCTTCAACGGATACACCCTGGCAAGATTCAGGCATCGGATCCTCGAACTCTTCAGACACACCCTGGCAAGATACAGGAATCAGATCTGGTAATGTTAGTCTTCAACGGATACACCCTGGCAAGATTCAGGAATCGGATCTTTAGTTGCGACCATTGATGGTAATCATTTTTGTACTTTTGTCCTGAAAAGACAAGTGTTAGTTGTATGCGATGTCATGTGGTATGACATGCGAGATGCTCTCTGAATACGTGAGATTGTATGTTCGTGATGCGTATATGCATGCTATAATGTATGAAGATGTTTATGAATGTATTTTTTCGTCTAGGAAAGTAAATCCTTGACGGGTGCCGGGAAGTCACTCCTGGGCTGATGTTGAAGAATGGATTTTGCTTCCGCTGGGGATGATAATTGCAAGGATACCGGTTGGGAGAAGATAACTCCGTTGGGGAATAAACTTGGCGAATGGATTACTCTGCGGGGGGGCAAAGTACTCTAGCGATCTTGCTGGGAAGCAATACTCTGTGGGGAGAGAGATACTTTGCTGAGTTGATAATAACTTGCTGGGGATACCATTGTTGTATTGGAAGTGTTTATAGACTTCGCTGGGGATAAGAAAGAACTATGTTGACGACGACCTTTCCGTGGCTTTTGGCTGAGGATAACCCAGTTATATCCTGGTAAGGAAATAACTCTTTGAATAAAGCCGGGCGACGCGTTCGCGCTCTGCGAGGATAAGCTTCCAGAATCTACTAGGGATAAGCTTACTTCCTGGGGATGATATTCCGACTTCCCTGGGGAAACTGGATTGGACTCTCCTGGGGAGGGTTTCGAATTGCGGGGGAAGTGATTCTTTTGAATGTTGGTATGCCGCCGGGGAACAATCTTTAGACCAAGACTGCCGGGGATGCTTGTTAAGAATACATATGCTGCTGGGGAGATGTTGAGATCCACTGGAGGATACCCAACTTCCTTAAGATTTGATAACTTAGCTTGGGGAGAGTGCACTGACTTGCTGACGTACTCTCTGGGGAATTAAGATACCTGGTTATGTTCTTTAGCTGAACCTACCTTGGTACCTTGGAGGACAGGACAATTAGATTGCTCAGACAACTCTTTATTGCCCCTGTTTCTAATGTTACCTGTAATTAATCCTTTGTTTCGTATGCAAATATTTATGAGTTAGCAAATTATTGTCAATGCATATATCACAAATTGAACCTTGGACGTTCTTCGCAAAACAAAACAGGAAAAGAAAAACAATTGGCACTTTTAACTGAAAAGTATATTTGTATTGATTTTTGAATGGCCTGTAAATAGGCGTTTTATGTACAAGAGGCTGACGTCCTAGTAAGAGAACGCCGCCGAACAAGAGAGTTTATACAACTTTTGTACAAAAGAAAATAAAACAGCTGTGTGAAATGAATGATCCCACTGGGTTTCAACTCTGTTATTGCCTTTATAACTCCGAGCGTCTCATCACTTGATGACCTAAACGAAGATGAAGCTGACTGATCGATGCCGTCTGAACTTGATGTAGATACCGGATTCTGGATGCAAAGTGATCCAATGAGACATAGTATTACGCTTTTATCCCTAATTTTTGCCTGGACCGCCCTTTCGGGTTTTCAGTCCACCGGGATACCCATTTTTGCCCAAGCCGCCTTTTCAGGTTTTCGACTTGCCGGGTGTACAGATTTTTTTTCATTTCATCCCTTCATTTTGCCCGAACCCTTTTGGTTCGCCGGGAAGCCCTAATTTTTGCCTAGGCATGTCAGCCTAGCGGGTCTTTTTTCATGCGTAGTATCTTTTTACTATGTCTGCATTGGCGGGGTGAGGAAGGTCGTCACCATCCATATTGGTTAGAATCATGGCTCCTCCTGAGAACACATGTTTAACCACAAATGGCCCTTCATACGTAGGGGTCCATTTGCCCCTTGGATCACTCTGAGGAAGGATGATTCGCTTGATTACCAGATCCCCAACTTGATATTCCTGTGGTCTGACCTTTTTGTTAAATGCCCTGATCATCCGTTTCTGATACGTCTGACCATGACAGATAGCAGCAAGTCTCTTCTCATCAATAAGGTTTAACTGATCAAGTCGTGTCTGGATCCAATCATCTTCGTTCAGATTTGTATCCTTCATTATTCGGAGAGAGGGTATTTGCACCTCGATCGGTAAGACTGCCTCCATACCATAAACCAGAGAGAAAGGAGTTGCCCCGGTTGACGTCCTGGCTGAGGTACGGTACCCATGTAGAGCGAAAGGTAACATCTCGTGCCAATCTTTATAAGTCACTGTCATCTTCTGCACGATTTTCTTGATGTTTTTATTTGCTGCTTCTACAGCCCCATTCATCTTCGGTCTGTAAGGAGAAGAATTATGGTGTTGTATTTTGAACTGCTCGCAGAGCTCAGTGATCATCTTGTTATTCAGATTGGTACCGTTATCTATAATAATTCTCTCAGGGACGCCGTATCGACAGATCAGATTATGCCGAATGAACCGTGCCACAACAGTCTTGGTTACCGTAGCGTAGGAAGCTGCTTCGACCCACTTTGTAAAATAATCAATCGCCACTAGGATGAAGCGATGCCCATTAGATGCTGTAGGTTTAATCTCACCGATCATGTCTATGCCCCACATCACAAACGGCCAAGGCGCAGTTAGAACATTCAGAGGAACTGGAGGAACATGCACTTTGTCTGTATAAATCTGGCACTTATGGCATGTCCTGGAATGTTGGTAGCAGTCAGCCTCCATTGTGGACAAGTAATACCCTGCCCGAAGGATCTTCTTTGCCATTGTATGCCCACTGGAATGTGTACCAAAGGTCCCTTCATGTAGCTCTTCCATGATCCTTTCTGCCTCAGTCTTATCCACACAACGCAGTAAGGTTGAATCATGGTTTCGCTTGTACAAGATGCCGTTGCTAAGGAAGAACTTGGCCGCGAACCTTCTCAGAAACTTCTTATCATTGACTAAGGCACCTTCAGGATATTACTGAGCTTCCAAATATCTCTTCACCTCATGGTACCAAGGCTTCTCAGTCACCAATTCAGTCTCGAGATCGCAACAGTATGCCGGTTCGTCCAGTTTCCATATGATGATCCGGGGAGCCTCATTATCCCATTTGACCTTGAACATAGAAGACATTGTAGCTAACGCGTTCGCCAGCTGATTCTCTTCTCTTGGGAAGTGTTCAAAGGTTATCTTCGTGAAGTGGGGGATCAAGGTCAATACGCATTCTCTGTAAGGAATAAGGTTCGGATGTTTCGTATCCCACTCTCCTTTGATCTGATTGATCACAAGAGTGGAATATCCGAAAACACTCAGAAACTTGATCCTTAGGTCGATCGCGGCTTGAAGACCCATGATGCACGCCTCATACTCCGCCATGTTGTTGGTACAGTTGAAACATAGCCGGGCAGTGAGCGGAGTATGAGTGCCTTGAGGGGATATGATTATGGCGCCGATACCGTTACCCAAAGCATTGGAGGCTCCGTCAAATTGCATAGACCATCGGGATCCTTCCTCAGGTCCTTCATCCGGTCCAGGTACTTCACAATTAGTCACTATCATGATGCTTTCGTCCGGAAACTCGAAGTTCATTGACTGATAGTCATCTACGGCCTGATGTGCCAAGTGGTCTGCCAATACACTTCCCTTGATGGCTTTCTGGGTTGTATACTGAATGTCGTATTCCGTCAAGATCATTTGCCATCTTGCAATTCTCCCAGACAGAGCAGGCTTTTCAAATATGTACTTTATAGGATCCATCTTTGAGATCAACAAGGTAGTGTGAGTCAGCATATACTGTCTCAGCCGGCGAGCAGCCCATACCAAAGCGCAGCAAGTTTTCTCAAGCAGTGAGTATCGGGTCTCACAGTCGGTAAACTTTTTGCTAAGGTAATAAATGGCATGCTCTTTTCGGCCAGACTCGTCATGCTGCCCCAGCACACACCCCATTGAGTTGTCAAGCACTGTTAGGTATAGTATCAAAGGTCTCCCTTCAACCGGTGGCATAAGGATGGGTGGTTCTTGGAGATACTCTTTGATTCTGTCAAAAGCAGCCTGACATTCATCATTCCAACGTACTACCTGATCTTTCTTCAGTAGCTTGAAGATTGGCTCACAAGTAGCAGTTAGATGCGAGATGAAGCGAGCAATGTAATTCAGGCGTCCTAAAAAGCCTCTGACCTCTTTCTCTGTCCTAGGAACTGGCATCTCTTGAATAGCTTTAACCTTAGCAGGGTCCACTTGAATACCCTTGTCACTTACAACGAAGCCTAGCAACTTTCCCGATCTTACCCCGAAGGTGCACTTGTTCGGGTTCAACCTCAGCTTGTATAGTTTCAACCGGTCAAACAATTTCTGCAGATGATCTAGGTGCTCTTCCTTAGTCTGGGACCTTGCGATCATGTCGTCAACATATACTTCTATCTCATGATGGATCATGTCATGAAATAAAGCAACCATGGCACGCTGGTAGGTTGCCCCAACGTTCTTCAGTCCAAAAGGCATGACCTTGTAGCAGAAGGTGCCCCACTGAGTAACAAAGGTAGTCTTCTCCATGTCTTCAGGTGCCATCTTGATCTGATTGTAACCTGAAAAACCATCCATGAAAGAGAACACCTTATGCTGAGCTGTATTATCAACAAGGACATCAATGTGAGGTAGAGGGAAGTCATCTTTGGGGCTGGCCCTGTTCAGATCCCTGTAGTCGACACACATTCTGACCTTACCGTCCTTCTTAGGTACCGGCACCACATTAGCAACCCACTGAGGGTAAGAAGTCACTGCAAGGAACCCAGCATCAAACTGTTTCATAACCTCGACTTTAATCTTCTCAGACATTTCTGGACGCATACGGCGGACCTTTTGCTTAACCGGAGGGCAGTCTTCCTTAGTTGGCAAGTGATGGACCACAATATCGGTATCCAACCCGGGCATGTCTTCGTAGGACCAGGCAAAGATCTCCATATAATCATGTAGCATCTTAGTCAACTGTTGCTTCACGCTGAGCTCTAGGTTGGCACCGATCTTTACCTCTTTCCTGTCTGCCTCAGTACCCAAGTTTATTATTTCCACTGGCTCTTCGTGTGGTCGAATTTCCCTCTCTTCCTGAAGTAACAGTCTTGCAAGCTCGCCAGGCACTTCGCAATCATCTTCACCTTCGTCTTCGGCTAAGTTGATCAGATTTTCGAAGTCATAACTGGCAGTAGCAGAGTCGTTACCAGTGAGATCCAGAGTGGATTGAAACCTGTATGAGTGAGTGTGTATGTAAATACAGCTGTTTTGAAATATATGTAAAGGAAAGAAAGACAGAAAAGGAGCACAAGATTTGTAATGCGAGAAAACGTCCAAGATTTTCATTTATGATATATGAAATGACAATTTATATGCCCTCACAAATGAAACCACGGTGCCTCGGGTAAGACACCGGGCCATAGAGTTTATTTATTGTTTATTACAAATAACGAAACAAAGAAGTTTATTACTGCGTAACAAAGGTAACAGGAGTATGGTCTTTGGCAATCCAATTGTTCAATCCGCCTTCGGTTGTCGGGTAGATCCAGCTATTGAACTCAGCTTCGTCCACTTCATTGTCCTCCCCAACAGCATTCACTCCTGGATTTGTAATGAGCACAGGAGGTCTTCTAGTCTTCGCCTTCCGCATAGCTTTCTGACCCTCTGCAGTAAAACCCAGCCCAAATTTGTCAGTTTTCTGTGTAAAGTCGGGAAGCCTGCCCCAGTTAGCACATTCACCTTTTTGAACCACAGCTCGGGCATCCTTCAGGGAAGCCATCTTCAAAGGAACATTCGCTTCTACTGCTGTTTCTGCTGCCGCTGAAATTGGAAGCACCTCCTCGAAATGCTGAAAGGGGGTTTCAATAAACTCCCCGTCCATCTCAATGTATCTGAAGGAATTCAGATGGCTTACCATATACTCCTCCTCTCTCTGCACAGTGACGATCTTCCCTCTGACAGGGTACTTCAGCTTCTGGTGCAAGGTAGAGGTTACTGCCCCAGCCTTATGTATCCAAGGTCGACCCAGTAGACAAGAGTACGATGGACGGATATCCATCACATAAAAAGTAGAGTCAAACACCTGAGAGCCCACGCGAATAGGAATGTCAACCTCTCCATGAACCATCCTTTTTGAACCGTCAAAGGCCCTGACGATGATATTGCTGGGTTTTAATTCCAGGCCTTCACAATCCAAACGGTCTAAAGCCTTCTTTGGTAGAACATTCAAGGAAGAACCAGTATCCACCAATACATGTGCCAGAGTAGTGCCCATGCATTCGATAGAGACATGCAGAGCATCATTGTGGTCTCTTCCCTTCGCAGTCAGGTCAACATCTGAGAAACCCAAGCCATTATCCGCTGTCAGATTTGCTACGCAGTCAGTGAATTGGACAGCAGATGTCTCCTGTGGCACATGGGCCGTCTTGAGAAATGAGATCAAGGCCTTAGCATGGGCCTCGGAGCACAGCAATAAAGAGAGCATGGAGATTTTGGAGGGCGTGTGCCCCAGCTGTTCCACAACATTGAAGTCACTCTTCTTTATAATTTTCAAGATTTCCTCCATCTCTTGTTGGAAGGCCTCAGTAGTTATAGGTATAGGTGCCTCCATCTGGGCAGGCTCAACTTCAATTCCTTTGCCCCGAGCATTAGATGACTCGGCAGCAGGAGAAACAACTTGATCAGCAACAGGAACAGGTACACTTGTAGGAGTTATAAGGAGGGGTCTTCGGGTAGCAGGCGGTGCAATGTCAGGCGAGAAGAGCCTGCCACTGCGGGTAACCTTGGCTGGGCCAGTGATGTCACAGATACTGGAGCCAGTGTTGAACTCTTGTTTAATCCCGTTTACATACACATCTGCCCCATAATGCCAGGGGACAGCTTTATCAGATACATAGGGAAGAGGCCCCGGAACAGTGATAACCACAGGTGCAACAGTCATGATTTGAACAGGCTTCTTCGGGAGAGCCTTGATTGGATTATTGAAGATGGTAACCACGGAAACTTCTTTTACCGGAATCAACTGAACAATAGACTTCTTAAACATAATCTCCTTGCTATCCATTAGGCTTTGGATGCCTAACTTCAGCAAGGGACAACCGGATAGGGAAACAGCACAGAACAGGCAACCCTCACTGCAACCCAGAAATAAACCGGCCAGCAGTAGGTTCCTCTTGACGGTCTTCAAAGGAGTAGCTAGATCATCCACAGAAACAGCGTAAATATCTTCGTCAACAGCATTTACTCCATGCTGGGGCATAGGAGCAGTAACCACATTCGGCCTCTCAGGCGCTTCAAACTGTATCTCCTTCGCGTCGATAAGGTCTTGCACCTTATTCCTTAATGCCCAACAGTCATCAGTGGCATGCCCCGGGCTATCAGAATGATAAGCACAACGAGCATTTGGGTTGTACTTAGGAGATGTAGTATTTGCAAACTTCGGAGCCTCTCTGACGGTTACTAAGTTGGTTGAGAGCAACTGGGGTAAGATCTGCGACAAGGTTATACTCAAACAGGTGAATTCCCTTCTGGGTCTCTCAGCCCTTGGTTGGTTAGCTTGCCGAGGAGCGGCTGCAGGCTTTGCAATCACCAATGCATTGACAGATTGGCGGCGCTCTGGTTTGTCTTGCCTTCTAGGCCCATACGCCACACTGGCCTCTTTTTTGAAGGGTTTCTTCTCTGAACTTGTGGATGCACCCTTTGGAATCTTACCAGACTTCAACCCAGCCTCAATTCTCTCTCCAGTCAGAATCAGATCAGTGAACCCTGCAGACGAATTCCCGATAAGATGGTTGAAAAATGGCCCAGATAGGGTCCCCAAGAACATGTCTACCAACTCCCGATCAGTCAACAGAGGCTGCACCCTGCCAGCCAGATCCCTCCACTTCTGAGCGTACTCTTTAAAACCTTCACTTGAACCTAACGACATACCCTGGAGTTGGGTACGTGTAGGGGCAAGGTCGGCATTATATTGATACTGCTTATAGAAAGCAGTAGCCAACTCCTCCTAGTTACGAACCTTGGTCTCATCCAGCTGATAGAACCATTCGAGATGAGTCCCTGAAAGACTCTCCTGGAAGAAGTGGATCCACAAATTCTTATCCGCTGAGTACGGTTGAATCTTCCGAACATAGGACCTGAGATGTAGCTTGGGGCAAGACGCCCCGTCGTATTTAGTGAAAGATGGTGCTTTGAATTTCCGAGGAATGATTACACCAGTTGACAAACCCAGATCTCCAAAATCTAGCCCAGGTACCTGTTGTATCTCCATAGCATTCAACCTGTCTTCCAACTGCTTGTAACGGTCTTCTGCAGGAGGATACTGCTCTTCATCAAAATCAATCTCGTTGTCGGAGACTACCAGACTAGGACCTTTTTCCGCTTGAGGAGTACTCTTGCCAATGGAAGAACCAGCCTCTTCATTCTGCAGAGTATTGCCAAACCTTCGGCCCGAGCTGAACAGAACAGTCCTTCTCTTCTTCTTCTTTTCCTTCTTCAGAAGCAGAGCCTTCAGCTCTTCTTGGCCTTGAGCCAAACCCTTGATTAATTCCTGAAATTGCGCATTCTGCGCCTGAAGAGCTTTGATGGATGTCTCAGTTGATGATGAGTCGGGATTCATGATGCTGAAATAAACAGCGAAGAACGGTAAGCAACCTGAAAAGGAGAAAACCTGCTATGCACATGATGAATGGAATGCGTATGATTTATGTTTTCAAAGACAATCGGGAATCAACTTTGTAAACAAAAAGGAGCACACTTCATTAGATTCAACTTTGAAACTGAAATCATTCAACAGGCTGCCCTTAGGCGTTACATGAAAGGAAATACTGAAAAGGGAAATAAAACTGTAAAAGAACATCCAGAGCTCCTTATTGATCCCATGGTCTCCTCTTCTCAGCACGGATGTAGGCATTCAGAGCTCTCTCATTCTCCAACTGCTTTGTCAGCTTCTGGATCTTTAATTCCTGCTCGTTGAACTTTTCCCGGTAAGAATCCCGCTCTTCTCACAGTTGCGACCAAGATCTCTTCAATGTCTCATAATCAGTAGGTATCTGAGGAGGAAGGACAGTTGGAGGAACACCATCTTTGTCAGGACACTCAAGAATGACGGGTCTGACAGCTTCATACGGCATACCTAACTTCTGAGCACGGATGCGAACCCATTTGTAGTAGGCTTCCATAGGTAAAGAAGTCTTTGGCCCCAACTCTTGTGGGTCAGCTTTATGAACTTTGTCCCAAGCCTTGATGAACCTACGACGCAGCTCGTCACTATCCACCTGAAACTCAAAACTGATATGAGGAACCAACATCTCATGGGGGCCTGCTCTTCTGGCTCTTCCAAACTGACGGAGCGCTAGACATGGATTGTAAGAGATCCCTCCTTGGGTACCAATCAGAGGAACATTAGGGTATTCCCCGCATCGATCAATGACAGCTATCTCATCCAAACCTCTGCAAGTCCAAATGATGTCTTTATCGGTGAGAGACATCAACCTGTGAGCCCAACCTCTTCCTTCTTGATTCTTCAGTACGAACTTAGGGAGGTGAGAAATAAACCACCTCACCAACAAAGGAATACAACACCATAGGGTTCCTCGTCTTCGGGTAGTACGGGCATGAAGTTGTTGCAAGATGTCACCCAAGAGAGTGGGCACCGGATTCTGAGACATAAAGATCCTTATGGCAGTGACATTGATGAAGTTGTCAGGATTAGGAAACAAGACTAACCCATAGATTAGGAGAGCCAAGATGTCTTAATATGCCCTAAAGTCCAGGTCATTCTAGAAACTATTAGCTTTACCGATCAGAAACTTGGCCAAGAAACCCTTAACTCCGCTTCTAGTCACCCAGTTATCCAATACCTCTTGATGTGTCAGGGGAAGAGCTGCAGCAACATCCTCAAGCCTGAGGGTCTTTTCCCAACCAGTGAAGGGAGTCTGATTCAAGATAGGGATACCAAGCAAGTCAGAGAACTCTTCCAGGGTAGGGACCAGCTGGAAGTCTTGAAAGGTGAAGCACTGGTACAGAGGGTCATAGAACTGGGTCAGAACACTCATCAACTGTTGATCCCGCTTTGCAGTGACTAAACTGAGAAGAGAACCATGCCTCTGAATGAAGGAAGTGGTATTTGGAATTCTGCTAACCAACTCCTCAAGCAACTCAGGTGAACGAACAAAGTTGAACCGGATAGTATTCCTTCGCACAGGCATCATAATGTCCTACAAAACAGAGCAAAGGTGAAACCCTCTTGTCTTTGAAATGGTCAGTCCTTATGCAGGATGCATGCAATGCTCATGATGTTATGATGTTATGATAAAGCACACCACAAATAGATACAAAGGCAAACATGGTAAGGCACACAAGTCACACAAGACAAGCCCTTAAAGTTTAGGCCAGCATGAGGTCTAGGTACTACCCTCTTTCAGTTTGTTGGTTCATACCTGTCCTATCAAAGTAACCGGGTTCTTAGAGGATCCCAATATCATTGACTACCCTCAATCGGTCATAACTCCAGCATCGCAATCTTTTCTTGTGGCCAGAACCATCACGAGAGTTTAGCTTCAATGGGCGTAGCATACTGCTACAATTCTAAAGGCCAAGTTGTGTCAATTAATTTTCTAAGGTTGTTGGTGCTTAATGACTCCTTAGAAGACCCATATTCTCCTCGTTGCGACACAAGGGATATCAGTACAGACCAAGGTGCCACACCAACATAGCCACTGTTTCACCCGTGTCGGTCTATGCCGGACAGGTCCCTCACAGCTTATGCTACCTAAACAGGGTATCCCCAGATCCGGGTTAGGATCTATAGAACTCCCAAGCAACCCACAATTTAAAGCAAGCAAAGCAATACAATTGAAAACACAGTTATGAACTAAAGCCCTAAGGTACACCTCACTTTATGTTAAGTCCCCAGCAGAGTCGCCAGTTCTGTGATCGGTGGATCTGGAACTGACTGTTTAACGCTGGTTCACGAAATGTCGCGGAAGCAAGAGTCGCCACCGTCTTTTATTTTCTCCAAATGGAAAGGACAAAAGCACAGAAAAATTCCTTATAGAGATTGCTCTCGGTTCGGGAGGTAGATTATAGAAAGGGAAGGTGTTAGCACCCTTTCTATCCATGGTTATCCATGGGCTCTTAGATACTTGCTCACTTGTGTTTTCAAAAATGGTTTGTTTGCTTTTCAACTGTGGGTTTTAAAAAGTTTCTTTGAAAATTTCAGTTCGACTCTTGTATCGGTCCTCAAGAGTGTTTGAAAAATGCTTTCGAAAGCTTTTTGAAAATGTGTTGGTGTGAAAAGTATTTTTGATTTGTTTTGTTTTGAATTAGAGCAAGTATCCACGAGTCGTCTACCTACCCTAAGGAATTCGTCTGTGTAAATGTCCTTTAAAGTAGTGCCATCCCACCATTGAGAGGTAGGTAGCACCACCGTTGGAGGTATTCGGGTCAATTCGAGTTTAGGGACACGGTGATCACCAGAGCAATGGGAATACACCTTAGAAGCTACCCTCATGCCAGGTTCCCGGATCATGAGGACTTACTAAGACATCCTCTACTCGACGATCACCTTTCGAGGCAAGGCAACAGTGAGGCGTACCCTAGGGGTGGTGTGTGATTTGTGTGTCGTTTTCATTTGTATTTATCTTGTCATGTCAAAGTGATCTATCGTTTGTTTTTATTTATTGTCATTCATTCTTGCATGCCTTGATTAACAGTTAAAAGTGCGAGAAAAGTAAAGTTCTAAACTATTACAAAAGGCGCGGGTCCACATCGCCAAAATTTCTTGAACCCGATTTGACAGAAAAATAAAGAATTAAAAATGCGAAAGATTAAAATGTTACATGGCCTTGGGAGAGATGCATAAATATTAGAAAGAATAGAAAGTAAATATGCGAATTGGAATTAAAGTTGAAACGAGGGCGTTGGACCCTTTTTTGCAAAATTAGCTTAAATGATTAAATTAATTAAAATTAAAAAGAAAAGGAATTGTTTTTGGTATTTTTTGGTATTTAGGAGAATTTAATGCAATTAAACCTAATTCTACAATTTTTATTTTATTATGAAAACATATTAAAGTTTAACCTAAAATTAACCCTAATTATTTTACATGCAATTTAATTACAAAAATAAGTAATAGTAAATATTTAATTATTATGAAAGAAAAGAAAAAAGGATAAAAAATTAATTAAACCCTAATTCTACCAATTTTAGATTTTTATTATGAAAATATTACAATTAAACCTAATTTAATAACTAAAATTAATTAATGCAATTTATTTACAAAAATACTAGAATAAAATATTTATTATTTTTTTCATCTTTTCTGATTTTTTTATTTGTTTTTTATATATTATGAAAATATTAAATTAATTAAAAATAATAATTTAAAGAAAGTAAAAATAATGAAAAAAAAACAAAGAATAATAAAAAGGGTTTGCAAACCTAAGGGGGTCTGCCCCTAATTTGGAGGGTGAAGCCCATCAATTTTGAGCCCAAATAAGCATGGCCTGATTGACTTTCCAGTAGCGTGCCCAAGCGTTGACTATGGTTCACCGTGTTCCTCAGATCGTGGCCTTCTGATCGTCTCCATTGGGCACGTGGATGGATAGACCTTGTGGACGTACGATGCTCCCTAAGGGTGAAACTGCATGGAAACATTAAATGCAAAATAATATGAAAGGGGGGTGGGGACCTGGGACTCGAACCCAGGTCCTGATGATTACCAACCAAGCGCTTCACAAACTGCTCCACTTTGTTTTCTTTGTATATTATATAATAAGCAATCAATATAAAACAAAACAAACGCGTTAGTGGATTCTTGGCGCGAACTTTCAAACGGACCAACCGCTGATAGCCACCTAAGCGTCTTCCTCGTTGGCTTGTTTTTTCCTGAAATACAACAAACATAGGCAACGGTTTTGAACCGTTCTAACAGGCATCATTAGAGAAAATAGCGAATAGCACATGGGCATGTATAAATTGTTCGGACTAGGGCCATTAGAATCGTCTCTCTCTCACGATTCCAACGACATATCTCTCATGGCCTAATTGTTCCAGGTTTGAAAACCCCTAAATCAATTTCCACGGAACCCTAATATGCTCTCATGGTGGATCCTTCGTTTTAGCATGAAACTCCAATCAAATTACGCAGGTAGCTTGCAAACATCATTCTAAACACAAAAACAACAATGAAATATGTCAAAAACGCATGAATGATGGAAAACGATTTTGGAATTTTTCTTACCAACTTCAATGGTGATTTCGTGTTTTCTTGAGTATGGGACTTAGGGAATGATTGGAAAACGTTCTATGATCCTCAAGGAAGCTAATGGAACAACTATTTGGCCCTGAATCGTCCTAGAACTTGGTTTTCAGATTTGACTTTTCTTGATAAATTTCAAGTTTGCATATGGCTTCTTCTGCGCAGCTTAGGGTCTAAAGGCACGAGGGTTAGCTTGCTTGTATATGTATGAATGATTTAGGGTTGAAAACTTGATCAAAGAATCCTTGAATTGATTGTGCAATATTTGATTTTTATGGCATTAGTTTTTCAATCTTTTTCATGCAATTTGATATCAAATCATGACAAAACCTTCCAAAAATGATTATGCACGAATCTTGAGTGTCCAATGAGAGTATTTTCTGCACCAAAAGATTTGATTTCATTAGTTTAGTATTTTTTCATATTTTATTTAGTTTAAATGAATTAATTGTAATAAAAAATTCAAATAAATAAATACAAATAATAAGAAACTTCCCTTTGGGCCAAATGGTCGTGTGCATGTCTTGGATGATGAATTGTGGAAGAAAAAGAGGCCCATTAGCAATTTTAGGTCATTTGAAGCAATGTTGACTTTTCAAAATATCCAAAAATTTCCCAACTTCCACAAGGCATAACTTGCTCAATTTTTAAGCTTTGCTCATGTTCTTGGACATTTTGGAAAGGTTTTTGAGTCCTCTAACCAATGCCTTTGGTCCCATGTCATTTGGATTTACCAATATCAAGTTATGGCTTTTGACTTAAAGTCCCTTTTTGTAGACTTTTGAAAATGACCTATAATGTTGAAATTGATAACTTTTTGTGAGAGCATTTCTTGGACTTGAAGTATGAAGATGGGTTGTAGGAAATGTCTTTCCCTTCAAAATGAGCTTTGGATGGAATTTTTCTGATAATCCATGTGAAAGTTATGCCTTGGTCAATTTACAATTGACTTTTTCAACTGTCCAAATAAGGAAACTTTTGCATCTTGATGATTTTTGAGCCAAGCTTTGAGAATCATGATCAAGAATTGATCAAATGATGTTTGTGGCTTCAAAATGAGATGTTGACCAAAAATTTGAACTTTTGACTGCCAAATGACCATTTTGCCCCGATAGTTGACTATAGTGCAATTAGGGTTTTGACTGTGCAATTTTGTGCTGAAAGTCTTGAAACTTTGTATGAGGATGCTTGACCATGTTTATAGGCATGTGGGACTTGATTGGACCCTTGGAAACTTCATTTTCTTGATCAGAACCAAAACCCTAATTTTGACTGTTAGGAGGCCCTTGAACTGTGCAACCCTTGGGGAATTTTGAAGCCTGACTTGGCAATTTCTTGAAGAATATGGGAGGGCAAATTTTGGGGTACAACACTTGCTCTTTCAAAACAAAACTTTTTCACACTTACACTTTTCAAAAAAAGTTTTCAAAAACACTTCATACACTCTTGAGGACAGAAGCAAGAGTTAAATCGAAGTTTCAAATAAAAGAACTTTTCAAACCCACAAGCACAAAGAAAACAACTTTTGAAAACAATTGAGCAAGTACCTAAGAGCCCATGGATAACCATGGATAGAAAGGGTGCTAATACCTTCCATTTCTATAATGTACCCCCCGAACCCGAGAAATATCTCGAAAAAGGAATTTTTCTGTGCTTTTTTCCTTTCCTTATTGGATAAAATAAAAGTCGGTGGCGACTCTTGCTAACCGCGACATTTTGCGAATATAAAACGCAAAAGGCAAACCAGCATTCCAAAAAACAGTCAGTTCTTCCCACCGTATCACAGAACTGGCGACTCTGCTAGGGATATATTTTTTATAAGTGGGGTGTACCTTAGGAATAGTTCATAATGTTTTCAATTGCTTGACTTGTATGCTTTATCTTTGTGGGTTGAATCGGAGTTACTATAGATCCTAACCCGGATCTGGGGACACCCTTTAGGTAAGTAGCAATAAACTGTGAGGGAACTGTACGGCATAGACCGATACGGTTGAAGCAGTAGCTATGTTGGTGTGGCACTTTAGTATGTACCGATATCCCTTGTGGCGCAACGAGGAGAATATGGGTCTGCTAAGGGGTCATTAAGCACCAACTGACCTTAGCACTTTTAATTGACTAACTTGGCCATAGAATAGCAGCAGTATGCTACACTCATTGAGACCAAACTCTCGCGATGATTTCGGCCGCAAGAAAAGGTTGCTAAACTAGAATTATGACTGATCGAGGGTGGTCAGTGATATTGAGATCCTCTAGAACCCGATTACTATTTTAGGATAGGTTTGAACCAACTAAACTGAAAGAGGGTAATACCTAAACTCCTTGCCAGCCTGAAATCTAAGGGCTATATGTGTGACTTGTGTTCCCTTACCATGTTTGCTGTTTGTGGATACTTGTGGTGTGTTTCTATCATAACATCATGCATCATGACATTGCATGCATCTTGCATCAAGACTAACCTATTTCAAATACAGAGGGGATTCATCTTTGTTCTGTTTTATAGGTCATGGCACCCATGCATAGAAACACTATTCGGACCAACTTTGTCCAGATTTACACTCAGCTCAAGGATTTGGTTGCAAAGATGCCAGATACTTCTTCCTTTATCAGAAGACATGGTCACCTCCTGGGTTTGGTCACCTCCAAGATGGATGAACAGATGACGAGTGTCTTAGTCCAGTTCTTTGATCCACTGTACCATTGCTTTACTTTTCTGGACTACCAGTTGGTCCCTACCTTGGAAGAGTTCTCTAATCTACTGGGTATCTCCATTCTAGAGCAGACCCCGTTTACAGGTTGGGAGAAGATCCTTAGGCCGGAAGAGATTGCTTCAGCCCTTCATCTGACAAAGGCTGAGGTAATGTCAAACTGGGAGACTAGAAGTAGGACAAAAGGCTTCTTGACTAAGTTCTTGGTTGGTAAGGCTAATCAGTTCTGGGACAGTCTAGACTTTCAGGCATTTGAAGACATTATGGCTCTTCTCATATATGGTTTGGTGTTGTTTCCTAACTCAGATTCTTTCGCCAGCGTGAATGCAGTGAAGACTTTTATATCCGGTAATCCTGTGCCCACTCTCTTGAGTGATATTTTGCACTCTCTTTATTCTCGTACTGCTCGGAAACGGGGAACCCTTATGTGATGTGCACCATTGCTGGCGAGGTGGTTTATTTCTCACCTCCCCAAATCAGTTTTGAAAAACAAGGAAGGCATGGGTTGGGCCTATAGGATTATGTCTCTCTCTCATAATGACATCATTTGGACTATCAAGGGTATGGAAGACGTGGCTTTTATTGATCGCTGTGGGGAATACCCCAATATTCCACTGCTAGGAACCCATGGAGGAATCACCTATAATCCGTGTTTGGCCTTACGTCAGTTTGGGCGAGCAAGGAGGGAAGGACCTCATGAGTTGCTAATGCCAAGTATTGTCTTTGATTTCCAAGGGGATAGTGACGAGAAACACCGCAGATTCATAAGAGCTTGGGATAGGGTACACAGGTCTGATCCACACGAGCTGGGTGCGAAGACTTCTCTACCAATGGAACCATATCTTCGATGGGTTCGCATACGTGCCCAAAAGCTGGGAATGCCCTACGAAGCTGTCTTACCTGTGATTGTTGAAGTTGCTGATGAAGAAGGGGATCCTCCTACCATCCTACACCCTTAGATGCCTACTGACATTGGGGCATTGAAGAGGTCCTGGATGCAGCTGAGGGAAGAACGGGATACTTATAAAGAAAAGTATCACGAACAAGAGTGGAAGATCCAGAAGTTGACAAGGCAATTGGAGAATGAGAAGATCCTTAATGACTATGTCCGCACTGACAGGAAACGACCATGGGAGCATTGATTGTCTTTCAATTATTTCTAGTTTTGATTTATTTTTCAGTATTTCCTTTTTGTAACGCCTTAAAGGCATCTGTTGAACATTTGAATTCAAAGTTTATCTAATAAAAGTGTGTTTTATTTTGGTTTACGAATTTGAATCTCTAAAGTCTTCGAAATCATATCATGCGCATTTCATTCTATGCACCTCATAACAGGTACTCTTATAGGTTTTCTCATCTTCTTCGCTGTTTATTTCAGCATCATGTCTTCTGAAACATCAACTGATCAAGCTATCAAGGGTCTACAAGCTCAAAACGCTCAATTTCAAGAGATGTTCATGAATTTGGCTAAGGGTCAGCAAGATCTGAAGACCCTTATCTTAAAGGATAAGAAGAAGAAGAAGACGGTCCTCCTGAACATGGGTCATAGGTTTGGAAACAGGCTGCGAGATGAAGTCAATTTATCCCACTCATCTGGAGGGGGAGAAAACCAAGAATAAAGGAGGATGCCTATCCCTGTGGTATCTGACCATGAGATTGACTTTGACGAAGACCAGTATCCTCCCGCTGAGGATAGATATAAACAGCTTAAAGACCGGTTAAGTGCGATGGAGATTCAGAAGGTCCCTGGGTTGGACTTTGGTGATCTAGGTATGTCATCTAGGGTGGTGATTCCCCACAAGTTCAAAGCACAAGCCTTTGCTAAATACGACAGGGTTTCTTGCCTGAAGTTGCACCTCCATTCGTATGTTAGGAAGATTCAGCCATACACTGCTGACAAGAACCTCTGGATCCACTTCTTTCAAGACAATCTCTCAGGGACTCAGCTTGAATGGTTTTACCAGCTGGAAGGAGCCAGTATCCGTAATTGGGAGGACTTGGCTACTGCTTTCTACAAGCAGTACCAATATAATGTCGACCTCGCCCCCATGCGTACCCAACTCCAAGGTATGTCTATGGGTGCGGGTGAAGGTTTCAAAGATTATGCTCAGAAGTGGAGGGACCTTGATGGAAGAGTTCAATCTCCCTTGGCTGATAGGGAACTAGTGGATATGTTTCTGGGGACCCTGTCTGGTCCTTATTTCAACCATCTGATTGGAAGTTCATCGTCCGGGTTTACAGAGCTGATTATGACCGGGGAAAGAATTGAAGCTGGTATCAAGAGCGGTAAGATACAGAAGGGTGCTTCGTCTAGTGCCGAGAATAAGCCTTTTAAGAATGAATCCAGCGCTGTTTACAGTTCAAAGAGCCATAATAGACCTGAACACCGTCAAGCTGTTAATGCGGTGGTTATATCAAGACATGTTGTTGCTCCTCAACGCAACAATCAGCCAAGATCCGAGAGGCCGTGAAGACAATTCACTCAGCTCAACATGACTTTATCCCAAATTCTACCGCAGTTATTAAAGACCAGTCTGGTGATTCCAAGGGAGGCCCCGAAGAATCCAAATACAACATCACCGATGTACGATCTGAATGTCCGCCGTGCTTTTCACTCTGATAGCCTGGGGCATGACACGGATAACTCCTGGGTCTTGAAGAACAAGGTACAAGACTTGATCGATGCTAAAGAGATTGAGTTCGAAGCACCAGAAAGACCTAATGTTGTGACTGCTCCCATGCCCAAGCATGGAGTGAATGCTGTAGAGGAAGACTCGTTTGTGGTTTCTGTGAAATACATTGTTACTCCATTTATGACTATAAAGAAGAACCTTCTGCTAGCCGGTTTATTTCCGGGATGTGACGAGGGTTACCGTATGTGTTCCGTCCTACCTACCGGTTGCCATCTTTTGAAGTCAGGTGTCCAACGCCTGATGGATAATAAATAAATTCTGTTTGAGAAGACCGTTGTTCCTTTGGTTCCCACTGAATAAGTTGCTATAATCACCATTTTCGACAATTCTTCCAAGGCTTCCTCGAGAAAGCCTGTTAGAATTACATCTGTTC
Source organism: Vicia faba (assembly GCA_948472305.1). Lineage (NCBI taxonomy): Eukaryota > Viridiplantae > Streptophyta > Magnoliopsida > Fabales > Fabaceae > Vicia > Vicia faba. Next base: position 217,085,112 of record OX451735.1, on the reverse strand, counting down.
CAAGAATCGCACCCTTGATCATCATTGTTCCCGGGCCCATCGCCTATACATCAGATAAAGTTGTCCCTTGGCATTACATGGCTGATGTATATTATCACGGAGTTAAGCAAGATTTGAATGCTGAAGAGGCTAATACTGACGTCAACAATATTGTTGGACCTGCCAAAGTCACCCGCAGCGGAAGACTTTTCTCCCCCGAGATCTCTCCACCAGTTGTTCGGATGCTTGTTGTCATTACACCTAATAGTGTACCTATTCAAGTTCCCATTCTTACCCCTGTTGCCGAGTCATCTGACACTCGAGGCAAAGGGACCAATGATGAGCCTTCCCGGACGGAGGCGCCGCAGAGGATTACTGTTGAAGCCTCTAGACAAGAGATGGAGGAAATTTTGAAGATTATCAAAAAGAGCGACTATAATGTAGTCGAATAGCTGGGGAAAACCCAGTCCAAAATCTCTATGTTATCTTTGTTTCTATGCTCAGAAGCCCATGCCAAGGCTCTGATTTCCTTCCTGAAGACTGCGCACGTGCCGCAGGAAACATCAGCTGATCAGTTTAAAGATTGTGTGGCTAGTCTGACAACGGATAATGGGTTAGGTTTCTCCGACGAAGACTTGCCTGCTAAGGGGAGGAATCACAATGATGCCATGTATGTCTCCATTGAATGCAGGGGCACTACTCTAGCCCATGTATTGGTGGATACTGGTTCCTCATTGAATGTTTTACCTAAGAAAGCTCTAGACTGGTTGGACTGTGAAGGTTTAGAGTTGAAGCCAAGTAACATTGTTGTTAGGGCCGTTGATGGGTCGAAGAGAATGGTACATGGAGAAGTGGATATTCCAGTGAAGGTTGGTTCTCAGATCTTTGCGTCTACTTTTTATGTGATGGACATTCGGGCATCCTATTCTTGTTTGTTGGGTCACCCATAGATCCACAAAGTTGGGGCAGTCACTTCTACGCTCCACCAGATGCTGAAGTACCCAGTCAAGGGGAAGATTGTGACGGTACGAGGAGAGGAGGGGTATATGGTGAGCCACCTCAACTCCTTCCGATATGTAGAGATGGATGGGGAGTTCATTGAGACCCCGTTTCAACATTTTGAAGAGGTTCCTCAGACACTGGCATCAGCTGAAACTGTTGTTGAAGATCCTCCAATGAAGATGGCTTCCCTCAAGGATGCTCGGGCTGTTGTTGAGAAAGGTGGGTGTGCAAATTGGGACCAACTCCCTGATTTTGCACATAAGACTAACAGGTTTGGTTTGGGTTTCACTGCAGAAGCTCAAAGGGCTGTTCGGAGTGCAAGGACTGGAAGACCTCCCCTGTTTATCAGCAATTCAGGGGTGAATGCCATTGAAGACGATGTTGAAGAATCTGAGTTCAACAGTTGGATCTATCCTACTACTGATGGTGGACTAAGTAACTGGACATCAAAGGACTTCATCCCAATTTTTTTGTTACCCAGTAATGAGACTTTTGTTTTGTATTTGTAACAGACAATGTTTTAAACTTTACGGCTCGGTGTCTTACCCGGGGCACCGAGGCTTCATTTGTGAGGGCTTTATGTGTGTCATCTACATATATCATTAATAAAAGCATTGGACGTTTTTGCATTTCAAAATTTTGCGCTCCTTGTTTTTCTTTTATTATATATATTGCAAAACAACTATTTTACACACACTCACATATACATGTCTACATCCACTCTGGATCTCACTGTTAACGACTCTGCTACTGCCAGTTATGACTTCGAAAGTCCGATCAACTTAGCCGAAGACGAAGGTGAAGATGATTGCAAAGTGCCTGGTGAACTTGCTAGACTGCTACTTCAGGAAGAGAGGGCCATACAGCCGCATGAAGAGCCAGTGGAATCAGTAAATCTGGGTACAGAGGTAGACAAGAAAGAGGTCAAGATCGGTGCAAATCTGGAGCCTAGTGTTAAGAAACGGTTGATTCAAATGTTGCGTGACTATGTTGAGATCTTTGCCTGGTCCTATGAAGATATGCCTGTGTTGGATACCGATATTGTGGTTCACCGATTGCCTACCAAGGAAGACTGTCCTCCAGTAAAACAGAAAGTCTGCTGAATGCGCCCAAAGATGTCTGAGAAAATCAAGGCTGAAGTTATGAAACAGTTTGACGCCGGTTTTCTAGCAGTTACTTCTTACCCACAGTGGGTGGCCAACGTGGTTCCTGTGCCGAAGAAGGATGGTAAGGTTCGAATGTGTGTCGACTATAGGGATCTGAACAAGGCAATCCCCAAAGATAACTTCCCTCTACCTCATATCGACATTCTGGTTGACAACACCGCACAACATAAGGTCTTCTCCTTTATGGACGATTTCTCCGGCTATAATCAGATTAAAATGGGTCCCGAAGACATGGAGAAGACGACCTTTGTTACTCAATGGGGTACCATTTGCTACAAAGTCATGCCTTTCGGATTGAAGAATGCTGGGGAAACTTATCAGTGTGCCATGGTTGCTTTGTTCCATGACATGATCCATCATGAGATTGAGGTATACGTCAACGACATGATTGCAAGATCCCAGACTGAGGAAGAACATCTTGACCACCTTCAGAAGCTATTTGACAGGTTAAAGTTGTACAAGCTGAGGTTAAACCCGAACAAATGCACCTTCGGGGTGAGATCTGGTAAACTGCTGGGTTTCGTCATAAGCGATAAAGGTATTCAAGTGGATTCTGCAAAGGTGAAGGCTATACAGGAAATGCCAGCTCCCTGAACAGAGAAAGAATTCAGAGGCTTTCTGGGACATCTTAACTATATTGTCCGATTCATCTCACACCTGACTACTACTTGTGAGCCAATCTTCAAGCTACTGAAGAAAGATCAAGTGGTAAGATGGAACGATGAATTTCAGGCCGCTTTCGAAAGAATCAAAGAGTATCTCCAAGAACCTCCTATTCTGACGCCGCCAGTTGAAGGAAGACCTTTGATCCTATACTTGACAGTACTCGATAATTCAATAGGGTGCGTGCTGGGGCAGCATGACGAGTCTGGCCGAAAAGAGCATGCTATTTATTACCTTAGCAAAAAGTTTACCGACTGCGAGACCCGATACTCGTTGCTCAAGAAAACTTGCTGCGCTTTGGCATGGGCTGCTTGCTGGCTGAGACAGTATATGCTGACTCACACTACTTTATTGATATCAAAGATGGATCCCATCAAGTATATCTTCAAAAAGCCTTCCTTGTCCGGAAGAATAGCAAGATGGATGATAATCTTGACTGAGTATGACATCCAGTATATGACCCAAAAGGCAATTAAGGGAAGTGTGTTGGCAGATCATCTGGCACATCAGGTAGTAGACGATTACCAGTCTATGAACTTTGAATTCCCGGATGAGAATATCATGATGTTGACTGACTGTGAGACACCTGGACCGGATGAAGGACCGGAGGAAGGATCCCAATGGTCTATGTACTTTGATGGAGCTTCAAACGCTTTAGGTAATGGAGTTGGCGCCGTGATCATATCTCCTGAAGGCTCTCATACTCTGTTCACCGCCCGACTATGTTTCAACTGCACCAATAACATAGAGGAGTATGAAGCATGTGTTATGGGTCTTCGAGCAGCAATTGACCTAAGGATTAAGTTCTTGAGTGTTTTCGGAGATTCCGCTCTCGTGATCAGCCAGATCAAAGGCGAGTGGGATACGAAACACCCAAATCTTATTCCTTACAAACAGTATGTGTTGACGTTGCTTCCGCACTTCGAAGAGATAACTTTTGAACACTTCCCTAGAGAGGAGAATCAGTTAGCGGACGCGCTGGCTATGATGTCTTCTATGTTCAAAGTCAATTGGGATAACGAAGCTTCCCGGATTACCATTGAGAGGTTGGACGGACCTGCACATTGCTGTGATATTGAGACTGAAGAGGTAGCAGATAAACCCTAGTTTCATGAGGTGAAGAGATACCTTGAGGCTCAGGAATACCCCGAGGGTGCATCTGTTAATGATAAGAAGTTTTTGAGGAGGTTCGCGGCGAAGTTCTTCCTCAGCAATGGTACTCTTTACAAGCGTAACCATGATTCGACCTTACTGCGTTGTGTGAATAAGAACGAAGCGGAAAGAATTATGGTAGAGTTACATGAAGGTACTTTCGGGACTCACTCCAGTGGACACACCATGGCAAAGAAAATTCTACGGGCAGGATATTATTGGTCCACAATGGAAGCCGACTGTTATCAACATTCTCGGACCTGTCACAAGTGCCAAGTCTATGCTGATAAAGTGCACATACCTCCAGTACCTCTGAACGTCTTGACAGCTCCTTGGCCTTTTTCAATGTGGGGCATCGACATGATCGGCGAGATCAGACCTACTGCGTCCAACAGACATCGTTTCATCCTGGTAGCAATTGATTACTTTACAAAGTGGGTTGAAGCAGCTTCCTTTACTAGTGTAACCAAGAACGACGTGGAACGGTTTATTTGGCACAATCTAATTTGTCGATATGGTGTACCAGAGAGGATCATTACGGACAATGGTACAAATCTCAACAATAAGATGATCACCGAGCTCTGCAAGCAGTTCAAGATACAACATCACAACTCTTCTCCTTACCGGCCAAAGATGAATGGGGTTGTTGAAGCAGCTAATAAGAACATTAAGAAGATCGTGCAGAAGATGACGGTGACATACAAAGATTGGCACGAGATGTTACCATTTGCTCTTCATGGATACCATACCTCAGCGTGGACGTCAACAGGGGCAACACCCTATTCCTTGGTATATGGTATGGAGGCCGTATTGCCCATTGAAGTTCAGATACCCTCTCTTCAGATCATGAAGGATGCAGGTTTGAGCGAAGATGACTGGATTCAGACCCGGCTTGATCAGCTGAACTTAATTGACGAGAAGAGACTTACTGCTATTTGTCATGGTCAGACGTATCAAAAATGGATGATCAAGGCATTTAACAAGAAAGTTAGACGATAAGAGTATCAAATTGGGGACCTGGTTATCAAGCGCATCATACTGCCTCAAGGTGATCCCAGGGGCAAATGGACCCCTACTTACGAAGGGCCATTTGTGGTTAAGAACATCTTCTCATACGGAGCTATGATTCTAACCACTATGGATGGTGACGACTTTCCTCGCCCCGTCAATGCAGACATAGTGAAAAGATACTACGTATAATCAAATACCCGCTAGGTCGACTGACCTAGGAAAAAATAAGGGCTTCCCGGCGAACCAAAAGGGTTCGGGTAAAAATAAGGGATAAAAATTAAAAAATATGTACACCCGGCAAGTTGAAAACCCAAAAGGGCGACTTGGGCAAAAAAGGGTATCCCAGTGGACTGAAAACCTGAAAGGGCGGTCCAGGCAAAAATTAGGGATCAAAGTGTAACACTATGTCTCATTGGATCACCTTGCAACCAGACTTCGGCATCAACTGTCAAGCTCGGACGACACTAATCAATCTGATCTACCTTCAAGCAAGTAGCAAAGTGATGAGATGCTCGAGGACATAAGGGAAATAGCAGAGTTAGAACCCAGTGGGATTATTCACATAGATGTTTTGATTAGTTTTTCACAAATTGTGTAAATTCTATTATTCGGCGGCGTTCCCTTACTAGGACGTCAGCCTCTTGTACAAAAACGCCTATTTACGGGCCAAACTTCAAAAATCAATACAATTCATTTTCAGAGAAATTTCAAACTGTTTTTCCTTTTTTCTGTTTTGTTTTGCAAAGAACGTTGAATGTTCATTTTGATATATGCATTTGACATTAATTGCTGCTCATAAATATTTACATGCAAAGCAAAAGACAATTACTTGTAATATCAGAAACAGGGGCAATTAAGAATTGTCCAAGCTTTACAGCTACTCTATCCACCAGGTACAAAGGTAGATTCAGCTGAAGAATATGGCCAAGGTGCATTTCTATGACCTCTTGGGCTATAAATGGCACTGACCTCCTTCTTACCCGTGAAGGGCTTCTTCACTAAACTTGACGAGGTATCTTTCTTTATGTTGCCACTCCGGATCCCAGCTTCTACCCTTTCTCCAGTTAATATCAGCTCGGTGAAACCAGATGAGGAGCTACCAATTAGGTGATTGAAGAATGGACCAGACAACATCCCAAGAAACATGTCAACCAACTCCCTATCAGACAAAGGGGGTTGGACTCTCCCTGCCAGATCTCTTCACTTCTGCGCATAATTCTTAAAGCCTTCACCTGCACCCATGGACATACTCTTGAGTTGAGTACGTGTAGGGGCAAGGTCAGTGTTATATTGTTACTTCTTATAAAAAGAAGCAGCCAAATCCTCCCAGTTACGGACATTGGTTCCCTCCAGCTGATAGAACCACTCGAGTTGAGTTCCAAACAGACTGTCCTGAAAGAAATTGACCCACAAGTTCCTATCATCATTGTGAGGCTGAATCTTCCTCACATAGGAACGGAGATGAAGATTGGGACAAGACACCCCATCATACTTTGCAAAAACCAGAGCCTTAAACTTCTGTGGGTTGACCACCCCAGATACCAATCCCGGCTCTTTAAAATCTAGCCCTGGTATTCTCTGGATCTCCATTGCGCTCAGCTGATCCTCTAACTGTTTGTATTTATCCACAGTGGGAGGATACTGTTTATTATTATAGTCGGTGTCATTATCCGAAACTTCAGGGCTAGGGTCTTCCTCCCTTGTCTCTCTCTCTCTAGATTCTCCCCTTCTTTGGACGACGAGGTCAGATCAACTGGTTGCTTTAACAGCCCCTTGAATCTTCTTCCCAGATTCAGAACACCAGAGGTCTTCTTCTTCTTCTTCTCCTTCAGGATAAGGGCCTTCAGATCTTCCTGCCCTTTTGCCAAAGCTACGAACATTTGTTGAAATTGGGCATTTTGTGCCTGGAGACCTTTGATGCTTTGTTCAGAAGACATTATTGCTGAAATAAACAAAGAAGAAGATGAGAAACCTGTTATGGTACCTGTTTATGCAATGTCATGGATGCTATGCGTATGCAATGATTTCAAGGATTCTTAAAGGCTCAAATTTGTTTAACCAAAAGAAACATACGTTAATTGTATTAATAAGTTCGAATTGTTACAAAAAGCGCCCTTTAGGCTTACAATTGAACAAAACAAAACTTAAAGCAAAAAGAAAATTAGGTCTCCTAGGAGCACATCCTCTTTAGTGCAATGTAGGTGTTTATATTCCTCTCTTCATGAAGTAGCCTAGTGAGTTCCAGGACCTTTTTCTCGCAGGCATAGAATTGAGCTTCAAACGTATCCCGCTCCTCTTTAAGTTGAACCTGGGATTTCTGTAACTCCTCATGGTTAGTTGGCATGTCAGGATGGAGAACGAGATAAGAAGTGTCTCCTTCAGCAACTGGTTCCACAATTGTTGGTAGGAAAGCAGGGTAAGGCATCATAAGACTTTGGGCGCGGACTCGTACCCATCGGAGATAAGGCTCAAGAGGGATGGAATTCTTATGCCCCAATGTCTTGCTATCAAATCTATGTACCATGCCCCAAGCTCGCATGAACCTTCTACGGTAACCCCGAGCATCATTCTCATAGTCGAAGGAAATTCCTTGGATAAGTGTATCATGAGGATCATCCCTTATCGCATAACCTAACTGTCGCAATGCCAAACAAGGGTTATAAGTGATTCCTCCCCTAATTCCTAAAATAGGGACATTAGGGAATTTACCACAGCGATCGATAATGGTAACATCTTCCAATAACCGTGAACACCAATGAATGTCTGAATGTGTAAGGGACATCAGCCTATGAGACCATTTCATACCCTGCTCATTCTTCAAGATAGACCTGGGTAGGTGAGAAATAAACCACCTAGCCAATAGAGGGGCGCAACAAAGGAGTGTCCCCCTTCTTTTTAGAGTGCGAGTATGCAGAGAGTGTAGAATATCCCCAAGTAATGTAGGCACCGGATTATGAGACAGAAAAACCTTAATGGTATTCACATCTACGAGTTGGTCCGTGTTAGGGAATAGTACCATCCTGTAGATGAGGAGTGCCAATACCTCTTCAAAAGCTTGTAAATCCAGGGTATCCAAAAAATAGTGAGCTTTCTCGAATAGAAATTTAACCGGGATTCCTTGGACACTTCCCCTAGTTTCCCAATTTGTCACTACATCGAACCGTTGTAAGGACAGAGCTCGAGAAATATCTTCAGGATTTGGATGCCTTTCCATACCGTTGAAAGGTAACTGATCAAGAATAGGTACCCCAAATAACCGAGAAAATTCCTCCATAGTAGGCACTAGCTGGTAATCTGGGAAGGTGAAACAGTGGTGCAAAGGATCAAAGAACTGAAATAGCATTTTAACAATTCTTTATCAGGTTTTGAAGTGACCAAGTTGAGTAGCCGACCATGTTTTTCAGTGAATGGAGAGCTTTCAGAAATCCCTAATTCCAAGTCCTTTAGTTAAGGAGGTACTTTCACAAGGATAATCTGGATAGTGTTCCTGCGGGCGGATGCCATATCCTATAAAACAAAGCAAATATGAGCCCTAGAAAATCCTTGAAATGGTTAGTATGATATGCCATGCTTATGATGTCATGATTATGCTAAGAAATCACATGTATAGTGTGATATGGTGGGAGAACTGACTTGAAGGTTTTGCGTTTGATCGCAAATGTTGTGGTTAGCAAGAGTCGCCACCGACTTTTCTTTTATCCAAAAGGAAAGGTGAAAAAGCACGGGAAAGACCTTTGAGATTGTTTCTTGAGTTCGTGGGGTAGATTATGAAAAGGGAAGGTATTAGCATCCTTTTCATCCATAGTTTTCCATGGGCTCTTAGTTACTTGCTATATCACTTGCTTTTGTTTGAAATTGTGCTTAGTGTGGTTTGTTGAAAGTATTTTGTAAATAGGCCTTTGTTTAGGCAATCTTTGTAATGATTCTCGTTCGTAAGAATGTATACAAAGATGTTGATCTTTTGAAAATGTTTTCAAGTTTTGTAAGATGTTTTGAAAGTGTATGTGATTGTTTTAAAAATAGCAAAAATGTTTGTTTTGAAATGGAGCAAGTAATTAGGAGCATTCTACCTACTCAAAAGTCTCTCTTGTTCATTTTCTTTTCCTTTGACATTGTTGTCTTGCCATTAATTTGGCAAGCAACCCTATCTTTGGATGTTAACGGGACGGGCGTGGGTCATCGTATAACCATGATTAGCAATGTTGCAAGGTATCTTAGCATTCTTTTTGAGGGACTAAGATCATTTGTAAGGCAACTTTAGATAGCGTCATCGAGGGACTATGATCTTGTATTTGCTTGTTTTTGCTAAGATACCTTACATGCGTAATATGGCCATTTTGTAAGGCAACCAAGTGGATTTTACCTTAGGGGTGCTTGTGTGCAAGTGTGTTGTTTTTATGCTTGTTTTTGTCTTGGATTAGGGTTTTCTATTTGATTCATTTTATTCTTTCCATACAAACCCTAATTACTAGCATATTATGTAAAAGTGATAAATTGTGAAATTTAAAGTTACAACGCTATTACAACATTTGTGGGAGAGGGGTATACAATTTATGAATGGGGATTGCAATAATATAAACCTAATTAATTTATTACAACTAAATTGAATATTATACAAATAACTGAAGGAATATATAAAGTACAAATGCAAATTGAAAGAAAAGATTTTTGTGCTTGGATTTTTGTATGAAGGAGGTTTTAACCTAAACCTAATTAGAGAAAAAAAGTAATTAAATTAAGTTAACTTAAGTTAATTACGAAAAGAAATTAATTAAGAAAAGATTTTTGAATAAAACCCTAAATCTATTTTAGTTGATTAAAAGAAAATAAGTTTAAAGAAAATGTATTTTTTGTATTTTTGTCTTGAAAATAACATGTGGTGTTATGAAATATTTTTGGTCTTTTTTATATTAAAATAAATATTTAAATAAATAATAATCTAGTTTTAATTTAATTTACAAGGAAAATAATAAAAGTAAATAAAGTATAATGAATAAAATAATTTTTTTACATGGAAAAATATTTAAATTATGTCAAAAAATAAATCTATTATTTTTATACTTTTTATGATTTTTTTGGTATTTTAGAAAATATATTTAAAGGAAAAAAATAAAATAAATAAGTGAATAAAAATAAATGGGCCAGGGGGTGCCAAAAGTAGGCAGGGAAGTATGCTAGCAAAAATTAAAAAAATGCCAGGCCCAAAGGGCCCAGCGCTTGCAAAAAAGATGTTAGGAAATCAGAAAAATGAAAAAAAATGTAAAAGGGGGGTTCACATTGGTTCGAACCCTCTCCCTTTAGGTAACAAATGAATTAGTACGCGCGCGCTTGCCACTCGGGTGGCTTTTTCATTCAGTCATATAATCAAAGCATAAATATATATATTAGAAACTGCTTTCTGAAGGCAACTTCATCTTCAACCTTGCGCCTAACCGGACCACTTGTATCTTCCTCATCTCTCCACAAAAATGGAAAGTTCAAACATGAATGTTGTGGTGTTTCTTCCCATGAATTCAACCATATAACTTATGTAAGCTAACAATCAAAGATAAAATCTAATTTTGCTGGCCCTAAATTAAAACCTAATTTTCTAAGAAATTTCAAATCCAAAATTCTCTATACACAGTCAATATAAATGGAAACTATGAACATGGTTAGCTTTAGAGCAAGGATATCTACATTTCATTTTCACAAATCAGGATCAAATGATGCTTATATGAAGAGATAGAAGTTTGAGTTTTTACCTCTTGCAGCTCGAGTCGTGAATGGAGTTTGAGCAACTTTTGAGATGACTTGAGGATCTGTTTAGCTTTCCTGAGCCTCCTTGAGTATATTCCAACTCTTACTTTGCCTTGAAAGTCCCTGAATCTCTCTACTCAAGTCAACCTGCAAGCTTGATATTTGAAAATGGTGGATAATGATAGAAGAGGTACAGTCTTAAAATAAGGGTCTGTATTGCTTTGGTATGATGTATAGAAGGTGTCTGAGTGATTAGTTTTCAAAACGCGGGAGTGGAAATAAAGATCATGAGTTTTGGTTCAAAATTGTGTGTTAATGGTGTTCTTGAATAGGTTTTTGGCTTTTGGAGTGTTTGAAATAGTTTCAGGGCACTAGCATTCGTTTGTCAACTTGCAAATAGTGTGTATACTTATAAGCAAGAGGTTTTGAGGCTTGTAACAACTCATAATTTAAAACTCTCATGTTATGGCTTGGTTACTTGTTTTTGAAGAAAAGTTGACAAGCATGGTTTCAATGTAAGGTAAAAGGCTTGTAGGGTGGCTAAAACTATTAAACAAACTTGTTCTGATTGTGTAGAGTGTGTTTGTGCAGAAAGAACAAATGCAAGGCTCAATGCAAGCTGACTTTGCATAAAGCTTGCTTTTCTAAAATGGCAATGTTGCATTTCTTCCCAAAATGAAATTATATTTGTACAATGCATTAAATGCTTGGATTAAAGCTTCCAACAGTTGTGAAAACATTTAATTATGGAGTGAAAGTCAAGTTAGAAGCTTGCAAAGTGATATTTGTACAGCATGCTTGAAGATTGGATCCAATGTTCATCATGAAAATGGCTTGAAAAACAAGAATGGAACCCTAACTTCATCTCTTCGATTCTCCCTACTCAAGAATGATCTCAAAGAGTTCTTGAACATTTTGGAAAGCCTGAAATGTTCTATACAACTCATATTTGAATTTCTTTTGAATATTCCCATTGGAAACTATATGAAAAAGTGTCATGAAGTTAGGTCAAAAATCTGCCTAACTAGGGAAAAATTTCACTAAGTCTTTTTTAGTTCATGAGCATGTATTCACAAAATTATAACTTGAGATACAAGCAATTTTAGGAGAAGTAGTGTAAAGAAAAGTTATAGATTTCATGGAGATCTACAATTTTCATGTTGGAAGTTTCTCTTTAATCATCTTGCATCTTGGTGGAAATTTGGCTCAAAGTTATGAAAAAACATGAAATTTCCAACACTTAGAAAAATTTCTAAGTTTAGAAATTTTGACTTTTCAAAATGAAATCTTGACTTTTTTATTTCTTGATGAATAAGTTTCATATTTTGACATGTTTTGATGAATTATGATTTTTGGCAATTGAATTTGACCAAAAAAAGTCATAGTTTGACTTTTAAGTATACAGTTGACTTTTGATCAGTTGACTGCAAAATTCATTTGTCAATCTAATGGATTTGTAATGTTTTGAATCATGTAATTAGATCAAAATGATGAAATTGGACTCTTGAGATCATGCCTTAAACCAATTGACCTTTTGCTAGGTCAAAAAAAATCAAAAATTGCCCTTTCTGAGTCAAAACCCTAATTTTGACCATTTTGCCCTTTTGGAGATTTGATCAAATTTATTGAGGAATTGTGGTCCTAACTTGATCAAATGATACATATGTGGATAAAAAATTATGAAGTTTGACTGTAAATTGGCCATGGTTGACTTTTTTCTAAATACAACTGATTTTTAGGTCAATTGTTCAATTGACTGATCAAAAATGTGATCCAAGACTTGAAACTTGACATGAGTGATCTTGGGAGTCCATAATGATACATGAAATCCATATGAAGCATTGATAGTTCAAAAATCCTTGTGCAAAATCAAACCCTTATTTTGGTCATCAGTGCATAAGGAGGTGTATAACCCTAGTGCAGTCTTGAGCCCAATGAGATCTTGTGAGCAAATTCTTGATAAGTGAGAGGGAACATTTTGGGGTACAACATCTGCCCCTATTCAATCTTCTTAAGCCTGAAGAGTTAGATTGGCATGTTTTGTCAGTCGTGACTCGAAGGTGGAAGATGATTGGACACTAGAGTGCCCAGAAATTTGTACTTGGTGATGTGATGGTTAAGGGAATGGGCTTAAAGATGCCATTTGGAGAAGTGATAGATTGTTGTAGGATATGAGCTTAAAATATGCCATCCAAAAGTGATTATTGGTTTTGTAATTTGTAAGCTGAAAAAATGAGCATCAGAATGGCGTTCGTGTCTGGAGCGTATCTGAACTGTATATGAAAGCTGAATCTGAATGAGTATCAGAATGGCATCCGTGTTTGAAGCGTATCTAAACTGTATCTGAGAGTTGAATTTGAGTGAGTATCAGAATGGCATCCATGTCTGGAGCATATTTGAACCGTATCTGAGAGCTGATCTTGAATGATCATTAGAATGGCATTCGTGTCTAGAGTGTATCTGAGGGTTGAAATTTGAATGAGTACCAGAATGGCATCCGTTCCTGGAGTGTATCTGAATTATATCAAAATGTTGAATTTTAATGAGTATTAGGATGGCATCCGTGTCCGGAGTGTATCTGAACTGTATCTGAAAGTTGAATCTGAATGAGTATCAGAATAGCGTCCATATCTGGAGCGTATCTGAACTGTATCTGAAAACTTTGAACATTGTTAATGGTAGTTGTTAATCTTATCCTGAAAAGGGTAAAATGTTAGCTCAAATTCAATGTTTATGTTGTATGAAATGCATAGTATAATGCATCTGGGTCATCAATGTTTATGATATATGGATGTGATGTATGCGTATGTGAGCTAGTTTGCTGCACTGCTGTTGGATTGGGGAAAATAAATCCATGACTGCTGCTAAGGATATGGAGTATAAGTCTTCATGTTGTGAAGTCTAAGTGTTGATGAATTTCTGTTTAGATAAATAAACTCTGTTGTAAGGGAAATTCCGTGTACTGCTTGCAAAATCCTATTGTGAAATCCTGAGAATTTTGACGACTTCTATTGGGGATTGATAATTGGAAGCTCGTTCCGCTGGGAATCAAACTACAGAATGTGGGGGATTTATGGAAATAGTATAGAGAGATATCCCTACCTCTTAAAGCCATCAGTGATTGTCTTTTATTTTGTTTATTTGTAAACAGTAATTATGTTCAAATGCATATGTTCAACAATGAATCATTGGACGTTTTTGTAAACAAAACACAAGAGTAAAGAAAAACATATAGTTTTGCACTTTCAAAGGAATATCTTTATATTGACTTTGAGTAAGTATTTTTGTACAGTGAGACAAACATTTTAGTAGGAAAACACCGTCGTAAGAAAAAATGTAAATTTTAATACAAAGAAAAGATAACTATGTGTATTAATCCCATGGGGTTCCCATTTTGCTATAGCCTTTGTATCTCTGAGCATCTTGTCTATTTGTTGCCTCGTCCAAAGATGATTGAATTGATCAGAACCTCTGAGTTTGTCAGTTGAAGCCAAAGGTTGTTTGTAAGGTGATCTGACGGGACATAGTCATACGCTTTAATTCCCTAACTTTTGCCTGGACCGCCCTTTCGGGTTTTCAGTCCACCGGGAAACCCTTTTTTGCCCAAGTTGCCCTTTCAGGTGTTCAACTTTCCGGGTGTACAAATTTTTTTTGTTTTATCCCTAATTTTTGCCCGAACATTTTTGGTTCTCCGGGATGCCCTTGTTTTTGCCTAGGTATGTCAACCTAGAGGGTCTCTTATGTGTAGTATCTTTTTACTATGTCCGCGTTTGCAGGATGCGGTAGGTCGTCACCATCCATGGTGGTTAAGATCATTGCCCCACCAGTGAAAATGTTTTTGATTATAAATGGTCCTTCATAGGTAGGATTCCATTTCCCCTAGGATCACCTTGTGGCAGTATGATGCGTTTGATCACCAGATCTCCAACTTGATACACTTGGCGTCTCACCTTTTTTGTTGAAAGCCTTGATCATCTGTTTCTGATACATTTGACCATGGAAAATAGCAATAAGTCTCTTCTCATCAATCAAGTTCAGTTAATCAAGTCGAGTCTAGATCCAATCGTCTTCGTTCAACCCTGCATCCTTCATAATCCTCAGAGAGGGGATTTGGACCTCGATAGGCAAGATAACTTCCATGATGTAAACCAAAGAATAGGGTGTTGCCCCAGTTGATGTGCGAGCCGTGGTACGGTACCCGTGGAGAGCGAATGGTAACATCTCATGCCAGTCTTTGTATGTGACTGTCATTTTCTATATGATCTTTTTAATGTTCTTATTTGCAGCTTCGACAACACAATTCATATTTGGCCGGTAAGGGGGAGAATTATGATGTTGGATCTTGAATTGTTCGCATAAGACGGTGATCATAGTGTTGTTGAGATTTGTACCATTTTCAGTGATGATCCTTTCCGGAATACCGTACTGGAAAATGAGATTTTGCTTGATGAACCGGGCGACAACATTCTTGGTAACGGAAGCGAAAGAAGCTGCCTCCACCCACTTTGTAAAATAGTAAATGGCCACTAAGATAAAGCGGTGTCCATTGGAGGCCATCGGCTTGATTTCCCCAATCATATTAATTCCCCACATAGCAAAGGGCCAAGGAGCCGTCAAGATATTCAGAGGAACCAGAGGTACGTGCACCTTGTCAGCATAAATCTGGCATTTATGGCAGGTTTGAGAGTGTTGATAACAATTTGCTTCCATGGTAGACCAGTAATAGCCTGCCCGTAGGATTTTCTTTTCCATCATATGCCCACTGGAATGGGTGCAAAAAGTTCCTTCATGTAATTCAGCCATGATCCTTTCAGCTTCAACCTTATCTACGCACCGAAGTAACACAGAGTCATGATTGCGTTTGTACAGGATGCCATTACTAAGGAAAAATTTAGCAGAGAATCTCCTTAAGAACTTCTTATCATTGATTGAAGCTCCTTCTGAATAATCTTGATCCTCGAGATACTTCTTGACTTCGTGAAAACAAGGTTGGTCCACTACTTCTTCAGTATTAATCTCGTGACAGTGCGCTGGTTCTTCCATTCGTTTGATTGTGATCTGGGGAGCATCGTTATCCCAATTAAGTTTAAACATAGATGACATTGTGGCTAGAGCACCTGCTAGCTAATTTTCTTCTCGCGGGAAATGCTCGAAGGTAATCTTCTCAAAATGTGGTAGCAATGTCAAAACATGTTCTTTGTAAGGGATAAAGTTAGGGTTTTGGTGTCCCACTCTCCTTTGATCTGACTGATGACCAAAGTTGAGTCTCCGAATACATCCAAGGATTTGATCTCCAAGTCTATAGCAGCTTTGAGACCAAAGATGCATGCTTCGTATTCTGCCATGTTGTTTGTACAATTGAAACATAGTCTTGTCGTAAAGGGACTATGACACCCTCCAGGAGATATGAGTACAACATTGATACCATTGTCGAGTGCATTGGATGCTCCATCAAAGAACAGGGTCCATCGGGATCCTTGTTCAGGTCCGTCACATGGCCTGAATTCTTCACAGTTGTCTAATGTCATGATGTCTTCATCCGGGAATTCGAACTTCATGGACTGGTAGTCTTCCACAGCTTGGTGAGCAAGGTGATCAGCTAGTACACTGCCTTTTATTGCTTTCTAGGTAGTATATTGTATGTCATATTCCGTCAGAATCATCTGCCATCTCGCTATTCTCCCAGAAAGAGCAGGCTTCTCGAAGATGTATTTTATCGGATCCATTTTAGATATCAGCAAGGTAGTATGAGTCAGCATATACTGTCTTAGCCGACGAGCAGCCCATGCCAGAGCGCAGCAAGTTTTCTCGAGCAGTGAATATCTTGTTTTACAGTCGGTAAACTTTTTGCTCAGGTAATAAATGGCATGCTCTTTTCGGCCAGACTCGTCATGCTGCCCCAATACACACCCCATTGAGTTTTCTAAAACAGTCATATACATGATCAATGGTCTTCCCTCGACTGGTGGCATCAACGCAGGAGGCTCTTGTAAGTATTCTTTGATTTTGTCAAAAGAAACTTGGCACTCGTCATTCCATTTGACTACTTGATCCTTCTTCAACAATTTGAAGATTGGTTCACAATTAGCTGTCAGATGAGAGATGAATCTGGCAATGTAGTTTAAACATCCCAAGAACCCTCTGACTTCCTTCTCGGTATGAGGAGCAGGCATCTCTTGTATTGCTTTAACTTTGGCAGGATCGACCTCGATACCTTTGTTGCTAATGACAAAGCCTAGGAGTTTACCAGATCGTACTCCAAATGCGCATTTGTTAGGATTCAACCTCAGCTTGTACTTCTTCAGTCTCTTGAACAGTTTTTGTAAGTGATCAAGATGCTCTTCCTCTGTTTGATATCTGGCTATCATGTCGTCCACGTAGATCTCTATTTTGTGATGTATCATGTCGTGAAATAAAGCTACCATGGCACGCTGATAGGTTTCCCCAGCGTTCTTTAGTACGAATGGCATTACCTTGTAACAGAATGTGCCCCATTGTGTGACAAATGTTGTTTTCTCCATGTCCTCAGGCGCCATTTTGATTTGGTTGTAACCTGAGAATCCATCCATGAAGGAAAACACTTTGTGTTGTACTGTATTGTCAACTAGAATATCAATTTGGGGGAGTGGAAAATAATCCTTAGGGCTTGCCCAATTCAAATCTTTGTAGTCCACACACATTTGCACCTTGCCATCCTTTTTGGGCACTGGAACAACATTGGCAACCCATTGGGGATAAGTGGTGACAGCCAAGAATCCAGCGTTGAATTGCTTCATGACTTCTGCTTTAATCTTTTCTAACATATCAGGCCTCATGAGATGAACCTTTTTCTTTACCGGCGGACAATCTTCTCTTGTAGGAAAACGATGTACCACAATGTCTGCATCAAGTCCCGGCATGTCTTCATATGACCAGGAAAAGACTTCAACATAATCGTGTAACAACTGAATCAGACGCTCCTTGATTCTGGATTCCAGATTGGCACCTACTTTGACCTCTTTCTTGTCTTCTTCGGTACCTAGGTTGATTGTATCCACGGGTTCCTCGTGAGGCTGAATGGTTCTTTCTTCTTGTTGTAGCAGTCTGGCAAGTTCCCCTGGTACTTCACAATCTTTCTCACCTTCGTCTTCGGCTTGGTATATTAGATTCTCAGAGTCACAAAAGGCCATAGCAGTATCGTTAGCCATGGGATCCCGAATGGATGTATACCTGTATTATGAGTGTGGGTGTGTGTAAGGGTATAACTATCTTTGAAAGAAAATAAAAGTGTAAAAGAAAAATAATGAGCACAAAAGTTTGTATGCGAAAATGTCCATGATTCATTGATGTCATAAGAAAATGAGATAATAACCCTTACAAATGGACCATTGTGCCTCGGGTAAGACACATAGTTTTAAGAATGCGAATTGTTTTAATATTACAGATCCAACAAAATGTAAAGACAAATTACTGTGGGATAAAAGTGATCGGGACAAAGTCTCTAGCCTCCCAATTGCTGAGCCCTCCATTGACAGTTGGGAAGATCCAATCCTCCAGGTTGCAACCATCTTCACCATCTTCTACCGCGTTGACTTCACAGTTGCTGATCTTCAAGGGTGGTCCTCCAGCACGAGCACGGCGTGCAACCTTTTGAGCACTTGAAGTGAAACCTAGGCCATACTTGTCAGACTTATATGGGATATCTGGGAGTTATCCCCAGATAGTGCACCCTCCTTCTTCTACTACTGCCTTGGCATCCTTCAGCGACGACATTCGGAGTGGGAGCCTTGTAATCTTGGGAACCTGAGACACATCCTTGGTCATTTCCACATCTTGCGGGACCTCTTCAAAGTGTTGAAATGGGGTTTCAAAAAATTCGCCATCTAATTCCACATATCTGAAGGAATTGAGATGGTTGATCATGTACTTTTCCTCTCCATGAACGGTGATAATCTTCCCTTGAATTGGATACTTTAGCATTTGATGCAACGTAGAAGTAACATCGCCAGCATTGTGGATCCATGGCCGGCCTAGCAAGCAGGAGTATGAAGGGCGGATGTCCATTACATAAAAATTTGAATTGAAAGTTTGGGTTCAAACCTTTATGGGGATATCCACTTCCCCATGTACCATCCTTTTCGAACCGTCAAAAGCCCTTACTACTATGTTGCTTAGCTTTAATGTCAGACCTTCGCAGTCAAGTCTGTCAAGAGATTTTTTATGTAATACATTCAGAGATGAGCCAGTGTCCACCAAAACATGAGCCAGAGTTGTGCCCCTACATTCCACTGAGACATGCAATGCCTCATTATGCTTCCTTCCCCTTCGCGTTAGATCAGCATCTGAGAAACCTAGACCGTTATCTACAGTCAAGCTGGCTACGCAGTCTTGAAATTGATCGGCAGATGTCTCTTGGGGTACATGGGCTGTTTTTAGGAATTTTACCATGGCTTTTGCATATGCCTCGGAACATAGTAGTAATGTCAGCATGGAAATGTTAGAGGGATTTTGCCCTAGTTGTTCAATCACATCGTAGTCGCTTCTCTTTATAATTTTTAGGATCTTCTCCATTTCTTTCTTGGAGGTCTCAGGGATAGTCAATGATTGAGCCTTCGTCTGGACAGGCTCAATCAGAATACTTTTTCCTTGAGTCTCGGTTAACTCGGAAGCAGGAGTGTTAGTAGGAATGATTATAATGGTTGTAACGGCTTTGTCGATTGGAGTATTGTTGGAGATAATAGTAGGACCGGGAACAACTTTTGGAGGAGAAACAACAGGAATGATTACGGGTCCAGAAACTGCTTTTAGGGGAGCAATTTCTGGAGAAAAGATCCTACCACTTCGGGTAATTTTGCTAGTTCCTGCAATATTACTGATGTCGGAGTTGACTTTCTCGGAGCTTGAATCTTCGGTGACTGGCCAGTCCTGCTTGATACCATAGTAGTAGACATCTCCTCCATAATTCCATGGTATGGTTTTGTCTGATGAATATGGGACTGGTCCAGGCATTGTAATTATTAAAGGAGTTGCTTTCAGAACTGATGTAATTCTAACGGGTCTTTTGGTGGAGACCCTGGAAGAATTGGCGGAAATGGTAATGATAGAAACATCTTCAAAAGAAACAGGTGGAACAGAGGTCTTCTCGAATAAAATTTCTTTGTTATATATTAGGCATTGAATGCCTGCTTTCAACAAAGGACAGTTGGTTGGTGAGGACAAACAGAAATGGCAAACTTCATCACAGCCCGGGAATACACCAGCATTCAACAAGTTCATTTTAATAGTGAAGTGGAGTCATAAGTTCGTCAAATGAAGTAACAAATATTTCTTATTCAATGGCATTGGTATTATGGCCATGTCTGGGCATAGGGGAAAAAATGACATTTGGCTTTTCAGGTGCATTGAATTCAACCTCTTTTGCTTCAATGAGATCTTGTATTTTGTTCTTTAGAGCCCAATAGTTATTAGTGTCGTGGCCGGGACTTTCAGAGTGGTATGCACAACGGGCATTGGGATGATAGTGATGAGATGTTGTGTTGGGGTTTTTCGGAGCTTCTTTCAAGGTCACCAAATTGGATATTAGCAGATGCAGCAATACTTAAGACGGGGTCATGTTAATTCTGGTGAACTGCCTGACTGGCCTTTCCATCCTTGGTTGATTATTTCTTTGCTAATCAGATGCAGGCTTAGGAATCATAACAGCCCCCACCATTGGTCGGAGTTCGGCCCTATCTTGGTTTCTTTGCGGATATACAGCAGCCACCTTTTTCTTCCTGATGAAAGGCTTCCTTACAGCTATAGAAGAAGATGTATCTTTCTAAATCTTTCCACTCTTTATACCGGCTTCTACCCTTTCTCCGATCAATATTAGTTCAGTAAAGCCTACAGATGAACTTCTGATTAAATGATTGAAGAAGGGACCAGACAAGGTGCCCAAGAACATGTCTACCAATTCTCTCTCAGATAGAAGGGGTTGAACTCTTCCAGCCAAGTCTCTCTATTTTTGTGCATAGTCTTTGAAACCTTCATTAGAAACCATGGCCATACTCTGGAGTTGAGTACGAGTAGGCGCAAGATCAGCATTGTATTGGTATTTCTTGTAGAAAGCTGCGGCAAGATCTTCCCAATTATGGACGTTGGCTCTTTCTAGTTGGTAAAACCAGTCAAGTTGAGTTCCAGATAAATTGTCTTGGAAGAAGTGCACCCATAAGTCTTTATCAGCGGTATGGGGTTCGATTTTCCTCACATATGATCGGAGATGCATTTTAGGGCATGAGACTCCGTCATATTTGGTGAACACAGGTGCTTTTAATTTCGGAGGAATCACAATCCCCAACACTAAACCCAATTCCTCAAAGTCCAAGCCAGACACCTTTTGGATTTCCATCGCACTCAGCCGCTCCTCGAGATGTTTATACTTGTCATTAGCTGGAGGGTATTATTCTTCAGAGTAGTCTTATTCTTCCTTTTCCTCTTCCGGTTCTGACAGGACAACTGTTTCCTTACCTTTCCCCTCCTGATTGTCTTTTTCACTGGATGTTGTTGCAAAGTCTAAGGTCCTTCTTGTCTGCCCATGAAATCTTCTTCCCATGTTTAAGACTCTGGTTACCTTCTTTGTTTTCTTTTTCCTCTCTTCAACCAGCAAAGTCTTCAATTCTTCTTGTCCCTTGGCTAGGGTCAAGATCAATTGTTCAAACTGTGTATTCTAAGATTGGAGGTCCTTCACTGTTTGCTCGAGATCCATCTTACTGAAATAAACAGTAGAGAGATGAGGATACTTGTTGCAAAAAAACCTACTTATGTTATGATGAATGGTATATGCATATGCAATGTTTTCAAGGATTTTAAGATTCAAATTCGTTTTAGACAAAAAGGAAACACACGTTATATTAATAGATTTAAAGCTTGAGTACAATAATGCCTTCTTTGGAAATACAAGCAACTCTAAGATAAAAAGGCAGTGCGCATCCTCTTCGATGCAATGTAGGCATTCAGAGTCTGCTCCTCATGAAGTAGCCTAGTGAGTTCCAAAACCTTCTTCTCGCTTGCGTAGAATTAGGCTTCGAAAGTATCTCTCTCTCCTTTGAGTTGTATCCAACCCCTTTGTATGTCTTCAAGAGATGTGGGCATGTCAGGATAGTGTATGGAACATCTTCCTCTATGACAGGCTCAATGATTACTGGTAGAATGGAGGGGTAAGGCATCATAAGACTCTGAGCGTGAGTTCGTACCCATTTGAGGTAAGGCTCAAGAGAGATGGAATTTTTAACCCCCAAAGTCTTGCTATCCACCTTGTTTAACATCCTCCAAGCTCGGATAAATCTCTAGCGAAGACCTTGATCGTTGTTGTCGTAGTCAAATACCAAACCTTGAATCAGCATCTCGTACGGGCCATCCCTTCAGGCGTAACCAAATTGTCTTAAGGATAAACATGGGTTGTAGGTGATACCTCCCCTAATTCCAAGTAAAGAGACATTAGGGAGTTCTCCACAACGGTCGACAATGATAAAATTCTCTTTGGATCAGGAGCAACAATGAATGTCTGAATGTTTGAGCATCATCAACCTTTGTGACCACCTTGAACCTTGCTCATTTTTTAATACAGATTGGGGAAGATACGAAATAAACCATCTTGCCAAGAGAGGAGTGCAACACATAAGGACACCTCTTTTCCTTATTGTGCGAGTGTGAAAAGAGTGTAGGATATCCCCAAGCAATGTAGGCACCGGGTTGCGGGATATGAAGATTTTGATGGTGTTGATATCTATGAGTTGGTCAGGATTTGGAAACAAAACCATCCCATAGATGAGGAGATCCACAATTTCCTCAAAGGCTTGCAAGTCCGAGGAATTCCAACAGTTTTTGGCTTTCTCAAACAGGAACTTTGCTAAGAAACCTTTGACACCACTCCTTGTTTCCCAATGAGTTGTGATATCAGATGAGTGCAAGTGTAGAGCTTGAGCAATCTCTTCCGGCTTTAGGTCTCTTTCCGTACCATTGAAAGGTAGTTGATTGAGAATGGGAATCCTCAAGAGTTTGGATAATTCTTCTAAAGTAAGCACAAGTTGATAATCGGGAAATGTGAAGCAATGGTGTAGAGGATCAAAGAACTGAAAGAGCACCTTCATCATATCCTCATCTGTGTTGGAGGTGACCAAGTTAAGTAGGCGACCATGTCTCTCGGTGAATAGAGAGTTTTCAGGAATCCTTGAAGCTAGCTCCTTAAGTTGTGTAGGGATCCTTACAAGATTGACTTGAATAGTTTTCCTGCGAAGTGAATCCATATCCTACAAAACAAGAACAAAGATGAATCCCAAAATCCTTGAAATGGTTAGTGGATGTATATGATGTTGATGATGTTGATGATGTTATGTACAAGTATGCATATATAAACAAAGCAAACAAATCCTTAGTTTTAGGCTTGCACGGGGTTTTATAGGTAAGTACCCTCTTGAAGTTTAGTTGGCTTAAACTTGTCCTAGTAATAGTAATTGGGTTCTAGGGATCTCAATATCATTGGATTGTTTCCTTGGTCATTGTTTCAGCTCAAGCCTCTTTAATGGCGACCGAAATATCCCAAGAAACCACCTCAATGAGTGTAGCATCGAGTATCTACCAACTTCGGACTGCACCAAAGCCGGTCATCTCACTACATCCTAAAGGCCAAGTTGGTCAAGTAAAGGTTCTAAAAGTTCATTAGTGCTTCATGACATCACTCAGCGGCCCCGTATTCTCTTTGGTTAACTCAAAGGCTACCAGTACCCACAAATATGTCACACTAACGTAGCTATTGCTTAGACCATGTCGGTATACCCCGCACAATTTCCACACCGTATTGTTACTTACCTATAATGTATCCCAAATCTGGGTAGAGGATTCAAACCCAAACAAAGAACCATAATGTAAAGCATACAAGTCAAACAATGTAAGAAAATAAATATGATCTATCCCTAAGGTAACCCCACTTTTAAAATTTTCCCCAGCAGAGTCGCCAGTTCTGTGATACGGTGGGAGAACTGAATTAAAGGTTTTACGTTTGATCTCAAATGTTGCGGTTAGCAAGAGTCGCCACCGAATTTTCTTTTATCCAAAAGGAAAGGTGAAAAAGCACAGGAAAGACCTTTGAGATTGTTTCTTGAGTTCGGGGGGTAGATTATGAAAAGGGAAGGTATTAGCACCCTTTTCATCCGTAGTTTTCCATGGGATCTTAGTTACTTGCTAGATCACTTGCTTTTGTTTGAAATTATGCTTAGTGTGGTTTTTTGAAAGTATTTTGTAAAAGGCCTTTATTTAGGCAATCTTTGTAATGATTCTCGTTCGTAAGAATGTATACAAAGATGTTGATCTTTTGAAAATGTTTTCAAGTTTTATAAGATGTTTTGAAAGTGTATGTGATTGTTATTAAAATAGCAAGGATGTTTGTTTTGAAATGGAGCAAGTAATTAGGATCATTCTACCTACTCAAAAGTCTTTCTTGTTCATTTTCTTTTCCTTTGACATTGTTGTCTTACCATTGATTTGGTAAGCAACCCTATCTTTGGATGTTAACGGGATGGGCGTGGATCATCGTATAACCATGATTAACAATGTTGTGAGGTATCTTAGCATTCTTTTTGAGGGACTAAGATCATTTCTAAGGCAACTTTAGATAGCATCATCGAGGGACTATGATCTTGTATTTGCTTGTTTTTGCTAAGATACCTTACATGCGTAATATGGCCTCTTTATAAGGCAACCAAGTGGATTTTACCTTAGGGTGCTTGTGTGCAAGTGTGTTGTTTTCATGCTTGTTTTTGTCTTGGATTAGGGTTTTCTATTTGATTGATTTTATTCTTGCCATACAAACCCTAATTACTAGCATATTATGTAAAAGCGATAAATTGCGAAATTTAAAGTTACTACGCTATTACAACATTTGTGGGAGGGGGTATACAATTTATGAATGGGGATTACAATAATATAAACCTAATTAATCTATTACAACCAAACTGAATATTGTACAAATAACTGAAGGAATATATAAAGTACAAATGCAAATTGAAAGAAAAGATTTTTGTGCTTGGATTTTTGTATGAAGGAGATTTTAACCTAAACCTAATTAGAAAAAAAAATTAATTAAATTAAGTTAACTTAAGTTAATTAAGAAAAAAAATTAATTAAGAAAAGATTTTTGAATAAAACCCTAAATCTATTTTAGTTGATTAAAAGAAAATAAGTTTAAAGAAAAAGTATTTTTTGTATTTTTGTCTTGAAAATAACATGAGGTGTTATGAAATATTTTTGGTCTTTTTTATATTAAAATAAATATATTTAAATAAATAATAATATATTTTAATTTAATTTACAAGGAAATTAATAAAAGTAAATAAAGTATAATGAATAAAATATTTTTTTACGTGGAAAAATATTTAAATTATGTCAAAATATAAAACTATTATTTTTATACTTTTTATGATTTTTTTGGTATTTTAGAAAATATATTTAAAGGAAAAAATAAAATAAATAAGTGAATAAAAATAAATGGGCCAAGGGGTGCCAAAAGTAGGCAGGGAAGTATGCTAGCAAAAATTAAAAAAATGTCAGGCCCAAAGGGCCCAGCGCCTACAAAAAAGATGTTAGGAAATCAGAAAAATGAAAAAAAAAATGTAAAAGGGGGGTTCACATTGGTTCGAACCCTCACCCTTTAGGTAACACATGACTTAGTACGCGCGCGCTTGCCGCTGGGGTGGCTGTTTCATCCGGTCATATAATCAAAGCATAAATATATATTAGAAACTGCTTTCTGAAGGCAACTTCCTCTTCAACCTTGCGCCTAGCTGGACCACCTGTATCTTCCTCATCTCTCCATAAAAATGGAAAGTTCAAACATGAAAGTTGTGGTGTTTCTTCCCACGAATTCAACCATATAACTTATGTAAGCTAACAATCAAAGATAAAATCTAATTTTGTTGGCCCTAAATTAAAACCTAATTTTCTCAGAAATTTCAAATCTAAAATTCTCTATACACATTCAATATAAATGGAAACTATGAACATGGTTAGCTTTAGAGCAAGGATATCTACATTTTTTCCCACCAATCAGGATCAAATGATGCTTATATAAAGAGATAGAAGTTTGAGTTTTTACCTCTTGCAGCTGGAGTCGTGAATGGAGTTTGAGAAACTTTTGAGATGGCCAGAGGATCTGTTTAGCTTTCCTGGACCTCCTTGAGTATATTCCAACTCTTACTTTGCCTTGAAAGTCCCTGAATCTCTATACTCAAGTCAACCTGCAAGCTTGATATCTGAAAATTGTGGATAGTGATAGAGGAGTTACAATCTTAAAATAGGGGCCTGGATTGCTTTGGTATGATGTATAGAAGGTGTCTGAGTGATTAGTTTTCAAAACGCACGAGTGGAAATAAAGATCATGAGTTTTGGTTCAAAATTGTGTGTTAGTGGTGTTCTTGAAAAGGTTTTTGGTTTTTTGGAGTGTTTCAGATAGTTTCAGGGCACTAGCATTCATGTGCCAACTTGAAAATAGTGTGTATACTTATAAGCAAGAGGTTTTGAGGCTTGTGACAACTAAGAATTTGAAACTCTCATGTTATGGCTTGGTTACTTGTTTTTGAAACAAAGTTGACAAGCATGGTTTCAATGTAAGGTACAAGGCTTGTAGGGTGGCTAAAACCTTTAAACATACTTGTTCTGATCGTGTAGAGTGTGTTTGTACAGAAAGAACAAATGCAAGGCTCAATGCAAGTTGACTTTGCATAAAGCTTTCTTTTCTAAAATGGCAATGTTGTCTTTCTTCCCAAAATGGAATTATATTTGTACAATGCATTGAATGCTTGGATTAAAGATTCCAACAACTATGAAAACATATAATTATGGAGTGAAAGTCAAGTTAGAAGACTGCAAAGTGAGATTTGTACAGCATGCTTGAAGATTGGATCCAATGTTCATCATGAAAATGGCTTGAAAAACAAGAATGGAACCCTAACTTCATCTCTTTGATTCTCCCTACTCAAGAATGATCTCAAGGAGTTCTTGAAAATTTTGGAAAGCTTTCAATGTGTTATACAACTCATATTTGAATTGATTTTGAATATTCCCCTTGGAACTATATGAAAAAGTGTCATGAAGTTAGGTCAAAAATCTGCCTAACTAGGGCAAAAATTCACTAAGTCTTTTTTAGTTCATGAGCATGTATTCACAAAATTATAACTTGAAATCCAAGAACTTTTAGGAGAAGTTGTGTGAGGAAAAGTTATATATGTTATGGTTATCTACAACTTTCATGTTGGAAGTTTCTCTTGAATCATCTTGCATCATGGTGGAAATTTGGCTCAAAGTTATGAAAAAACATGAAATTTCCAACACTTAGAAACATTTCTAAGTTTAGAAATTTTGACTTTTCAAAATGAAATCTTGACTTTTTGATTTCTTGATGAATAAGTTTCATATTTTTACATGTTTTGATGAATTATGATTTTTGGCAATTGAATTTGACTAAAAAAAATCAAAGTTTGACTTTTCAGTATACAGTTGTCTTTTGATCAGTTGACTGCAAAATTCATATGTCAATCCAATGGATTTGTAATGTTTTGAATCATGTAATTAGGTAAAAATGTTGCAATTTGACTCTTGAGATCATGCCTTAAACCAATTGACCTTTTGCTAGGTCAAATATTAAAAAATTGCCCTTTCCCAGTCAAAACTCTAATTTTGACCATTTTGCCCTTTTGGAGATTTGATCAAATTTCTTGAGGAATTGTGGTCCTAACTTGATCAAATGATACATATGGGTTTAAAATGTTTATGTGGATAAAAAATTATGAAGTTTGACTCTAAATTGGCCATGGTTGACTTTTTTCCAAATACAGTTGATTTTTACGTCAACTATTCAATTGACTTATCAAAAATCTGATCCAGGACTTGAAACTTGACATGAGTGATCTTGGGAGTCCATAATGATCCATGAAAGCCATATGAAGCATTTATAGCTCAAAAATACTTGTGCAAACTCAAACCCTAATTTTGGTCATCAGTGCATAAGGAGGTGTCTTGAGTTGATCAAACCCTAGTGCAGTCTTGAGCCCAATGAGATCTTGTGAGCAAATTCTTGATAAGTGAGAGGGAAAATTTTGAGGTACAAATTATAGCAAGCAACAAACAAGTCATACCAAGTCCTTAGGTTTAAAGCCTGCACGAGTTTTAAGGTCATACCCTCTTGAAGTTGGATTGGTTCAACCTGTCCTATAAATAGTAATCGGATTCTAAGGGATCTCAATATCACTGATCTTTCCCCCGAGCTTCGTTCAATAGGTGATTGACTCGTAACCAAACAAAACACAGGAGTCAAACCTTAATGAGTGTAGCATCGAGTATTTGTCGACCTTGGGAATACACCAAAGTCGGCCATCTCGCTACGTCCTACTAGCCAAGTTGTGAATTAAAGGTTTTAAGGTCAGTTGATTCTTTATGACACCACGCAGTGGCCCCATATTCTCCTTGATTGACCCAAGGGATACTGGTACCAACCAAAGTGTCGCATCAACATATTTACTACTCCAACCGTGTCGGTATACCCCACACAGTTCTCTCCCAGTTTATTGCTACTTACCTAAAAGGTATTCCCAGATCCGGGTGTAGGATCTACATAACCCAAAAAAATAACCTTAAAAGTAAATCAATCAAGACAAACAAGAGAAGCAATTAAAGTGACTTAGATCCTAAGGTATACCCCACTTTATTAATTATCCCCAGCAGAGTCTCCAGTTCTGTGATACGGTGGCAAATTCAACTGTTAATACTGGTTTGTGTTTTTGTTTGCAAATGTCGCGGTAAGCAAGAATCGCCACCGACTTTTATTTCATCCAACAAAGGAAAGGAAAAAGAACAGAAAAAACCTTTTTTCAAGAGTTTGAATACTTGGGGTAGATTATAGAAAGGGAAGGTGTTAGAACCCTTTCTATTCGTGGTTTTCCACGGGCTCTTAGGTACTTGCTCATTTTGAAATTGCTTGTGTGTTTTGAAAAGTTTTTTTTTTGTTTAACTTCGTGGTAACCCTTGTATCTGTCCTCAAGAGTGTGACGAAGTTTTCTTTGAAAACTGTTTTGAAAGTGTTTGTGTAAAAGAGCTTTTATTGTTTTGAGCAAGTACTTAAGAGTTTCTACCTACTCGAAAAAAGATTGTTCGTTATCATTTCCTTTAGACAGCGCTATCCTACTATTAAGAAGTATGTAGCCCCATCGTTGGAGTTTTAAGGGACATTCGAAGGGACAATTATGGTCACAAAAGCAATGGTTAGGAAAACTTAGTAGTTACCCTAAAGTCCTAAAGATCTTTCCGAGGCAATATCTGAACGGGTCATTTTTGATCTTTTGGGACTAAAGGACGACCACTAGAATTCCCTATACTTCATGATCGTTTACCGAAGGCAACCGAAGTGGGGTAAACCCTAGGAGTGAGCATGTGCAAGTTTGTTTTTTTCAGTTAGTTATCTTTGCACAATTAGGGTTATCTACCTTTTAATCATTGATTTATCTTTCGTATACAATCCTATTATCCATGCATCTAGGCAGTTTTATAGTTGCGGAAATTAAAAAGTGCGAGAAATTAAAGTCCTAACTATTACAAGGCTTTTGGGCAGATACATAAATATTTGACTGAAAATAAATATGCGGAAATTAAAACCCTAACTAATCTATTACAAACCTCGAAACAATTACAATAATTGGAATTATAAATAAGTAAATACGCGCGAGACGAATTAAATACGGGAATAAATTAGAAGCCTAAAAATTTAATTAAATAAAAAGATTGTGTATTTTTTTATTGAGAAAATAATTAAATTTCAAATTAAACCTAATTTCTAGTTAATTTTATTTAACGAAATAATCAATGTTGAAATAATTAAAATAATTAATTTTCAAAAATTAATTTTAATTATAAAAAAACCTAATTCTATTTTTGTAATTTTTTGATTTAATAATAGTAATAAAAAAATGATTTTTGTTGTTTTTGTAAAAAATGTAAAAATAATTAAAGTAAATAAAAACAAAATGAAATCAAAACAAAAAAAAAAGAAAAAAAGAAATGGGCCTGCTGTGAAGTAGTGATCAGGGGGGTGTGAAGAGCTGAACTCGTTGGGCCCAAGATTGTTGGCCCAAACAATGCGTGTGATTCAGTGCAATCAGATCTGGCATGTCCACCATGCGCTGCACTCACTGGGCATTGGATCTGGATCCAGGGATGATCCAATGGCGGGATCTGAAGGATGCACAATGGCCTTCATGGGTAATACACGTTGGATCCTGTAAAGAAGTGATGGAAAAATAAAATGCTTGGACCTGGGATCGAACCCAGGTCATTCCCCTCATACGCTCGCTTGCTTTACCGTCTAGGCTGGATGGTTTATTTGTTAACATAATAACACAAATAAAATATAAAGAACATATTAATTATTATACCAAAACACGCGCGAAATTCAAATCAGCCAACCAGGCTTTGACACGTAATCGTCTTCTTCCTGCAATCGTTGTTTTAGACCCGTACCTTTATCTACGGACGATGTCTGTAGCTATAACCCTGCATCATTCAAAAATCAAATACAAGCGACATAAATCCTAATGGAAACCATGAATCAACTGGGCTTGAAGCCTTGAACACCATGGTGTCCATATCTAACCCTAATTTTGCCTGTATCAAGAAGCCCCAAAACGAGTTTGGAAACCCTAAGAATGGCATCCTTCAATTCCTGCACTTAAAACTCAATCAAACAATCCATATAGCATCAAAACCTTATAATAAACATGAACGGATGATTAAATTTCATTGAAAATGCACATATACATGTAATCAAAAATCAAGAAAAATGGAGGGGAAAAAAACGGATCTTGTATCATACAATTCTCGGTGTTTTATGACTTGAGAGTGATTGGAATAGCTTCAATGACCTTCGTGGATGATCACTGATGGTCCAAAATTCCTTGAATTAGCCTGTAGGAGGAAATCCAATCTGCATTTTTCTTTGGAATTTTGAAACTTTGTTTTTATCTTTGGAACAAGTTGCGCCTCCGTAATCCCTGTGCCTAGGGTTGACAATGTTGTATATATGCAGTGGGCAAGATTAGGTCAACATGTATGGAAAAAATCCAAAGAATAAAGGCATGGCTTTAAGAGGAAATCAAATCTTGAAAACCTTCCAAATATGGATATTTTGTGTCCATTCTTGGCTTGCACGATTTGCTTGTTATCATACAGCCTGTATGCTCGTTATTTAATGCAAAATCATCCCAAAATAATTTTATATCATTTATTTGATTTTATTTTGATTTTAAATGATTAAAAATCAAAATAAATAAAATAAATAATAAAATTATGCATGGAGTGGTTCATGGGTCGTGGACCATGTTAGGAACAAGATGCAAGCATAAAAAGTTGGGCCCATTTGAAGAAAATGCATTTTGGGCATGGTTGACTTTGTGCAAATTACCAAAAATGGTCAACTTTGACAATGCACATATCTCTCAATTTTGACCCTAAGAGGGTGTTATTAGACTTTTTATAAAGCTTAGTATGTCCTCTAAACAACCCTTTTTGTTTCACCTCAATTGGATCTTCCATGATCATGTAAGAAGCTTTGACCCAAAAGGTGTTTTTGTTGACATTTTGGAATGACCTATAATGTCTGAATTCATATATTTTCATGAGTGCATTTTTTGAACTTTATGGATGAATATGAGTTGTAGGTAATTGAATCCTCTTAAAAATGAGCCTTAGATGAGAAATTTCTGATAAAGTATGAGAAAGTTATGCCTGGTCAAAGTTTGGTTGACTTTTCCTATAGAAACCCTAATTTAGCAACTTTTGAGTTTTGATGAATTTGGGGCATTCCTTGAGGAATAATGATCAAAACTTGATCAAATGATTGATGTTACTTAAAAATTTTGATGTTGACCAAAAATCTTGAAGTTTGACTGCATGAGGACCACAGTTGACGTTTGACCCAGTATAGTTGATTTTTAGGCATTTGAGTAGTTGACTGAGCAAATTTGTAGTGCAAGGCATGAAACTTGGCATGGATGATCTTGAGAACATATTAGGGCAATGGAAATCATTTGGGACCCTTGGAACTCAAACATCTTGTTGAAAATGGAAACCCTAGTTTGAGGCTCATTGTCTTAAGAGGAGGATTTGTCTGGTCAATCCTTGGGCATCCTTGAGCAAGTTGAGGACTTCAATGAGCATGTTTTGAGTAAAATGAGAGGGAAAATTTTGGGTTACAACACCTACGCCAAGTTCAAACGGTATATATCAATTCAATCACTTCTTCCAACAGCAAGGATTGAGATGCTTGAAGACATAGGGGCAATAGCAGGGTTGGAACCCGACGAGATTATTTCCACATAGCTATATGTTTGTTTTTCACTTTGTACTCTTTTCATTTCACGATAATTTACTCTTACTAGGATTTGTGTCTCTCTGTATAAAATCTCCTGTTTATGGGAAAACTGTCAATAGAAATACGAATTTCAAGTTTCAAACTTTTTGTTTTACCTTTTTCTGTTTTGTCTGCAAAAACATCCATTGACTAAAACTGAATGAGCATATACATGTAAATACGATTAACTGTTATATGTATAAAAACAGGAATAAGAAATTACTCAAGACTCTAGAAGTTAGGATAACATTCAAGCTGTCCACGAGTCTCTACAGAGCCACTTCCATGGAATTACCCCCACAGAGTCATATTAACAATATTATCCTCAACAAAGATATATCCCCCGTAAAATGGGATGAACTAATCATACTCACCAGCAAATCACCCCAGCAGATAAAGGAATATGATCTTTTTCCCGGTAATATCACCCACCTATGAAGTCCCAATCAGTATAGTTTATGGAATTTCTCTTCCCCAACTGAGTTTATTCCTCCAAAACCGTAAAACCCCTGCAGATTTCTTCTCTCTAACAGAGCTTGTTTCCTCAGCAGAGTATTTCTCCACCAACATCGTTTATTTTCCCAACAGGGTTTATTTCCCAAACAGATTACATTCTCCCTAGCTTGAGTCTGTTTCTACCACAAATTAACAGCATGATTCCCACCTCCAGTAAAGGAAAGTCTTAGTTACTATCCCCATAAAGTTACTAATGAATCTGAAACTAGATCGATTATCGTTCAAACTTATTGTCTCAGACGAGTCGGCATCCACCCATCTCTTTTATCCCCAGTCGGGGTATTTAAGAACTAAACTCCCTAGTAGAGCGGTGAACGACCAATGTTCTTGGACTCCTCTCCCCAAACAAGAAACAATATTCTCCTGCGGAGTTTCCTTAAGAAGAACGCAGGAATCCCCATCAAGATCAAAGATACACATACTCTTCATCCCCAGTAATAATTAAGATTTATTTTCCCATACAAAGATGTTGAACGAGTTTACACATACACTTCAACAACATTTCACATCCATACATCATTTACAAACGTCATAGCATGAACATACGAAATACATATAGCACAGTCTCATTTATTTTGAGAACATCATTACGCAATGCATTTCATACATCATGACATTTCATACAACTAACTCTTTACCTTTTCATGAAAGATCAATCAACAGACAAACATCATCAACTACTTATATGACCAGAAAGTCTTCCTAAATGCTACATCTAACAAATGGATACTTAAGAAATTTCCCCAGAGGGTCATTCTCAAAGAAACATATTTTTTAGTTGAAGTCGGGTGTAGACATCTTCTAGCTCAGATTAGGTCAAATGTAGATTTATTCTGATACTTCTTCCAATTGAAGTCGAGCACAGACATCTTCTGGCTTAGGTTAAATCGAGCCTAGGTTTATTCTGATACTCCTTCGAGAAAGTCGGGCGTAGACTCTTCCCAACATATTTTCTAGTTGAAGTCGAACGTAGATATCTTCTGGCTTAGATTAAATCAAGCGTAAATTTATTCTGATACTTCTTCCAGTTAAAGTCAGGCGTATATATCTTCCGGCTCAGATTAAATTGAGCATATACTTATTTTGATACTTCTTCCAGTTAAAGTCAGGCGAAGACATCTTCTGGCTTAGATTAAATCGAGCGTAGATTTAATTTTATACTTCTTCCAATTGAAGACGGACATAGATACCTTCTGGCTCAAACTAAATCGAGCGTAGATTTATTCTGATACTTATTTCAGTTGAAGACGGGCGTAGACATC
Organism: Vicia faba; assembly: GCA_948472305.1. Classification (NCBI taxonomy): domain Eukaryota; kingdom Viridiplantae; phylum Streptophyta; class Magnoliopsida; order Fabales; family Fabaceae; genus Vicia; species Vicia faba. Next base: position 217,051,216 of record OX451735.1, on the reverse strand, counting down.
TTCTGGCTTAGATTAAATCAAGCGTATATTTATTATGATACTTCTTCTAGTTGAAGTTTGGCTTAGACATCTTTTGGCTCAGATTAAATTGAGCATAGATTTATTTTGATACTTCTTCCAGTTAAAGTCGGGCGTAGACATCTTTTGGCTCATATTAAATCGAGCATAAATTTATTCTGATACTTCTTCCATTTGAAGTTTTGCGTAAACATCTTCTGGTTCAGGTTAAATCGAGCGTAGATTTATTCTAATACTTCTTCTAGTTGAATTCGGGCGTAGACTTAGTCTAATATCTATCAAAATTTACTTTGGATGGCGTTTATAAGCCCATCTATTATGACTCCCTGTCACCTCTCCAAATTTAATCTTTAAGCCCATTCCCGGTACAATCAACCAACAGTGTTACTTCATGCACTGGCGAGTATAAATTTCTGGGCACTTAAGTGTTCAATCATCTTCCACCTTCAAGTCACGAATGTAAGACATGCCAATCTAAATCTTCAGGTTTAAGAAGACTGAACAGGGGAAATTTTTGTACCCCAAAACTTTCCCTCCCATTTTTCTTTAAGACATGCTCACAAAGGTCTCATGTACTCAAAGTTACTCAAGAGTTTACTAATCAAACCACCTCCTAAGCAAGGGGCCTACAACTAGGGTTTTGAGTTCCTCGAGGAAGTTTGGGTTGCAAAGGTCTCAAGTAGTTTCCATGGTTCTCCACAGGTCTTCAACAATGTTCATTTCAAGTTTCAAGTCCTACATCACAAGCTTGCTCAGTCAATGGCTCATATGATTGAAAGTCAATTGTATTGGGTAAAAAGTCAATTGTGATCAACATACAGTCAAACTTCAAGATTTTTGGTCAAAATAAACATTTTGAGGTGAGGTTAATCATTTGATCAAGGGTTTATCATGGTTCCTCAAGAAAACCCTCAAATCATCAAAAGTCAAAAGTTGCCAAATTAGGGTTTCCTTAGGAGAAGTCAACTGAACTTTGACCAAGCATAACTTTCACATGCTTCATCAACTTTTCCCTAACAAATTCCCATTTTAAAGGAAATTAAATTCTCTACATCTTTGTCTTAATGCTCAAGTCCAAAAAGTGATTCATTTGAAAGATATGAGCTAATACAGTATATGTCATTTCAAAAATCAACAAAAAGACACTTTTTGTCAAGGCAACTTACATCAAGATAAATTCTCCAAATGCAAAAATGACAAATAGAGAAATTGTAGAGGACATCTTGAGATTTCCAAAAAGTCCAAGATCACCTTCAAAAGATTAAAATTTAGCAAGTTATGAGTTTCACAAGTTGGGAAATTCTTGAGAAATGCATGAAATCTCAATTGAGTAAATTTATGATTTTGGGCTATTGGGCCTAAGTTTTGGAATTCAAATGTGTTCATGACATGTTTAAAGACCCCTAAGTGTATCCATGCATTATTTTATTTTTTGATTTTATTTATTTAAAATCAAGATTAATTCAAAATAAATACAAGGTAAATAGGCTTACGCGTGCAATTCTTGTTTGCATCAATTCAAAAGCCCAAATCCATGCCAGCCAGCTACAAAAAAACGTGTAGACCTATTTTGGGAAGGATCTTTATGGTTTTGGAAATTTTTCAATTTGTTTTGGAAATAATTTAATAACTTTGATTGTACATAATATGAGGCCATTTTTGTTAACCTAATATGAGGCCTCATATATGCACAAGCATCAGATCAAATGGACACACGCAGTTGCTGCCTCAAAAGCTAGGTTTCAAAAATTACAATTTTGAAAAAAAAAGGTGCAAAATTGAATCAAAGGATCTGGCCACTTTCAGACCAAGCCACTCGTTGCAAATCGTCCCTGAAGCATCTAAGAGTAAGAATAGATCAAAAGCCATGGTCGTCAGTGCCTGAAACTAGCACACTCATCTTCTCTAATTCACTTTTTTTCAAATATTAATATATTTAATTTTATGCATGGTTAATATTTATTGATTACCCAAATGAGTTTTAGTTATTGTATAGAACAAGTCTGGATCAAAAAGCTAAAGCTCTAACGTGAGAATTGTGTTTTGCCATGGCAAAAGAAAACGCTTTTGTACCTTCGTATCTGTATTTCTAGACCATTACAGGCAAAACTAATAGCATCATCGGGTTCGCAAACCTTGATTTAGGGGGGTTAGGGTTAATTTATGGCTTTGATTCTTGTTATTTCGCAGGTTTGAGGTTTGGATCAACCGAAGAAGAAGGAGTTGACCACCGTGAGGGGTGGTTGGACTCGCCTAAGTGCTGGCATGGCAGGAGGAAAGAAAACCATTGGCTCGTTCAAACATCAGGGGCCAACCTGTGCTAATTTATTTTTCTTTTAATTCAAATTAAAATTTTGTTTTATAAAGTTTGCATCCAATACCAGATGAAACATTCGTCCCAACGGTAGAGTGAAGCACGCGAAGGCATTGACATACCAGGGCACGGGTTCGATACCCGCCCCTGGTATTTTTTCATTTCTATGTTTTCTTGCTTACATAACTGATACAAAACAACTAGCGTGCGCATCATACACCTCCCCACATCTAATCCAGATCCAAGAGTCCAGATCAGATCTCCACGCAGCACCCTCAAGGGCTTCCCACACAAGATCAGGCACTAGAGATTTTAGGCTTTGGATCTGGATTGCATCTCACACCCCCCTTTGATTACTTTCAGGCCCATTCTTTTTTTGTTTTGATATTTATTTCTTTTTGAATAATTAACATTTTTTAAATAATTAATTAAATCAGTTTTAATCACAAAAGAATCACTAAAAATCAGATTTAGGTTTTGATTAATTAATTTAATTTTTGATAAATAAAAATTGATTTAATTTAATCACATTTCGATTTTATTTCATAAGTAATTTGCAAACTAATTAGAATTAGGGTTTTTTATTCTTTTACATTATAAAAATATTTTTTATAAACAAAACACCAAAAATACTTTCCTAACGCTTAGAATTTTTTTAGGTTTTAATATCTTTCCCTTTTTCACAATCTCCGCACGCTTATTTATTTTCGCATTATTATAATTATGTAACTGTTAAGGGATGTAATAGATAAATTAGGGTTCACTTTACTTTTTCCCCCTTTTTGTGGTTTGTAACCCCTTCCCCGAAGCTCTGTAATAGTCTAGATTTATTTTTCCGCAATTTACTTTTTCCTTATTACTGCTAGTTTAATAGGATTGTATGGTAAAGACTAAAAGAAAACGCTAGATAACCATATATCCAAGTGTAACACGGTGCGAGAACTGACTTGGGATGTTTTGCATTTATCGCAAATGTTGCGGTTAGCAAGAGCCGCCACCGACTTTTCTTTTATCCAAAAGGAAAGGTGGAAAAGAACAGGAAAGACCTTTGAGATTATTTCTTGAGTTCGGGGGGTAGATTATGAAAAATGGAAGGTATTAGCACCCTTTTCATCCATAGTTATCTATGGGCTCTTAGTTGCTTTCTAGATCACTTGCTTTTGTTTGAAAATGTGCTTTGTGGTGGTTTTGAAAGTATTTTGAAAAGGTGCCTTCGTTTAGGCAAACTTTGTATTGGTTCTCGTTCCTAAGAACGTATACAAAGTGTTGGACTTTTGAAAATATTTTATGTTTTAAAAGTTTGTTTTTGAAAGTGTTTGGTGTTTGTTTTGAAAATAAGCAAGGATGTTTATTTTGAAAGTGAACAATGATGTTTTTTTTGAAAGTGAGCAAGCAACTAGGAATGATCTACCTATTCAAAAGTCTTTGTTCATTTCTTCCTTCCTTTGATATTGCTATCTTACCATTGGTAGGTAAGAAGCCTTATCTTTGGATGTAAAGGGACGGGCGTGGGTCATCGTATAGTCATGATAGCAATGTTGTGTGATATCTTAGCATTTCTTTTTGAGGGAGTAAGATCATTTTGAAAGGCAACATTTGTAGCGTCATCGAGGGACTATGATCTTGTATTTTTTATTTGTTTTTTCTAAGACATCTCACATGCATAACATGACCATTTTTATAAGGCAACAAGTGGAATTACCCTAAGGGTGTAAGTGTGCAAGTGTGTTTATTTGCATGCATTATTTATCTTGAATTAGGATTTACTAATTGTTGATTTTAGTCTAGCCATACAAACCCTAATTACTAACATTTATATAAAAGTGATAAATTGAGGAAAGTAAAATTACTACGCTATTACATCATTAGGGGAGGGGGTATACAAATTTATAAATGGGGATTGCAAGAAAATGAAACCTAATTATCTATTACAACCATATTGAATAACGTACAAGAATTAAATAAATGTGCAAGAAAATAAATGGAAAGGAAATGATTTTTTGTTTAGTTTTAATGAAAGGGTTTAGTTTTGACGTAATTAAGAAAATGATTAAAATTAAATGAAAATTAAACCTAAACTAATTAAGAAAAGAAATTAAGTTAGAAAGCATTTTTAGGGCTTTTTTATGAAAAAGGTTTTAAGTTTAATGAAAATAATATGGATATTAATTAATTAAAAGAAACTTAAGTTCTAAATTAATTTTAAAAAATAAAAATAATTAAACCTAAATCTAATTATTGATTTATTAAGAAAAAAAGAAATCAAATTTGTTAAGAAAATGTTTTTGTTCTTTTTTGTTTTATAAAGAAAAATAACAATATAAGTGTGTAAATAATAAATAAAATTATTTTTAGATTTTTTAATTAAAATGATAATAATAATAATAATAGTAATAAAAAAATAATAAAGAAAAATAAAGTAAAATAAAATATAAAAGTCAGGGGGTGAAAAAGAAGTTTAGGATGTTTATTAGAAAAACAGTTTTTTTTTGGAGTTTGGCCCAAATAGTATTTTTTGTAGTCAGCAAACATAAAAAAAATAAAAAAATGGGTTTGTGTTGTGTAGTGAAGTGGGGGTGAGGATCAGTAAAATGGTAGAGGCCCACTGACTAAGCCCAGGTTCGCATGGTTTGTAACAAAAGAAGAGAAAAATATTGAGAAATTAAACAAAAGGAAGCGCTGGGACTTGAACCCGTGACCTTGAGATAAAGGTGTGCTGCCTTTGCCACTGGGGTGGTTGTACATCCGTTAACATAAGTGAAATGATAAATACATAACATAAAATAAGTCCTGAAAATGACTTCATCTTTAACCTCCAACCATGGTTCCTGTAACTTGCTCATTTCTCAACAAAAATGAAAGATGCAAACATGAAAGTTGCTATAGTTTTCCATTCGAATCCAACCATATAAATATCATAAGCTATAAATTAAAGATGAATGATAATTTCTAAAAGTACCAAATTTTGACCTAACTTTTTTCAGAGATTCAGACCTAAAATTCTCTAAGTTCAATCAATATAAATGAAATATATGGACATGTACAGTTTCAGAGCAATGATATATACATTTTATCTTCACAAATCAGAATCAAATGATGCTTGTATGAAGAGATAGAAGTTTGAAAACTTACCTCTTGCAGCTGGATTCGTGTATGGATTTTGAGCAACCTTTGAGATGGCCTGATGATTTCTGTAGCTGGCCTAGACCTCCTTGAATGTATTTCAACTCCTATTTTGCTTTGAGGATGGCTGGAACTCCCAACTCAAGTCAAGTTGCAAGCTTCAGTTTTGAAAATGGTGGATGGTGATGGAGGGGTTACAGTCAGGAAATAGGGGCCTGGATTACTTTGATATGATGTATGAAAGGTGTTTGGATGATTAGTTTTCAAAATGCACGAGTAGAAATGAAGATGGTGAGTTTTGGCTCAAAACTGTTAAGTTTGGGCAGTTCTGTGCAATAAGGGTGCTTGGGAGAGTTTGAGGAGGCTTGAAATCGTGTATTGGCTTGCAAATGGTTTGTATAGTTATATGAAAAAGGTTAGAGGACTTTTGCACAACAGATTTCTGAGTCATAGGGTTATGGCTAGATTGCTTGATTTTGAAGAAAGTGAGAAAACCAAGTCTCAAAGTTTTGTACTAACAATGTAGAGTGGTTGAATCACTTTAAACACATTTCTTCTGACCTTGTAGATGGAGTGTGATCATAGGGAACAAGTGAGAGGCTCAAGAATTGACTTTGTGCATAAAAGCCACTTTTCCAAAATGGCAATGTTGCCTTTCTTCCTAAAATGGTATTTAAGCATGCACAATGCATTGGATGCTTGGATTAAAGTTTCTAACAGCTGTGTAGACATTTAATTATGGATTTAAATGCAATTTAGAAGTCTGCAAAGTGAGATTTGTACAACATGCTTGAATATTGGATCATGTGTTCATCACAAAATTGACTTGTAATACAAGAATGAAACTCTAACTTCATGGCTTTGATTATCTTAGCTCAAGTATGATCTCAATGAGTTATTGGAAATTTAGGAAAGCTTATAACATCCCCTACAACCTTCATGTTGGACATTTTTGAATATTCTTCTTGGAACTATGTGAAAAATTGTCATGATGTTAGGTCAAAATCGTTCCTAAACTAGGACAAAATTTCACTAAGTCTTCAAGTTTCATGAGCATGTCTTCACAAAATCATAACTTAAAATCCAAGCATTTATATAAAAAGTTCTGCCCTTAAATATTTTATATCTCATTGAGATCTACAACTTTCATGTTGGAAGTTTCCTTTGAATTATCTTGCATCATGGTGAAAATTTGGCTCAAAGTTATGAAAAAAGTGAATTTTCCAACACTTAGAAAAAATTCTAAGTTTTAGAAATTTTGACTTTTCAAAATGAAATTTTAATTTTTGATTTCTTTATGAACAAGTTTCATATTTTGACATGTATTGATGAATTGTAATCTTTGAAACTTGATTTTGATCAAAAAGTCAAAGTTTGACTTTTCAGTGTATAGTTGACTTTTCATCAGTTGACTGAAATTCAACTATCAATCAATTGAACTTGAGAAATGTTTTGAGCCATGCCATTAGGTCAAAATGAATCATTTGAATCCTTGAGATCATAACTTAAATCAATAAATCATTTGCTAGGTCAAAAATCAAAGATTGCACTTTCTCAGTCAAAACCCTAATTTTGACCATTTTGCCCTTTTGATGTTCTGATCAAATTTCTTAAGGAATTATGATCCAAACTTGATCAATTAACATATATTATTTCATAATGGTTATGTGGATAAAAAATTATGAAGTTTGACTATAAATTGACCACAATTGACTTTTTCCCCAAAACAGGTAATTTTACGTCAACTGGTCAATTGGTTGAGCAAAAATGTGATCCAAGACTTGAAACTTGACATGAGCAATCTTGAGGGTCCAAAATGGTCCATGAAATAAATATGGGGCATTAAAATTCCATTTGTCCTTGTGCTAACTCAAATCCTAATTTTCAGTTATCAGTGTTTGAGGAGGTGTCTTGAGCTGATCAAACCTTGTGTAGTCTTGGACCAAAGGAGATCTTATGAGAGATTTTCTTTAGAAATGAGAGGGAAAATTTTGGGGTACAACACCAAGACAAAATAACTTAAACACTACACACTTTACACACACGCACCTCTAAGATGACCCTCACTCGTTGCCTCGGATAAAAACAGTCATGTCCCTCGAATGTGGGACGCTTTAGCAAAGACCCTCAGTTAAAAGATCGTAGTCCCTCGATAACCCTTCGATGCTACCTTGGTAAACTATCTTAGTCCCTTACGACCATTTCTAAAGTGTCCTACGAGTTGCTTTCTATGATTGTACGATGACCCACGTTTGTCCCTCAAACATCCAATGATAGGGTTTCCTACTAACTAATGGTAGGATAACGCTATCTAAAGGAGGAGGAAAAGAAAAAAATACTTTTGAATAGGTAGATAGCTCGTAGTCGCTTGCTCACAAACAAAATTTTTTTCACACAAGACACTTCTTTTCTAAAATATTTTCAAAACAAACACTTTGTATGCATTCTCAACGATACGAGAATCATTACAAAGTTTGTCGAACTTAGGTGTAACACCCCATTTTTACCCGGAAAATATTAATAAAATCAGAGTTATAAAATTTTGACATACAAATAGGATGCTACATTTTTTACTTAAAAACACCTTCATTTAATCTCATGTAAAACAGATACATAACACTTAAATCATTGGATGAAGATATAACTACAATTTTAGTCTTTAAAACGAAACAACTTTATTACTTAGACAGTGGAATCACAATTTTCAACTCAAATGACATAACATCTTTGTCCAACTGAAAACAACTTCAAAACAACAAGTACTTAACGAAATCAACTTAAAATTCAACAACTGAAGTAATATCAATGATAAAGTAACAAGCGTTCATCCCCCCGAGTGTTACTTATCAGAGCGATGACACTGAATGGAACTAATGAAGGTAAACAACCTTCACTCTTGATTACCCGCATGTTGCTAACATAGGGTAACATTCAAATATAAGGGGTGAGATATCAAACAATATAGTAGAATGTATGATGAATAATATAATAGAATCAGTTCATATAACAATCACAACTTCACAGCTTTTTAACAATATTCAACATAACTAGTTCTTCCATATAACAACTCAGGATGCAACATGAAATGCAACTTGATTTTTATGCACATGCATCTGGTACAAATAGAGAAAAACTCCCAACTTAATAATCTACCAATTAATAGAGCCATCAGTAAAAGGCATAAGCCTTCAACTTAATATTTTGCCAATCCAAGCCAATCTGACGAGCATCAGCTTCAACTTGATATGCGGTGTATGTGACACAATATGAATGTAGAAACAACAATAATAAACAACAACTCAACATAAATCAATGTTGTACATAAGCCTATAACATCAACCATAATTCAACATCAACTGAACATAAATCAACATTGGTCATAAGCCTATAACTTATCTGCCAAGAAATAGAGGCATTTCAACAACATCGGTATATCCTGCAACTTCGCATTGTCAACAATATTGACATTATAACAACATAGAAAAATTCACAAATACAATCGAAACCCATTGCAATAACACTACATAATTATTCAGCTATAAGTCTATATTCAATTATTAGACGTTCTGTGACGGTTCCTCTAATATTAACCTGTTGCAACTATTATATAAGATAGTACTGCTATCAACAATTTCTACTACTGCTAGTGCTACTAATTAATTCTCTACTATTGTTTTATTTCTAATAGCTTTCTGTTACTATTTTACAATTAACTCATACTGTCAACTTATTCTTGCTACATGCACTATGCTATTATATTGTTAATACTTTTTAGATAAGGTTCTTATAATTACATCTTACTACTATGAATTATCTCCTACTACAATAAATTATCTCTGCTATTGTTTTAGTGTTAATAGCCTACAACTTGGTTTTAGCCAATCAATACAGGAAACACAACAAAATTCATCATTACCTGCTATATATTCCAATCTACACTTTGTTTACTCTGGTAACTAACAAATAGTCTCTGCTATTATTTTTGCTTACTCTGCTACATAACAATTCTATAACTAATTTAATATCTTCTATATATATACTTTGTAGTTATTTAATTATTCTTCTATGGACTAACATGCTAATACCATAAGAAGTATTGATTACTTAATCTCTGCTACCTATACTTCCTTAATTTTGTGATAACAATTAGTAACCAAATAATAAAGTAACAGACATAGGAAACAGTCAAAACAAATAAAAGAAAATAGAGGTTTATGGGTGTGCCCCTCGTCACCCAATTGTGCCCCTCGGCACAAAGCTAAAAGGTTGTGCCGCTCGTCATGGATTTGTGCCTCTCGGGACACTCCTCTCCAAACCATTCTGGTCGGCATGCTCGTGTGCCCTCGGCACAGAGTGTTTCTCACGCAGTTTCTTCACAGACTTACTGATTCCAACACAGAATTCTCCAAATCTTCCTTTGATTAACAGTATTTGACAACAACATGATACAACGCGGTATTACATCGACATAGAAAAATAATAACTATATTAGTGATATTATAATTTCCAACAACAGATAGTCAATTCTGTGAACAATTCATGAACATCCATAACTTGATAACAACATGATAACAGACAATTTCAGTAACAACAACCACATACGCATATCAACATTATACCAACTCAATTCCTACATAATATTCATCACAATTCCAATTATAGAGTTAGAACCCCACCCTTACCTAGGATTAAAGGTCTCTCTATAATTTTCGATCGAACATAGCTTTGCCTCTTTTCCTTGTTCCTCTTCTCTATCACTTCCTACGTTACTGCTCCAAGACATTCTTATTTTTCTAACTAACATAATTTCTCATATCAACTTAACCTTATTTCATTAATCACATTTGGGCCTACTTACACACCCCCACCTTACTTCTTACCGCCATATAACTAAACCCAACAACTTAATCTTATATTATTCCATTAATTCCAACTTTATTATTACTATTAATCAACTAATTAATTAATTAATAATAATCTAACAACTTATACCAACAATTCTCAACATCTCACAACTTCAACAAATAATCCAAAAATAACTTAATTAAATAATTAATTAAATTAATGGGCGTTACAACTCTCCCCCACTTAGAATATTTTCATCCTCGAAAATCTACTTGATACTACCATTCTTAACGCGAGTTTTGCATCACTCTCTGATCCCCAAGTCACGTCTGGTAACACTTCGACCACTACTTTCTCGACATAAAAATAACTCAACACGATTTAAATCAAATACACACATACTAATCATTTAACACCTTCGCGACATGATCGTTAATAACTTATCAACTACTTCAACAATATCTTGACATATCAACATTTGAAGTAGTAACAACCATAACACACTTATACTTGGATATACAACATCACATTATCATCTTAACAACATTTTCAACAAAAGATCAACAATTATATTCATATCGTCGTATCACCCTTATAGTGACATCAATATAGCCAACATAATCAACTTCGTCATATTATGGAGTACTATTCATCATTTACGGTAACCAACAACAAAATTACGACAATAGGAACAAAATCATAATAACATCAACTTAATAGTATAATGCAACAAATATACACATAACTCACCATCAACCAACAACCACGTTAACATCCTTATAAAATTAGCAAATACTTATGAGAAAACATAGTACCCTGGCACGTCATCCCTATATCAACAATCCACCAAATCAAACATCTGAATCAAGACATATCATTCCCATAGGCTTCTGATATTTATTCCTTCACTTCTAACAAGTCGTACACACATATAACTTCACCACATCACGCTTCAGATGCGCAACTCTGATCATCCATCTTAAGTCACCGTCCTCGTTAAAATTTTCCATCAAATATATGGTTTACAAGTTTCAATCTAGTTTCAGACTTTCCTTAACACCCACTATAAAATCGTTTTTCACTTGATATTCTTAATCTTTCACTTTGCGACGTTAGCTCGCATATAAACCCGCTACTCCAAATTGTTCAATACGTCTCAACTCTTTCCTAACCACTCCTCTATTAATTCACAAAAACTGATGAACGACTATCTTCACGATATAACATCAATCACTTTACACACCATTAAGATAGAAAGATAAGTTTATACCATCCAACACGATCTCGTCTACTATCAATAAGAGATTAAGGGTGATCAGTTCCTCAATTTGTCAATAGATAGCCGACAACCATAATGGAGTATAAACCATCGTTACCAAACCATAATAGTGTTCCTTTAGAACTTGTACTCAAGTCACCTAAAGCACCATAATCCAATAATCTCCAATGAGGTTTACAAATACTCCCACAATTTCCCTCTCATTTGATCTCGTCGATGAGCCACCAACGCTTAACATATTACACGGTCCACATTACATTCACTTATCCTCACACGAAGATTAAGTATTATCCAACTCAAGAATTACTACTATACTGGTACATTATACGTCGTCTCGTCCCAATTCGAAATCTCAGTAATGTTGTTCCGCACCTCTTTGGTGATAAAACCACTCCATTTCTTCTTTTACACATGCCACTGCCTTGGCTTCATAAACACAACTATAATTCCTCTTAAAAGCATCTTCCTTTAAAAGGACATCTTCATTATAATCATTGTTAATCATCATAAGTTGCATCTCTATGAACATTCTCCAATACTTTCACATCCTTTTTAATGTCGAACATCTCATTTCCCAACTTATTCGCCAACAACATATTACGCTTGACCTCGTCTCGAACAACTGCGATAATAACCATTTATGCCCAAAAAGCCTCTAGTTCGGTAATCGACTTCAGAGTCCCTCCATATAGGAAACCATCTACATATTCAAAAACACTTTCATAGAATAGAATGTATTTCTATCTCCTCATAAGTTCAAACGAAACACCAATCCGATACTCAGAATACAAGATATGAAATTCCAAAGCTCAAAAATGCGAACACCGACGTCATGCAGCGACATACTATTACACACCTTACAATAACATCAGAAAAAAATTTCTTTGTACCAGTACCAACACTTACCATTCTTGAAATTATACTCATCCCCTCGCATTTCCTACTCCGACTCGCGATTCAAAACATTCTAACAACTTAAACAACTTTTACAATTACTCATAAGGATCCCACGACAAGGTCTATAGCAATATGTTACTCTACAATTGTTCAAACATTGACATCTTACGCAAGGGCTACCCAAACCGACAACTTCACAGTCCACCAGCAGCGCTGAAACATCACAACTTTCTAAATTCCATCTTCTAAAAATTATCCTTGTTACTTAACAATCACCTTCATAAACATCTGGGATTTACACTCTACTCATATATTAACAATTTTTACGTTGCTCATCATCCTTCGAGAAGTAAACATCAACAATGTCTGATCATCCTCCCTCAAGACGCTCTAACTTGATTAACAAATAAAATCTTTAATCCATGTCACCTTCGGATTTGGGAACCAACAAAACTTCAAGAATACTTACATTATCAACATAAACAGCATACTTAACTAACATCTTACAACTGAAACATATCCGAGAAGCAAAGCTTCTCCCCCACTTATCTTCAAACCAACTCCTGCATACAATCGATTGGAACAACAAACAAATATCGACAGTGTGTCACACACACGTACTAAGAAATAACACATCAACAGTATTCAATTGTCACACCACTCTACTGACTCAACAACTTGGTCGGATGGACCGACTCACTCTGATACCACTAATGTAACACCTCATTTCTACCCGGTGAATATTAATAAAATCAGAGTTATAAAATTTTCACATATAAATAGGATGCTACACTTTCTACTTAAAAAAAACCTTCATTTAATCGCATGTAAAAAATATACATAACACTTAAATCATCATATGAAGAGATAACAACAATTTTAGTCTTTAAAATGAAACAACTTTATTACTTAGGCAGTGGAATCACAATTTTCAACCCAAATGACATAACATCTTTGTCCAACTGAAAACAACTTCAAAACAATAAGTACTTAACAAAATCAACTTAAAATTCAACAACTGAAGTAATAACAACGATAAAGAAACAAGTGTTCATCCCCCCGAGTGTTACGTATCAGAGCGACGACACCGACTCGAACTAATGAAGGTAAACAACCTTCACTTTGGATTACCTGCACGTTACCAACAGGGGTAACATTCAAACAGAAGGCGTGAGATATTAAACAATATAATAGAACGTATGATGAATAATATAATAGAATCAGTTCATATAACAATCACCACTTCATAGCTTTTTAACAACATTTAACACAACAAATTCTTCCATACAACAACTCATGATGCAACATGAAATGCGACTTGATTTTTATGCACATGCATGTGGTACCAACAGCGCAAAACTCCCAACTTAATAATATGCCAATTAATAGAGGAATCAACAAGGCATAAGCCTTCAACTTAATATTTTGCCAATCCAGGCCAACTTGACGAGCATCAGCTCCAACTTAATATGCGGTGTATGCGACACAACATGAGTGTAGCAACAACAACAAACAACAACAACAAACAACAACTCAACATAAATCAACATTGGCCATAAGCCTATAACATAAAAAAAAATTCAAAATTAACTCAATATAAATCAAAGTTGGCCATAAGCCTATAACTTATCTGCCAAGAATTAGAGGCATTTCAACAACATCAGTATATCCTGCAACTTTGCATTGTCAACAATATTGACATTACAACAACATAGCAAAATTCACAAATACAATCGAAACCCATTGCAATAACACTACATAATTATTCAGCTATACGTATATATTCGGTTATTAGACGTTCTGCGACGGTTCCTCTAATATTAACCTGCTGCAACTATTATATAAGCTAGTACTGCTATCAACAATTTCTACTACTGCTAGTGCTACTAATTAATTCTCTACTGTTGTTTTATTGCTAATAGCTTTCTGTTACTATTTCACAACTAACTCCTACTGTCAACTTATTCCTGCTACATGTACTATGATATTATACGATTAATAGTTTTCCGATAAGGTTCCAGCAATTACATCTTACTACTATGAATTATCTCCTACTACCATGAATTATCTCTGCTATTGTTTTACTGTTAATAGCCTACAACTTGGTTTTAGCCAATCAATACAGGAAACACAACAAAATTCATCACTACCTGCTATATATGCCAATCTACACTTTGTTTACTCCGGTGACTAACAAATAGTCTCTGCTATTATTTTTTCTAACTCTGCTACATAACAATTCTGTAAGTAATTTAATATTATATATATATATATATATATATATATATATATATATATATATATATATATATATATATATATATATATATATACTCTGTAGTTATTTAATTATTCTTCTGTGGACTAACATGCTAAGACCATAATAATTATTGATTACTTAATCTATGCTACCTATACTTCATTAATTCCGTAATAACAATTAGTAACCAATTAATAAAGTAACAGACACAAGAAACAGACAAAACAAACAAAAGAAAATAGAGGTTTATGGGTGTGCCCCTCGTCACCCAAATGTGCCCCTCAGCACAAAGCTAAAAGGTTGTACCGATTGTCATGGAGTTTTGCCGCTTGACATACTCCTCTCTAAACCATGCCGATCGGCATGCTCGTGTACCCCTCGGTACAGAGTGTTTCTCACGCAACTTCTTCACAGGTATACTGATTCCAACACAAAATTCTCCAAATCTTCCTTTGATTAACAGTATTTCACAACAAAGTGATACAACGTGATATTACATCGACTAAGAAACATAACAACTATATCTGCGATATCATAATCTCCAACAACAGATGGTCAATTATGCAAACAATTCAGGAACATCCACAACTTGATAACAAAATGATGACAGACAATTTCAGAAACAACAACCACATACGCACAAAAACATCATACCAACCCAATTCCTACATAATATTCATCACAATTCCCATTATAGAGTCAGAACCCCGCCCTTACCTCAGATTCAAGGTCACTCTACAATTTTCGATCGAACCTAGCTTTGCCTCTTTTGCTTGTTCCTCTTCTCTGCCACTTCCTACGTTACTGCTCTAAGACTTTCTTTTTTATTCTAATTAACCTAATTTCTCATATCAACTTAACCTTATTTCATTAATCACATTTGGGCCTACTTACACACCCCCACCTTACTTCGTACCACCATATAACTAAGCCCAACAACTTAATCTTATATTATTCCATTAATTCTAACATTATTATTATTATTATTAATCAACTAATTAATTAATTAATAATAATCTAACAAATTATACCAACAATTATCAACAACTCACAACTTCAACAAATAATCCAAAAATAATTTAATTAAATAATTAATTAAATTAACGGGTGTTACATTAGGCATTTTCAAAATATTTTCAAAACACACAAACACAAAGCATTTTCAAAGTGAGCTAGCGATTAAGGGCCTGTAGATAACTATGGATGAAAAGGGTGCTAACACCTTTCCTTTTCATAACCTACTCCCCTTACTCAGAAAATTCTCAAAAGGTCTTTCCTATTCTTTTCACCCTTTCCTTTATTGGATAAAAGAAAAGTCGGTGGAGACTCTTGCTATCTGCAACATTTGCGATAAAATGCAAAACCAAAAGTCAGTTCTCCCACCGTATTATAATCATCAGGAGGATATTGTTCGTTCGAGTAGTCTTCTTCATATTCATCAGAATATTGACCAGAACCAAGGTTGCTTCCTTTCTCAGCCTTCATACTCTTACCATTTTCAACCTTGTTGTCATCTTCGTTTGATGGAATATTACTGTCTTGAGCTTTCTTGGGAGGACCTCTGAACCTTCTTCCCATGTTGAGAATGTTGATTTGTTTCCTTATCTTTTTCTTCCTCTCTTTGGTGATGAGGGTCTTCAGCTCTTCCTTCCCCTTGGCTAAGTTCAGGAACATTTGTTGGAACTGGGCGTTCTGGGCCTGAAGATCTTTGACTATTTTTTGGAGAGCCATCTTTTACTGAAATAAACAGCAAGAAGATGAGTAAACCTGTCTTGGTAATACTTGTTATGTAATGATATGCATGGTATGTGGATGTATATGCAATTTTTTCAAGAATCTCGCATGATAAATAAAAATGAAATGTCAGAAATTGAGTCTGGCTACAGCTTTGTCTGAAGAACTTTGCGTCTTTGTTTTTGAACGTCCTTATATAAGAATCGAGCTCACCATGTCAAGTGGGTCCTAGACTTTGACTCAAATGAGTGTACTTCGGTCTTTGATGGTATCTGGTTAGAGGAAAATAAATCCTCTTGCCCCTTGCTAGCAGTCCGACTTATGATAACCCTGCATCAAAGGTCCCTAAGATCCTTGAAATGGTTAGTGAAAATGCCATGTCATGATGTAATGTTTAAGCAAGTAGCACACACAAACATATCACGCAAGAACCTTAGGTTTAAAGGCTTGCATGGGGTCCATTGGTAAGTACCCTTCTCTGTTTGAAGTTTAAGTTGGCTCAACCTATCCTAAAATAGTAACCGGATTCTAGGAATCTCATATCACGAAGCTTTCTCGAAGGTTTTATTTTATTACAACAACTGATTTGCCACCAAAATATCCTGCGGATCAAATCTCAATGAGTCTAGCCTCGAGTTTCAACAAACTTTGGATTGCACCAAAGTCGGCTATCTCACTACCTTCTAATGGCCAAGATGGTCCAATTAAGGTTCTAAAAGTCAGTTAGTGCTTATGACACCACGCGGAAACCCAATGTTATCCTCGACTTACTCAAGGAACATCGGTACAAACCAAAGTGTCACACTAACATAGCCATCACTTCAACCATATTAGTCTATGCCATACAGTTTCCATGATCTATTGCTATTTACCTAGGGTATCCCTAGATCTGGGTGTAAGATCTTTGCAAGAATTTAAACCCAAGCAACCCTTAACTACAAAGCAAGAAATACAAACAAATAAAGAAAATAAAGTGATCTAGACCCTGAGGTAACCCTTCTTTTTAAGTAATCCCCAGCAGAGTCGCCAGTTTTGTAATACGGTGAGAGAACTGACTTGTTTTGCATTTTATCAAAACTGTCGCGGATAGCTAGAGTCCCTACTGACTTTTCTTTTATCCAATAAGGAAAGGGTGAAAAGAACAGGAAAGACCTTGATAGATTTTGAGTTCGAGGGGTAGGTTATGAAAAGGGAAGGTGTTAGTACCCTTTTAATCTGTAGTTATCTATGGGCTCTTAATCGCTTAGCTCACTTTGAAAATTTGCTTTTTGTTTGTGTGTTTGAAAATATTTTGAAAATGCCCATGTAAGTCGAACTTTGTAATGACTCTTGTATCAGTCCTCAAGAATGCGTACAAAGTGATTGTTTGAAAATATTTCGTTATGAAAGTGTGATGTGAAAATGTTTTGTTTTGAAAAATGTGTGACCAAGCGATTAACAGTATTCTACCCACTCAAGGTTGTTCTTGTTATTTTCCTCCTCCTTTTAGAGATAGTGCTATCCGTACCATTAGTTGATAGGTAGCCCCATCTATTAGATGTAAAGGGACAACATAGGGTCATCGTACAGTCATTGATGGCAACTTGTAAGGATGCTTTAGCAATTTAGTAAGGGACTAGATTAATTTTTGAAAGGCAACATCAAAGGGTCATTGAGGGACTATGGTCTTTTGTATCGAGGGTCTTTTACTAAAGCGTCCCCACTTTTGAGGGACATGACCATTATTCTGAAAGGCAACAAAGAGAGGTTACCCTAAAGGTGTGAGTGTGCAAGTATGTTCATTTTAGTTATTTAGTCTTGCAATTAGGGTTTTCTATCGTTCATTTTTATCTTGCTATACAAACCCTAATTACTAAGAATTGCATAAAATATAGTAGTAGAAGTTAATGGCGGAAATGTAAACCTAGACTATTACAGAGCTTTAGGGCAGTTACATAATAGTGAAGAGTGCGAAAAAGAAATCCTAAAACTATTATATCCCGGAAGCAATTACATGATAATAATAAAAAAATGCGGGAAAAATAAAACTACGCTATTACAATTGAATACGCCCTATACACTTTATCTAGGAAAATAAAAATAAGATGACAATAGAAAAGAAAATGTTTTGGTGATTTTTATGAAAAAAATTATTTATGATAATTAATTAAATAACCCTAAAAAACCTAATTAATTTTAATTAATAAAAAAGGTTAACTTTTAAAAAAAGTTAAAAAACACCTAAAACCTAATTAATTTTAACTAATAAAAAAAGGTTAATTTTGGAGAGAAAAAAAAAGGTTAATTAAAAAAACCTAAAACCTAATTAATTTTAATAAATAAAAAAAGGTTAATTTTCTTTACTGATAAATAAAAAACCCTAAAACCTAATTAATTTTAATAAGAAAAAGTTTATGTTTAATGATAAATAAATAAAAAGAATTAAGCTTGCTAAAAAATAGATAGGGGAAGAAGCATCAATGGAAAATAAGGTTAGAAACTAAAAATAGTGCAAATGCCAGGGGTGGGTGTTGAACCCACGCCCTTTGCCTTCACAACATCATGGCTTGCCAAAAAAACAGATACGGGAAGAAGAATCAATGGAAAATAGGGTTAGAAAACAAAAATAGTGCAAATGCTAGGGGTGGATGGTTCCCTACCCCCCCTAATTTGGGCCTTGCGAATTCAATGGTGCCATTGGTTTTGGATGATTCTCTCTGTACAAAGAGATATGATGTAAATATGGAAAATCGGTGAAAGCATGGCAACACCTCACCCATGCACCATGGGGCTCATGCAATGGTTATATCCTGCACTAATATATCTCATAAGCATGTTAATAATGTTAGTATGCATCAAAACAACATGAAAACAAAAATATGAATTACAAAAAAATTAAGGAAACTGGAGATGAATGTATGCAATTTCCAGGCCCTTTGGATCATCAAGATTGATCCATTCTTACCCTACAATGCCTCAGGGATTGATTTGGATGATTGGCTTACTTGGAGAGAGGCTGAAAATAGGGTTTGTATTTTGCCCTAATTTTGATAAAATTTGAAGTTTTGGTATAGGATCTTCTTGCAAGGTTTTCGTGTTCTTGTTGTTTTCTGAATATGTATAGAGAGAGAGAGAGAGAGAGAGAGAGATAGAGAGAGAGAGAGGAAAATTAGGTCAAAAGAAGTGGGTTGGAACCTTTGTACGAAATCCCTTATTTTATCCTTTTTTTATTTTAACTTTTAAAATAATAAAAATAAAAAATAAACATAATAAACCAAATATGGGTGTGTGAACAAGTCTTGAGGTTCACTATGAAGTTTATAACACATTTGGACTTTGAAACATCAGCCCACTAGCCCAAAAATTCAAGTTTGGTCACTTTTGGTTTCATGTTTTTGCTCAAAATTTCCCAACTTGTACCAATCATAACTCTCTCAATTTTTATCATTTGAAGGATATCTATGACTTTTTGGAAATATTAAGATGTCCGCTACAATCTATATTATAATCATTTTTGCATTTGAAGACTTTATCTTGATGTAAGTTGCCTTAAAAAAAGTGTCTTTTTGTTGACTTTTGAAATTACCTATAATGTATTGGCTCATATCTCTTTAATGAAGCATTTTTTGGAATTGAGCTTAGAGAGACAAATTTGTAGAGAATTGAATTTCCTTCAAAATTATATTTGGTTAAGGATAATTTGATGAAGCATGTGAAAGTTATGCTTGTTCAAAGTCCAATTGACTTCTCCTTAAGAAAACTCTAATTTGGTAACTTTTGACTTTTGATGATTTGAGAGTTTTCTTGATGAATCCTGATCAACCCTTGATCAAATGATGTATATGACTTCAAAGTGTTGATTTTGACCAAAAATATTGAAGTTTGACTGTATGTTGACTATAACAGATTTTTTGTCCAATACAGTTGATTTTCAATCATCTGAGCCATTGATTGGGCAAACTTGTGATGCAAGGGTTGAAACTTGACATGAGAATTCCTTAAGACATGTGAGAAACCATTAAGTTCACTTGAGGCCTTAGAAACCCAATCTCCCTTGAGAAAAGTGAAACCTTAGTTGTGGATCCATTGCTTAGGATGAGAATTTGTCTGATCAATTCTTGAGCAACCTTGAGTAAATGAAAACCCTGGGAGAATATTCTTGATTAGTGGGAGGGAAAATTTTGGGGTACAATATCTTACCCTGTTCAATCTTCTTAGACATGGGGAGTTAGATTGGCATGTCCTCCATTCGTGGCCTGAAGTGGAAGATGATTGAACAATTAAGTGCCCAAAAATTTGCTCTCGCATGTACTGGAAGTAACGTTGTTGGTTGATAATATTGCTTGAATGGGCTTAAAGATGCCATTCGGAAAAGTGACAGAGTGTTTTTGGAGATGGGCTTATAGATTCCATCCAAGGTAACTGTTGATAGAAGTACCAAAATGAGCCTACGCTTGATTGTATCTGAAGAATGCTTTCCAGAATGAACCTCTAGGGAAGATGCTTAAGTAGCTGCTTGTCAGATTTAATCTCTGAGGGAAATTCTTATCAGAATTCAATCTATGAGGGAAGTGATTATTAGATTTAGTCTCTGAGGTAAATACTCGTCATGTAGATAGTCGCCCCTTCAGGTTTCGTAAATTGATCCACAATCTACTTTTGTTGGTAAACATGTCCTATTTCGGGAATTCATACCACCTGGTCATATAGATAGTTTCCCCGTCCTATTTAGGTAGTTAATCTTTTCCTGGTTATAAAGATATTTGCCATGTCTTGTTTCGGGAATTAATTTTTGTCTGGCCATACAGATAGTTTCCCCGTCATGTTTCAAGAGTTAATCTTTGACCTACTTTCTGTTGGTGAACCTGTCTTATTTCGGGAATTCAAACCGCCTGGTCGTATAGATATTTCCCCCGTCCTGTTTCAGGAATTAATCTTTGACCTGGTCATATATATATATATATATATATATATATATATATATATATATATATATATATATATATATATATATATATATATATATATATATATATATATATATATATATATATATATATATATATATATATATATATATATATATATATATATATATATATATATATATATATATATATATATATATATATATATATATATATAGTTGTCTCGTCCTATTTCAGGAATTAATCTCTGACCTATTTGAGAATTGTTGATGATATTCGTCTGTTTGTGAACCTTACCTAAAAAGATAAAGTTAGTCTTTATGCAATGATATATGTAATGCATTGTGTAATGCTATTCTCAAAGTAAATGAGAGTGTTCTATATGTGTTTTGTATGCATATGTTATGATACTTGTAGATGATATATGGATGTAAGATGTTGGTAATGGTTGATTTGTATAACATCTTTGACTGGGGAAAATAAATCCCTGAATGTTGATGGAAATGAAGGATATGAGTCTTCAATCTTATTTGGAATGTCTACACTGGGGATTCTTACTTTATGTTTGAGGATACTCCACTGGAGATGTTTGACTTCTGCTTGGGGATAGAAGAGTTCAGGAACATTGGTCATTCATCGCTCTATTGGGAATTTAGTTCTTATATACCCTGACTGGGGATAGAAGAGATGGATAACCTTCTGAGATGTTGTTTGACTGAGTTCCTGATATGGATGATAACTCTTCCGGGGAAGACAAAGTTAGATGACATCTGGCCCGATTTCAGATTCTATAGCAACCCTCTGGGAATCGCGACCTGGACTACACTTTGCTAGAGAAGAGAAATCTATCAGAGATTTGTAGTAATCAGAGGAATGAACTATGCTTGAGAAATTAAATTACATTGGGGAAATAAAACCTGTTGGGGAAATAAACCCTGCTAGAGAAGTAAACCCTGCTGAGGAAATGAGCCCTGCTGGAGGAGAGAATTCTGCAGGGGATAGAGTTGGAAAAATAAAATCCGTTGGAGAATTAAATCCTTGTGAGTTATGCTGAGGGAATTATTTCTGATGGGAATTGGAATTTCATAGGCTGTGCTGAGGGAAGTTCCCAACGTGTGCTGGAGAAATGATCAGACTTCCTTCCGCTAGGGAATCTACTGGGGAGATGATCATGTGAACCACTGGAAGATGCCCCAATTTATGTCTGAAGGTATATTAGACTTACTGAGGAACATATCCCTGTCGGGGATGAGCTTGTGAAGGTAGCTCTATGGGGATTTCCCTATGAGGATTTGTGGACGACTTAAACATTATCTCAACTCCTAGAGTCTTTAGTAAATGCTTATTCTTGTTTTTATGTATATATTTGTTAACAGTAATTATATTCATATGCATATGTTCATTCAATATAATCATTGGACGTTTTTGCAAACAAAACAGAGAAGTAAAACAAATTTGAATTTTGAAGCATATTTGTATTGAGAGTTTGCCTATAAACAGGCAGTTTTGTACAAAGAGACATAGATCCTAGTAAAAGGAAATTGTTGTAGAAATGGAATGGGTTACAAAGAAAAAACAAAGAAAAACAACTATGTGGAAATGATCCTATCGAGTTTCGACTCTTCTATTGCTCCTATGTCTTCAAGCATCTCATCCCTTGCTGTCAAAAGAAGTTGATTGGATTGATCTGTACCATTTGAACTTGACGTCAGTAGTCATACGCTTTAATCCCTAACTTTTGCCTGGACTTCCCTTTCGGGTTTTCAATCCATCGGGATACCCTTTTTTGCCCAAGTCGCCTTTTTCAGGTTTTCGACTTACCGAGTGTACCATTTATATATATATATATATATATATATATATATATATATATATATATATATATATATATATATATATATATATATATATATATATATATATATATATATATATATATATATATATATATATATATATATCCATAATTTTTTCCTGAACCCTTTTGGTTCGCCGGGATGCCCTTATTCTTGCCTAGGCCAGTCAACCTAGCGGGTCTCTTTCATGCATAGCATTTTTTTAACTATGTTCGCATTCACAGGGTGTGGAAGATCTTCATCGTCCATGGTGGTAAGTATCATAGCCCCGCTAGAAAATATTTTTTTGATCACAAACGACCCTTCGTATGTGGGAGTCCACTTGCCCTTGGGATCACCTTGTGGTAAGATGATGTGCTTTATAACTAAATTACCAACCTGGTACACTTGAGGTCTAACTTTCTTGGTAAAGGCCTTAATCACCCGCTTTTGATACATCTGACCATGACAAACACCCGTGAGCCTCTTCTCATCAATCAAATTTATCTGGTCAAGTCGATTCTGAATCCATTCGTCTTCATTTAAACCCGCGTCTTTCATAAATCTTAGAGAGGGAATCTGGACTTCGATAGGTAAGACCACCTTCATACCGTAGACCAGAGAGAACGGGGTTGCCCTAGTTTATATGTGTGTCGACGTGCGATAACCATGAAGAGAAAATGGTAACATCTCATGCCAATCTTTTTATGTCACTGTCATTTTCTGCAAAATCTTCTTAATGTTCTTGTTGGCAGCTTCCACTGTGCCATTCATCTTCGGCCAATATGGAGAGGGATTATGATGTTTAATATTGAACTGTGTACAGAGTTCTGTGATCATAGTGTTGTTGAGATTGGTACCATTATTGGTAATGATCCTCTCGGGTATGCCATACCAACAGATGAGGTTATGCTTAATGAACCGGGCCACGACACTCTTGGTAACAGATGCAAATAAGGATACTTAAACCCACTTTGTAAAATAATCAATAGCGACCAAGATGAAACGGTTCCCATTAGATTCAGTAGGCTTAATCTCTCCAATCATATCAATGTCCCACATTGCAAATGGACAAGGAGCAGTCAAGATGTTCAGAGGAACCGGAGGCACGTGTGCCTTGTCAGCATAAATCTGGCATTTGTGACAAGTTCTTGAATGGTGATGGCAATCAGTTTCCATGGTTGACCAATAATAACCCGCTCTTAGAATTTTATTAGCCATTGTATGCCCGCTGGAATGAGTATCAAAGACCCCTCCATGCATATCTTTCATGATCTTCTCAGCTTTCTTCTTGTCAACATAACAAAGCAGAGTCGAATCATGATTATGCTTGTACAAAATTCCATTACTCAGAAAGATATTGGCAGAGAACCTCCGTAGGAATTTCTTAACATTAATAGATGCCCCTTCAGGATATTCTTGAGCCTCAAGGTATCTTTTTACTTCATGGTACCAAGGCTTTTCCTCTACTCCATCGGTATCAACTTCGTAGCAATATGCAAGTTTATCTAGTCTCTCGATAGTAATTCGAGGAACTTCATCATCCCATCTGACTTTGAACGTAGATGACATGGTAGCTAAGGTGTCTGCCAATTGATTCTCTTCTCGTGCAATGTATTCAAAAGTGATTTCTTTGAAGTACAAAATTAATGTTAATACATGCTCTCGATAAGGAATGAGATTTGGATGCTTTGTATCCTATTCTCCCTTAATTTGACTGATCACTAGGGTTGAGTCCCCATATACATTAAGAACTTGATTCTCATATCAATAGCAGCCTTGATACCCATGATACACGCTTCGTATTCGGCCATGTTGTTGGTATAGTCAAAGCATAGTCTAGCGGTAAATGGTGTATGGAAACCCTTGGGAGAGACAATCACAACACCAATCCCATTACCAAGTGCGTCAGAAGCTCCATCAAAAACTATAGTCCATCAGGATCCTGGCTCAGGTCCTTCATATGGTCCAGGTTCTTGATAGTTTGTAACTAGCATAATATTCTCATCCGGGAACTCGAAATTCATAGATTGATAGTTGTCTATGGCTTGATGAGCCAAATAATTTTCCAATACACTTCCTTTGATTGCCTTCTGAGTGGTGTACTAAATGTTGTATTTTTTCAAGACCATTTGCCATCTTGCTATTCTTCTGGAGAGAGTGGGTTTCTCGAATATGTATTTGATTGGATCCATCTTAGAGATCAAAAAAGTAGTACGAGTCAACACATATTGTCTTAATCGGCGAGCAGCCCATGCCAAAGTGTAACAAGTTTTCTAGAGCAGTGAGTATCTTATTTCACATTCGGTAAACTTTTTTCTAAGGTAGTATATTGCATGCTATTTTAGACCAGGCACGTCATGTTTCCCCAATGCACACGCCATCAAATTATCTAACACTATTAAGTACATGATAAGAGGTCTTCCTTCAACTGGAGGCATCAGAATCAGAGGTCCTTGGAGGTACTCCTTGATCTTGTCAAAAGATGTCTGACAGTCATCATTCCACTTCACTACTTGATCTTTCTTCAATAACTTGAAGATTGGCTCAGAAGTAGCGGTCAAATGGGAAATAAATCTGGAAATGTAGTTCAATCGTCCCAAGAAACCTATGACTTCCTTCTCGGTACAGGGAGCCGTCATTTCTTGGATGGCTTTAACCTTGGTAGAATCAACTTCAATGCCTTTACCACTGACGATAAAGCTTGGGAGTTTACCGGATCTTACCGCAAAGGTGAACTTGTTTGGATTCAGCCTCAACTTGTACTTCTTCAATCTCTCAAACAGCTTGTGTAAGTGGTCAAGATGTTCTTCTTCAGTCTGATACCTGGCTATCATGTCAACAACGTAAACCTCTATCTCATGATGGATCATGTCGTGAAATAAAGTTACCATAGTATGATGATATGTTGCACCGGTGTTCTTCCAGCCAAAAGGCATATCTTTGTAACAGAAAGTTCTCCACTGTGTGACAAAGGTAGTCTTCTCCATGTACTCAAGTGCCATCTTGATTTAATTATACCCAGAGAAACCATCCATGAAGGAAAATACCTTATCTTGAGCGGTATTGTCAACCAGAACATCAATATGCGGAAGCGGGAAGTCATCTTTGGGGCTTGCCTTATTCAGATCCCTATAGTCTACGCACATACGCAGTTTTCCATCCTTCTTAGGTACTGGTACCACATTTGCAACCCACTCAGGATAGGACGTAACAACTAAGAAACCTGCATTGAACTGTTTCATAACCTCAACTTTGATATTTTCGGACATCTCGAAAGACATACGACGAACCTTCTGCTTTATTAAAGAATAACCTTCTTTCATTGGTAGTCGGTGAACCACAATGTTAGTATTAAGCCTTGGCATGTCCTCATACAACCAAGCAAAGATCTCAACATAGTCACGCAACATCTGGATTAATATATTTTTGAAACTATATTCTAGGTTAGCACCTATCTTAACCTCATCCTTATCATCTTTAGTACCCAAATTTACAATCTCGACTGGCTCTTCATACGGTTGTACTGCTCTTTCTTCTTTCTCTAACAGTTGAAACAACCGGCTGAAAATCATCAAACAATGAAGTCGCCATCGAACGTCTTTTATCCCACATGAAGGGAAAGGTAAACATCGATAAAACCTAAGAAGGGAGAAGTCGCGGTCTTGTGACCGAGAGATCGGGTAAGGGAGTATGTTACGCGAGGGGAAGGTATTAGCACCCCACACGCCCTTAGTACTCTACGGTATCCACTCTTGTTGTCTATCTTGAGGGTGTGTTTAATCTATGCTTACTGTTTATTACTAAGGGAGAATGCATGCAAAATAAAGGAGAAAAGAATGTAAGGAAAATAAATTTGTACTCGCTTGGGCCCTACCCCAATGCCTACGTATCCTTTTTGAGGAATCAGAGCTACCGTAGTTCGGCTTACATGTTTTGTTTGTTTTCTGTTTTTTATAGACAATGTTAATTCCGCCTTCTGCTGCAGCTCGATCTTTGGAGACTTATGCATTGGCGCAGAAGTAAATTAATCATGTCCTTACCTGAAAAGGTTTTTAGAGAAAAGGTGCTCGAGCGCACAAAAAGGTTTGAGTTGGTTTGTATTTTGTTACCTCGAAAAAGGGTTTGAGTGAGATTAACATGTTTTTTTTATTTGCTAAGAAAATGGTTTTAGTTTTAAATGCATATGCAAAAGGGGAAGAAAAGAGTATAAGGGAGACTAGCCTATTCCTAACTGTTGCACCCCAAAATTTGCCCTCCCATACTTGTAGCGATAAAAAATGTAGCGGGGTAAATCGGAGATCGAATTATTGATTAATTCGTCTCACAAAAGCAAGAGTCGCCACCGCGCTTTATTATTTCCAAGGGAAAAGGGGAAAGAGCGAAATAAAACCCTAAATATGCAATGTAAAATAATACTTTTTAAGAGTAATAAAAATACAAGGCGTTTTTGAAAAGAGATCTATGGTTCGGGGGTTGGTTATACAATGGGAAGGTATTAGCACCCAATGTATCTATAGTATTCTATAGGAACCTTTTGAAATATCTGTTTATTAAAATGTTCGTTTGATTTAAAAATAAATTGTTTTGGCCGAAAAGGGGTACGGACGGGTTTTTGAAGATGCGACGACCTAATGTCGAAGTGTTGGCTTGAAAGGTATAAGTTTTGAAAAGATTGAATATTTGAGGAAAAATTGTCTTAAGTTTTAATGAAATGAAAATATTCGCGTGATTGGACTTGAGGACATGAAGTCGACAAATTTAATCGTTTTTCCCTTGGATTTAATAAAGCGCGGTGGTGACTCTTGCTTTTGTGAGACGAATTAATCAATAATTCGATCTCCGATTTGCCCCGCTACATTTTTTATCGCTATAGAATTGGCGACTCTGCTGGGGAAGCGAGCCATCGACTTCAAATGACAGACTCTTGACGGCGAATAAAATTGAGGGAACGCGACCTATGACCCTAACAAAGAAGGCATCTTGCATAGGCCATGAAACAGATTATCGACCCAAAAACAGTGAGTTCACAACTCAAAGTCAAAGATAGACAGAGAGTATCAAATTTTGCTGATGATGGACTACCAACTTCTGAAGGTAAAGATTCACAACAAACTTCTCTTCGAGATTTCCCGAGACATACCAATTAATGCCGAGATAATAATAAGATTGTAGATACACAAGCTGCTCAAATAAAGAAGCTGCCACTTGCTGTCTTCCAAAAATATTATGACATACAAGCTGCTCAAATAAAGAGGCTGCCACTTGCTGTCGTCCGGGGATGTCAATAACATACAAGCTGCTCAAATAAAGAAGCCGCCACTTGCTGTTTTTCCAAAAAAAATACCAATAACATACAAGCTGCTCAAATAAAGAAGTTGCCGCTTGCTGTATTCCAGAAAAATAATAACGTACAAGTTGCTCAAATAAAGAGACTGCCGCTTGCCGTTTTCCAAAAAATAATAACGTACAAGTTGCTCAAATAAAGAGATTGCCGCTTGTCGTTTTCCAACGATGTCTATAACGTACAAGTTGCTCATGAAGAGACCGCCGCTTTTCGTTTTCCAAAAATAATAACGCACAAGTTGCTCGTGAAGAGCTGCCGCTTGTCATTTTCCAAAAAATAATAACGTACAAGTTGCTCGTGAAGAGCTGCCGCTTGTCGTTTTCCGAAAATAATAATAACGCACAAGTTGCTCGTGAAGAGCTGCCGCTTGTCGTTTTCCAACGATGTCTATAACATACAAGTTGCTCATGAAGAGACCGCCGCTTGTCGTTTTCCAATAATAATTCAGAAGGAAATTGCGATGATATTGGCAGAAAATAAAATCTTCGTCAAAGAGAATCATGAATCAATCCTTCCCGAAGAGATCACATACTTAAATGTGCAAAATAAATGCACCATTCGTCTAGGTCGCGATTTCACTGGGGAAAATCATGAGATAGCCTACGCAAGAGACAACAACTTCATCCAGGAATAACTATAGAGAAAACAGTCAAACAAGACTCCACCCAATGAGAAAGTAACTTGATTGGGGATTCATCCTATCCAGAAATGGACAGGGTAGGCTAAATCAAAAATCATCCACGAGGATTAGCTCAGTTGGGGAATTTAGAAAGGAAGCACATTTTCTGCCTAAGCTAACCTTCTACTTGGAAAGAAACATGTACGCTGTTTGAATAAACAAAGTACAACCCAAAATCAACGGCAAATGTGAATATGCATGCGTGATATAAATGTAAATGAATAAATGAATGTTATGCTGACGAAACGAACAGACGGAATATCTTGAAGACAATAAGATGTCACGACATAATAGATACTCGGCCAATCTTGAAAAGACGGAAAATAACTGGAATTGGAACCCCAAAGCAACGTCGGAGCGTAACACGCTACAAGGCCCAAGTCTTCTGAGGAGAAAAGCAATCAAATCCAATCTTCTAATACCAATAGACCACTGGCATGAGACAAAGCGTACCACACTTCAGAAATTTCCCAAATAAAGGTGACCAAAACAAACGCTTAACTGGACAGTTGGGGAGTCACCAAACTTAGTACCACGAGAAACGCAAGTTTAACACCACCAACACCTCATGACGGTTTTGAAACGAAACATGTTCATCATGCAAGGATAAATTACTGTATTGTTTTGCATTTCATGACTTGACCATCCTCAGAACAACTGTTACTATTCCTTTCATTATTCACGACACATTTTAAAAATAAGAATACTTTAAATACTTTGTTTCAAACATTGTCGTAAAAATTAAAATTTTTCCCACAAATGGTAAATGTTCAAATTTCATTAATAAGATGGTAGTTCGCTAACAGCGCGACTCCAACGGTTTACAAAAGTTTGGGAAATAGTACATGAAAGAAAGGGTTACACAAAAAACAATGATCACTATTCTCCCTAACAACTTCGAATTCCGAAATGTGTTCAAATGCCAAGACTGGTCTGACCAAAAGCTTGCCTAAGCCGCTCCTTCGGGTTTTCAACTTAGCAAACTGTCAACTCAAACCTAAGCGAAATACTTCTTGACTGCATCGGCGTTCATGGGACGCGGGAGCTCTTCACCGTCCATATTGGTGAGAATCAAGGCACCTCCAGAGAAAACTTTCTTAACGACATACGGTCCTTCATAATTCGGAGCCCACTTGCCCCTAGAATCAGGTTGGAAAGATAATATCTTCTTGAGCACAAGGTCACCTTCTCTGAACTCGCGTGGTCGAACCTTCTTATCAAAAGCCTTCTTCATTCTCTGCTGATACAATTGACCGTGACACAAAGCTGTCAATCTCTTTTCTTCAATTAAATTCAACTGATCATATCTACTTTGACACCATTCGGCCTCAGAAAGTTTAGCTTCCATCAACACTCTCAAAGACGGAATCTCAACCTCCATGGGGAGTACTGCTTCCATACCATAAACTAGGGAAAATGGGGTTGCACCCGTTGAAGTTCGAATGGAAGTACGGTATCCATGCAGAGCAAACGGAAGCATTTCATGCCAATCTTTATAAGTTACCACCATCTTCTGGACAATCTTCTTGATATTCTTGTTAGCAGCTTCAACAGCCTCATTCATCTTCGGCCTGTAAGGAGAAGAATTATGATGTTCGATCTTGAACTCTTCACAAAGCTCTCTCATCATCTTGTTATTCAAATTCGAACCATTATCAGTGATGATCTTGCTCGGGATACCGTATCGACAAATGATCTAATTTTTGATAAATCTGACTACCACCTGTCTGGTTACATTAGCATAAGATGCTGCTTCCACCCATTTAGTAAAATAATCGATCGCTACTAAGATGAAACGATGACCATTTGAAGCTTTGGGTTCAATCATTCCAATCATATCGATGCCCCACATAGAGAAAGGCCAAGGTGAAGAGATAACGTTGAGGAGGGTCGGTGGCACATGTATCTTGTCAGCATAAATCTGGCATTTATGACATTTCTTCACATATTTGCAACAATCAGATTCCATTGTCATCCAATAGTAACCAGCTCTCAACATCTTTTTAGCCATTGCATGTCCGTTGGCATGAGTGCCAAAAGATCCTTCATGTACTTCTTGCATCAGCATGTCTGCTTCACGTCTGTCTACACATCTGAGCAAGACCATGTCGTAATTTCTCTTATACAAAACTTCTTCATTGAGGAAGAAACTGCTTGCTAATCTTCTCAATGTCTTCCTATCTTTATTGGATGCCCCAGGCGGGTACTCTTGAGTTTGAATAACACGTTTAATGTCATGGAACCATGGTTTGTCGTCGGTGACCTCTTCTACTGAGAACACATGAGCAGGTCTGTCGAGGCACATAACTCGGATTGTAGGCACATCGTTCCAACCATTTACTTGAAACATTGAAGACAAAGTAGCTAAAGCATCAGCCATCTGGTTTTCATCTCTAGGGATATGATGTAATTCCACTTTGTTGAAGAAAGTTAACAATCTTCTAGCATAGTCTCTGTAAGGGATCAAACCAGGATGACGAGTCTCCCATTCTCCTTTGATTTGATTAATTACCAATGCCGAATCTCCGTAAATATCAAGAATCTTAATCCTTAGGTCCACTGCTTCTTCGAGACCCATAATACATGCCTCATACTCAGCCATGTTGTTCGTACAGTCAAACTTCAATCTTGCCGTGAACGGGATATGAGTACCTCGGGGAGTGATGATGATTGCCCCAATTCCATTTCCATAAGAGTTCACAGCCCCGTTAAATATCAAACCCCAATGCGATTCGGGATCAGGTCCTTCTTCTGGTAACGGCTCTTCACAATCTTTAGCTTTCAAGTACATAACATCTTCATCTGGGAAATCAAACTTGATGGATTGATAATCTTCAATTGGTTGGTGAGCCAAATGGTCGGCTAAAATACTCCCTTTGATTGCCTTCTGAGTGTGATACTCAATGTCATATTCAGATAACAACATCTGCCAACGGGCTATTCTTCCAGATAAGGCGGGCTTCTCAAAGATATACTTGATCGGATCCATTTTGGAGATCAACCAAGTGGTGTGGTTAATCATATACTGGCGCAGACGGCGAGCAGCCCAAGCTAAAGCACAACAGGTTTTCTCAAGCAATGAGTATCGAGACTCACAGTCTGTGAATTTCTTACTCATATAATATACGGCATGTTCCTTTCTTCCAGTCTCATCTTGTTGACCAAGCACACATCCCATGGAATCTTCCAATATAGTCAGGTACATAATCAAAGGTCTTCCTTCCACCGGAGGAATCAAAATGGGAGGTTCAAGCAAATATTCTTTGATGCTATCAAAAGCTCTCTGACAATCTTCTGTCCACACACATCCTTGGTTCTTTCGGAGAAGCTTGAAAATCGGCCCACAAGTAGCAGTCATATGAGATATAAATCTAGAAATATAATTCAGTCTCCCAAGGAATCCTCTTACTTGTTTTTCCGTCTTGGGTGCGGGCATTTCCCGAATAGCTTTGAATTTATCAGGATCTACCTCAATACCTTTCTGAGTGACAATGAAACCCAGAAGTCTTCCAGAACGAACACCAAAAGTGCACTTGTTGGGATTCAGTCGGAGTTTATACTTTCTCAAACGCTGGAATAACTTCAACAAATGTTCCAAATGATCTCCCTTCGTTTGTGATTTGGCAATCATATCATCTACATACACTTCTATCTCTTTATGCATCATATCATGGAACAAAGCAGTCATGGCCCTTTGGTATGTTGCACCAGCATTCCTCAAACCAAACGGCATAACCTGATAACAAAATGTTCCCCAAGGTGTAATGAAAGCTGTCTTCTCCATATCTTCTGGTGCCATCTTGATTTGATTGTAACCAGAGAAACCATCCATGAAAGAAAAGACTTTGAACTTTGCGGTACTGTCGACCAATACGTCAATGTGCGGTAATGGGAAGTCATCCTTTGGGCTAGCTCTATTCAGATCTCTGTAGTCTACACACATCCGAACTTTGCCATCCTTCTTAGCAACAAGCACTATGTTGGCTAACCATTGAGGATAGACCGATGTAACAAGGAAACCTGCATTAATCTGTTTCTGAACTTCTTCTTTGATCTTGTCAGCCATATCGGGACGAGTCCTTCTCAACTTCTGCTTAATCGGCGGACATTCAGGTCTCAACGGTAAACGATGCTCCACAATATTGTTGTCCAAACCTGGAATATCTTGGTAGGACCAAGCAAACACATCAACATACTCTTTGAGAAGCTCCAACATTTTCTCTTTGACCTCTGGGATAAGTAATGCTCCGACTTTAACTTCCTTCTTATCTTCTTCATCACCCAAATTTATCAACTCTACAGGTTCTTCAAACGGTTGAATAATCTTTTCATCATGCTCAAGTAAACGGGAAATTTCATCAGGAATCTCTTCACTATTGTTGTACCCCAAAATTTGCCCTCCCATATTCATCAAGATTTGCCAAGTCAAGGTCACAAAATGCCCCAAGGGTTGTGCAGCTCAACTGTCTCTTATACAGTCAAAACTAGGGTTTGAGTTCTGGTCAAGCAAATGAACTTTTCAAAGGCCCAATCAAGTCTCATATGCTTACAAAGATGGTCAAGTATCCTCATGTCAAGTTTCAAGGCATTCAGCTCAAAATTGCACAGTCAAAACCCTAGATTGCACTACAGTCAACTGTAGGGGCAAAATGGTCATTTGACAGTCAAAAGTTCAAATTTTTGGTCAACATATCATTTTGAAGCCACAAACATCATTTGATCAATGCTTGATCATGATTCTCAAAATGTGGCTCAGAAATCATCAAAGATGCAAAAGTTACTATATTTGGACAGCTGAAAAAGTCAACTGAAATTGACCAAGGCATAACTTTCACATGGATTATCAGAAAAATTCCATCCAAAGCTCATTTTGAAGAGAAAGACATTTCCTACAACTCATCTTCATATTCCAAGTCCAAGAAATGCTCTCACAAAAAGTTATCAATTTCAACATTATAGGTCATTTTCAAAAGTCAACAAAAAGGGACTTTAAGTCAAAGGCCATAACTTGAGATTGGTAAATCAAAATGACAGGGGACCAAAGGCATTGGTTAAAGGACTCAAAGACCTTTCCAAAATGTCCAAGAACATGTGAAAAGCTTAAAAATTGACCAAGTTATGCCTTGTGGAAGTTGGGAAATTTTTAGGAATTTTGAAAAGTCAACATTGATGCAAAAGGCCTAAAAATGCAAATGGGCCCATTTTTCTTCCAAATTTCTTCATGCCAAGCCTATGCACGACCACTAGGCCCAAAGGGAAGTATTCTCATATTTTTTAATTATTTATTTGAATTAATATTAATTTATATTCATTTAAATGATTTTAATATATGAAAAATATCAAACTTAACCTAAAAAAATCTTTTCATGCATGTTTATTCATAATATTTCGTGCATATCCCAATTAGGCAAATTTGGATGAGATTTGGATCATGATTGAACAAAAACAACATGAAAAAAGATTGGAAAAGATATTAAGAAAATCAAATCTTCAAACAATAAATTCAATGGATTTTATTCAATCTTTTTGACCTAACATGCTCTATACATACTCAGCATCACAACCCTAATGCGAGGAGACTGGAAGCTGCGCCCCAAACAAGCTTTTGCAAGTTGAAATTTTCCCAAAAAATTGAAAACTGTTTTCAAGGTTAGAGGAGGATTGAAGCCCTAAATCTTATTCCAATAGCTTCCTGGGTTGATTCTGAACGTGTATCAATCAAGAACAATCATCAATACGCGTGGAATCGGTATACAGAAGTTCATCTTTTTCCATAAAAAAGCATAATCGTATTTTCAATTTCAGGCATTATCATAACATTCTAATCATGGATTCATGTTCCTTACAAGGTTTCAAAACTAACCGTTATGTTTAATTGGATTTTTAAGCTGTATACAAGGTTTTGCCATGTCCAAATTTTAGGGTTTCAGGAATTCAAAAAGGGGGTTTCCCAATACAAGTAAAATTAGGCCATCTCAATACCACCGTTGTGTTCAGTATGCCAAGACGAGGAGATTTGTGCATTCGCGAACAATTTATATCCACCCACTGTCTAATCGCTATTTTCTTGTAGGTGGCATACAGCAACGCGTTAAAACCGTTGCCATATTGTTTTTATTTTCAGGCA
Source organism: Vicia faba (assembly GCA_948472305.1). NCBI lineage: Eukaryota > Viridiplantae > Streptophyta > Magnoliopsida > Fabales > Fabaceae > Vicia > Vicia faba. Next base: position 217,015,851 of record OX451735.1, on the reverse strand, counting down.
CGCGAAGAAGACAACTCCGTGGCACGCAGTGATTGGTTACATTCGAATTTGCGCGCGGTTTCAGATCACTAACCCATTTTATTTTATATTGATTACTCATTATTATATATTAAAAGAATTCAAAGTGGCTCAGTGGCAGGTATAGAGGCGTGCAATCTCCAAGACCTGGGTTCGAACCCCAGGTCTTACAAATCTTCATATTATTTTTCCAACGAAACTCCTATGCGCTTCAGTAATGTAGGCGTATGATGTACCACCACCATCCAGCCACACACGTGTCCCAAGAGATCTAATCAAGGATTCGGATTAAAGACACACCATGGATGTGGGTCAACGTGTCACACATAATCTAAAAAGTCAATGAATTTCAAGCTTAATGGGCCAGAAATCACCAGGCCTGAACCTCCCAAATTGGGTTTATCCCCCCCCTGGTTTGCTTTCTATTTTTTATTTATTTCATCTTTTGGTTACTTCATTTTTTTTGTTTAGGTTAATTAACTTATTTTTCACAAAATATAAAAACACTCGAAAAATCAGAAAAAAACATCAAAAATATAATTTCTTATAATTATTTTCATAAATAAATTAGAACGTAAATATTTAGTTTAATTAGGTTTTAGTTTTAATTCCTTTTTAATAAAAATCCAAAGAAATGTAGAATTAGGTTAATTGATAGTTTTAATGTCTTTTTAATTTTTATTTCTCACAATACTATTTATGTTATTATTTTATTTTTTATAATTAAAAATTGTACATAAGTGATTTAGGGTTTAATTTAGACTATATTTAAATCTTTCATAACAAATAAAAAATACTAGAATTAGGGTTTGTCTTTTAATTTAATTTCAATTAATTTCTTTTCCTTATTAAATCTAAAAAATACAAAAATATCAAAAAAACATTTAATCATTTAATTTTTAATTCTTATTAATTTTAATTATTTGCAAAAGGGTCCAACGCCCTAGTTTTGTTTTGATTATTTTCTTTTGCGCATTTACTTTATTGCTTAGTATAATTCTGTAAATCTCCCAAAGCCATGTACATTTATTTATCGCACTTTTATCGCATTATTTATTTTCCGCTAAATCGGGTCCGGTTTAATTTTGGCGATGTGGACCCGCGCCATTTGTAATAGTCTAGCTTTATTTCCTCGCAACTTATAACTGTTAAATATGCATGCAAGAATGAATGGACAAATTAAAATCAAGCGTAGAACATAATAAACATGACAAGACAAATAACTGAACATGACACACAAATCACACACCACCCCTAGGGTACGCCTCACTGTTGCCTTTCGAAAGGTGATCGTCGAGTAGAGGACGTCTTAGTAAGTCCTCATGATCCGGGAACCTGGCATGAGGGTAGCTTCTAAGGTGTCTTCCCATTGCTCCGGTGATCACCACGTCCCTAAAACTCGAATTGACCCGAACACCTCCAACGGTGGTGCTACCTACCTCTCAATGGTGGGATGGCACTACTTTTAAGGATATTTACACAGACGAATTCCTTAGGGTAGGTAGGTTCTCAAGGATACTTGCTCTAATCTCAAACAAACTCAAAAAGACTTTTCACACTGACACTTTTCAAAAGCTTTCGAAACAAACTTTTCAAACACTCTGACGTATGAGTCGATCTGAAATTTTTTCAAAGAAACTTTTTAAACCCACATTGAAAAGCAAGCAAACAATTTTGAAAACATATGAGCAAGTATCTAAGAGCCCATGGATAATCATGGATAGAAAGGGTGCTAACACCTTCCCTTTCTATAACCTACCTCCCGAACCGAGAGCAATCTCTTTAAAGGAATTTTTCTGTGCTTTTGTCCTTTCCTATTGGAGAAAATAAAAGACGGTGGCGACTCTTGCTTCCGCGACATTTCGCGAACCAGCGTTAAACAGTCAGTTCCAGATCCACCGATCATAGAACTGGCGACTCTGCTGGGGATATCTTAAAGTGAGGTGTACCTTAGGACTAAGATCACTGTGTTTTCAATTGCTTTCCTTGCTTGCTTTATTATTGTGGGTTGCTTGGGAGTTCTATAGATCCTAACCCGGATCTGGGGGATACCTTCTTAGAAAGTAGCAACAAGGCTGTGAGGGAACTGTGCGGGGTATACCGACATGGTTGAAACAGTCTGCTACGTTGATGTGGCACTTTGGTGTGTACCGGTAACCCTTGAGTTCAGTCAAGGAGAGTACGGGGCCTCCGCGTGGTGTCGTGAAGCATCAACAGACCTTAGGAACCTTAATTGAACTATCTTGGCCTCTTTAGGGTAGTGAGATAACTGACTTTGGCGCAGTCCGAGGTTGGTTGATACTCGATACTACGCTCAATTGAGGGTTGCTTTCCTGGAATATTTCGGTCGCCAGTTCAGTGGCTAAATCGAAACGATGAACAATGAAAGCAATCCCGTGATATTGGGAACCTTAGAACCCGGTTACTTTGATTAGGACAGGTTGAACCCACCAACTTCAAGAGGGTAATACCCAGACCCCATGCTGGCCCAAACCCTAAGGGTCTCTTTTTGTGACTTGCGTGCCTTCGTACTTGACTACTTGCATGTTTGTTATCTGACCCTTGATGCCTTGCAGGTTTTGTTCATAGTCCTTAATTAGGACTTATAACAGGGTATACTAACCACTTGCAGGTTCTGTTTATAGGACTCATGACAGGGTTTACCAAATTTCTTGCAGGTGTTGTTTATAGTCCTTAACTGGGACTCATAACAGGGTTTACTAGATCTCTTGCAGGTTTTGTTTATAGTCCTTAATTAGGACTCATAACAAAGTATACTGAATTTCTTGCAGGGTCTGTTTATAGTCCTTAATTGGGACTCATAGCAGGGTTTACCTACATCACCCCATGCATAGCATGACATCATACCATCATACCATTGCATACATCCTAACCCGTTTCAAGGATCTCAAGGGCTTGTGATGTAGGTCATGATAAACCCCAATTACCCAGCAAGGGGCAAAGAGGATTTATTTTCCTCTAGCTAAGGTTGTCAGGGGCTATGACCCACTGGATATGGTGAGCCTTTGACCCTTGAAGAAAAATTCTCAACAACAAGGGCGTCCTTTAATCAAGCTATAAATTCCAATGCTAACAAATTTTCTTGTTTACCCCGCGAGGTCCTTGAAAGCATTGCATACATGTCATACTCATCATTGCATTACAGGTATCCCTTTTGCAGGTCACTCACCATCTTCGCTGGTTATTTCAGCAATGGCTTTCCAACCAGACAACCAAGATCTCCGTACTCAGAACGCCCAACTGCGAGAAATGTTCTTGAACCTATCCCAGGGGCAAGAAGAAATAAAGACTCTCCTCATCAGGAACTGGACCTCAGGGAATGCAGGGGGCATCAGGAACGATCAGCTGGAAGGGCTACAAATTGAGTTGGCAACCATGAAGATCCAAATGATGGGGCAGTTGGTGGGCCAAATGACTCTCATTCAGGACTTAGCTCAAAAACAAGAAGAGCTCCGGGTCCTCGTCACCAAGCTGCTTCAAAATAATCCAGTAGGGCAAACAGCCAAGGTGGAAGTTCCAGCCATCATTCAACCACATGCGGGGCAAGAAGACAAAGGAAAATCTCCTCAGCTTGCTTCAGGGTCACGACCCCAGCCTCAACGGGGTAGTCAACGTAAACGAAATGCGCCCGGAAGACATTTCTCGGAGACGGATATACCCTCATCCTTTATACTGAAGCGCTTGCTGGAGGTCAATCTGATCACTCTAAAGGACCCTCCCAAAAATCCCAACAGGACAGCTTCGAGGTATAACCCCGACACCCGCTGCACTTATCATTCAGACAGCCCGGGGCATGCTACAGACGACTGTTGGACCTTGAAGAACAAAATCCAGGATTTGATTGACGAAGGGGTGATAGAGTTCATGCCGGATGGCGAGATGAAAATCTTCCGCTGAGAATTCTCCATCTGAGATAGCTAGTTCAAACTAAGAAACTTTTGTTCATTCGAATGTTCAAGTTGTATTTTTCTTTGATTGTTTAAACATTTTATTCATATCAAACATTGTTATTTCATTAATGCATTGCACATGTCTGTTTTGAAGTAATTATTTCGTATTCACTATATTGCAAATTGCTTTCATATTTTTCTTGATGTTCAACTCTTAGTTAATAATGCTAAGCCTCTTGAGGGAGGATGACGAAAAAAAAAAGGCATTTCCAAAATCTTCGAGACAGACATAAGCTTTGCGTTTTTGACATAACTTTGTTTGCATATGACTTTTTGTTTGAACAGCAGGGAAATTCGCACGAGAAATACCTAGTGAACAAGAGCATCTCCAATCAAGGGGCACGACCTAATCATGGTCCGTCATCTGGGGCAATCCAGTCAAGATTCGGAGAATCTCTCAAAAGGCTAACCAGCCTGGGGCAAATCTCCACCTGAGTCACTTGGGGCATTCCAGCAACAAATTTTGCACGATCAGACATCTTCTGGTAATATGGCAACACAAGCAGCCAGGGGCATCTCCCTGCATTCTAAAAGCGTGGACATAGTCGAAAAGATACTACGCAAAATCAAAGACCCGCTAGGTTGACACACCTAGGCAAAAATAAGGGCTTCCCGGCGAACCAAAAGGGTTCGGGCAAAATGAAGGGATGAAATGAAAAATCTGTACACCCGGCAAGTCGAAAACCTGAAAAGGCGGCTTGGGCAAAAATGGGTATCCCGGTGGACTGAAAACCCGAAGGGGCGGTCCAGGCAAGAGTTAGGGATTAAAGCGTACGACTATGTCCTGCCATCTGTCTACCAGAAGAAGGTTTGTCCGCCAACAACTATCAGCACCCCACAAGAAACAGGGGCAATAAAGAGTTGTCTGAGCGGTCTAACTGACCTATCCTCCAAGGTACCAAGGTAGGTTCAGCCAAAGAACATGACCGAGTATCTTAATTCCCCAGAGAGTAGTTCAGCAAAACAGTACATTCCTCTCCAATCATCAAGTCTCAAGGAAATTGAGTATCCTCCCGTAGATCTCAATACTTCCCCAGCAGCAATATAAAGCATCCCCGACAGTCTTGGTCTAAAGATTGTTCCCCGGTGGTACCTCAACATTCAAAGGAGTCACCTCCCCAGCATATCAAAACTTCCCCAGAAGTCCAATCCAGTTTCCCCAGGAAAGTTGGAATTCATATTTCCCCAAGCAGCACAACAAGGATATCCCCAGCGGAGTTATCTTCATCAACTCAGCAAAGCATCGCTATCCCCACAGAGTAGCACTCCCCAGCATGGTCGCTAGAGTATCTTTTCTCCCGCAGAATTATTTCATTTGCCAAGTTCATTCCTCAACGGAGTTATCTCCTCCTACCGGTATTCTTGCAACAATCATCCACAGCGGAAGCAAAATCTCTTCCTCAACATCAGCCCAGGATATGACTTCCCGGCACCCGTCAAGGATTTATTTTCCTAGACGAAAACATACATAAAACTTTACATACATCATCATAGCATGCATAATGCACTGCATCATATCATACGAATCTCATTTATGTTGAGAACATCATTGCTTGATCCATATCATACATTGCATATGACTGACCTTTACCTTTCAGGAAAGATGCAGTTGAGATTCTCAAACATATTTCAAGGACTTCCCTAGTCCAGTTAAATCGACTCCAAACAGATTTTTCTGATAAAGACTCAATAGAAGTTCTCTTATGGTCCCCTCTCCAACGGCGTGTGAGGTGGTAATTCCTTCTTCAGATGTTCCCCTCTCCGGCATGAGCGTGAGGTGATATTCTCTTATGGTCCCCTCTCCAACGGCGTGTGAGGTGGTAATTCCTTCTTCAAATGTTTCCCTCTCCGGCATGAGCGTGAGGTGATATTTCCTTTCAGATTATAATTTCCTATAGTTCCCTCTCCAACGGTGAGTGAGGTGACTCCCTTTGAGATTATAATGTCCTTTGGTTCTCTTCCTGACACTACGAAGATGGTAATTCTCACTAAGATTTTCTCAACGAGCGTTGTTGAGGTTGAAATCGTTCAGGATTCTCTTACCATTCATGCTAAGGCAGTAACCATCCCTGGTGCATTCATCAGCGTTTGAAGCTACAGACTCAGCTCCTGTAACCAGTCAGGACACATCTATACCAAGCACCTAAGATCAGCTCCTGCGACGTGTCAGGTACTCATTTTTCTCTTTTGCAGGTATGCAGGTTCTCACTAAGGACTCTCCTACGCGATCAACATCCAGATGGCATCTATAAGCCCATCATCCTATCCAAGCAACATCCAAATGGCATCTATAAGCCCATTCCCTCATCATCATTGCTACTATGTGAGCGCAAATTTCTGGGCACTCTAGTGTCCAATCATCTTCTACCCTCGGATCACGAAAGGCACGTCAGCCAATCTGCATCCTCAGGTCTAAGAAGATTGAACAGGGGCAACTGTTGTACCCCAAAATTTGCCCTCCCATATTCATCAAGATTTGCCAAGTCAAGGTCACAAAATGCCCCAAGGGTTGTGCAGCTCAACTGTCTCTTATACAGTCAAAACTAGGGTTTGAGTTCTGGTCAAGCAAATGAACTTTTCAAAGGCCCAATCAAGTCTCATATGCTTACAAAGATGGTCAAGTATCCTCATGTCAAGTTTCAAGGCATTCAGCTCAAAATTGCACAGTCAAAACCCTAGATTGCACTACAGTCAACTGTAGGGGCAAAATGGTCATTTGATAGTCAAAAGTTCAAATTTTTGGTCAACATATCATTTTGAAGCCACAAACATCATTTGATCAATGCTTGATCATGATTCTCAAAATGTGGCTCAGAAATCATCAAAGATGCAAAAGTTACTATATTTGGACAGCTGAAAAAGTCAACTGAAATTGACCAAGGCATAACTTTCACATGGATTATCAGAAAAATTCCATCCAAAGCTCATTTTGAAGAGAAAGACATTTCCTACAACTCATCTTCATATTCCAAGTCCAAGAAATGCTCTCACAAAAAGTTATCAATTTCAACATTATAGGTCATTTTCAAAAGTCAACAAAAAGGGACTTTAAGTCAAAGGCCATAACTTGAGATTGGTAAATCAAAATGACAGGGGACAAAAGGCATTGGTTAAAGGACTCAAATACCTTTCCAAAATGTCCAAGAACATGTGAAAAGCTTAAAAATTGACCAAGTTATGCCTTGTGGAAGTTGGGAAATTTTTAGGAATTTTGAAAAGTCAACATTGATGCAAAAGGCCTAAAAATGCAAATGGGCCCATTTTTCTTCCAAATTTCTTCATGCCAAGCCTATGCACGACCACTAGGCCCAAAGGGAAGTATTCTCATATTTTTTAATTATTTATTTGAATTAATATTAATTTATATTCATTTAAATGATTTTAATATATGAAAAATATCAAACTTAACCTAAAAAAATCTTTTCATGCATGTTTATTCATAATATTTCGTGCATATCCCAATTAGGCAAATTTGGATGAGATTTGGATCATGATTGAACAAAAACAACATGAAAAAAGATTGGAAAAGATATTAAGAAAATCAAATCTTCAAACAATAAATTCAATGGATTTTATTCAATCTTTTTGACCTAACATGCTCTATACATACTCAGCATCACAACCCTAATGCGAGGAGACTGGAAGCTGCGCCCCAAACAAGCTTTTGCAAGTTGAAATTTTCCCAAAAAATTGAAAACTGTTTTCAAGGTTAGAGGAGGATTGAAGCCCTAAATCTTATTCCAATAGCTTCCTGGGTTGATTCTGAACGTGTATCAATCAAGAACAATCATCAATACGCGTGGAATCGGTATACAGAAGTTCATCTTTTTCCATAAAAAAGCATAATCGTATTTTCAATTTCAGGCATTATCATAACATTCTAATCATGGATTCATGTTCCTTACAAGGTTTCAAAACTAACCGTTATGTTTAATTGGATTTTTAAGCTGTATACAAGGTTTTGCCATGTCCAAATTTTAGGGTTTCAGGAATTCAAAAAGGGGGTTTCCCAATACAAGTAAAATTAGGCCATCTCAATACCACCGTTGTGTTCAGTATGCCAAGACGAGGAGATTTGTGCATTCGCGAACAATTTATATCCACCCACTGTCTAATCGCTATTTTCTTGTAGGTGGCATACAGCAACGCGTTAAAACCGTTGCCATATTGTTTTTATTTTCAGGCACGCGAAGAAGACAACTCCGTGGCACGCAGTGATTGGTTACATTCGAATTTGCGCGCGGTTTCAGATCACTAACCCATTTTATTTTATATTGATTACTCATTATTATATATTAAAAGAATTCAAAGTGGCTCAGTGGCAGGTATAGAGGCGTGCAATCTCCAAGACCTGGGTTCGAACCCCAGGTCTTACAAATCTTCATATTATTTTTCCAACGAAACTCCTATGCGCTTCAGTAATGTAGGCGTATGATGTACCACCACCATCCAGCCACACACGTGTCCCAAGAGATCTAATCAAGGATTCGGATTAAAGACACACCATGGATGTGGGTCAACGTGTCACACATAATCTAAAAAGTCAATGAATTTCAAGCTTAATGGGCCAGAAATCACCAGGCCTGAACCTCCCAAATTGGGTTTATCCCCCCCCTGGTTTGCTTTCTATTTTTTATTTATTTCATCTTTTGGTTACTTCATTTTTTTTGTTTAGGTTAATTAACTTATTTTTCACAAAATATAAAAACACTCGAAAAATCAGAAAAAAACATCAAAAATATAATTTCTTATAATTATTTTCATAAATAAATTAGAACGTAAATATTTAGTTTAATTAGGTTTTAGTTTTAATTCCTTTTTAATAAAAATCCAAAGAAATGTAGAATTAGGTTAATTGATAGTTTTAATGTCTTTTTAATTTTTATTTCTCACAATACTATTTATGTTATTATTTTATTTTTTATAATTAAAAATTGTACATAAGTGATTTAGGGTTTAATTTAGACTATATTTAAATCTTTCATAACAAATAAAAAATACTAGAATTAGGGTTTGTCTTTTAATTTAATTTCAATTAATTTCTTTTCCTTATTAAATCTAAAAAATACAAAAATATCAAAAAAACATTTAATCATTTAATTTTTAATTCTTATTAATTTTAATTATTTGCAAAAGGGTCCAACGCCCTAGTTTTGTTTTGATTATTTTCTTTTGCGCATTTACTTTATTGCTTAGTATAATTCTGTAAATCTCCCAAAGCCATGTACATTTATTTATCGCACTTTTATCGCATTATTTATTTTCCGCTAAATCGGGTCCGGTTTAATTTTGGCGATGTGGACCCGCGCCATTTGTAATAGTCTAGCTTTATTTCCTCGCAACTTATAACTGTTAAATATGCATGCAAGAATGAATGGACAAATTAAAATCAAGCGTAGAACATAATAAACATGACAAGACAAATAACTGAACATGACACACAAATCACACACCACCCCTAGGGTACGCCTCACTGTTGCCTTTCGAAAGGTGATCGTCGAGTAGAGGACGTCTTAGTAAGTCCTCATGATCCGGGAACCTGGCATGAGGGTAGCTTCTAAGGTGTCTTCCCATTGCTCCGGTGATCACCACGTCCCTAAAACTCGAATTGACCCGAACACCTCCAACGGTGGTGCTACCTACCTCTCAATGGTGGGATGGCACTACTTTTAAGGATATTTACACAGACGAATTCCTTAGGGTAGGTAGGTTCTCAAGGATACTTGCTCTAATCTCAAACAAACTCAAAAAGACTTTTCACACTGACACTTTTCAAAAGCTTTCGAAACAAACTTTTCAAACACTCTGACGTATGAGTCGATCTGAAATTTTTTCAAAGAAACTTTTTAAACCCACATTGAAAAGCAAGCAAACAATTTTGAAAACATATGAGCAAGTATCTAAGAGCCCATGGATAATCATGGATAGAAAGGGTGCTAACACCTTCCCTTTCTATAACCTACCTCCCGAACCGAGAGCAATCTCTTTAAAGGAATTTTTCTGTGCTTTTGTCCTTTCCTATTGGAGAAAATAAAAGACGGTGGCGACTCTTGCTTCCGCGACATTTCGCGAACCAGCGTTAAACAGTCAGTTCCAGATCCACCGATCACAGAACTGGCGACTCTGCTGGGGATATCTTAAAGTGAGGTGTACCTTAGGACTAAGATCACTGTGTTTTCAATTGCTTTCCTTGCTTGCTTTATTATTGTGGGTTGCTTGGGAGTTCTATAGATCCTAACCCGGATCTGGGGGATACCTTCTTAGAAAGTAGCAACAAGGCTGTGAGGGAACTGTGCGGGGTATACCGACATGGTTGAAACAGTCTGCTACGTTGATGTGGCACTTTGGTGTGTACCGGTAACCCTTGAGTTCAGTCAAGGAGAGTACGGGGCCTCCGCGTGGTGTCGTGAAGCATCAACAGACCTTAGGAACCTTAATTGAACTATCTTGGCCTCTTTAGGGTAGTGAGATAACTGACTTTGGCGCAGTCCGAGGTTGGTTGATACTCGATACTACGCTCAATTGAGGGTTGCTTTCCTGGAATATTTCGGTCGCCAGTTCAGTGGCTAAATCGAAACGATGAACAATGAAAGCAATCCCGTGATATTGGGAACCTTAGAACCCGGTTACTTTGATTAGGACAGGTTGAACCCACCAACTTCAAGAGGGTAATACCCAGACCCCATGCTGGCCCAAACCCTAAGGGTCTCTTTTTGTGACTTGCGTGCCTTCGTACTTGACTACTTGCATGTTTGTTATCTGACCCTTGATGCCTTGCAGGTTTTGTTCATAGTCCTTAATTAGGACTTATAACAGGGTATACTAACCACTTGCAGGTTCTGTTTATAGGACTCATGACAGGGTTTACCAAATTTCTTGCAGGTGTTGTTTATAGTCCTTAACTGGGACTCATAACAGGGTTTACTAGATCTCTTGCAGGTTTTGTTTATAGTCCTTAATTAGGACTCATAACAAAGTATACTGAATTTCTTGCAGGGTCTGTTTATAGTCCTTAATTGGGACTCATAGCAGGGTTTACCTACATCACCCCATGCATAGCATGACATCATACCATCATACCATTGCATACATCCTAACCCGTTTCAAGGATCTCAAGGGCTTGTGATGCAGGTCATGATAAACCCCAATTACCCAGCAAGGGGCAAAGAGGATTTATTTTCCTCTAGCTAAGGTTGTCAGGGGCTATGACCCACTGGATATGGTGAGCCTTTGACCCTTGAAGAAAAATTCTCAACAACAAGGGCGTCCTTTAATCAAGCTATAAATTCCAATGCTAACAAATTTTCTTGTTTACCCCGCGAGGTCCTTGAAAGCATTGCATACATGTCATACTCATCATTGCATTACAGGTATCCCTTTTGCAGGTCACTCACCATCTTCGCTGGTTATTTCAGCAATGGCTTTCCAACCAGACAACCAAGATCTCCGTACTCAGAACGCCCAACTGCGAGAAATGTTCTTGAACCTATCCCAGGGGCAAGAAGAAATAAAGACTCTCCTCATCAGGAACTGGACCTCAGGGAATGCAGGGGGCATCAGGAACGATCAGCTGGAAGGGCTACAAATTGAGTTGGCAACCATGAAGATCCAAATGATGGGGCAGTTGGTGGGCCAAATGACTCTCATTCAGGACTTAGCTCAAAAACAAGAAGAGCTCCGGGTCCTCGTCACCAAGCTGCTTCAAAATAATCCAGTAGGGCAAACAGCCAAGGTGGAAGTTCCAGCCATCATTCAACCACATGCGGGGCAAGAAGACAAAGGAAAATCTCCTCAGCTTGCTTCAGGGTCACGAGCCCAGCCTCAACGGGGTAGTCAACGTAAACGAAATGCGCCCGGAAGACATTTCTCGGAGACGGATATACCCTCATCCTTTATACTGAAGCGCTTGCTGGAGGTCAATCTGATCACTCTAAAGGACCCTCCCAAAAATCCCAACAGGACAGCTTCGAGGTATAACCCCGACACCCGCTGCACTTATCATTCAGACAGCCCGGGGCATGCTACAGATGACTGTTGGACCTTGAAGAACAAAATCCAGGATTTGATTGACGAAGGGGTGATAGAGTTCATGCCGGATGGCGAGATGAAAATCTTCCGCTGAGAATTCTCCATCTGAGATAGCTAGTTCAAACTAAGAAACTTTTGTTCATTCGAATGTTCAAGTTGTATTTTTCTTTGATTGTTTAAACATTTTATTCATATCAAACATTGTTATTTCATTAATGCATTGCACATGTCTGTTTTGAAGTAATTATTTCGTATTCACTATATTGCAAATTGCTTTCATATTTTTCTTGATGTTCAACTCTTAGTTAATAATGCTAAGCCTCTTGAGGGAGGATGACGAAAACGATACCATAATCTACAGTATGCTTTTGAACAGACCCCGCTGATGAGGTATAGGCATTGTTTCAATCCCTAAACACTGGAGTTATAAGGATGATAATCCCTCGTCAACCCATCAGAGCCAAAGAAGTAGGAGTTTTTATTTTCGAAAATCAAAACCCTTAATCATAACCTGGGGCAGGGTAGTTCTCTCAGTTGATCCAAGTGCATCTTTACAAAACGAACAAAGACAGTGATGGTTCAGAACAATCAAAAGGACAGGCAGTCATCATCAAAATTCATAAATGAAAAGCCCAAAAAGTCTAAACCTACAAAGGGGACTTATGAAACTGGGGCATCCCGCTGACTGTAATTCCAAAAAGGAAACAGTTCAGGCAAAAAAGAAAGGGATAATAAAAATCAAGAAAGAGGTCTCACAAACCCTCAACCAAAGCAAAAAATGACTGCCTATTCAAAAGAAATCATCAACATCTGAACCATTATTGGAACATCAAAGCAAAGACTCAACCAAGGTCTAACGCACGATCAACTGAGTTTAGGTTTGAAGAACATCACGAAGAGCGGGTGGGTACAAATAATTTGAGCCTTTATCCTTTGTTTCTTAAACCATGAACCAGGCCATGTTATAACCCTTAAAAAGTCCTAGCTGAAGCATGGGTTAGTTCGAAAGCATACTGTTACGAAGGTATCCTGACTCCTTAAGGCTACGGTAAATACAGAGTTGACATCATGTTTTACAAACATTCACATGTTTTATAAAAAAAAAAGGCATTTCCAAAATCTTCGAGACAGACATAAGCTTTGCGTTTTTGACATAACTTTGTTTGCATATGACTTTTTGTTTGAACAGCAGGGAAATTCGCACGAGAAATACCTAGTGAACAAGAGCATCTCCAATCAAGGGGCACGACCTAATCATGGTCCATCATCTGGGGCAATCCAGTCAAGATTCGGAGAATCTCTCAAAAGGCTAACCAGCCTGGGGCAAATCTCCACCTGAGTCACTTGGGGCATTCCAGCAACAAATTTTGCACGATCAGACATCTTCTGGTAATATGGCAACACAAGCAGCCAGGGGCATCTCCCTGCATTCTAAAAGCGTGGACATAGTCGAAAAGATACTACGCAAAATCAAAGACCCGCTAGGTTGACACACCTAGGCAAAAATAAGGGCTTCCCGGCGAACCAAAAGGGTTCGGGCAAAATGAAGGGATGAAATGAAAAATCTGTACACCCGGCAAGTCGAAAACCTGAAAAGGCGGCTTGGGCAAAAATGGGTATCCCGGTGGACTGAAAACCCGAAGGGGCGGTCCAGGCAAGAGTTAGGGATTAAAGCGTACGACTATGTCCTGCCATCTGTCTACCAGAAGAAGGTTTGTCCGCCAACAACTATCAGCACCCCACAAGAAACAGGGGCAATAAAGAGTTGTCTGAGCGGTCTAACTGACCTATCCTCCAAGGTACCAAGGTAGGTTCAGCCAAAGAACATGACCGAGTATCTTAATTCCCCAGAGAGTAGTTCAGCAAAACAGTACATTCCTCTCCAATCATCAAGTCTCAAGGAAATTGAGTATCCTCCCGTAGATCTCAATACTTCCCCAGCAGCAATATAAAGCATCCCCGACAGTCTTGGTCTAAAGATTGTTCCCCGGTGGTACCTCAACATTCAAAGGAGTCACCTCCCCAGCATATCAAAACTTCCCCAGAAGTCCAATCCAGTTTCCCCAGGAAAGTTGGAATTCATATTTCCCCAAGCAGCAAGCTTATCCCCAGTAGATTCTGGAAGCTTATCCCTCGCAGAGCACGAACGCGTCGTCCCGGCTTGATTTAAAGAGTTATTTCCGTAACAGGATATAACTGGGTTATCCTCAGCCAAAAGCCACGGAAAGAGCGTCCTCGGCAAAATATCTTCCTGCCCCCAGCGAAGTCTATCAATACTTCCAGCACAACAAGGATATCCCCAGCGGAGTTATCTTCATCAACTCAGCAAAGCATCGCTATCCCCACAGAGTAGCACTCCCCAGCATGGTCGCTAGAGTATCTTTTCTCCCGCAGAATTATTTCATTTGCCAAGTTCATTCCTCAACGGAGTTATCTCCTCCTACCGGTATTCTTGCAACAATCATCCACAGCGGAAGCAAAATCTCTTCCTCAACATCAGCCCAGGATATGACTTCCCGGCACCCGTCAAGGATTTATTTTCCTAGACGAAAACATACATAAAACTTTACATACATCATCATAGCATGCATAATGCACTGCATCATATCATACGAATCTCATTTATGTTGAGAACATCATTGCTTGATCCATATCATACATTGCATATGACTGACCTTTACCTTTCAGGAAAGATGCAGTTGAGATTCTCAAACATATTTCAAGGACTTCCCTAGTCCAGTTAAATCGACTCCAAACAGATTTTTCTGATAAAGACTCAATAGAAGTTCTCTTATGGTCCCCTCTCCAACGGCGTGTGAGGTGGTAATTCCTTCTTCAGATGTTCCCCTCTCCGGCATGAGCGTGAGGTGATATTCTCTTATGGTCCCCTCTCCAACGGCGTGTGAGGTGGTAATTCCTTCTTCAGATGTTCCCCTCTCCGGCATGAGCGTGAGGTGATATTCTCTTATGGTCCCCTCTCCAACGGCGTGTGAGGTGGTAATTCCTTCTTCAGATGTTCCCCTCTCCGGCATGAGCGTGAGGTGATATTCTCTTATGGTCCCCTCTCCAACGGCGTGTGAGGTGGTAATTCCTTCTTCAGATGTTCCCCTCTCCGGCATGAGCGTGAGGTGATATTCTCTTATGGTCCCCTCTCCAACGGCGTGTGAGGTGGTAATTCCTTCTTCAGATGTTCCCCTCTCCGGCATGAGCATGAGGTGATATTCTCTTATGGTCCCCTCTCCAACGGTGTGTGAGGTGGTAATTCCTTCTTCAGATGTTCCCCTCTCCGGCATGAGCGTGAGGTGATATTCTCATATGGTCCCCTCTCCAACGGCGTGTGAGGTGGTAATTCCTTCTTCAGATATTTCCCTCTCCGGCATGAGCGTGAGGTGATATTCTCTTATGGTCCCCTCTCCAACGGCGTGTGAGGTGGTAATTCCTTCTTCAGATGTTCCCCTCTCCGGCATGAGCGTGAGGTGATATTCTCTTATGGTCCCCTCTCCAACGGCGTGTGAGGTGGTAATTCCTTCTTCAAATGTTTCCCTCTCCGGCATGAGCGTGAGGTGATATTTCCTTTCAGATTATAATTTCCTATAGTTCCCTCTCCAACGGTGAGTGAGGTGACTCCCTTTGAGATTATAATGTCCTTTGGTTCTCTTCCTGACACTACGAAGATGGTAATTCTCACTAAGATTTTCTCAACGAGCGTTGTTGAGGTTGAAATCGTTCAGGATTCTCTTACCATTCATGCTAAGGCAGTAACCATCCCTGGTGCATTCATCAGCGTTTGAAGCTACAGACTCAGCTCCTGTAACCAGTCAGGACACATCTATACCAAGCACCTAAGATCAGCTCCTGCGACGTGTCAGGTACTCATTTTTCTCTTTTGCAGGTATGCAGGTTCTCACTAAGGACTCTCCTACGCGATCAACATCCAGATGGCATCTATAAGCCCATCATCCTATCCAAGCAACATCCAAATGGCATCTATAAGCCCATTCCCTCATCATCATTGCTACTATGTGAGCGCAAATTTCTGGGCACTCTAGTGTCCAATCATCTTCTACCCTCGGATCACGAAAGGCACGTCAGCCAATCTGCATCCTCAGGTCTAAGAAGATTGAACAGGGGCAACTGTTGTACCCCAAAATTTGCCCTCCCATATTCATCAAGATTTGCCAAGTCAAGGTCACAAAATGCCCCAAGGGTTGTGCAGCTCAACTGTCTCTTATACAGTCAAAACTAGGGTTTGAGTTCTGGTCAAGCAAATGAACTTTTCAAAGGCCCAATCAAGTCTCATATGCTTACAAAGATGGTCAAGTATCCTCATGTCAAGTTTCAAGGCATTCAGCTCAAAATTGCACAGTCAAAACCCTAGATTGCACTACAGTCAACTGTAGGGGCAAAATGGTCATTTGACAGTCAAAAGTTCAAATTTTTGGTCAACATATCATTTTGAAGCCACAAACATCATTTGATCAATGCTTGATCATGATTCTCAAAATGTGGCTCAGAAATCATCAAAGATGCAAAAGTTACTATATTTGGACAGCTGAAAAAGTCAACTGAAATTGACCAAGGCATAACTTTCACATGGATTATCATAAAAATTCCATCCAAAGCTCATTTTGAAGAGAAAGACATTTCCTACAACTCATCTTCATATTCCAAGTCCAAGAAATGCTCTCACAAAAAGTTATCAATTTCAACATTATAGGTCATTTTCAAAAGTCAACAAAAAGGTACTTTAAGTCAAAGGCCATAACTTGAGATTGGTAAATCAAAATGACAGGGGACAAAAGGCATTGGTTAAAGGACTCAAAGACCTTTCCAAAATGTCCAAGAACATGTGAAAAGCTTAAAAATTGACCAAGTTATGCCTTGTGGAAGTTGGGAAATTTTTAGGAATTTTGAAAAGTCAACATTGATGCAAAAGGCCTAAAAATGCAAATGGGCCCATTTTTCTTCCAAATTTCTTCATGCCAAGCCTATGCACGACCACTAGGCCCAAAGGGAAGTATTCTCATATTTTTTAATTATTTATTTGAATTAATATTAATTTATATTCATTTAAATGATTTTAATATATGAAAAATATCAAACTTAACCTAAAAAAATCTTTTCATGCATGTTTATTCATAATATTTCGTGCATATCCCAATTAGGCAAATTTGGATGAGATTTGGATCATGATTGAACAAAAACAACATGAAAAAAGATTGGAAAAGATATTAAGAAAATCAAATCTTCAAACAATAAATTCAATGGATTTTATTCAATCTTTTTGACCTAACATGCTCTATACATACTCAGCATCACAACCCTAATGCGAGGAGACTG
Source organism: Vicia faba (assembly GCA_948472305.1). NCBI lineage: Eukaryota > Viridiplantae > Streptophyta > Magnoliopsida > Fabales > Fabaceae > Vicia > Vicia faba. The sequence goes on along the minus strand of OX451735.1, from coordinate 216,998,494 downwards.
GAAGCTGCGCCCCAAACAAGCTTTTGCAAGTTGAAATTTTCCCAAAAAATTGAAAACTGTTTTCAAGGTTAGAGGAGGATTGAAGCCCTAAATCTTATTCCAATAGCTTCCTGGGTTGATTCTGAACGTGTATCAATCAAGAACAATCATCAATACGCGTGGAATCGGTATACAGAAGTTCATCTTTTTCCATAAAAAAGCATAATCGTATTTTCAATTTCAGGCATTATCATAACATTCTAATCATGGATTCATGTTCCTTACAAGGTTTCAAAACTAACCGTTATGTTTAATTGGATTTTTAAGCTGTATACAAGGTTTTGCCATGTCCAAATTTTAGGGTTTCAGGAATTCAAAAAGGGGGTTTCCCAATACAAGTAAAATTAGGCCATCTCAATACCACCGTTGTGTTCAGTATGCCAAGACGAGGAGATTTGTGCATTCGCGAACAATTTATATCCACCCACTGTCTAATCGCTATTTTCTTGTAGGTGGCATACAGCAACGCGTTAAAACCGTTGCCATATTGTTTTTATTTTCAGGCACGCGAAGAAGACAACTCCGTGGCACGCAGTGATTGGTTACATTCGAATTTGCGCGCGGTTTCAGATCACTAACCCATTTTATTTTATATTGATTACTCATTATTATATATTAAAAGAATTCAAAGTGGCTCAGTGGCAGGTATAGAGGCGTGCAATCTCCAAGACCTGGGTTCGAACCCCAGGTCTTACAAATCTTCATATTATTTTTCCAACGAAACTCCTATGCGCTTCAGTAATGTAGGCGTATGATGTACCACCACCATCCAGCCACACACGTGTCCCAAGAGATCTAATCAAGGATTCGGATTAAAGACACACCATGGATGTGGGTCAACGTGTCACACATAATCTAAAAAGTCAATGAATTTCAAGCTTAATGGGCCAGAAATCACCAGGCCTGAACCTCCCAAATTGGGTTTATCCCCCCCCTGGTTTGCTTTCTATTTTTTATTTATTTCATCTTTTGGTTACTTCATTTTTTTTGTTTAGGTTAATTAACTTATTTTTCACAAAATATAAAAACACTCGAAAAATCAGAAAAAAACATCAAAAATATAATTTCTTATAATTATTTTCATAAATAAATTAGAACGTAAATATTTAGTTTAATTAGGTTTTAGTTTTAATTCCTTTTTAATAAAAATCCAAAGAAATGTAGAATTAGGTTAATTGATAGTTTTAATGTCTTTTTAATTTTTATTTCTCACAATACTATTTATGTTATTATTTTATTTTTTATAATTAAAAATTGTACATAAGTGATTTAGGGTTTAATTTAGACTATATTTAAATCTTTCATAACAAATAAAAAATACTAGAATTAGGGTTTGTCTTTTAATTTAATTTCAATTAATTTCTTTTCCTTATTAAATCTAAAAAATACAAAAATATCAAAAAAACATTTAATCATTTAATTTTTAATTCTTATTAATTTTAATTATTTGCAAAAGGGTCCAACGCCCTAGTTTTGTTTTGATTATTTTCTTTTGCGCATTTACTTTATTGCTTAGTATAATTCTGTAAATCTCCCAAAGCCATGTACATTTATTTATCGCACTTTTATCGCATTATTTATTTTCCGCTAAATCGGGTCCGGTTTAATTTTGGCGATGTGGACCCGCGCCATTTGTAATAGTCTAGCTTTATTTCCTCGCAACTTATAACTGTTAAATATGCATGCAAGAATGAATGGACAAATTAAAATCAAGCGTAGAACATAATAAACATGACAAGACAAATAACTGAACATGACACACAAATCACACACCACCCCTAGGGTACGCCTCACTGTTGCCTTTCGAAAGGTGATCGTCGAGTAGAGGACGTCTTAGTAAGTCCTCATGATCCGGGAACCTGGCATGAGGGTAGCTTCTAAGGTGTCTTCCCATTGCTCCGGTGATCACCACGTCCCTAAAACTCGAATTGACCCGAACACCTCCAACGGTGGTGCTACCTACCTCTCAATGGTGGGATGGCACTACTTTTAAGGATATTTACACAGACGAATTCCTTAGGGTAGGTAGGTTCTCAAGGATACTTGCTCTAATCTCAAACAAACTCAAAAAGACTTTTCACACTGACACTTTTCAAAAGCTTTCGAAACAAACTTTTCAAACACTCTGACGTATGAGTCGATCTGAAATTTTTTCAAAGAAACTTTTTAAACCCACATTGAAAAGCAAGCAAACAATTTTGAAAACATATGAGCAAGTATCTAAGAGCCCATGGATAATCATGGATAGAAAGGGTGCTAACACCTTCCCTTTCTATAACCTACCTCCCGAACCGAGAGCAATCTCTTTAAAGGAATTTTTCTGTGCTTTTGTCCTTTCCTATTGGAGAAAATAAAAGACGGTGGCGACTCTTGCTTCCGCGACATTTCGCGAACCAACGTTAAACAGTCAGTTCCAGATCCACCGATCACAACTATCCTCTTCTTCGGCTCTGAACACAGGGAATTCAAAGTTGGGAGAGGGCATAGGATCATTGTTTTCAATGGTTAAGTCATGGATTAATCTGCACATATGATTATGCTTTATTTTAGAAATCGATTAATATGAATGTTGTACAAATGAAACAAAATATTATTATATTTTCCTATTACTACCAATTAATTTTCATTACTATTTCCCAAAAAAGTGAAAAATAAAACAGTAGTGGACAAAATAACATTTTTATTCATGAGGGAAAATACTTGAAACAAAGAGCCCAAACATTTCTCTTTTGCCTTGGGCAGAGCAAAAGGATTTATTTTCATCATAGCCCGACACAAATACTTTTCGCCTTGGGCAGAGCGAAAGTTTTTTCAAAAAATAAGACAAAACATTACTCAGAAATGTGCATCACAACAGGAACATCAACAACAATCCAGTTCTGGAAAACCACCCCATGCGTCACAAAATCGGGTAAATCCTCTTTAGAATCGTCTCCTATTATAGCATCAACTTCAAGAGGAGTCGGATGGATAAAACCTGCGCTTCGGAAAACTTCTTGTATCGGACGAGTAACTACTTCCTGCTTGACTCTTGCAGACACGGGATGAAAACCAAGACCTTCTCCAGACTTGTTCTCGGGCAAAGTCAGCACCTGGCCCCAACCTTCAGCTGAACCACTTTCAACCACTCGTCGCGCATCCTCAAAAGAAGAAATAGACGTCCCTTGCTTCTTCACTTCATTCTTAGCAACAGACAGAGCTTGGAATTGGGTTCCCACATCCTCATCAGCATCAATAAAAGAGAAAGATGACAAATGGCTTACCACCATAGCCTGCTCTACACCAATCATTACCAGCTTTCCATGCCTTACAAACTTCAATCTCTGATGGAGCGTGGAAGTGACTGCCCCTGCATCATGGATCCATGGACGACCCAATAAGCAACTGTAGGCGGCACGAATATCCATTACTTGAAAAGTGATCTGAAAAGTATGAGGACCAATAACCATAGGGAGATCCACTTCACCAATAACAGTCTTCCTAGAACCATCAAACGCCTTGACAATTACTCCACTAGGTCTCATGGGAGCACCTGGATATGAGAGTCGAGCTAATGTAGTCTTGGGAATTACATTTAACGACGAACCTGTATCTACCAACACACTTGATAAGGTATCATTTCGACAACTTATTGAGATATGCAAAGCCATATTATGGTTCCTTCCCTCCTCCGGAAGCTCTTCATCACTGAAACCAAGATTGTTACACGAAGTAATATTTCCCATAATTCCATCAAACTGGTCAACCGTCACATCATGATCCACGAATGCCTGGTCCAAGACCTTCATCAAAGCTTCTCTATGGGCACCAGAATCTCTCAGTAAAGCAAGCAAAGAAATCTTGGAAGGAGTTTGCAATAGTTGGTCCACAATCTTATATTCACTTCTCTTGATGAGCTTCAGAATCTCATCATCCTCAGGATGAGGGATAGGTTCATTGGATCGGCCTATCTCAACCCTTGGTTCAACATTTCTCGCTGGAATTTCTGCCGGTACGGGCCTCCTGACTTGAACTTCTGGTCTCTTCAAAGGTACTGCTGCAAAGACACGTCCACTTCTCGTAACTCTACTCACATCTGCGATGTTAACAAAAGTCGGCCTTGTCGGTATAGGGACTTCTACCCCATTCTCAATCATTGTGGCATTATACTTATACGGTATAGCTTGGTCTGAGCTGTAAGGCACAGGACCAGGTGGATAAATGGTCAAAGGAGCAACAGGTGCAGTCTGACTGTCGTAAACGATCTCTACTGATTCAGGCAAATTGAATTGTGGTATTATAACATTCACTTCATCCTCCGGATTTCTGTCATATGTGATAGTGATAACCCTCTGGTCTAACAACTTTTGAATATCCTCCTTCACAATAGGGCAATCAACCTCTCTTGAACAAAATTCACAAACATCATAATCATGCTGATGCCTAACAAAGGCAAGTCTTCTTAAACTCTGATGTAACCTGATCAACGACTCTCTTATGTGTTCAACTTGAAAAACTCGAAACTTTCCCGGACAACCTTCCACCATATTCACTGATGCTGCTCTATGTCGAGGCAAAGGATTATCTCTAACATTCGGATTAACATCCTTGAAAGACAAGATACCATTCTTAATCAATCTCTGCACGTCCGCCTTTAGAGCAAAACAATTTTCGAGGTTGTGCCCCGGCGACCCTTGATGATATTCACAAAACTGATCCGCCTTATACCACGGAGAAGTACTATTCGGTGCGACAGGAGGAGGTTTTGTCGTTATGAGGTTCTTTCTAATAAGAGCAGGAAACAATTCAGTATAAGTCATAGGAATGGCATCGAATTGCGGTTTTCTTGGTGAACGATTCTGATTGTTGAATGGATAAGCCTGTTGTCGAGGCTGCTGCTGAAATGGCTGTTGTGGAGTTGGTGGGGTTTGATGAGCTGGGGTCATCAAAGCTGGGCGGACAGCCGGAGTGACTGCCGCGACGTGTGAGTAACCTCTCCTCGGTCTCCCTGGGAACAATGCGCTGACATCCTTTTCTTTTCTTTTCGGGAAAACACTTCCAAACTTCTTGGTACTGCTAGACGGACTTCCTTCTTTAACCAAACGCCCTTCACGAATCCCTTCCTCCAACCGCATGCCCATGCTTACCATTTCCGTGAAGTCACTGGGTGCGCTGGCAATCATTCTTTCATAGTAAAAGGAACCTAAAGTCTTCAAGAATATCTTCGTCATCTCTTTCTCCTCAAGAGGAGGATAGATTTGAGCAGCAATTTCACGCCACCTCTGGGCGTATTCCTTAAAAGATTCTCTGTCTCTCTGCGACATCGCCCGGAGTTGATCCCTGTCCGGTGCCATGTTAACGTTGTACTTATACTAATGGACAAAAGCTTTGCTAAGATCATTGAAGTTGCGGATCCGAATACTGTCTAAACCCATATACCACTTTAGAGCAGCACCCGTTAAACTGTCTTGAAAATAATGAATCAATAAGTCATGATCATCGGAATACGTAGACATCTTTCTCACGTACATAGTCAAGTGACTCCGAGGACACGAATCACCCTTATATCTTTCAAAGTCTGGCACTTTGAATTTTGCTGGAATCTTGACATTTGGAACTAAACAAAGGTCATGCGTGTTCTTTCCAAACAAATCCTTCCCCTTTAACGCTCTGAGCTCCTTCTGCATTTCTTGGAACTGGTCTTGAAATTCTTCCATTCTATCAAAAAGACCCAAACTTTCAGCAGGCTCGACAGGATAAGTAGGTTCATTCAAGTATGGTACGGAGTGAATCACAGGAGTGACAGTTATCATTACCGGTTGCGGAAAAGGTGTCACAGACGGGATTACTGGTGGCATGGCAGTTGTCTCTGGCTGAGGAAGAGACAAAGTAGGTTGAAACAAAGGCTGTACGACAGGCTGATACCCCTCTGGCACAAAGTTGTAAGGCATTCCCCACGGAAAACCTTTTGGCATCTGATACTGAAGCGGAGAGTTGATTTGAGTCACAGATGTTGGAACGGTGACAATCTCAGAAACCACAGTAGTTGAAGTCTGAATCTCAGCAGCTGTAGTCGATGGCTGATTCTGAGCAGCCACCAAACTTTCCACTAGCGCAGTTAACTTTTCCATGCCGACACGAAGGGTAGCGACCTCCTCACGAAGCTCATGGTTTTCCTGTTCCAGATCTTCCATCTTCCTCTGACGATTGGCTCGAGTATCATATCGATGAGACAGCTTGACAACCTTTGGAGTGGAAAAAGAAACAAGGATAAATCTCTAGAAAACATGTGAAGTGGAATGTTGAATGATGCATGATATGTGATGCAAATGATGATTCATTTTAATAGTTTTTCAAGGACCTTCAATAATTTTGCACACATCAATGGTAAAGGAATTTGGAACAACAAAAACTCAATCCATTAATCAAAAGCGGTAAATTACAACTTACAATTTTGGAACAACAAAACAATAAATTACAACTTTGGGATAACAGCCCAATAATAAAAGCAGTAAACTACAACTTTGGAACATGAAGCCCATAATAAAGCAGTAAATTACAACTTTGGAACATGAAGCCCTTTTACAAAGTTTTACAAAATGACATCAATAAAATAAAAACTAAGAACTAAAGGTCACTCAGAATCATCAGATGAAGGACCAAATACCAGCTGTAACCGGAGCTTCCTGATCTTCTCTTCATAAAAGTCTTCCATCTCTTTCTTCTCAGCTACCAGTCGATCAATGATTTCCTTTTGCGGATTAGGAACGAGGGCAACGCTTACCGAACCTTCCTTCTTTCTCTTCCTTTCACTAGCATACTTCTTCAGTAAAGCATCCTTTTGACGGAGTTTCTCATCATGATCAATGAACAAACCTCGGATTCCCCCTTTTGTAGTCATGTTCTCCTCTATCTCTGACTTCTTCAAGTGGGTGATGGTCGCTATCTCGTGAGATTTGGGTTCCTCTTCTAATCCGCAAAAAGGAACACAGTCGGTGATCGGCAAACCAAGTATGTAGGAGTATTCTTCTAAGGTGGGCATCAACTGGTAATCCGGAAAGGTGAAACATCGGTACAAAGGATCGTAGAATTGGACCAACGTATTAAGAATGCCTTCCTTCATCTTGCGCTTCATGAGAGGTATAATGGACCCATACTTTTTCTGAAAATCCGTCGGGTTCTCGATCTTAGGAATCAAACTCTTCAGTTCTTCAATCTCGGGCTCCTTAAAACTAAAACTTCGAGTGTTTCTCCTTCCAAATTCCATAATAATAGTACCTGAGATGTCTGCAAAAATCATTCCTAGGTTCCTTGAAAAACAAGTTTTTTACAAAAAATGTTGATGAGTGCATGAATGAATGATAATGCAACAGTTACACACAAGTTCACAAACATGGGGTTCAAAGGTTCAACGTTTCAGCATGGAGTCGAAGGTAAAGCCCACCCCAAGGTATGTACTAATGGTTCAATCACCTCTGTAAGACAAGGTTCTAAGAGTTCCCAGAGTCTATATTCCTCCTTCGGATATTACCAACGTCTTGATTACTCAATAATTAGCAATATTCTCAAGAGAAACTCATCCGAGCGTAGCATCGCGTAACAACTAGTTCCGAATTACTCCGTTATAGTCTCCGCGCTACACCTAAAAAGGCCAAGATGGGTTAGGGTTCTACGGTTCTCAATTTCTCTGGCTCCTAGGTCGAAAATAATAATGTCTTCCCGATTATTCGGTAAACAAATATTAAGTTCAAGAGGGCCTTCCATTGAGTGGGGGATCTCATGCCTCCTTCTTCGGGATTACTCCCTCAAAGTTAACATGACTGTACCGCCCGTCCTTTTCCTTAAGTGTAACTTAATCCGGGTATAGGATTCGTCCTTTGCAAAAAAACCCAAACAACCCCAATATAAACACATAATCAAACAAATCAAATAATAATAAAACAGATAAAACAAACTAGGCTTAACCCACTTAGGGATGGACCAGCAAGAGGTCAATCTTTCCCCAGCAGAGTCGCCAATTCTGTAGCGATAAAAAATGTAGCGGGGTAAATCGGAGATCGAATTATTGATTAATTCGTCTCACAAAAGCAAGAGTCGCCACCGCGCTTTATTATTTCCAAGGGAAAAGGGGAAAGAGCGAAATAAAACCCTAAATATGCAATGTAAAATAATACTTTTTAAGAGTAATAAAAATACAAGGCGTTTTTGAAAAGAGATCTATGGTTCGGGGGTTGGTTATACAATGGGAAGGTATTAGCACCCAATGTATCTATAGTATTCTATAGGAACCTTTTGAAATATCTGTTTATTAAAATGTTCGTTTGATTTAAAAATAAATTGTTTTGGCCGAAAAGGGGTACGGACGGGTTTTTGAAGATGCGACGACCTAATGTCGAAGTGTTGGCTTGAAAGGTATAAGTTTTGAAAAGATTGAATATTTGAGGAAAAATTGTCTTAAGTTTTAATGAAATGAAAATATTCGCGTGATTGGACTTGAGGACATGAAGTCGACAAATTTAATCGTTTTTCCCTTGGATTTAGACGTAAACGGAATAAACAAGTAACGACAAAATAATTAAACAGAAAATTAGATAGATAAATGATATACAACAATTAAATAAAAGACTAAATGATGTGAACATGCATTTTTATATTTTTTGTTTAGTATTAATAACGCAAGAGAATTAATTAAAGAAAAGATAAAATGTTTTAATTCTTAAATTCTATTTTTTTATATATTTTTTGTATTAATATTAACTAAAGCGAGGGAATTAATTAAAGGAAATAAAATATTTTTTTAAGTTTTTATTTATATGTTTTTTAGAGTTTTTATTTTTAAGAGTTGTTAAATAATTAAACTAAATTAAAACTTAAAAGTTATTAACTTAAATCTAATTAAAACATAATACTAAAAATTACTTAAATTAAACCTAAAGTTAAATTTAATAAAAATTTGTCAAATATTAAAATTATCTAATTAGATTACTTCTATTTTTGATTAAATTTAACTAATTATCTAAACTAATAAAATTCTACAAAAACTAAAGGAAAATAAATAGAAAAAAAGGTATATAGCAAAATATAGGGTAGATGATAAATAACTTATATGGGCCAAAGGGGTTTCAAGGAGGCCCAAACCAAATAACCAGAAATGGGGGTGTATAAAAAAATCGTTTGGGCTTAGGCATAAAACGGATTAAGTCCAAACATATTTCATAATTTGTTTTTAGGGTAAACATGTTTTAGTTTTGAGAGAAAGGGATTAGGGTTAAGGCTTCAGCGGCGCTCACTTTGCTCGTCTTCTTCGTCTTTGTGTTCTTCTTCGTCTTTGCCTCTGAGTCCCTTGCCACGGCCACCAGCATCTCAACACTTCTTCTTCCCTCCAACGAGAAAGCTAGGGGGCGACGGATTCACGGTACAATTTCGTTTTCTTATTTCGTTAGGTTTTTGATTACTGCATGCGTTGATTTGTGTCCATTTTTCTGACTTCTTGTTATTAATGGTTGTTTGAGGTACTTTTGAGAGAAAGAGAAAAGTTACCCTTGGAGACGGAGGAGGAAGGTTGGGGCGCGTAGGAGGCCAAGTTGCGAGGTAGACAGTGACGGCGTGATATTTGCTTTGGCCCTGGTATTCCTTTTCTTATGTTCTTTGATTTGTGGTTTGATGATGTTGTTGAAAACCCTAGCTTTAGCGTCCTTTCCTCTTCTTCCGTTGCCTTGCTTCTGTTGCTTTCTATTGGCCAATGATGATTACTGTGAGGCTTTTCTGGTTGCCTTGAACATGCTACTGTGTTGCCTTCGTTGTATGCTTTTTCTCTTCTTCTTTTGCTGTGATTTCGTACGCTTTATTAATGGCATATGATGATTACTTCTGAGGCCTTTGTGGGTTTGGACATTGGTTGATAAGTTGTGTTGTTCTGGTTTTTTGGCTTTAGAACTGGTTATGGTTTCAACAGGTTTGGCCTTGAGTTTACTGGTTTTAGGCCATTACAGGTTTTATGGTTTTAGGCCATGAGGTCGTGTTTTGGTGATGCTGGACAATTTTGTGTAGGTTATGTTGGTTTATTGCCATGGTTACTCTAGTTTATGCAGGTTTAGGCCATGGTTTTGATATGGTTTGAGGTTTTATGGTTTAGGCCATAAGGTTTATGCTTGAGGCAACAGGTTCTGGTTTTTGAGACCTTGAGAATTATGTTTTTTGTATTTGTTTTGACAGTTTTTGAGTGTTTGAAAACTTGAAGACAGGTTGTGAACTCTTGAATTTTTTTAAAGGGTTTTGGTTGTTGTTATAACAGTTTGCTGGCTCTTTTGTTTACGTTACAGGTTGTATATTTAAACTATATTTCTCTTGATACTCTGCACATATGCTGCTACATCAGTTTGTTTTCTATTCTTTTTCATGCTTATCTTTTCTCTACTGTATTGCTGCTGATTCTGTTTTCTATCCAATTCCTGCCTAAGGCCAAAACCTGTAAAACCCAACACTCTTCCTCTCTTCTCTCTCTTAGTACAGATTGACATTAAAATGATATATATACTGTACTTGGTTCTGAAAAAGCAAACTGGAAAATGATGTAAAATGGAAATGTATTATGCTTGCATATTGGTTTTAAAACTGCACAACTCTTTGTCAATTGCAATGTAACAGTAAGGAGCCTTATGTTTTTGGCCTCTTCCTACATCTTTGGCATGTTTACTTTGGAATGCTTGTGTTGAAAATGCATATGCTGTTTGTATTATGCATTTTATATTGATTTTGAAATATGCTGTTTTGACAAAATATTGAATTTATGCATATTTGAAATATGCAGTGGGCTTTTGAAAAAGTGCAATTGATTTTGGATTATGCAGTTTACAATTAAAATGCAATTTTGACAAAAGAATGAATTTGTGCATGTTTTTTTTTAAAATTGTGCATTCATTTTTATCAATAAAAATTCATCCCTTTTTGTGAACCGGGAGAAATCCCGTGATTTGCAAAAAGGGTAAAAACTGATTCCAGCCGTTTGCTTTTAATGATGAACGCTTAAAATTAATTTTCTGCTTTTAATTATCTATTTATTTCTGACTTTTTTCTTTTAATTCTTTGCAGGTAAAAATCAAATGAGCATTAAAGAAGTATTGGATAGAAGATGAAGATTTAGAATTTAGGAAAAATTATAATAGTTTTTATTTTACTTTAAACTTTTTATGTAATTGTCATTGTAAATATTTTGCAAATAATACAGTATTTAAATGACAATTGTAATAATTAGAATAAAGATGAATAAAATTCTATTATTTTACCCATTAATTCTTTTCTTCTTTCCAATTGTTTATTTTATCATTTATAATTCTTTGAATTATATAATAATTGAAAATAAATTTCAATTACTTCAATTCAGAATAATAAACAATTAAATAAACATCATTGACCAATTAACTTCTCTTCAATTAATTATTTCATTATTTATAATTCTTCCAAATTATAATAACTGAAAATAAAATTTCAATTATTTAAACCTAGAATAATAAATAATTAAATAACATTGTTTGATCAATTAATAAACTCTTTTCAAATATTTATTTTATTATTTATAAATCTTTAAATTATATAATAACTGAAAATCAATTCCAATTATTTAAATTTAGGATAATAAATAATTAATAAACATTGTCTGATCAATTAATAAACTCCTTTTCAAATATTTACTTTATTATTTATAAATCTTTAAATTATATAATAACTGAAAAATAAATTCCAATTATTTAAATTTAAGATAATAAATAATTAATAAACATTGTTTTAGCATTGATCAATTAATAAATTTAGCGTTCAAAAAATAAACAGCTCTCGACTTGAAAAAGTTATGAATTTTAAAAACTGCTTTGAAAGTTGATAAAAATAGGTCAAAACACTTGCAATGTAATGATGCAGATGGGAGATGGTATCTTAGGTCAAAATTTGGGGTACAACAATACTCTTCAAGATTTGCCAAGATCAAGGTTCAAAATCTCTCAAGGGTTGCACAGTCCAATTGCCTCCTAACACAGTCAAAATTAGGGTTTTGGTTCTGGCAAAGAAGTTGAGGTTTCCAAGGGTCCAATCAAGTCCCACATGCCTATAAACATTGTCAAGCATCCTTATGTCAAGTTTCAAGACTCACAACATCAAATTGCACAGTCAAAAACCCTAAATGCTTCATAGTCAACTGCAGGGGCAAAATGGTCATTTGACAGTCAAAAGTCAAAATTTTTTGTCAACATCTTATTTTGAAGCCACAAACATCATTTGATCAATTCTTGATCATGATTCTCAAAGCATGGCTCAAAAAGTCTCAAGATGCAAAAGTTTCTATTTTTGGACAGCTGAAAAAGTCAACTGCAAATTGACCAGGGCATAACTTCTTCATGGTTCATCAGAAAAATTCCATCCAAAGCTCATTTTGAAGAGAATGACATTTCCTACAACTCATCTTCACATTCCAAGTCCAAGAAATGTTCTCACAAAAAGTTATTAATTTCAACATTATAGGTCATTTTCAAAAGTCAACAAAAATGCACTTTAAGTCAAAGACCATAAGTTGAGATTGGTAAATCAAGATGACATGGGACCAAAGGCATTGGTTAGAGGACTTCAAGGCCTTTCCAAAATGTCCAAGAACATGTTCATAACTTAAAAATTGAGCAAGATATGCCTTGTAGAAGTTGGGAAATTTTTGGGAATTTTGAAAAGTCAACTTTGCATAAAAGGGTTCAAAAATGCTAATGGGCCTCAATTTCTTCCATGAATCATTACCCAAAGGCCATGCACGACCCATTGACCTCCAAGGGAGTTATTTTCTCATTTTTGATTAATTATTTGAATTTTTATTATTATTAATTCACTTAATTAAAATTAAATATGAAAAAATAGCAAATAATACCTTTCAAATCTTTTTGTGCAGAGAATTCACTCATTATGTGCTCAATATTTCGTGCATCATTCAAAAAGGAAATATTCTACATGATTGGCAATGATTGGCATAAAAAAGGATTGAAAAAGATTGGATTTTATATGATTGGAAATCAAATATCAAAAACATGAATGCATGGATTATGGGATGGTTTTCTTAACCTAATTCACTCACTTACTTATGCACAAGTGAAATATATTCCATTAGACACAAAAGCTGCGCAGAAACACCAAGAAGAAAATTGCATTTTTTTGACAAAAAGTTGAAAACTGTTTTCATACCTAGAGCTCGTTTCAAAGCTCCAAAAGGATTCCAAAACATTGATGGACCATCAAGGAACGTGTTGCAATCAAGAACACATCTCCAGACCTCAAGAATTGGTAGAACCATGTTGCACTTTTCACAAAAAATTTCATAATCGTGTTTTACTTTTCATGCATTATTCATGTATTTTGATTGTTGATTAACACTAACCATGATGTTCTGAAGCCATTGGTACTATTTAATTGAATTAACAACGCTTGAACCAAGATCTGCCATGGACGTGTTCTAGGGTTTCAGAAGTTTTAAATTGGGGTTTCCTTCATATGGAAAAATTGGATCTCAAGACTTATGCCATTAAACTCAGAAACTCCATACGAATACAACCATGACCTCGCGCCTTTTTTATAATACAACATGCCCTATTCGCTATTTTTGCAGGTCTGGTTTAGTGGGGGTTTAAAACCCCCGCTATTTGCATTTATTTACAGGGAAAAGAGGAAGAAGAAGCCTGTGTGTCCTCATATGGTTGGCCAATTTAAATGTTGGCGCATTTTTCAGCATAGTGGGCGTTTTCTATATATTATATTTTCTTATTATATTACATATGAATGAACGTGATAGATCAGTTGGCCAGGGATGTGCGTTGCAAGCTTTGGGACCTGGGTTCGATTCCCAGGTCCCCCACTTATTCCATAATTTTTTCTTTAACGTGTTTCTATGCAGTACGCTCTCAAAGGTCCATCGTACAACCCCACCTCCTAGCTTTCCACGCGCCCAGAAGCTTCAATCTGAAGGCCACAAAAGAGGCTCACCATGTACCTCAGTCAACCATTCCACATGCACGCGCCAGAAAGTCAAGCAGGCCTTTGATTCAATGGGCCAAACTGCTTCCAATACACCTCCAAAAGGGCCAGACACCCCCATGGTTTGCATCATATTTTCTAATTTCCTTTTCTTTTCTTCCTTTTCTTCTAATTATTTTTAATTATTTTCTTTAAATTCCATAAATTAATTTTCACAGTAATAAACATAAAAAATCAAAAATATTTATTTTTAGTATTAATTTCATCACCATTATTTTGTAAATAAACTTTAAATAATTAATTAGATTAATCTAGGTTTTAAATTTAAATCTTTTTCTTAAATAACTAAAATATGTAGTAATTAGGTTTTTAGCATTTTTATTCTTTTTCTTAATAAATAATTTCTTCTTCTTATTATTATTATTATTAATTATTAATTATTTTGTAAATACCCATGTAATTAATTAACTAGTGTAAATTAGGTTAAACTTGAATATTTTTCTTTAACAATTAAAAATAATTTAGAACTAGGGTTTCATTTAACTTCCAATTTTAATTAATTTCCTTTATTCTCATTAAATACAAAAAAAAAACATAAATAATATTTCTTTTCTTTAACTTAATAATTCATTAACTTTTAATTTCAATTTAATTTCAAAAGGGTCCAACGCCCTCGAACATGCGATTCTAATTTCTTTTCGCGCATTTATTCTTATTTTTTCCTTTGTAAATATTATGTAATTGCTCAAGCCTTATAATAGTAACTAGGTTTTACTTTCCGCATTTTATTAAAAACGGGTCGTTGTTAATTTGGCGATGTATAGACCCGCGCCTTGTAATAGCGTAGGATTTTACTTTCCGCACTTTAATTTCCGCACTTTTAAACTGCTAAATTGCATGAAAGAATGTATGGCCTAAATTAAAAACAAGCGTAGATCACCACAAATGCATGATCAAAGATAAATGCTAAACTGAAAACAACACACGAATTCACACACCACTCTTAGGGTACGCCTCACTGTTGCCTTGCCCTCGAAACGTGGTCGTCGAGTATAGGACATTTTAGTAAGTCCTTATGTCCATGACATGATCCAGTTGCCTCGAAACGGTTGCCTCGGAATTAAAAAGGATCAATGGCATAAGGGTAGCTTCTAAGGTATCCTACTGTTGCTCTGGTGACCACACTGTCCCTAACAAACGAATTGACCTGAACACCTCCAACGGTGGTGCTACCTACCTCTCAATGGTGGGATGGCACTACCTTAAGGACATTTACACATCCTAATTCCTTAGGGTAGGTAGATGACTCATGGATACTTGCTCTCTAAAAAACAAATAAAAAAAATTCTTTTCACACCGACACTTTTCAAAAAGCTTTCAAAACAATTTTTCAAACACTCTTGAGGACTGATACAAGAGTCGATCTGAAATCTTTAAACGAAACTTTTTTAAACCCACTCACACTTTGAAAAGCAAACAAACATTTTGAAAACACAAATGAGCAAGTATCTAAGAGCCCATGGATAACCATGGATAGAAAGGGTGTTAACACCTTCCCTTTCTATAAATCTACCTCCCGAACCGAGAAACTATCTCATAAGGAATTTTGCTGTGCTTTTGTCCTGTCCATGTTGGAGAAAATAAAAGACGGTGGCGACTCTTGCTTCCGCGAAATTTCGTGAACCAGCGTTAAACAGTCAGTTCCAGATCCACCGATCACAGAACTGGCGACTCTGCTGGGGATCTAATAAGTGAGGTGTACCTTAGGATTAGATCATTCTATGTTTTCAATTGTATGCCTTGTTTGCTTTAATATTGTGGGCTTGCATCGGAGTTTCATAGATCCTAACCCGGATCTGGGGAATACCCTTTAGGTAGCATAAGTTGTGAGGGACCTGTCTGGCATAGACCGACACGGGTGAAGCAGTGGCTACGTTGGTGTGGCGCCTTGGTCTGTACCGATATCCCTTGTGTCGCAACGAGGAGAATATGGGTCTCCTGAGGAGTCATTAAGCACCAACCAACCTTAGAACCTTAAATGACCCAACTTGGCCAATAGAACAGTAGCAGTATGCTACACCCATTGAGGCTAAACTCTCGCGATGGTTCTGGCCGCAAGAAAAGATTGCGACGCTGGAGTTATGACCGATTGAGGATAGTCAATGATATTGGGATCCTCTAGAACCCGGTTACTTCTGATAGGACAGGTCTTAACCAACAAACTGAAAGAGGGTAATACCTAGACCCCATGCTGGCCTAAACTCTAAGGGCTCTCTTGTGTGACTTGTGTGCCTTCCAACTTGACTATTTGCATGTTTGTTATCTGACACTTGAGTTTCTTGCAGGTTTTGTTCACGGTCCTTAATCTGGACTCATTACAGGGCCTACTTACATCATTCCATGCATAGCATGCCATCATACCATTGCATACATCCTGCACAAGGACTAATCCATTTCAAGGATCTCAAGGGCTTGTGATACAGGTCATGCTGAACCAATTATCCAGCAAGGGGCAAAGGGGATTTATTTTCCTCTAGCCAAGGTTGTCAGGGGCTATGACCCACTCGATATGGTGAGCCTTGACCCTTGAAGAAGGACTCTCAACAACATGCAGTTCATTCAATCAAGCTATCGAATCCCAACTCTAACAATTTTCTTGTTTACCCCGCGAGATCCTTGAAAACATTGCATGCATACATACATATCATTGCATTACAGGTATCCCTTTTACAAGTTTCTTACCTTCTTCGCTGTTTATTTCATCCGATCGTCATGAATCCTGAGTCATCTACTGAGCAATCCATCAAGGCCCTCCAGGCTCAGAACGCCCAGTTCCAAGAGTTGATCATGAGTTTGGCCCAGGGGCAACAGGATTTGAAGACTCTGCTCTCGAAAAAGAAGAAGAAGAGGACTGTGCTGTTCAACCCTAGACGCAAATATGGGAATGGATCACAAAATGAAGTTGAGCAGACTACCCCATCTGTTGGAAAGGACAGCCCCCATGAGAGAGAGTTTCCTAGTCTAGTGATCTCCGACAACGAGACAGAGTTCAATGATGAACAGTACCCTCCAGCTGAGGACAGGTACAAACAGTTGGAAGACCGGCTAAGTGCCATGGAGATACAAAAAGTGCCCGGCCTGGACTTCGAAGATCTAGGTCTGTCTTCTGGGGTGGTAATCCCACATAAATTCAAAGCACCTGCTTTTGCAAAATATGACGGGGCTTCCTGTCCTAAGCTGCATCTCAGGTCATACATAAGGAGGATCCAGCCCTACACGGCTGACAAGAATTTGTGGATTCACTTTTTTCAGGATAGTCTGTCGGGAACTCAACTCGACTGGTTCTATCAACTGAATGGAGCCAACATCCGCAGCTGGGAGGACTTGGCCACTGCATTCTACAAGCAATACCAGTATAATGCCGACCTTGCTTCCACGCGTACTCAGCTTCAGGGGATGTCTATGGGTACAGGCGAAGGCTTCAAAGAATATGCTCAAAAATGGAGGGACCTTGCTGGAAGGGTACAACCACCTCTGACTGACCGCGAGCTCGTCGACATGTTCTTGGGGACCCTGTCGGGTCCATTCTTCAACCACCTGATTGGGAATTCTGCCGCTGGGTTTATAGATCTGATCTTGACCGGGGAAAGAATAGAGGCTGGCATCAAGTCAGGGAAAATACAGAATGGTGACTCCTCGAACACTGAGAAGAAACCATCCAAGAGAGAATCTAGTGCTGTCTATGGCTCAAGAGGGCAGAATAGGTCGGAACACCGCCAAGATGTCAACGCGGTGCTTATTGCAAAACCAGCCGGCGCCCCTCAGCGTCACAATCAGCAAAGGGAAGAGAGACCCAAAAGGCAATTCACTCCCCTCGGCATGACCTTGTCATAGATATTGCCACAGTTGCTGGAAACCAAGTTGGTAACTCTCATGGACCCTCCAAAGAATCCCAACAGGACGCCGTCAAGGTATAACCCCAACGTTCGCTGCGCCTATCATTCTGACAGCCCGGGGCATGCTACAGATGACTGTTGGACTTTGAGAAATAAGGTTCAAGATTTGATCGACGCGAAGGAAGTCCAGTTCGACTCTCCAGAGACTCCGAATGTGATCACTGCTCCCCTGCCAAAACATGGCTAGGATTGAAAAACTTTTGTTCATTCGAATGTTCAATTTGTAATTTTCTTTTGATTGTTCAAACATTTATTCATGTTAAACATTGTTATTTCATTAATGCACTACACATGTCTGTTTTGAAGTAATTATTTCGTATTCACTATATGCAAACTGTTTTCATTTTTTTGTGATGATCAATTCTCGGTTAATAATTCTAAGCCTCTTGAGGGAGGATGACGAAAAGGATACCACGATTTTTACAGTATGCTTTTGAGCAGACCCCGCTGATGAGGTACAGGCATTGTTTCAATCCCTAAACACTGGAGTTATAAGGAAGATAATCCCTCGTCAACCCCTCTGAGCCAAAGAAGTAGGAGTTTTTCTTTTCGAAAATTAAAACCCATAATCATAACCTGGGGCAGGGTAGTTCTCTCAGTTGATCCAAGTGCATAACAAACGGCACCAAAGAGGTCCTTACAAAACAAAAAAAACAGTGATGGTTCCCTATAATCGTCAAGACAGGAAGTCATTATCTTTCAAAAAAAAAAACAAAAGCCCAATAAGTCAAAACCTATGAAGGAGACTTACAAAACTGGGGCATCCCGCTGACTGTAATCACAAAAGAAACAGTTCAGGAAAAAAACAGGGATAACGAAATCAAAAAAAAGGGAAAGAGGTCACACAAACCCTCAACAAAAAAGGAAATGACTGCCTATTCAAAATAAACTTTCAATATCCGAACCATCAGTGGAATATCAGGACAAAGACTCAAACAAGGTCTAACGCACGATCAACTGAGTTTAGGATTGAAGAACATCACGAAGAACGGGTGGGTACAAATAAAATTTTGAGCCTTTATCCTTTGTTTCTTAAACCGTGAACTAGGCCACGTTACAACCCTTAAAAGTCCTAGCTGAAGCATGGGTTAGTTCGAAAGCATACTGCTGCAAAGGTATCCTGACTCCTTAAGGCTCGCGGTAAAATAACGAGTTGACATCACAGTTTTACAAAATTCACTTGTTTTTACTAAAAAAGGATGCATTTCCAAAAAACTTCGAAACAGACATATGCTTTGCATTTTTAACATAATTTTGTTGGCATATGACTTTTTGTTTGAACAACATAGAAGTTCGCACGACGAATGTCTAATGGACAAAAGCTCTTCCAACCAAGGGGCATGGCATAATCATTGTCCATCATCTGGGGCAGTTAAGTCAAGATTCAGAGAATCTCTCAAATGCCAAATAGCCTGGGGCAAATCTCCGTCTAAGTCACTTGGGGCATTGGACGATCAAACGAAGATCTTCTGGTGGCATGGCAACACAACAACAGGGGCACCTCCCTACACTCTGAGAGCGTGGACATAGTCGAAAAAATACTGCGCACAATCAAAGACCCGCTAGGTTGATACACCTAGGCAAAAATAAGGGATGAAATGAAAAAAATATGTACACCCGGCAAGTCGAAAACATGAAAAGGCGGCTTGAGCAAAAATGGGTATCCTGGTGGACTGAAAACCCGAAAGGGCGGTCCAGGCAAAAATTAGGGATCGAAGCGTATGACTATGTCCCGGTATCTCGTCACTTGCCTACCAGAAGAAGATTTGTCAAACGGCAGTCATCAAACATCTTCACAGGTACCTTCTTCTCCAACAGAAACTGGGGCAATAACGAGTTGTCTAAATGATCCGGTTGCCCTATCCACCGAAGTGCCAAGGTAAGTTCAGCTGAAGAATGCGACCAAGATACCTTCACTCCCTGCATAGCAAACGCGTCTCCCCGGTTTTATTCAAAGGTTATTTCTCCACCAGAGCTTATAACTGGGTTATCCTCAGCTAAAAGCCACGGAAAGATCGTCCTCGGCAAAGTTCTTCTTATTCCCCAGCGGAGTTCATCAAAACTTCCAACAGAGCACAACAACGGTATCTCCAGCGGAGTTACCCTCATCAACCTCAGCAAAGTACCTCTCTTTCCCCACAGAGTTACCTCCCCGCAGAGTAATCTATTCGCCAAGTTTATTCCCCAACGGAGTCATCTTCTCCTACCGGTATTCTTGCAATCATCATCCCCAACGGAAACGAAGAATCTCACTCTTCAACATTAGCCCAGGATTTGACTTCCCGGCATCCGTCAAGGATCTATTTTCCCAGACGAAGATACATTCATAAACATCACATTGTCATACATCATGATACATGCATATACGCATCATATCATACAAACCTCATGTGTTGAGAACATCATTTCTTGATTCATATCATGCATTGCATATGACTGACCTTTACCTTTCAGGAAGGATACAGTTAAATGATCAGCTATGTAGACGAATACAGTCAAAAGAGATCAACCCAGTCAAAGAATACAAATCCAGTTAAATCAATGCCTAAAGATTTCTCTGATACAATCCGTCGTTATAGACACTCGTCGTTATAGACACTCGTCGTTATAGACACTCGTCGTTATAGACACTCGTCGTTATAGACACTCGTCGTTATAGACACTCGTCGTTATAGACACTCGTCGTCATAGACACTCGTCGTCATAGACACTCGTCGTCATAGACACTCGTCGTCATAGACACTCCTCGTCATAGACACTCGTCGTTATAGACACTCGTCGTCATAGACACTCGTCGTCATAGACACTCGTCGTCATAGACACTCGTCGTCATAGACACTCGTCGTCATAGACACTCGTCGTTATAGACACTCGTCGTTATAGACACTCGTCGTCATAGACACTCGTCGTCATAGACACTCGTCGTTATAGACACTCGTCGTTATAGACACTCGTCGTTATAGACACTCGTCGTTATAGACACTCGTCGTTATAGACACTCGTCGTTATAGACACTCGTCGTTATAGACACTCGTCGTTAAAGACCACTCGTCCATGAGGATAACCTGTCAGTAGAGACAACTCACCAACCTTACTATATTCCAGACTCGATTCCTGTATCTTGCCAGGGTGTATCTGTTGACGACTAACATTACCAGACCCGATTCCTGTATCTTGCCAGGGTGTGTCTGAAGAGTTTGAGGATCCGATTCCTGTATCTTGCCAGGGTGTATCTATTGACGACTAACATTACCAGACCCGATTCCTGTATCTTGCTAGGGTGCGTCTGAAGAGTTCGAAGATCCGATTCCTGTATCTTACCAGGGTGTATCTGTTGATGACTATATTCTCCAGACTCGATTCCTGTATCTCGCTAGGGCACGTCTGAAGAGTTTAAAGATTCGATTCCTGTATCCAGCCAGGGCATATCTACATAAAGGGTTTGAAGATCAACTCCTGTAACAGGCCAGGTAATTATTTTTCTTTCTCAGGTACGCAAGTTCTCGCTAAGGAATCTCTTATGCGATCGACAACCTCTCGATGGCATCTATAAGCCCATCTCTCCACATACCAACAGTCTCCAAAAGGCATCTATAAGCCCATTCCCGACAAAGTTCAGTCACACTTCCAGATGGCATCTATAAGCCCATCTCCCTATCCATCAATCTCCAAATGGCATCTGTAAGCCCATTCCCACCATCATACTGTCGACACTCTACTATGTGAGTGCAAATTTCTGGGCACTCTAGTGTTCAATCATCTTCCACCTTCGGATTACGAAAGGCACGCCAGCCAATCTACATCCTCAGGTCTAAGAAGATTGAATAGGGGCAACTGTTGCACCCCAAAATTTGCCCTCCCATACTCTTCAAGATTTGCCAAGATCAAGGTTCAAAATCTCTCAAGGGTTGCACAGTCCAATTGCCTCCTAACACAGTCAAAATTAGGGTTTTGGTTCTGGAAAAGAAGTTGAGGTTTCCAAGGGTCCAATCAAGTCCCACATGCCTATAAACATTGTCAAGCATCCTTATGTCAAGTTTCAAGACTCACAGCATCAAATTGCACAGTCAAAAACCCTAAATGCTTCACAGTCAACTGCAGGGGCAAAATGGTCATTTGACAGTCAAAAGTCAAAATTTTTGGTCAACATCTTATTTTGAAGCCACAAACATCATTTGATCAATTCTTGATCATGATTCTCAAAGCATGGCTCAAAAAGTCTCAAGATGCAAAAGTTTCTATTTTTGGACAGATGAAAAAGTAAACTGCAAATTGACCAGGGCATAACTTCTTCATGGTTCATCAGAAAAATTCCATCCAAAGCTCATTTTGAAGAGAATGACATTTCCTACAACTCATCTTCACATTCCAAGTCCAAGAAATGTTCTCACAAAAAGTTATCAATTTCAACATTATAGGTCATTTTCAAAAGTCAACAAAAAGGCACTTTAAGTCAAAGACCATAACTTGAGATTGGTAAATCAAGATGACATGGGACCAAAGGCATTGGTTAGAGGACTTCAAGACCTTTCCAAAATGTCCAAGAACATGTTCATAACTTAAACATTGAGCAAGATATGCCTTATAGAAGTTGGGAAATTTTTGGGAATTTTGAAAAGTCAACTTTGCATAAAAGGGTTCAAAAATGCTAATGGGCCTCAATTTCTTTCATGAATCATTACCCAAAGGCCATGCACGACCCATTGACCTCCAAGGGAGTTATTTTCTCATTTTTGATTAATTATTTGAATTTTTATTATTATTAATTCACTTAATTAAAATTAAATATGAAAAAATAGCAAATAATACCTTTCAAATCTTTTTGTGCAGAGAATTCACTCATTATGTGCTCAATATTTCGTGCATCATTCAAAAAGGAAAGATTCTACATGATTGGCAATGATTGGCATAAAAAAGGATTGAAAAAGATTGGATTTTATATGATTGGAAATCAAATATCAAAAACATGAGTGCATGGATTATGGGCTGGTTTTCTTAACCTAATTCACTCACTTACTTATGCACAAGTGAAACCTATTCCATTAGACACAAAAGCTGCGCAGAAACACCAAGAAGAAAATTGCATTTTTTTGACAAAAAGTTGAAAACTGTTTTCATACCTAGAGCTCGTTTCAAAGCTCCAAAAGGATTCCAAAACATTGCTGGACCATCAAGGAACGTGTTGCAATCAAGAACACATCTCCAGACCTCAAGAATTGGTAGAACCATGTTGCACTTTTCACAAAAATTTTCATAATCGTGTTTTACTTTTCATGCATTATTCATGTATTTTGATTGTTGATTAACACTAACCATGATGTTCTGAAGCCATTGGTACTATTTAATTGAATTAACAACGCTTGAACCAAGATCTGCCATGGACGTGTTCTAGGGTTTCAGAAGTTTTAAATTGGGGTTTCCTTCATATGGAAAAATTGGATCTCAAGACTTATGCCATTAAACTCAGAAACTCCATACGAATACAACCATGACCTCGCGCCTTTTTTATAATACAGCATGCCCTATTCGCTATTTTTGCAGGTCTGATTTAGTGGGGGTTTAAAACCCCCGCTATTTTCTTTTATTTACAGGGAAAAGAGGAAGAAGAAGCCCGTGTGTCCTTATATGGTTGGCCAATTTAAATGTTGGCGCGTTTTTCAGCATAGTGGGTGTTATCTATATATTATATTTTATTATTATATTACATATGAATGAACGTGATAGATCAGTTGGCCAGGGATGTGCGTTGCAAGCTTTGGGACCTGGGTTCGATTCCCAGGTCCCCCACTTATTCCATAATTTTTTCTTTAACGTGTTTCTATGCAGTACACTCTCAAAGGTCCATCGTACAACCCCACCTCCTAGCTTGCCACGCGCCCAGAAGCTTCAATCTGAAGGCCACAAAAGAGGCTCACCATGTACCTCAGTCAACCATTCCACATGCACGCGCCAGAAAGTCAAGCAGGCCTTTGATTCAATGGGCCAAACTGCTTCCAATACACCTCCAAAAGGGCCAGACACCCCCATGGTTTGCATCATATTTTCTAATTTTCTTTTCTTTTCTTCCTTTTCTTCTAATTATTTTCTTTAAATTCCATAAATTAATTTTCACAGTAGTAAACATAAAAAATCCAAAATATTTATTTATTAGTATTAATTTCATCACCATTATTTTGTAAATAAACTTTAAATAATTAATTAGATTAATCTAGGTTTTAAATTTAAATCTTTTTCTTAAATAACTAAAATATGTAGAAATTAGGTTTTTAGCATTTTTATTCTTTTTCTTAATAAATAATTTCTTCTTATTATTATTATTGTTAATTATTAATTATTTTGTAAATATCCATGTAATTAATTAACTAGTGTAAATTAGGTTAAACTTGAATATTTTTCTTTAACAATTAAAAATAATTTAGAACTAGGGTTTCATTTAACTTCCAATTTTAATTAATTTCCTTTATTCTCATTAAATACAAAAAAAAAACATAAATAATATTTCTTTTCTTTAACTTAATAATTCATTAACTTTTAATTTCAATTTAATTTCAAAAGGGTCCAACGCCCTCGAACATGCGATTCTAATTTCTTTTCGCGCATTTATTCTTATTTTTTCCTTTGTAAATATTATGTAATTGCTCAAGCCTTGTAATAGTAACTAGGTTTTACTTTCCGCATTTTATTAAAAACGGGTCGTTGTTAATTTGGCGATGTATAGACCCGCGCCTTGTAATAGCGTAGGATTTTACTTTCCGCACTTTAATTTCCGCACTTTTAAACTGCTAAATTGCATGAAAGAATGTATGGCCTAAATTAAAAACAAGCGTAGATCACCACAAATGCATGATCAAAGATAAATGCTAAACTGAAAACAACACACGAATTCACACACCACTCTTAGGGTACGCCTCACTGTTGCCTTGCCCCCGAAACGTGGTCGTCGAGTATAGGACGTTTTAGTAAGTCCTTATGTCCATGACATGATCCAGTTGCCTCGAAACGGTTGCCTCGGAATTAAAAAGGATCAATGGCATAAGGGTAGCTTCTAAGGTGTCCTACTGTTGCTCTGGTGACCACACTGTCCCTAACAAACGAATTGACCCGAACACCTCCAACGGTGGTGCTACCTACCTCTCAATGGTGGGATGGCACTACCTTAAGGACATTTACACAGCCTAATTCCTTAGGGTAGGTAGATGACTCATGGATACTTGCTCTCTAAAAAACAAATCAAAAAAAATCTTTTCACACCGACACTTTTCAAAAAGCTTTCAAAACAATTTTTCAAACACTCTTGAGGACTGATACAAGAGTCGATCTGAAATCTTTAAACGAAACTTTTTTAAACCCACTCACACTTTGAAAAGAAAACAAACATTTTGAAAACACAAATGAGCAAGTATCTAAGAGCCCATGGATAACCATGGATAGAAAGGGTGCTAACACCTTCCCTTTCTATAAATCTACCTCCCGAACCGAGAAACTATCTCATAAGGAATTTTGCTGTGCTTTTGTCCTGTCCATGTTGGAGAAAATAAAAGACGGTGCCGACTCTTGCTTCCGCGACATTTCGCGAACCAGCGTTAAACAGTCAGTTCCAAATCCACCGATCACACTAACCTAATGTTATCATACAATGGTAGCCCTACGTCAAGGATGATAGGGGAAATTTCTACCTAATGTTAGCATGCATGGTTTGCAACCTAAGGTCTAACTTGCATCCGAATGGAGCAAGCGTATCCTAAGGGAACAAGATATGTACAAGGATAAAGAAAACAAGCTAATAAGCTTCAGAGAGCACACCTAGAGAGATCCTATCTAGATTAGTATGCCAAAGTAAGTCTAACAAAACTATCGTATAGGGAACATGCAATGAGAGTGAAGTCGTGATCTCAATTTCTTAATTGAGTGACTCATCGATCAACAAGAAATAAAGGAAAGCGATAAAATCTTATAGGGAGCATGCACTGAGATCAAAGTCGTGATCTCAATTCCTAAATTGAGTGACTCATCGATCAACAACCAAAGAAATAAACACAAGCATAACACATATAGAAAATGAAGTGTGGAATGCCTGCTACAGGTCTTTAAACAACGACTTTGAGCGCACGCTCTTTATTTCCTACTTCCCATGGTATCTAAAAGAAATAAAGTGCGAAAATGAGGAATAAAATGAGGTTGCGATGGTACCGAGCGGAAAAGGTATGTTGCCTCTTCAAAACCACACAAGAAATAATAAAACTCTACCAAAGTTGTTTCACACAAGTGATCAAACGAATTAATCTCCAAGCATTCCACATTGTGAAAATTGCACCAACATTCTTTACAAAACTCTTAGAAAAACATGGCAACAAAATAATTACCAAACATAAAAAAAAAATAGAAAACCCTAATTGAAATCCTAAAGAAAAATCCTAAAATAATCTAAAACACTCTAATATTTTGTGTATCATTTTTATCATATGGTAAATTGATCAAAATTATGGAGAAGAAAGTTAATATAGAAGTCAATTGAAATTCTAAAACAGAAGGAGAGTGTAAACCGAATCCAGAATTCTACAAAGTAATTGGCAGAATGACACTAGGCCCATTTAAAATGATCAAACAAAAAAAACTACCAAAAATAGGGTCGTTGGGCCTAGGCAACCAACGATCCATTATCTCACTCAATTACCTATTTGTTTCAGCATAAGTTATTTTTATAATTAACAAAAAAAAGAATATAATATGAAAGGGATGGATACGGTGTGTTTCAGGATATCATCACATGTCTTCTTCGTGAACTAGGGCTCTCCAGCGACGGCTTCCTCCTTTTCTCTTCGCCAGTTGCCCAACTGATTCCGCCTTCGTGAACATCATCACCTTCGCAATTTGTTATTCATCTTATAATCTCCAATTCACCTCACCTCCATTTCGATTCGACCTCCTCATCCCTCTGATTCAGTCTATCAATTTTCCTCCACCGAGTTCGTGAAACCAAAACTGGTTCAACCTTCTTCTATCCACTCCATCTCTCAAACACAGCGGCAGAATCTTTGTCTCGTTTCTTCATATTTTTTGACAACAACCTTCTCATCCCCAATCTTTCTTAATTTCATGAGAACACATTGGGATCTTATCTTCAAGCAACAAGCTCTGACGGTACAAGCTTTAGATTGGATGATGAACCACGAACACTACACAATCGATGGAGGGTTATGGTTCCGCGATGCAAGGATTACAATGCGGTATCAAGAAGATGGTGAAAGGTCGTGAACAACCAACCTCAATATCTGATGAAGATGATGTTTTCAGGTATGTTCCATTCATCTCATTTTCTCTTCTTCTATGCCTCTGCTTCTATGCGCGCTCTGCGTTTTTGTGTTGCTACAGTAGAGCGATGCAGAGATGTTGTTGTTGATATGTATGGTGATAACGTGAGATGAAGATCGATGCAGAGATTCGAAGATTGATGAAGCGGTGTATGCCTATCTGTTGCACCCCAAAATTTGCCCTCCCATATTCTTCAAGATTTGCCAAGTCAATCTCCAGATGATTCAAAATCCCTCAAAGGTTGCACAGTCCAATTGCCTCCTAACACAGTCAAAATTAGGGTTTTGGTTATGTCAAATAAATTGAAGTTTTCAAGGGTCCAATCAAGTCCCACATGCCTACATACATTGTCAAGCATCCATATGCCAAGTTTCAAGACTCACAGCATCAGATTGCACAGTCAAAAACCCTGATTGCTCCACAGTCAACTGCAGGGGCAAAATGGTCATTTGACAGTCAAAAGTCAAAATTTTTGGTCAACATCTTATTTTGAAGCCACAAACATCATTTGATCAATTCTTGATCATGATTCTCAAAGCATGGCTCAAAAAGCATCAAGGTGTCAAAGGTTTCTATTTTTGGACAGCTGAAAAGTCAACTGTAACTTGACTAAGGCATAACTTTTTCATGGTTCATCAGAAAAATCCCATCCAATGCTCATCCTGAAGGGGAGGACATTTCCTACAATTCATATTCTCATTACAAGTCCAAGAAATGCTCTCACAAAAAGTTATCAATTCCAACATTATAGGTCATTTTCAAAAGTCAACAAAAAGGCACTTTAAGTCAAAGACCATAACTTGAGATTGGTAAATCAAAATGACATGGGACCAAAGACATTGGTTAGAGGACTTCAAGACCTTTCCAAAATGTCCAAAAACATGGTCAAAGCTTAAAAATTGAGCAAGATATGCCTTGTAGAAGTTGGGAAATTTTTGGGAATTTTGAAAAGTCAACTTTGCACAAAAGGCTTCAAAAATGCTAATGGGCCTCAATTTCTTCCATGAATCATCACCCAAAGGCTATGCACGACCCATTAAGCTAAAAGGGAGTTATTTTCTTATTTTTAATTAATTAATTGAATTTTTAATCTTATTAATTCATTTAATTAAATTTAATTATGAGAAAAATACTAAACAATGGTTTTAAATCTTTTTGTGCAGCATATTCTTCCATTTATGAACCAAATATCTCGTGTACTACCTCAAGGGAACAAAATCTTCCATAATTGGCCTAATTGGCATGAAAAAAAGATTTGAAAAGATTTGACAAAATCAAATATTTGAATCATGAATGCATAGACTTTGGGCCTGGTTTTCTTGACCTAATTCCATCCTCATACATATGCAAAGCTAACCTAATGCATACATACACAGAAGCTGCGCTCAAAACCATAGAACAACATTGCATTTTTTTGACAAAAAGTTGAAAACTGTTTTGGTACCTAGAGCTCGTTTCAAGGCTCAAAAATCATTCCAAAACATTGCCAGGGCATTCAGGAAATTATTGCAATCGATACCAAGTCTCCACGCACAAGGAATTGGTAGAACAGAATTGCTTTCCTTTCAAAATTATCCATTATTGTGTTTTGATTTTTAAGCATTATTCATGTATTTTGTTGATTTATTCTTACTCACAATGATGTTCTGAAACTAATAGCACCATTTAATTGAACTAATGACGCCTATATCAAAATATGCCATTAACATCTTCTAGGGTTGCAGAAGCTTTGAAATAGGGCTTTACACATATGGTAAAATCAAGCCTTGAAACCTATACCAATGGATTCGTGACATCCAAACGAAACTAACCCATACCTCGCGCTCTGTTTATGTTTGCCTATATCCTATTCGTTATTTTTTCAGGTTGAATTTAGTGGGGGTTTAAAACCCCCGCTATTTGCTTTTAGTTACAGGAAAAAGATGAAGACGATGCATGCGTGTCTGGACATGGTTGGAGGGTTTGAATGTTAGCGCATTTTTGTTTTGGTTCATCATAATACTTTCTTTTCATACATATTATTTCTATTCCATTATACTAACAAAGAAACGTGTTAGTTCAACTGGTTGGTGTGCTGTCCTACAGGCATTGGGACCTGGGTTCGATTCCCAGGTCCCCCATATTCTCAATAATTTTTGGTGTAGCGTGTTCAGGCGTTATTTCTCTCCAGCGGTCCACCATATGCCCAATGCTTGTGCCTGCCAAGTGTCCCAGGGGATCAATCCAATGGCTAGAATGTGGATTCCACCATGCACGCTAGTCAACTGATGCACACGCAACCACAAAAAGTCAAAAGGGCTTGGGATTGCAGTGGGCCAAGTTGCTTCATAAACCTCCTCTAGGGGTCTGATACCCCATGGTTTGTTCAATTTAATTTTTATTTATTTCTCATTCTTTATTCTTTTATTTGTTTTTAATTGCTTTTCTCTTTAAATTCCAAAAATAATTTTCATAATAAAACCAGAAAAAAATCAGACATCAAAATATGTTAATTAATTTATTCATTAAATATTTTTGTAAATAAATTTTTAATAATCAATTTAGTAAAATTAGGTTGTAATTTTAATCTTTTCTTAATAACTAAAATATGTAGAAATTAGGTTTTTAAATTTTTATTCTTTTTCTTAATAAATAATTTCTTCTTATTATTATTATTATTATTATTAATTATTAGTTAATTTTGCAAATAAACATGTAATTAATTAATTAGTGTAAATTAGGTTAAAACTTGAATATTTTTTCATAAATAATTAAAAACAACTTAGAACTAGGGTTTCTTTTAATTTTAATTTTCTTTATTTCATAAATACCAAAAACCATAAAAAATAACTTCTTTTCTTTATTAAATAATTAATTAGCTTCTTAATTTCATTTAATTTCAAAAGGGTCCAACGCCCTCGAACGTTCCATTCTTTATTCTTTTCGCGCATTTATTTTATTTTATTGTGAATATTATGTAATCGCTCAAGCCTTGTAATAGTAATTAGGAAATTTATTTACTTTCCGCATTTTTATTCAAAAACGGGTCTTTGTTAATTTGGCGATGTATAGACCCGCGCCTTGTAATAGCGTAGGACTTTATTTTCCGCACTTTAATTTCCGACCTTTTAAATTATAATCGCATGAAAGAATGAATGGCCTAAATTAAAAACAATGCGTAGCTCACCAAATGCATGACAAGATAAAACATAACTGAAAACAATACACAAATTCACACACCACTCTTAGGGTATGCCTCACTGTTGCCTTGCCCCTCAAAACGTGGTCGTCGAGTATAGGACGTTTTAGTAAGTCCTTATGTCCATGACCCATGGCATAAGGGTAGCTTCTAAGGTGTCCTACTGTTGCTCTAGTGACCACACTGTCCCTAACCCTCGAATTGACCCGAACACCTCCAACGGTGGTGCTACCTACCTCTCAATGGTGGGATGGCACTACCTTAAGGACATTTACACAGCCTAATTCCTTAGGGTAGGTAGATGACTCATAGATACTTGCTCTATTTCAAAAAACAAATCAAAAACTCTTTTCACACCGACACTTTCAAAAAGCTTTCAAAATAATTTTTCAAACACTCTTGAGGACTGATACAAGAGTCGATCTGAAATCTTTAAATGAAACTTTTTCAAACTCACTCACAATTGAAAAGCAAACACTTTTGAAAACACAAATGAGCAAGTATCTAAGAGCCCATGGATAACCATGGATAGAAAGGGTGTTAACACCTTCCCTTTCTATAAATCTACCTCCCGAACCGAGAGACAATCTCATAAGGAATTTTGCTGTGCTTTTGTCCTTTCCATGTTGGAGAAAATAAAAGACGGTGGCGACTCTTGCTTCCGCGACATTTCGCGAACCAGCGTTAAACAGTCAGTTCCAGATCCACCGATCACAGAACTGGCGACTCTGCTGGGGACTAATCTTAAAGTGAGGTGTACCTTAGGACTAGGATCACTTGTGTTTTCAATTGCTTTGACTTGTTTGCTTTATTATTGTGGGACTGTCTTGGGAGTTCTATAGATCCTAACCCGGATCTGGGGATACCTTCTTAGAAAGTAGCAACAAGGCTGTGAGGGAACTGTGCGGGGTATACCGACATGGTTGAAGCAGTCTGCTACGTTGATGTGGCACTTTGGTGTGTACCGGTAACCCTTGAGTTCAGTCAAGGAGAGTACGGGGCCTCCGCGTGGTGTCGTGTAGCATCAACTGACCTTAGGAACCTTAATTGATCCATCTTGGCCTCTTTAGGGTAGTGAGATAACTGACTTTGGTGCAGTTCGAGGTTGGTTGATACTCGATACTACACTCAATTGAGACCCTTAGAACAATGAAAGCAATCCAATGATATTGGGACCCTTAGAACCCGGTTACTTCTGATAGGACAGGTTGAGCCCACCAACTTCAAGAGGGTAATACCCAGACCCCATGCTGGCCTAAACTCTAAGGGCTGTGGTGTGACTTGTGTGCCTTACAATGTCTGTTCTTGTGAATACTTGTGGTATGTTTAATCATAGCATCATGACATCATACAACATCATATGCATTGACTAACCATTTCAGGGGTTCGAATCTTCATCTTTGTTCTTGTTTTGTAGGACATGGAAACTATTCGCAGAAAGACAATTCAGATCAGCCTTGTAAGGATCCCTCCTCAGCTTAAGGAACTTGTATCCAGGATTCCCAAGAGTTCTTCTTTCAGTGAGAGGCATGGAAGACTCATCAGCTTGGTCAACACCAACATTGAGGAAGATATGATAAAGGTCCTGTTCTAGTTCTTTGACCCTCTGCACCACTGTTTTACTTTCCTGGATTATCAACTGGTGCCTACATTGGAAGAGTTCTCCCAGCTTCTGAAGATCCCTATCCTTGATCAACTACCCTACAATGGTACGGAAAAGGAACCCAAACTTGAAGAGATTGCTAAAGCACTACGCCTATAATCATCTGACCTCAAGGGACATTGGGAAGTCAGAAGTGGTATCAAAGGGTTCTTAGCCAGGTTTCTATTTGAGAAGGCCCAAGAATGTTGGAACTCCCTTGACCTACAAGCTTTTGAAGAAGTTGTGGCCCTCCTTGTCTATGGTTTGGTGTTGTTCCCTAATCCAGATCAGCTTATAGATATCAGTGCTGTCCAGATCTTCATGTCCAGGAATCCTATACCTACGTTGCTTGGGGACATCCTTCACTCATGTTACACCCGAACCATGAGAAAAAGAGGTGTTCTTATGTGCTGCACTCCTCTCCTGGGAAGGTGGTTTATTTCGCACCTTCCA
The DNA here is from genome assembly GCA_948472305.1 of Vicia faba. NCBI lineage: Eukaryota > Viridiplantae > Streptophyta > Magnoliopsida > Fabales > Fabaceae > Vicia > Vicia faba. The sequence goes on along the minus strand of OX451735.1, from coordinate 216,965,934 downwards.
TAATCAGTTTTGAAAAATGAGCGGGGTTTGAGATGGTCACAACGATTGATGACTCTTACACATGCAGATATACATTGGTGCTCTCGGTCCAGAGAAGATGTCACTATCATTGATCGTTGCGGGGAGTACCCTAATGTTCCTTTACTTGGAATCAGAGGAGGTGTTACTTACAACCCGTGCCTGGCTTGGAGACAGTTTGGTTATGCTCGGAGGGACGGCCCTCATGACATGTTAATTCCTGACATAGTTTTTGACTTCGACAACGATGCACAAGGACTTCGCCAGAGATTTATCAGAGCTTGGAGGATGCCAAGTAGGATAGACAGCAAAACACTGGGGCACAGGAACTCCATCCCGTTGGAGCCTTATCTCAAGTGGGTACGAGCCCGCTCCCAGAAGTTAGTAATGCCTTACCCTCATGTTCTCCCTGTGATCAAAGAGCCAGTTTTGGAAGGAGAAGTGTCCTACACCATTCAACATCCTGACATGCCTACATCCTGGGAAGAAATGCAGAAGAGTTGGATCCAGCTTAAGGAAGAACGGAATTCTCTTGAGACCAGTCTACATGCTAGTGAAAAGAAGGTATTGGAGCTCTCCCGCCTACTGCACGAGGAGAGGAATCTCAACACTTACATAGCTCCAAAGAGGATGCGTAGTGTCTTCTGGGATTGATTCACTTTTGTAATGTTTTGCCCATGAGGCCCTGATGTACTGAACAATTATTTCCTTAATGATAACGTGTGTTCCTTTTTGTCTACAACAAATTTGAACTTTTGAACCCTTGAATGCATTGCATAAACACATATCATTCATCATGTGCATAGCAGGTACTCTTCTTTTCAGGTTGCTTACTGTTCTTCGCTGTTTATTTCAGCATCATGAACCCTTAATCATCTACCGAGCAGTCTATCAAGGCCCTTCAGGCGCAGAACGCACAATTCCAAGAGCTGATTATGAGTTTGGCCCAAGGTCAAGAGGAGCTGAAGGCTCTGCTGGTTAAGAAGAAGAAGAAGAAGAGAACTGTTCTATTCAACGCGGGCCGGAGATTTGGTAACACACTGCAGAAAGAGGAAGCTGGTTCTTCTGTAGGCAAAGACAGTCCCCAGGGGGGAAGGGCTCCTAGTCCGGTGGTCTCTGACAACGAGACTGATTTTAATGAGGAGCAGTATCCTCCAGTTGAAGACAGGTACAAGCAGTTGGAAGACCGTCTGAATGCCATGGAAATTCAACAAGTGTCTGGTTTGGATTTCGGAGACTTGGGTTTATCTTCTGGTGTGATCATCCCGCACAAGTTTAAAGCACCATCTTTCGCAAAGTATGACGGGGCGTCCTGCCCTAAGCTACACCTCAGATCTTATGTGCGGAAGATTCAGCCGTATACAGTGGACAAGAACTTGTGGATCCACTTCTTCCAGGAGAGTCTTTCAGGGACTCATCTCGAATGGTTCTATCAGCTGGATGGAACCAAGGTTCGTAACTGGGAGGAGTTGGCTACTGCTTTTTACAAGCAGTATCAATATAATGCCGACCTCGCTCCTACACGTACCCAACTCCAGGGTATGTCGCTAGGATCGGGAGAAGGTTTTAAAGAGTATGCGCAGAAGTGGAGGGACCTGGCTGGCAGGGTGCAGCCACCATTAACAGACCGTGAATTAGTAGATATGTTCTTGGGGACCCTATCCGGGCCGTTCTTTAATCATCTCATTGGCAATTCATCTGCAGGATTCACAGACCTTATTCTGACTGGGGAAAGGATAGAGGCTGGCATGAAGTCAGGGAAAATTCAGAAAGGTGCGTCCTGAAGTGCTGAGAAGAAACCTTTTAAGAAGGAGGCCAGTGCTGTGTATGGGCCTAGGAGGCAAGACAAACCAGAACGCCGCCAAGCTGTCAACGCGGTGGTTATTGCTAAGCCTATTGCCGCTCCTCGGCAACCCAATCAACCCAGGGCCGAGAGACCCAGAAGAGAATTCACTCGGCTGAGTATGACCTTGTCACAAATCTTGCCGCAACTGCTATCGACCAACTTGGTAACCGTCAGAGAGGCTCCGAAGGTTGTGAATACTGCATCCCCCAAATATAATCCAAATGCCCGCTATGCTTATCACTCCGATAGCCCGGGGCATTCTACTGATGATTGCTGGGCCCTAAGGAATAAGGTGCAGGACCTTATTGATGCGAAGGAAATACAATTTGAGGCGCCTGAGAGGCCAAATGTGGTGACTTCTCCTATGCCCCAGCATGGAGTGAATGTTGTCGATGAAGACTTATATGCAGTTTCTGTGAATGATGTGGTTACCCCTCTATTGACTGTTAAGGGGAACTTGCTGCTGGCCGGTTTATTTCTGGGTTGTAGCAAGGGTTGCCTTTTGTGTGCTGTTTCCCCTACTGGTTGTCTGTTGCTGAAGTCAGGCATCCAAAGCCTGATGGACAGCAAAGAGATTTTGTTCAAGAAGACTGTTGTTCCTTGTATTCCCGCTGAAGAAGTATCTGTCGTTACAATTTTCAACAATCCAATCAAGGCTCCCCCGAGGAAGCCAGTTAAAATCATGTCTGTTGCACCCATTATTATTATTGTTCCGGGGCCTCTCCCCTATGAATCTGACAAGGCTATCCCATGGCACTATGGGGCAGATGTATATGTACTTGGAGTGAAGCAGGAGTTCAACACCGGTACCAGCATCAACAATATCACCGGTCCAGCTAAAGTTACCCACAGTGGCAGACCTTGGAGAGATCGATTCTCGACTTGATTTCCCCAGATTGGCGGAATTTGATAACTTCCTCCTAAAGGGTCCTCAGACTGTGAAACACCAAGATGCTTTCTCTTGGCAGAATCACTGGTTAACATGTCTCTGGATAAGTCATTTCTCTTGTGAAAGCTGACTTTCGCTTCAACAGAATATTCAAGCTTCTCTTTCTCTGACAAGATTGAACTCTTTACCGATTGTTCATTGTGTAGACTTACTCGATGTCAATCAGTTTTTTTGTATGCAGAAGAATGTTTATTATGAGAGTGATAATTCTAATGCAACACATATGCAAGTCTTGAAGTTTTAAAAAACTTTGAATAAAACGATGTCACAACTCTGTTGTGAACGAGTCACTAGCTAGAGAGCAACATTTGCAAATTATTTTTTATGAAAGATAATGCAAACATATGACGCCAACATAGATATTCAAACATACCTCTTAGGAGTCAGTTAAACGCTATCTTGTTGTAGCACGCTTTCGAATTGACCCATGCTTCAGTTAGGACTTTGAAAGGGTTATAACGTAGCCTAGTTCACGGTTTTAGAAAAAAGTATTTAAGGCTCAAAATTATTTGGTGCTCACTGTTGTACCCCAAAATTTGCCCTCTCATTTCTCAAAGGATCACCCTGGATCCCAGGTTTGCTTCTATCAAGTTTCCAAGCCTTGAACTACAAATTTTCCAAGGAAATCACTCACAGGGGAAAAATGGTCATTTGCATGCTGAAAAGTCAAACTTTGACTTTTGGATCAAAATCAAGCTTCAAGAATCATATTTCATCAAGACACGTTGAAATATGAAGTTTTGTTTCATCAAAATCCAAAAAGTCAAAATTCTAAATATTTAGAATTTTTTTCTAAGTGTTTAAGAAAATATGACAATTTCAGAACTTCTGACCAGATTATCACCATAACACTCAGCAAATTCTGGACACTCTCAAGGCAGAGTTTGGTCAGAACTTTTGGGCAAGTTTTCACAAAAAGCTTCAGTCAGAGGTTGTAAACATGGTTCAAAACATGACGCTTTAATCAGAACATGTGGAAGCAATGTTCTCCTTCAGAACATGCTGGAGCCAGAAGATACAAATATCAGAGGATGGATGCTACGCTGAAGTAGAACTTCTGATCAAGAACTAAGCCATGGTGTAGAATCTCACGTTATAGGATTTCTGGTTGTGATAAGTCTCATCATCATTTAATGCTCACAACTACTTTCTGAGTCTTTATCCAAAGGATTTTCACCACGTGTACCCCTACTTCCTTGGGAAGACAAAGTTTTGTGCAAAAGTATGCTAAGCCCATGCGCTGCTTCTACTTTTCCTTAATTCATGCTGACAAATCCAACTTAGGCGCTGCTAACCATCCTACTTGATGCATTGAACCATGCTTGTTTAAGCTTACTTCAAGAGTAAGTCAGCTTCTAGCATATGATGTTGGCGCCACTTGACATCTCCAAACTGCAAAACCTTTGCCTATAAATAGAACACCATTGGCCATTGAGAAGAGGTCGGAAAAATTTGAGAGAAAGGTGGGAAATTTGAGAAAGAAAAGAGCTGAACCCCTGCTAAAATTCCAAGGGTCCAAAAGAGAGAAGAGGAAATAGGGACAACCTTCACAAATCTAAAACAAAACCTTTTGTTACCCCCCTTTGAATCAAAGAACACAACCATTGTTTCGTCACCCCTGCTGACTCATAACATCCAAAGGCAGTCACTCAAAGCTCCAAGCACGTTACATGTTCAAGGTAAGTCTTTATAACTTTGCTTGTTTTTCATTCTGAACATCATCAACATGTAAATATCATAGTATTAATGTTGTACATATCATGGCTTAAGTAGAAAAACTATGGATCAAAACTTCTTGATTAGGGCTAGACTCAGATTTAGGATTAGAACTTCTATAAACTATTGTGTTGTTATCCTTCTGATTTGCTGTTTAATAAGAACTAAATGAATTACTAACATGCTGATTAAGAGTTGAAATATAGAACTTCTGATATTCACTCACTGCTAATGCACACTGAACTTCTTTGATTCACTCACTGTTCTAACACAACACAAAACTTATGAGTTCTCCTTACATGTCAAATACACTGACCTTCTGATGTTTCCACTTGCTGTTTTCAAACACTCAGAGTTTCTGATTTTTACATGCTGATAACGCACTGAACTGCTGATGTTTACTCACTATTTTAGTGTAATACATAACTTCTGACTTGTGGCCCACTGTCTGAATACCACCCAGAACTTTTGTGTTTGTCCTCTAACATTTCTTGCAGGACCTCAGAGTTTACCAATCCAGAACTCCTGATTCCACTGACGTCTCCTGCTGAGCCACAGTGCTCCTGGCTTCAGAACTTCTGATTCTAGTTGTTCTTCTTGCAGCAGCACATTGTTTCTATCTTGCATTTATTTTCCTTTTCATCATTTTTAATATTAACATAAAAAAACATAAAAATATTTTCCTTTTAATTTATTTCCTTAAGACAAAAACATTTTCTAAAAAATTCCATTTCTTTCTTATATTATGCATTTCAATATAGTCGTAATAGATAATTAGGACTTAAATTCCTTGAAATCCCCATTCGTACATATGTACCCCCATCCCCTAAATATTGTAATAGCGTAGGACTTTACATTTCTGCAATTTATCGCTTTCGAATGCAAATGCTAGTAATTAGGGTGTGTATGGCAAGACATGAAATTGATAAATAGATCACCCTAATCAAATATTAAATGCATGAAAATCAAACACACTTGCACACTAGCACCCCTAGGGTGATTCCACTTGTTGCCTTATGAAAATGGCCATGTTATGCATGTGGGATGTCTTAGCACAAATAAAAAATACAAGATCATAGTCCCTCTATAATGCTATCAAATTTTCCTTTCAAAATGATCTTAGTCCCTAAAAGAAAAGTGCTAAGTCATCTCACAACATTGCTATCATGGTCATACGATGACCCAATGCCCGTCCCTTTACATCCAATGATGGGGCTTCTTACCAAAACAATGGTAAGATAGCAACATCTAAAGGAGGAGGAAAAGAACATCTAAGACCTTTTGAGTAGGTAGATTACTTTTAGTTGCTTGCTCAATTTCAAAACAAACATCCTTTCTATTTTAAAAAAAAAACAATCACATACACTTTCAAAACACTTTCCAAACGTGAAATATTTTCAAAAGCTCAACACTTTTTATGCATTCTTACGAACGAGGATCATTACAAAAAGTTTTCCTAAACGATGGCGCCTTTTCAAAATAATTTCAAAAACCACACAAAGCACATTTTTCAAAAAAAGCAAGTGATCTAGCAAACAACTAAGAGCCCATGGAAAACCATGGATGAAAAGGGTGCTAATACCTTCCCTTTTCATAATCTACCCCCCGAACTCAAGAAAACATCTCGAAAGGTCTTTCCTGTGCTTTTTCACCTTTCCTTATTGGATAAAAGAAAAGTCGGTGGCGACTCTTGCTAAACCGCAACATTCGCGAACACAAATGCAAAACACTTCAAGTCAGTTCTCCCACCGTATCATACCCACCCATTCTCCATGATGTTATCCATTCCTATATTCAGTTGACCCGACACAATTATTCATCTCTCGAGAAGAGTTTGCGATGGTTGGGGAACCACTGAGGCCTCTTGGACACGACAATCACTTCACCATTGATTTTGGTGTCTGATCACATGGTCTTGTTCTTTTGTGAGGATTTTATTGGTAATCCTTTTCTTGCCTTTTAGGCTTTTCAATTTCTTTCTTGCTTTCCCTAATTTTTGCCTGGAAGTCCAGTGGGATGCCTCAACTTTTTCCTAAGCGACTTATTTTTAAGTTTTGACTTAGCAGGGATTTTTGTTTCTTTTTTATTCGTACTTTCTATTTCTGAACAAGTCATTGACCTTTGCGTTGTTTCTGATTTATTGGAAGTGGTCGTGACTGTCTGAGTCTTTAATAGCTAAGGTATAGCCATTGTTGTATTGTCATCTGTTGGCCTCCTGATGTGAGAGAGATACTGTGATATGGTGGGAGAACTGACTTGGGTGTTTTGTGTTTGATCTCAAATATTGCGGTTAGCAAGAGTCGCCACCGACTTTTCTTTTATCCAAAAGGAAAGGTGAAAAAGCACAGGAAAGGCCTTTGAGATTATTTCTTGAGTTCGGAGGGTAGATTATGAAAATGGAAGGTATTAGAACACTTTTCATCCATGGTTTTCCATGGGCTCTTAGTTACTTGCTAGATCACTTGCTTTTGTTTGAAATTATGCTTTGTGTGGTTTTTGAAAGTATTTTGTAAAGAGGCCATTGTTTAGGCAATCTTTGTAATGATTCTTGTTTGTAAGAATGTATACAAATATGTTGATGTTTTGAAAAAAAATTTCAAGTTTTGCAAGATGTTTTTGAAAGTGTAGGTGTTTGTTTTGAAAATAGCAAGGATGTTTGTTTGAAATTGAGCGAGTAATTAGGAGCATTCTACCTACACAAATGTCTTTCTTGTTCATTTCCTTTTCCTTTGACATTGTTGTCTTACCATTGATTTGGTAAGTATGATACGGTGGGAGAACTGACTATGGTTTTGCGTTTGTTTTCGCAAATGTTTCAGTTGAGCAAGAGTCGCCACCGACTTTTTTATTTTATCCTAAGGAAAGGTTAAAAAGCACAGCAAAAACCTTTGAGATGTTTTCTTGGGTTCGGGGAGTAGATTATAGAAAGGGAAGGTATTAGCACCCTTTCTATCCATGGTTATCCATGGGCTCTTAGTTACTTGCTTAGATCAACTTGCCTTAATTTTCAATTATTTGAAATGGTGCTTTGTGTGTGGGTTTGAAAATGTTTTTGAAAAGAGGCCAATGTGGTGGCTACCTTTGTAATGATCCATGTTGGGATGTATACAAAGGTGTATGTATTTTGAAAAGGTTTTCATTTGTTTTTGAAAGTTGTTTTTGAAAGTGTAGTGATGTGTGGTTTAGAAAGTAGGCAAGCGTTTTGTTTTGCAAGTTTGATTCAAGTAACTAAGAGGTTGTCTACTCCTAAATTTCTCAAACATTTCTCCTATGTTTTTAACCCTTTTAACAATTTTGTTCCACCATTGCATTTGGTGGACAATCTTGTGTTAGGATGTGAAAGGGACGGGCGCGGGTCATCGTTTAGACCATAATTGCAATGGTGCTAAGTATCTTTGGGCAATCTTTCTTTTGAGGGACTTGATCATTTTTAGGCAACTTTCGAAAGCGTCATCGAGGGACTATGATCATTTGATTGTTTGTTTTGCCCAAAGAGACCTTAACATGCAATATGGCCCATTATTGAAGGCAACAAGTGGAATACCCTAGGGGTGCAAGTGTGATTAGTGTTGTCCATTTTCATGCTTGATTATCTTGAAATTAGGTAAAACTATTTTGGTTAATTGATTTTGCATACAAACCCTAATTCTAGCATGGTATAATTAGAAAGCATTAAAGTGCGAAAAATAAAGTTCCTAAGTTATTACAACACAATATGGGAAGGGGGTACAAATGTTCAAATGGGGGGTATTTTGACAAGGAATTTAAACCTAGACTATTACATCAATTTGGAATTATACAAGGTAATTAATATACAACAATTAAATAAAATGGAATAAACATGCAAGATGCAAAAAATGTTTTTTTTATGTGTATGAAAAAAAGTGTTTTTATGTATAAAGGAAACAAAAATAAAAGTATTAATTTTTTTGGAGTTTTTTGTGTATTTAGGGCAAAACCCTAATTTATTAAATAAAAGGTATTAATTATTTAATATGTACAATATTTACTTATTATATACAAAAATAAAATAAAAATAAAATATATTTGTAAAAAAGGTATTTTTAATGTTAAATATTAATAAAAATGAAAATGTATATATTTTGTATTTTTTAACCTAAATATACTAATAAATATATATGTATTTGTATTATTTATCAAATATATTAAATATGTGTAAAATAATAATATTTAATATTTATAAAAAAAAAAGTATATTTTATATAAAATATTTTCAGAAGATAAAATAAAATAAAAATGGAAAATAAAATGTGTTTGCATTATTTCTAGTATTTTTAAAATAAAAGTGTATTTAGGTATTATTTATGTACAAATATTATTTAAATGCCTAATAAATATGAAAATGGTGTAAAAAATATTTTTTATATTTTTAATATTATAAGAAAAAATAAATAAGTCAGAACAAAAAAGAAAAAGTAAAAAAATCACAAAAATAAGCAAAATGGGCCTATGGGGTGTAAAAGTAAAAACATGGTGTGAAAAGAAAAGTCAAACAGGCCCAGCCCAAAGATCCTGTCATCTTCAACCTCCAACATTCTTGTTCAAACAAAATACGCGTTTTCTATCTTCCAATTCCTGGACTTTCAAGCAAAACTCACAACATGAAAAATGTAGGGCATTAAGAGACGAATCCAGACATATAAAGAACTTGACTTAACTCTCTAAGATGAGAGAGAATTTCTTCTCCCCCAATTCCTGACCTAGTTTTTGTTCCATGTTCAGACATTAAATTCTCACAGCACACATAATATAAATGAAAACTAATTACATGGGCATGTTCAGGGCTATGAATGTGACATATTCTCTTCACAAACCTAAAGTTAACAATGCTTGGATAGAGAGATACGAGTTCATGAACTTACCTGTTCAATTGGAGTTGTATCTGGTGATGGAGGTACTTTCAGTGCAAGGTGATGATTGGTACAACTTCCTTGATGTCCAGGGATGCTATTCCAAGTTTTACTTTGCTTTGAAACTAGCTGAATCGAGTTATAGAACTCCACCTGCAAAACAGAAAAATGAAAATGGTGATGTTGAATGGGAGTGTTATAGGTCGTGTTTGAGGTTTGGAATAGCTTCAAGAGATGTTGTGGGATGTGTTTGAAGTGATTTTAGCAGGAATGCATGAAATGATTGAGCTATGGAACTCAATCTGCAGCAGGTGCTCTGTTTGGGCAGTTTGAGGGTGATTATGTAAATGGGGAGGTATTGGAGGTGATAGGGTCGTGTTCTAGCTCAGAATGGATGTTTAGAATATGTTTGACAAGTTTGCTTAAGGCTTGGTTTACAGGAATGATAGTTGTTGTGTGTTATGCTAGCTTTCTTCTTACTTAAGCAACAAAAGGCCACTTGAGTTTTTAGACAGGTAGAGGCCCCCCTAATGTGCTGCAAACCTTGGCATTGATCAGTGTAATTAGTCTAATAACTTGTGCCAAGAGGATATGCACTGTACTTGCTTGGATTGCTAATTGACATAAAGTTCCACTTTTGCAAAAATGGCCATTATGCTTTTTCTACTTTGGGACTAAACCTCTATGTAATGCTTGAACACATAAAATATGGTCTTGGCACAATGAGTTTGCATTAAATTTATGAGTTCAAAAGGGATTTAGGGCCTGTAATCAAGAAATGCAAGCTGAGTTCAAAATTGCCTAAGTGTATGAACATGTAACTTGGCCAAATCAAAAGTGAGTTTTTCCCAACTTGCCAAATTCGATTCTCCCTAAACATGAGGTTGTTTGATGAGTTCTTGGACATTTTGGAAAGCTTGGAATGTGTAATACAATCCATCTTTGAAATGCAAATTGAAATTCCAAGTGGAAGTATGTGAAAAATGGTCTTGAAGTTAGGTAAAAACCTTGCCTAAAATAGGTCAAATTTTCTCTAAGTTAAGAATGGTTTGGTACCCTTGTTCCAAAAATTGTAACTTGAGCTACAAGCTTCTTTTGAGGAAACTTTGTGAATCAAAGTTGTATATTTTGCAATAGGCTACAACGTTCATGTTTTGACTTTTGCTTGAATCCAAATGAATCTTGGTGAGAAAGTGGGACAAAGTTAGGAAAAAATTAGGGTTTTTCATAACTTAGAAAAATTCTAAGTTATGAAAAATCTTCATTTCAAACCCTAATTTGCAATTCTTGATTTCTTGATGAACAAGTTTCATGATTTGGCATGTTTTGATGAAAAATGAATCTTGACACTTGATTTTGACCAAAAAGTCAAAGTTTGACTTTTCAGTATACAGTCAAAATTGATCAATTGACTGGGAAATTCAACTGTCAATCTTGTGCATTTGGGATCTTTTGAACTTGTTGAGCATGTCAAGACAATTCCATGGGGTCCTTGAGTCCATATGTGAGTTTGGTTTGCCATTGGCTAGGTCAAACAGTCAAAAATTGCCTTTGTGCAGTCAAAACTCTAAAAATGACCATTTTGCCATTTTGGTGATCTGATCAAATTTCTTGTGGAATTGTGATCCAAACTTGATCAAATGGTCCATGTGAGTTCATAATGTTGATGTGGGTCAATTTTCATGAGATTTGACTGTGAATTGGCCACAGTTGACTTTTTCCCCAATACAGTTGATTTCTAGGTCAACTGTCCAATTGACTGGGCAAAATTTGGAATCAAGACTTGAAACTTGGTATGAATAAACTTGGGAGTCCAAAATGAGGCATGAAAGTCATCTTAGGAATTTTGGGTCAAAATATCTTTGTGCAAACACAAACCCTAATTTGGGTCAACAGTGCAAGGAGAAGTCTTGAGCAGAGGAAACCTTAACTGGATCTTGAGCTCCAAGGGTCTTGTGATGAGAAAATGTTAAGGAAATGGGAGGGAAAATTTTGGGGTACAACAGTTGCCCCTGTTCAATCTTCTTGAACCTGAAGAGTTAGATTGGCAAGTTTGCCTTTCGTGACTCGAGGGTAAAAGGAGATTGGACACTAGAGTGCCCGGAAATTTGCACTCGCATGTTGGAGTATCAGCAATGTGATGTCGGGAATGGGCTTATAGATGCCATTTGGAAAGATGGTGGATAGGGAGATGGGCTTACAGATGCCATCTGGAGACATGACAGAACCTTGTCGGGAATGGGCTTATAGATGCCATTTGGAAGTGTTGATCGCATAAGAGATTCCTTAGCGAGAACTTGTGTACTTTGAGAAAGACAGATGTTTTCCTGGCTTGTTACAGGTGTTTGATCTTAAATCTCTTCATGCAGATGTGCCTTGGCTAGATACAGGTGTCGAATCTACAATCGGTTGCTCACAGATATGCCCTGGCTAGATACAGGTATCGAATCTGGAAATAGTCGTCAACAGATATGCCCTGGCTGGATACAGGAATCGAATCTGGAAATAGTTGTCAACAGATATGCCCTGGCTGGATACAGGAATCAAATATGGAATTGTCGTCAACAGATATGCCCTGGCTGGATACAGGAATCGAATCTGGAAATAGTCGTCAACAGATATGCCCTGGCTGGATACAGGAATCGAATCTTCAAACTCTTCAGACGTGCCCTGGCTAGATACAGGAATCGAATCTGGAATTGTTGTCAACAGATATGCCCTGGCTGGATACAGGAATCGAATCTGGAATTGTGGTAGTTGATAGATATGCCCTGGCCGGATACAGGAATCAAATCTTCAAACTCTTCAGATGTGCCCTGGCTAGATACAGGAATCGAATCTGGAATTGTTGTCAACAGATATGCCCTGGCTGGATACAGGAATCGAATCTGGAAATTGTGACAGTTGAAGGTAGTTGTCTTTTGCCTGAAAAGGCAAAACATCAGTTGTATGCAATGTCATGATGTATGACATGCATGATGTCATGACGTTCAACATGAGATAGTGTTGTATGCACTTTATCATGTATGTAAGCAAGATGTATGAAATGCGAAATGTTTATGGATGTATTTTCGTCTAGGAAAATAAATCCTTGACGACCGGCCGTGGAATTAAATCCTGGGCTGACGTTGAAGAGTAGAGCTCTTTACTTCCGCTGGGGATAATGGTTGCAAGAATACACCGGTAGGAAAAGATGACTCCGTTGAGGAATAAACTTGTTGGAGAGATTACTCTGAGGGGAATTGCTCTGTAGGAAGAGATACTTCGCTGAAGTTTTGACGAGAGCTTCACTGAGGATTTCCATGATGGACTCCGCTGGGGATAACAAAGATAAACTCCGCTGGGGATTTTGTTGATAAGTTATGTTGGGGAACTTTGATGAACTCCGCCGGGGATAGGAAGAACTTTGCCGAGGACGATCTTCCGTGGCAATTAGCTGAGGATAACCCAGTTATAAGCCCTTGTGAGGAATAACTTTGAATAAAGCTCGGGAGAGACGTCCGTACTCTACAGGGGACGAGCTTCTAAAATCTACTGGGCATAAGCTTCAGGACCTGCTGGGGATATGAATTCCACTTTCCTGGGGAAACTTTTCAGACTGTACTGGGGTGTTGATATTCCGCTTTCTTGGGGAAATCTTCAGACTGTACTGGAAAATGATTCCACTGGAGTGTTCGTATTCCGCCGGGGAACAATCTTAGACCAAGACTGTCGGGGATGCTTGCTGATGAATGCCTATACTCCACTGGGGATGTTGCTATCTTGTCTTACTCTGTGGGGAGTTGAGATAACTTGGTCACATTCTTCAGCTGAATCTACCTTGGTACCTTGGCGGACCAAGCAACTAGACTGCCTGGACAACTCTACATTTCCCCTGTTTCTGGTGTCACCTGTAATTAGTCTTTTGTTTCATATGCGAATATTTATGAATCAGCAATTTAATGTCAAATGCATATATCAAAAATGAACATTGGACGTTCTTCGCAAGACAAAACAGAAAAAGGAAAAACAATTGGCAATTTGTTTGGAAAACTGAATTTGTATTGATTTTGAAATTTGCCTGTAAATAGGCGTTTTTGTACAAGAGGCCGACGTCCTAGTAAGAGAACGCCGCCGAATAACATAAAGTTTATACAATTTTGAAAAGGAAACAAAACAGCTATGTGCATAATATTCCCACTGGGTCCCAACTCTGCTATCGCCTTTATGTCTTCAAGCGTCTCATCACTTTGCTGCTTAGTTGAAGATGAAGCTGATTGATCGATGCCGAAGTCTGAGCCAGATAATTGATGCCGAATTCTGGATGCAAGGTGATCCAATGAGACATAGTATTACGCTTTATCCCTAACTTTTGCCTGGACCGCCCTTTCGGGTTTTCAGTCCACCGGGATACCCATTTTTGCCCAAGCCGCCTTTTCAGGTTTTCGACTTGCCGGGTGTACAGATTTTTTCATTTTCATCCCTTATTTTTGCCCGAACCCTTTTGGTTCGCCGGGAAGCCCTTATTTTTGCCTAGGTATGTCAACCTAGCGGGTCTTTTATTCATGCGTAGTATCTTTTTACTATGTCTGCATTGGCGGGGTGAGGAAGGTCGTCACCATCCATGGTGGTCAGAATCATGGCTCCTCCTGAGAACACATGTTTAACCACAAATGGCCCTTCGTACGTAGGGGTCCATTTTCCCCGGGGATCACTTTGAGGAAGGATGATGCGTTTGATTACCAGGTCCCCAATTTGATACTCTTGTGGTCTGACTTTCTTGTTAAATGCCCTGATCATCCGTTTTTGATACGTCTGACCATGACAGATAGCAGTGAGTCTCTTTTCGTCAATTAGGTTTAATTGATCAAGTCGAGTCTGGATCCAGTCATCTTCGTTCAAGTCTGCATCCTTCATTATCCGGAGAGAGGGTATCTGGACTTCAATTGGCAAGACTGCCTCCATGCCATAGACCAAGGAAAAGGGTGTTGCCCCGGTTGACGTCCTTGCTGAGGTACGGTACCCATGAAGAGCAAAAGGTAACATTTCGTGCCAATCTTTATAGGTCACTGTCATCTTCTGCACAATTTTCTTGATATTCTTATTAGCTGCTTCTACAGCCCCATTCATCTTCGGTCGGTAAGGAGAAGAGTTGTGGTGTTGTATCTTGAATTGCTCACAGAGCTCAGTGATCATCTTGTTGTTAAGATTGGTACCATTGTCCGTAATGATTCTTTCTGGGACGCCATACCGACAGATCAGGTTATGCCGGATGAAACGTGCCACAACGCTCTTGGTTACGGTGGCGTAGGAAGTTGCTTCTACCCACTTCGTGAAGTAATCAATTTCTACCAAGATGAAGCGATGCCCGTTGGATGCCGTTGGTCGGATCTCACCAATCATAATGATGCCCCACATTGCAAAAGGCCAAGGTGCCGTCAGGATGTTCAGAGGAACCGGAGGGATATGCACCTTATCAGCATAGATCTGGCATTTATGACAAGTTTGGAAATGTTGATAACAGTCGGCTTCCATTGTGGACCAGAAATATCCCGCCCTAAGGATTTTCTTTGCCATGGTGTGTCCACTGGAATGTGTTCCGAATGTACCTTCGTGTAGCTCTGTCATGATCTTCTTTGCTTCAGCCTTATCCACACAACGCAGTAGAGTTGAATCATGGTTTCTTTTGTAGAGAATGTCGTTGCTGAGGAAGAATTTTGCCGCAAACCTTCTCATGAACTTCTTGTCGTTGACAGGTGCACCTTCAGGGTATTCCTGAGCTTCCAAGTATCTCTTCACCTCATGATACCGGGGTTTTTCAGTCACCTCTTCGGCCTCAATATCGCAGCAGTATGCAGGTTCGTCCAACTTCCAGATAATGATCCGGGGAGCCTCATTGTCCCATTTGACTTTGAACATTGAAGACATCATAGCTAGTGCGTCCGCTAACTGATTCTCCTCTCTTGGGAAATGCTCAAAAGTTATCTCTTCAAAGTGGGGAAGCAAAGTCAACACATACTCCTTGTAAGGAATAAGATTTGGGTGTTTCGTATCCCACTCGCCTTTGATCTGATTGATCACGAGAGCGGAATCTCCGAAGACACTCAGAAACTTGATCCTTAAGTCGATCGCAGCTTGAAGACCCATGATACATGCCTCATATTCTGCCATGTTGTTGGTGCAGTTGAAACACAGTCGGGCGGTGAGTGGAGTATGAGTACCTTTGGGGGATATGATTACAGCACCGATACCGTTACTCAAAGCGTTGGAGGCTCCGTCAAAATGCATAGACCATCAGGATCCTTCCTCAGGTCCTTCATCCGGTCCAGGTACTTCACAGTCAGTTACTACCATGATATCTTCGTCCGGAAATTCAAAGTTCAATGATTGGTAATCGTCCACAGGTTGGTGTGCCAAATGATCTGCCAATACACTTCCTTTGATTACTTTTTGAGTTGTGTACTGGATATCATATTCTGTCAAGATCATTTGCCATCTTGCTATTCTTCCAGACAGAGCAGGCTTTTCGAATATGTACTTGATGGGATCCATCTTTGAAATCAACAGAGTGGTGTGAGTCAACATATATTGTCTCAGCCGGTGAGCAGCCCATACCAGAGTGCAGCAAGTTTTCTCGAGCAGTGAGTACCGAGACTCACAGTCGGTAAACTTTTTGCTCAGGTAATAAATAGCGTGCTCTTTTCGGCCAGACTCGTCATGCTGCCCCAGCACACACCCCATTGAATTATCAAGCACTGTCAAGTATAGTATTAGAGGTCTCCCTTCCACTGGTGGCATAAGAATGGGTGGCTCTTGGAGATACTCCTTTATCTTTTCGAAAGCAGCCTGACATTCATCGTTCCAACGTACTACTTGATCTTTCTTCAGTAATTTGAAGATTGGCTCACAGGTAGCAGTTAGATGTGAGATGAAACGGGCAATGTAATTCAGTCGTCCCAGAAAGCCTCTGACTTCTTTCTCTGTCTTGGGAGTTGGCATCTCTTGTATGGCTTTTACCTTGGCAGGGTCCACCTGAATACCTTTGTCGCTTACAATGAAACCTAGCAATTTTCCGGACCTCACCCCAAAGGTGCATTTGTTGGGATTCAACCTCAGCTTGTATAACTTCAATCGGTCAAACAGCTTCCGCAGATGGTCAAGGTGTTCCTCCTCAGTTTGAGACCTTGAAATCATGTCATCAACATATACCTCAATCTCATGATGGATCATATCATGAAATAAAGCAACCATGGCGCGTTGGTAGGTTGCCCCATTATTTTTCAACCCGAATGGCATGACCTTGTAGCAGAAGGTGCCCCACTGAGTCACAAAGGTAGTCTTTTCCATATCTTCCTGAGCCATCTTGATCTGATTATACCCTGAAAAACCGTCCATGAAGGAGAACACCTTGTGTTGAGCAGTATTATCAACAAGGACGTCGATGTGAGGTAGGGGGAAATCATCTTTGGGGTTGGCCCTGTTCAAATCCCTGTAGTCGACACACATTCTGACCTTACCGTCCTTCTTCGGCACTGGCACCACGTTGGTAACCCACTGAGGGTAAGAAGTTACTACTAGAAATCTGGCATCGAATTGCTTCATAACCTCAGCTTTGATCTTTTCAGACATCTCTGGACGCATACGGCGGACCTTTTGCTTTACCGGAGGGCAGTCTTCCTTGGTAGGCAGGTGATGAACTACAATGTCGGCATCCAAACCGAGCATGTCTTCGTAGGACCAAGCAAAGATCTCCATGTAATCGTGTAGCATCTGGATCAATCGTTGCTTCACGCTGAGCTCTAGATTGGCACCAATCTTGACCTCTTTTCTATCTGTCTCAGTACCCAGGTTCACTGTTTCCACGGGCTCTTCATGCGGCTGAATGGCCCTCTCTTCCTGGAGTAGCAGTCTTGCGAGTTCACCAGGCACTTCGCAATCATCTTCACCTTCGTCTTCGGCCAAGTTGATCGGATTCTCGAAGTCATAACTGGCAGTAGCAGAGCTGTTACCAGTGAGATCCAGAGTGGATTGAAACCTGTATAAGTGAGTGTGTGAAAATATAGTTGTTTTGCAATATATAACACAGAAAGAAAAAGAGCGCAAGATTTGAAATGCAACAAACGTCCAATGTTTTGATTAATGATATATGGAAATGTCATACAAAAAGCCCTCACTAATGGAGCTACGATGCCCCGGGTAGGACACCGAGCCAATAAAAGTTTCAACATATTGTTTGTTACAAATTGAAAATCAAAAGAGTTAATTACTGCGTGACAAATGTGATAGGTGTAAAATCCTTTGCCGTCCAGTTGCTTGGTCCATTGTTGGTGGTTGGATAGATCCAACTGTCAAACTCTGCTTCCTCTACGTCCTCCTCGATAGCATTCACCCTTGGATTGGTGATAAACACCGGAGCCTTTCTGATCCTTTCTTTGCGCACAACCCTCTGAGCCTCTGCAGTGAAGCCCAGCCCAAACTTGTCGGTTTTTTGAGTGAAGTCAGGAAGCTGACCCCAGTTTGCACAATTGCCTTTCTCAATCACTGCCCGAGCATCCTTCAGGGAAGCCATCTTCAGAGGAAAGTCTTCTTCAACCACTGCCTCAGCTGATGCCAACGTTGGAGGTACCTCCTCAAAATGCTGAAAGGGGGTTTCAATAAACTCCCCGTCCATCTCGATATACCGGAATGAATTCAAGTGACTAACCATGTATTCCTCCTCACCCTGCACAGTAACAATCTTCCTTTTGACATGGTATTTGAGCTTTTGGTGTAGAGTGGATGTTACTGCCCCAGCCTTGTGAATCCAAGGTCGGCCCAACAAGCAGGAATAAGATGGACGAATATCCATCATGTAGAATGTTGAGTCGAAGACTTAGGAACCCACACGAATAGGAATGTCTACCTCACCGTGCACCATCCTCTTAGAACCGTCGAAGGCTCTAACAATGATGTTACTAGGTTTCAATTCCAGGCCCTCACAATCCAAGCGATCCAATGCCTTCTTAGGCAAAACATTCAGGGAAGAACCGGTATCCACCAACACGTGTGCGAGGGTAGCGCCCCTGCATTCTATGGAAACATGCAGGGCATCATTGTGATTTTTCCCTTTGGCGGTAAGGTCAGCATCCGAGAACCCCAAACCATTGTCAGCTGTCAAATTATCCATACAGTCAGTGAATTGATCTGCAGAGGTCTCTTGCGGCACATGGGCCGTTTTCAGAAATGAAATCAGGGCTTTTGCGTGGGCCTCTGAGCACAGCAGCAATGATAGCATAGAGATTTTGGAGGGGGTATGCCCCAGCTGTTCAACGACATTGAAGTCACTCTTTTTAATGATTTTAAGGATTTCCTCCATCTCTTGTTGGGAGGCTTCTACAGCAGTCTTTTTTGGTGCCTCCGTCCTTGCAGGCAAATCGGTAGCAACTTCTTTGCCCCGAGCATCAGAGGACTCGGCGGTAGTAGTAGACACAGGAACTTGATTTGGAACATGCACACTTGCGGGTGTGATGATGAGAGGTTTTCGGATAACTGGCGGTGCAATGTTAGGCGAGAAGAGCCTGCCACTGCGAGTAATCTTGGCGGGACCAGTGATGTTACTGATACTGGTATCGGTGTTGAACTCCTGCTTCACTCCAAGCACATACACGCCTGCCCCATAGTGCCATGGGACAGCCTTGTTAGATTCATAGGGGAGAGGCCCCGGAACAGTAATAGTAATGGGTGCAACAGACATAATTTGGACTGGCTTCTTTGGGGGAGCCTTGGTAGGATTGTTGAAAATTGTGACGACAAATACTTCTTCAGCGGAAACAAACGGAACAGCAGTTTTCTTGAATAGAATTTCTTTGCTATCCATCAGGCTTTGGATGCTTGATTTCAGCAGCGGACAACCGGTAGGGATAACAGCACACAAGAGGCAACCCTTGCTACAACCCGGAAATAAACCGGCTAGTAGTAGGTTCCTCTTAACAGTCAATAGAGGGGTAGCAACATCATTCACCGAAACAGCATACAAATCTTCCTCGACGGCATTTACTCTATGCTGGTGCATAGGAGCAGTTACAACATTTGGCCTCTCAGGCGCCTCAAACTGAATTTCCTTCGCGTCGATAAGGTCTTGCACTTTATTTCTCAGGGCCCAGCAATCATCAGTAGTATGCCCAGGGCTATCGGAATGATAGGCACAACGGGCATTTGGGTTATACTTAGGAGATGCAGTATTCACGACCTTCGGAGCCTCTTTGATGGTTATCAAGTTGGTTGATAACAGTTGCGGTAAGATTTGTGACAAGGTCATACTCAGCCGAGTATACTGCCTCTTGGGCCTTTCACCTCTTTGTTGATTGTACTGCTGAGGAGCAGCAACAGGCTTTGAAATCACTAAGGCATTGACGGCTTGGCGGCTTTTTGGCTTGACTTGTCTTCTAGGACCATAGACGACACTTGCTTCTTTCTTGAAAGGCCTCTTCTCAGTACTTGCGGAGGCAGCTTTTTGTATCTTTCCTGACCTGATGCCAGCTTCTATCCTTTCACCCGTCAGGATCAAATCCGTAAACCCAGCTGAGGAATTGCCAACCAGATGATTGAAAAATGGACCAGACAAGGTCCCTAGAAACATATCAACCAGCTCACGATTAGTCAATGGAGGCTGCACCCTGCCAGCCAAATCTCTCCATTTTTGTGCATATTCTTTGAACCCTTCACCCGTTCCTAGAGACATACCCTGAAGTTGGGTACGCGTAGGAGCGAGGTCAGAATTGTATTGATATTGTCTGTAAAATGCGGTCGCCAAATCTTCCCAATGTCGGATACTAGTTCCATCTAGCTGCGACCCCGAAAGGCTATCTTGGAAGAAGTGAATCCAAAGGTTCTTATCTGCCGTGTAAGGTTGGATCTTCCTTACGTACGACCTTAGATGCAGCTTTGGGCAGGAAGCCCCGTCATATTTGGCAAAGGCAGGCGCCTTAAACTTGTGTGGGATTACCACCCCAGAAGATAACCCCAAATCTCCGAAATCCAGCCCCGACACATTCTGAATCTCCATGGCGCTCAAGCGGTCCTCTAATTACTTGTATCTGTCAGCAGCAGGTGGGTATTGTTCGTCATTGTAATCCGTCTCGTTGTCAGAGACTGCAGGACTAGGAGCTCCTCCCCCTTGGGGACTGTCTTTCTCTGCAGAGGAAGTAGTTGGATCAGCCTCATTATGGAGTGTGTTCCCAAACCTGCGTCCAGTGTTGAATAACGCAGTTCTCTTCTTCTTCTTCTTTAGGAGCAGAGCCTTCAACTCTTGCTGACCTTGGGCCAGGCTTAGGACCATCTCTTGAAACTGGGCACTTTGGGCCTGAAGGGCCTTGATTGCTTGCTCACTGGATGAATCTGGATTCATGATGACTGTTCAAAATAAACAGCGAAGAAGATTAAGCAACCTGTAGAAAAAAGGGGTACCTGTTATGCACATGATGCATGAGATGCTATCTATGCAATGCATTCAAGGGTTTTGGAAATTCACAATTGTTGCAGACAAAAAGGAATGCACGTCATATTAATAAGAAGCAATTTGTTAGTACATAAATGCCCCATGGGCCAAATATTACAAAAAACAACTTCTCAAGGTAAAAAGACGTTGCGCATCCTCTTTGGCGCAATGTAGGTGTTAAGGGCCTCTTGCTCATGGAGTCGGCGGGTGAGCTCTAAAACCTTCTTCTCACTGGCGTAGAAGCTGGCTTCAAAAGTGTTTCGTTCCTCCTTGAGTTGGATCCAACTCTTCTGCATCTCCTCCCACGATGTAGGCATGTCAGGATGTAGGATGGTGTAGGGAACCTCTCCTTCCTTGACGGGCTCTTTAATCACAGGGAGAACATGAGGATAAGGCATCATTAGACTCTGGGCTCGGGCTCTTACCCACTTGAGGTAAGGTTCAAGAGGGATGGAGTTCTTGTGTCCCAGAGTCTTGCTATCAACCTTGTTGGGCCTCCCCCAAGCTCTGATGAATCTTTGGCGAAGTCCTTGCGCATCGTTGTCGAAGTAAAAAACCAGGTCAGGAATCAACATGTCGTGAGGGCCATCCCTCCGTGCATATCCAAATTGCCTCAAAGCTAGGCAAGGGTTGTAGGTGATACCTCCTCTGATTCCAAGTAAAGGAACATTAGGAAACTCTCCGCAACGATCGATGATGATGACATTTTCTCTGGACCGAGAACACCAATGTACATCAGAGTGAGTAAGAGTCATCAACCGTTGGGACCACCTCGAGCCTTGGTCATTCTTCAAGACAGATTGTGGAAGGTGCGAAATAAACCACCTTGCAAGGAGAGGAGTACAACACATGAGAACACCCCTCTTTCTCATTGTTCGTGTGTAAAGTGAGTGAAGAATGTCCCCAAGCAATGTTGGTATTAGATTTCTGGACAAGAAGATTTTGACGGCGTTGACGTCTACCAATTGGTCAGAATTTGGGAACAAGACCAACCCATAGATAAGGAGTGCCACAATCTCTTCAAAGGCTTGTAGGTCCAATGAATTCCAACATTCTTGTGCCTTCTCAAATAAGAATTTTGCTAAGAAGCCTTTGACATCGCTTCTAGTTTCCCAGTGCCCCTTGATGTCAGAAGGCTGTAGATGTAATGCTCGAGCAACATCTTCCGGCTTTGGTTCCTTTTCCGTACCGTTGAAAGGTAGTTGATTAAGGATAGGAATTCTCAGGAGTTGAGAAAACTCCTCCAAAGTGGGTACCAACTGATAGTCAGGGAAAGTGAAACAGTGGTGAAGAGGGTCAAAGAACTGGAATAGTACTTTCATCATGTCTTCTTCAATGTTGGTGTTGACTAAGCTGAGCAGTCTACCATGTCTTTCACTAAAGGATGAGCTTTCCGGAATTCTTGAGGTGAGCTCCTTGAGTTGAGGAGAGATTCTCACAAGGTTGACTTGAATGGTTTTTCTGCGAGGAATTTCCATGACCTACAAAACAAGAACAAAGATGAAGATCTAAACCCTTGAAGTGGTTAGTAAATGCATATGATGCTTTATGATGTTCATGATGTATGCACAAACATATGTACAAGCAAATCACACCAAACCCTAGTTTCAGGCTTGCATGGGGTTTCATAGGTAAGTACCCTCTTGAGTGTAGTTGGCTTAAAAACATGTCCTATAAATAGTAACCGGGTTCTAAGGAGCTCAATATCATTGGATTATTTTCATTGTTCATTGTTTTGGTTTAGCCACTTAACTAGCGACCAAAATATTCCAAGAAAACAACCCTCAATGAGTGTAGTATCGAGTATCTACCAACTTCGGACTGCACCAAAGCCGGTCATCTCACTACCCCTAATAAAAGGCCAAGATGGTCAAGTAAGGTTCTAGGTCATTAGTGCTTAGTGACATCATTCAGCGGCCCCGTACTCTCCTTGATTGAACTCAAGGGTTACTGGTACTCACAAATATGTCGCACTAATATAGCTATTGCTTCGACTGTGTCGGTATACCCCGCACAGTTTCCACAACGTATTGCTATCTATGAATGTTTCCCAAAATCCGGGTGTAGGATTGCAAACCCAAACAAGAGAGCCAAGATATAAAGCAATCAAATCAAACAATTAGTCATGCAAGAGGGTGATCTAAGCCCTAAGGTTACTCCACTTTTAAACATTCCCCAGCAGAGTCGTCAGTTCTGTGATACGGTGGGAGAACTGACTATGGTTTTGCGTTTGTTTTCGCAAATGTTTCGGTTGAGCAAGAGTCGCCACCGACTTTTTATTTTATCCTAAGGAAAGGTTAAAAAGCACAGCAAAAACCTTTGAGATGTTTTCTTGGGTTCGGGGAGTAGATTATAGAAAGGGAAGGTATTAGCACCCTTTCTATCCATGGTTATCCATGGGCTCTTAGTTACTTGCTTAGATCAACTTGCCTTAATTTTCAATTGTTTAATGGTGCTTTGTGTGTGGGTTTGAAAATGTTTTTGAAAAGAGGCCAATGTGGTGGCAACCTTTGTAATGATCCATGTTGGGATGTATACAAAGGTGTATGTCTTTTGAAAAGGTTTTCATTTGTTTTTGAAAGTTGTTTTTGAAAGTGTAGTGATGTGTGGTTTAGAAAATAGGCAAGCGTTTTGTTTTGCAAGTTTGATTCAAGTAACTAAGAGGTTGTCTACTCCTAAATTTCTCAAAGATTTATCCTATGTTTTTAACCCTTTTAACAATTTTGTTCCACCATTGCATTTGGTGGACAATCTTGTGTTAGGATGTGAAAGGGACGAGCGCGGGTCATCGTTTAGACCATAATTGCAATGGTGCTAAGTATCTTTGGGCAATCTTTCTTTTGAGGGACTTGATCATTTTTAGGCAACTTTCGAAAGCGTCATCGAGGGACTATGATCATTTGATTGTTTGTTTTGCCCAAAGAGACCTTAACATGCAATATGGCCCATTATTGAAGGCAACAAGTGGAATACCCTAGGGGTGCAAGTGTGATTAGTGTTGTCCATTTTCATGCTTGATTATCTTGAAATTAGGTCAAACTATTTTGGTTAATTGATTTTGCATACAAACCCTAATTCTAGCATGGTATAATTAGAAAGCATTAAAGTGCAAAAAATAAAGTTCCTAAGTTATTACAACACAATATGGGAAGGGGGGTACAAATGTTCAAATGGGGGGTATTTTGACAAGGAATTTAAACCTAGACTATTACATCAATTTGGAATTATACAAGGTAATTAATATACAACAATTAAATAAAATGGAATAAACATGCAAGATGCAAAAAATGTTTTTTTTATGTGTATGAAAAAAAGTGTTTTTATGTATAAAGGAAACAAAAATAAAAGTATTAATTTTTTTGGAGTTTTTTGTGTATTTAGGGCAAAACCCTAATTTATTAAATAAAAGGTATTAATTATTTAATATGTACACTATTTACTTATTATATACAAAAATAAAATAAAAATGAAATATATTTGTAAAAAACGTATTTTTAATGTTAAATATTAATAAAAATGAAAATGTATATATTTTGTATTTTTTAACCTAAATATACTAATAAATATATATGTATTTGTATTATTTATCAAATATATTAAATATGTGTAAAATAATAATATTTAATATTTATAAAAAAACAGTATATTTTATATAAAATATTTTCAGAAGATAAAATAAAATAAAAATGGAAAATAAAATGTGTTTCCATTATTTCTAGTATTTTTAAAATAAAAGTGTATTTAGGTATTATTTATGTACAAATATTATTTAAATGCCTAATAAATATGAAAATGGTGTAAAAAATATTTTTTATATTTTTAATATTATAAGAAAAAATAATAAGTCAGAACAAAAAAGAAAAAGTCAAAAAATCACAAAAATAAGCAAAATGGGCCTAGGGGGTGTAAAAGTAAAACATGGTGTGAAAAGAAAAGTCAAACAGGCTCAGCCCAAAGATCCTGTCATCTTCAACCTCCAGCATTCTTGTTCAAACAAAACACACGTTTTCTATCTTCCAATTCCTAGACTTTCAAGCAAAACTCACAACATGAAAAATGTAGGGCATTAAGAGACGAATCCAGACATATAAAGAACTTGACTTAACTCTCTAAGATGAGAGTGAATTTCTTCTCCCCCAATTCCTGACCTAGTTTTTGTTCCATGTTCAGACATTAAATTCTCACAGCACACATAATATAAATGAAAACTAATTACATGGGCATGTTCAGGACTATGAATGTGACATATTCTCTTCACAAACCTAAAGCTAACAATGCTTGGATAGAGAGATACGAGTTCATGAACTTACCTGTTCAGTTGGAGTTGTATCTGGTGATGGAGGTACTTTCAGTGCAAGGTGATGATTGGTACAGCTTCCTTGATGTCCAGGGATGCTATTCCAAGTTTAACTTTGCTTTGAAACTAGCTGACTCGAGTTATAGAACTCCACCTGCAAAACAAAAAAATGAAAATGGTGATGTTGAATGGGAGTGTTACAGGTCGTGTTTGAGGTTTGGAATAGCTTCAAGGGATGTTGTGGGATGTGTTTGAAGTGATTTTAGCAGGAATGCATGAAAGGATTGAGCTATGGAACTCAATCTGCAGCAGGTGCTCTGTTTGGGCAGTTTGAGGGTGATTCTGTGAATGGGGAGGTATTGGAGGTGATAGGGTCGTGTTCTAGCTCAGAATGGATGTTTAGAATATGTTTGACAAGTTTGCTTAAGGCTTGGTTTACAGGAATGATAGTTGTTGTGTGTTATGCTAGCTTTCTTCTTACTTAAGCAACAAAAGGCCACTTGAGTTTTTAGACAGGTAGAGGCCCCCCTAATGTGCTGCAAACCTTGGCATTGATCAGTGTAATTAGTCTAATAACTTGTGCCAAGAGGATATGCACTGTACTTGCTTGGATTGCTAATTGACATAAAGTTCCACTTTTGCAAAAATGGCCATTATGCTTTTTCTACTTTGGGACTAAACCTCTATGTAATGCTTGAACACATAAAATATGGTCTTGGCACAATGAGTGTGCATTAAATTTATGAGTTCAAAAGGG
This sequence comes from Vicia faba, assembly GCA_948472305.1. Classification (NCBI taxonomy): domain Eukaryota; kingdom Viridiplantae; phylum Streptophyta; class Magnoliopsida; order Fabales; family Fabaceae; genus Vicia; species Vicia faba. Next base: position 216,940,025 of record OX451735.1, on the reverse strand, counting down.
ATTTAGGGCCTGTAATCAAGAAATGCAAGCTGAGTTCAAAATTGCCTAAGTGTATGAACATGTAACTTGGCCAAATCAAAAGTGAGTTTTTCCCAACTTGCCAAATTCGATTCTCCCTAAACATGAGGTTGTTTGATGAGTTATTGGACATTTTGGAAATCTTGGAATGTGTACTACAATCCATCTTTGAAATGCAAATTGAAATTCCAAGTGGAAGTATGTGAAAAATGGTCTTGAAGTTAGGTAAAAACCTTGCCTAAAATAGGTCAAATTTTCTCTAAGTTAAGAATGGTTTGGTACCCTTGTTCCAAAAATTGTAACTTGAGCTACAAGCTTCTTTTGAGGAAACTTTGTGAATCAAAGTTGTATATTTTGCAATAGGCTACAACGTTCATGTTTTGACTTTTGCTTGAATCCAAATGAATCTTGGTGAGAAAGTGGGACAAAGTTAGGAAAAAATTAGGGTTTTTCATAACTTAGAAAAATTCTAAGTTATGAAAAATCTTCATTTCAAACCCTAATTTGCAATTCTTGATTTCTTGATGAACAAGTTTCATGATTTGGCATGTTTTGATGAAAAATGAATCTTGACACTTGATTTTGACCAAAAAGTCAAAGTTTGACTTTTCAGTATACAGTCAAAATTGATCAATTGACTGGGAAATTCAACTGTCAATCTTGTGCGTTTGGGATCTTTTGAACTTGTTGAGCATGTAAAGACAATTCCATGGGGTCCTTGAGTCCATATGTGAGTTTGGTTTGCCATTGGCTAGGTCAAACAGTCAAAAATTGCCTTTGTGCAGTCAAAACCCTAAAAATGACCATTTTGCCCTTTTGGTGATCTGATCAAATTTCTTGTGGAATTGTGATCCAAACTTGATCAAATGGTCCATGTGAGTTCATAATGTTGATGTGGGTCAATTTTCATGAGATTTGACTGTGAATTGGCCACAGTTGACTTTTTCCCCAATACAGTTGATTTCTAGGTCAACTGTCCAATTGACTAGGCAAAATTTGGAATCAAGACTTGAAACTTGGCATGAATAAACTTGGGAGTCCAACATGAGGCATGAAAGTCATCTTAGGCATTTTGGGTCAAAATATCTTTGTGCAAACACAAACCCTAATTTGGGTCAACAGTGCAAGGAGAAGTCTTGAGCAGAGGAAACCCTAACTGGATCTTGAGCTCCAAGGGTCTTGTGATGAGAAAATGTTGAGGAAACGGGAGGGAAAATTTTGGGGTACAACAGTAAGCAACCCTATCTTTGGATGTAAGCGGGACGGGCGTGGGTCATCGTATAACCATGATTAGCAATGTTGCAAGGTATCTTAGCATTCTTTTAGAGGGACTAAGATCATTTGTAAGGCAACCTAGATAGCATCATCGGGGGACTATGATCTTGTATTTGCTTGTTTTTGCTAAGATACCTCACATGCGTAATATGGCCATTTTGTATAAGGAAAACAAGTGGTATAACCCTAGGGATGTTTGTGTGCAAGTGAATCATTTTCATGCTTGTTTTTGTCATGAATTAGGGTTTTCTAGATATTGGTTTTAGTCTTTCCATACAAACCCTAATTACCAGCATGCTATATAAAAGCGAAAAATTGCGAAATTTAAAGTTACTACGCTATTACAACATTTGTGGGGAGGGGGTGTACAATTTGTAAATGGGGATTGCAAGAATTTATACCTAATTATTCTATTACAACCATATCGAATTGGTACAAAATATAAAAGGAATAAAATAAATACAAAGTAATAAAATGAATAAATTGTACAAAAATGCAAAAAAAATGTAAAGGGAATGTATTTTTGTTTGGTTTTCATGAAAAAAAGATTTTGTCTTAACCTAATTAAATAAAAATAATAATTAATTAAGTTTGAATTTATTAAGAAAAGATTTTAAAAGAAAACCTAGTTCTATTAATTAATCAAAAGAAAATAAATTCAAGAAAAGTATTTTGGTATTTTTATCTTAAAGATATTTAAATCATTATCAAATATTTTTAGTCTTTTTTTTTATATTAAAATAATGTATTTTAAATGGTGTGAAAAAAAGAAAAAAAAACATAATATTAATTAAGTTTACAAGGTTTACTTAATAAATAAATAAAGTATAATAAAATAAAAAATATTTTTGTAGGAAAATAAAATAAAATAAGTCAAAATATAAATATGTCTTTTTTTTTGTATTTTATGATTTTTGGTATTTAGAAAAATAGATTTAAGAAAAGAAAAATGAGATAAATAAATAAAAATAAAACTTGGGCCAGGGGTGCCAAGAGGAAATAGGGAGGTCAGTCAACAAAAAAAATAATAAAAAAAATAAGCCAGGCCCAAAGAGGCCCAGCGCCCTGCAAACAAAAAAGTCAGAATTGTAAAAATATGAAAAAATTAAAAGGGTACCACTGGGGCTCGAACCCAGGTCCCATAGGTTACAGGCACGCGCTTCTACCACTGGGGTGGCTATACATCCGTTAATACAAATGAAACAATAAATATGTAAGGAAAAACGTGTTCTGAAGACTTCATCTTCAACCTCCAGCCCGACCAACTGTAACTTGTTTATTTCTCATCAAAAATAAAAACTGTAAACATGAAACTTGTAGCAAATTTTCTCACGATTCCAGAAATGTAAAGTATTAAAACTATAGATCAAAGATAAGCAAGAATTTTAATGGCCCTAATCTGAACCCTAAAAATTTCAGAAATTTTAGTTTCAAAATTCTCTAAGCTCAAGCAAAATTAATGGAAAATAAGGACATGGTTAGCTTCAGGGCAGTGATATCTACATGTTTTATTCACAAATAAACTATTAATGATGCCTGTATGAAGAGTTTCAAGTTGAGAAAGCTTACCTCAAAACTGGAAATCGTGTTTGGAGTTTGAGCTTGTTTCAAGTGATGGTGATGATCTGGTTAGCTTCCTTGAGGTCCTAGGAAGCTAGTGCAATGGTTTGCTCAAGTTGAGAGTGGCTGAAATGACTTGGAGAAGTCAAGTTGCAGACTCTGTTTTTTGGTTATGGAAGATATGAAAAATGGTGTTAAAGTTCTAGAATAAGGATAGGGATGAGTTGTATTTGATGTAAGGAAGCTTTAGAAACTAAAAGGTCAAGAAACACACGAGGGAAATGGGAGTTTGATGTTCAAGGTCAGAAACTGTGCAACAATGGAGTTTTTGGGCAATTTCTGATTTGAGAGAGTATTTGTGTATTTCAGGGTGCTCAACCTCGTTTTCTAGCTCACAAATAGTGACTCTATTTATAAGCAACAAGTTTGGAATTCTCTAGTTGATCAGAATTCAAATTTACATGTTTAAGTTAAACATGTGATTTTTTTACAAAACAAGTTTCCATGCCTTGTGTACTTGCTAAGATAGAGTGGTTATGCTTTAAACAAGCTTGCTTCTGACTTTTTGGATGGAGTATGATCAGAGAGAACAATTTAGAGGCTCAATGTGAACTTTATGCAAAAAGCTTGCTTTACAAGAATGGCATTGTTAACTTTGTGCCATAAATGGAATACAACTTGGACAATAGCTCAATTGCTTGGATGAAAGCCCTAACAGCGGTGTAAACATTTAATTATGGAGTGAAAAACAAGTTTGAGGCCTGCAAAGCAAATATTATGCAGCCTAGCATAGATTTGGTTCATGTGTTCATCAAAAATGACTTGTAATTCAAGTGACAAAACCCTAACTTCATCTCTTCGATTCTCCCTCCTCAAGAATGATCTCAAGGAGTTCTTGGACATTTTGGAAAGCTTGCAATGTGCTCTACAACCCATCTTTGAATAATTTTTTTGAATATTCCCCTTGGAACTATATGAAGAAGTTCCATGAAGTTAGGTCTAAATCCTGACCAAATTAGGGCAAAATTTCACTAAGTGTTTAGTTTCATGACCACATGTTCATAAAATTATAACTTGAGATCCAAGAATTTTTGGAAGGACTTGTGTAAATAAAATTTGTAGATTTCATGGAGATCTAAAACTTTCATGTTGGAAATTTCTCTTGAATCATCTTGCATCATGGTGAAAATTTGGCTCAAAGTTATGAAAAAATATGAAATTTCCAACACTTAGAAAAAATTTGAAGTTTAGAAATTTTGACTTTTCAAAATGAAATCTTGACTTTTTGATTTCTTGATGAATAAGTTTCATATTTTTACATGTTTTGATGAATTATGTCTTTGGCACTTGAATTTGACCAAAAAGTCAAAGTTTGACTTTTCAATATACAGTTGACTTTTGATCAGTTGATTGAAAAATTCATATATCAATCTAATGGACTTGCAATGTTTTGAACCATGTCATTAGGTAAAAATGATGCAATTGGGCTCTTGAGATCATGCCTTAAACCAATTGATCATTTGCTAAGTCAAAAATCAGAAATTGCCTTTTCTCAGTCAAAACCCTAATTTTGACCATTTTTCCCTTTTGAAGATTTGATCAAATTTCTTGAGGAATTATGGTCCAAACTTGATAAAATGGTACATATGAGTTTAAAATGTTGATATGGATCAAAAATTAAGAATTTTGAGTGTAAATTGGCCATAGTTGACTTTTCACCCAGTACACTTGATTTTTAGGTCAACTGCTCAATTGACTGAGCAAAAATGTGATCCAAGGCTTGAAACTTGACATGAGTAATCTTGGGGGTCCATAATGATCCATTAAAGTCATATGGGGCATTGTAAGTTCAAAAATACCTATGAAATCTCAAACCCTAATTTTGGTCATCAGTGCTTAAGGAGGTGTCTTGAGCTGGTCAAACCCTAGTGTAGTCTTGGGTCAAGGGACATCTTGTGAGAAAATTCTTGACAAATGAGAGGGGAACTTTTGGGGTACAACAACTTCCCTTGTTCAATATTCTTAGGCCTGAAGAGTTAGATTGGCATGTTTTGCCATTCTTGACTCGAAGGTGGAATATGATTGGACACTAGAGTGCCCAGAAATTTGCACTAAGCGATGTGATGGTAGAGGGAATGGGCTTAAAGATGCCATTTGGAGAGATGATAGAAAGTTGTTGGAGATGGGATTGTAGATGCCATCCAAGAGTGATTGTTGAATTGTATTTTGTAAGCTGAACAAATGAGTATCAGAATGGTGTCCGTGTCCGGAACGTATTTAAACTGTATTTGGAAGCTGGTTTTGAATGAGTATCAGAATGGAGTCCGTGTCTGGAGAATATCTGAACTGTATCTAGAAGAGGCTATAAATGAGTATCAGAATGGCACCGTGTCTGGAGCGTATCTGAACTGTATCTTAAAGTTAGATCTGAATGAGTATCAGAATGGCATCCGTGTCTGGAGCGTATTTGAACTGTACTTGAAAGTTGGATCTGAACGAGTATCAGAATGACATTCGTGTCTAGAGCTTATCTGATTTGTGTCTGAAGACCGAATCTGAATGAGTATCAAAATGGCGTTCGTGTCTAGAGCGTATCTGAACTGTATCTGAAAGTTGGATCTGAATGAGTATCATAATGGCATCCGTGTATGGAGCGTATTTGAACTGTATCTGAAAGTTGGATCTGAATGAGTATCAGAATGCCATCCGCGTCTGGAGCGTATCTGAACTGTATCTGAAGACTGAATCTGAATGAGTATCAGAATGGCGTCCGTGTCTGGAGCGTATCTAAACTGTATCTGAAAACTTTGACTATTATTAATGGTAGTCGTTAACCTTATCCTGGAAAGGGTAAAATGTTAGCTAAAATGCAAAGTCGTGTTGTATGAAATGCATGGTATGATACATTCGTGCTATCAATGTTTATGATATATGGATGCGATGTATGCGTATGTGAATTAGTCTGATGCACTGTTGTTGGGTTGGGGAAAATAAATCCCCGACTGCTGCTGAGGAATATGGAGTATAAGTCTTCATGTTGTGAAGTTTAAACGTTGATGAACTTCTTCTCGGAGAGATAAACTCTGTTGTAAGGGAAATGTCGTGTACTGCTTGAAAAATCCTTTCTGGGGGATTCAGAGAAATTTGACGACTTCTACTGGGGAGTGATAACTGGAAGTTTTATTCTGCTGGGGACTAAACTGGGGGATTATGGAGATAGCATAGAGAGATTTCCCTACCTCTTAAAGCCATCAAAGATTGTCTTTCTATTTTGTTTATTTATAAACATTAATTATATTCAAATGCATATGTTAAAAAATGAATCATTAGACGTTTTTGTAAACAAAACATAAGAGTAAAGAGAAAAAAATATAGTTTTTCACTTTCAAAGGGATATCTTTGTATTGACTTTGAGTAAGTATTTTTTTACAATGAGACAAACATTCTAGTAAGAGAATGCCATCGTAAAAAATGAAAATTTTGATACAAAGAAAAGATAGCTATGTGTAATAATCCTATGGGGTTCCCATTCTGCTATAGCCTTCGTATATCTGAGCGTCTTTTCTATTTGTTGCCTTGTCCAAAGTTGATTGAATTGATCAGAACTATCGAGTTTGCAGGTTGTCCTAAGGTGATCCAACGGGACATAGTCATACACTTTAATTCCCTAACTTTTTCCTGGACCTCCCTTTCGGGTTTTCAGTCCACCGGGAAACCCTTTTTTTCCCAAGTCGCCCTTTCGGGTTTTCAATTTGCCGGATGTACAGATTTTTTTGTTTTATCCCTAATTTTTGCCGAAACCTTTTGGTTCGCCGGGATGCCCTTGTTTTGCATAGGTGTGTCAACCTAGCGGGTCTCTTATGCGTAGTATCTTTTGACTATGTCTGCGTTTGCAGGGCACGGCAGGTCATCACCATCCATGGTGGTCAAGATCATTGCGCCACCAGAGAATATGTTTTTTATTACAAATGGTCCTTCGTATGTAGGAGTCCATTTTCCCCTGGGATCACCTTGCGGCAGTATGATGCGCTTGATCACCAGATCTCCGACTTTATATACTTGTCGTCTGACCTTTTTGTTGAAAGCCTTGATCATCCGTTTTTGATACATTTGACCATGACCGACAGTAGTAAGCCTTTTCTCATCAATCAAGTTTAGTTGATCAAGTCGAGTCTAAATCCAATCGTCTTCATTCAGCCATGCATCCTTCATAATTCTCAGAGAGGGGATTTGGACCTCAATAGGCAAGACAACTTCCATGTCGTAAACCATAAAATAGGGTGTTGCCCCGCTTGATGTGCGAGTTATGGTACGATATCCGTGGAGAGCGAATGGTAGCATTTCATGCCATTCTTTGTGTGTGACTGTCATTTTCTGTATGATCTTTTTAATGTTCTTATTCGCAGCTTCGACAACACCATTCATCTTTGGCCGGTAAGGGGAAGAATTGTGATGCTGAATCTTGAATTGCTTGCACAAGGCGGTGATCATAGTATTGTTCAGGTTTGTACCATTGTCTGTAATTATCCTCTCCAGGATACCGTAACGACATATGAGATTCTACTTGATGAACCGGGCGACAACATTCTTGGTCACGGAAGCGAAAGAAGTTTCCTCCACCCACTTGGTAAAATAGTCAATGGCCACTAAGATGAAGCAGTGTCCATTGGAAGCTGTTGGCTTAATTTCCCCAATCATATTAATCCCCCACATAGCAAAGGGCCAAGGAGCCGTCAAGATATTCAAAGGAACCGGAGGTACGTGCACCTTGTCAGCATAAATCTAACACTTATGGCAGGTTCGAGAGTGTTGATAGCAATCAGCTTCCATGGTAGACCAGTAATAGCCTGCCCATAGGATTTTCTTTGCCATCGTATGTCCAATGGAATGGGTGCCAAAAGTGCCTTCATGTAACTCAACCATAATCCTTTCAGCTTCAACCTTGTCCATGCACCGAAGTAACAGAGTCATGGTTGCGTTTGTAAAGAATACCATTACTAAGGAAGAATTTAGCAGAGAACCTCCTTAAGAACTTCTTATCGTTTACTAAAGCTCCTTCTAGATATTCTTGGGTTCCGAGATACTTCTTGACTTCGTGGAACCAAGGCTAGTCCACTACTTCTTCAGTATTAATCTCATGACAGTGTGTTGGTTCATCCCTTCATTCAATGGTGATCTTGGGAGCCTCGTTATCCCATTTAAGTTTAAACATAGATGACATTGTGGCTAGTGCGTCTGCTAGCTGATTTTCTTCTCGCGGGAAATGCTCAAAGGTAATCTTCTCAAAATGTGGGAGCAATGCCAAAACATGTTCTTTGTAAGGGATAAGGTTAGGGTGTTTGGTGTCCCATTCCCCTTTGATCTGGCTGATAACCAAAGCTGAATCTCCGAATACATTCAATGATTTGATCCCCAAGTCTATGGCAGCTTTAAGACCAAAGATGCACGCTTCATATTCCGCCATGTTATTTTTACAATTGAAGTAGAGTCTTGCAGTAAATGGAGTATGAAACCCTTCAGGAGATATGAGTATTGCACCAATACCATTGTCGAGTGCGTTAGATGCCCCATCAAAAACCAGGGTCCATCGGGATCCTTGTTCAGGTCCGTCATATGGCCTGAATTCTTCACAGTTATTTACCATCATAATGTCTTCATCCGGGAATTCGAACTTCATGGACTGGTAGTCTTCCAAAGCTTGGTGAGCAAGGTGATCAGCTAGTACACTGCCCTTTATAGCTTTCTGGGTAGTATACTGTATGTCATATTCTGTTAGGATCATCTGCCATCTCGCTATTCTCCCAAGGAGAGAAGGTTTCTCGAAGATGTATTTTATTGGATCCATTTTAGATATCAACAAGGTAGTATGGGTCATCATATACTGTCTTAGCCGGCGAGCAGCCCATGCCAGAGCGCAGCAAGTTTTCTCGAGTAGTGAATATCTTGTTTCACAGTCGGTAAACTTTTTGCTCAGGTAATAAATGGCGTGCTCTTTTCGGCCAGACACGTCATGCTGTCCCAGCACACACCCCAATGAATTTTCCAACACGGTCAGATACATGATCAATGGTCTTCCCTCGACTGGTGGCATTAAAACATGAGGCTCTTGTAAATACTCTTTGATTTTGTCAAAAGCAAATTGACACTCATCATTCCATTTGAATACCTGATCTTTCTTTAGTATTTTGAAGATTGGTTCACAGGTAGCTGTCAGGTGAGAAATGAATCTGGAAATGTAGTTCACGCGTCCCAAGAATCCTTTGAATTCCTTCTCAGTACAAGGAGTAGGCATCTCTTGTATTGCTTTCACCTTGGCAGGATCTACTTCAATACATTTATTGCTGACGACAAAGCCTAGGAGTTTACCAGACCTTACTCCAAATGTGCACTTATTTGGGTTCAACCTCAGTTTGTACTTTTTTAATCTCTCAAACAGTTTCTGTAAATGATCAAGATGCTCTTCTTCTGTTTGAGATCTAGATATCATGTCTTCCACATAGACTTCTATTTCGTGATGTATCATGTTATGAAATAGAGCTACCATGGCATGTTGATAGGTTTCCCCAGCATTCTTCAGTCCGAACAGCATCACCTTGTAGCAAAATGTGCCACATTGTATGACAAAGGTTGTCTTCTCCATGTCCTCAGGCGCCATTTTGATTTGGTTGTAACCTGAGAAACTGTCCATGAAGTAAAACACTTTGTGTTGTGCAGTATTATCAACTAGGATATCAATGTGGGGAAGTGGGAAATCATCTTTAGGGCTTTCCCTATTTAAATCTCTGTAGTTCACGCACATTCGTACCTTTCCGTCTTTTTTGGGCACGGGAACAACATTGGCAACCCATTGCGGATAAGAGGTGACGGCCAAGAATCTAGTGTTGAATTGTTTCATGACTTCTGCTTTAATCTTCTCTGACATATCTGGTCACATTCGACGGACCTTTTATTTTACTGGTGGGAAATCCTCTTTTGTAGGTAGATGATGTACCACAATATCTGCATCAAGTCCTGGCATGTCTTTATATGACTAGGCAAAGACCTCAACATACTCGTGTAGCAACTGAATTAGATGCTCCTTGACACTGGGTTCCAGATTGGCACCCACCTTGACTTCTCTTTTGTCCTCCTCAGTACCTAGATTGATGGTGTCCACCGGTTCCTCGTGGGGCTGAATGGTTCTCTCTTCTTGTTGCAGTAACCTGGCGAGTTCCCCTGGTACCTCACAATCATCCTCACTTTCATCTTCGACTTGGCAGATTAGATTTTCGTAGTCACAGAAAGCCATAGCAGAATCGTTACCCATGGGACCCCGAATGGATGTAGACCTGCATTGTGAGTGTGAGTTTGTGTAAGGGTATAGCTATCTTTGAAAGAAATGAAAAATGTAAAAAGGAAAAACAATGAGCACAAAGTTTGTATGCAAAAACGTCCATGATTCATTGATGTCATATGGAAATGAGATAATAACCCTTACAAATGGACCATTGTGCCTCGGGTAAGACACAAGGTTTTGAGAGTCGGAATTGTTTTAATATTACAGATCTAACAAAATGTAAAGACAAATTACTGTGGAATAAAAGTGATCGGGATAAAATCTCTAGCCTCTTAGTTGCTGAGCCCTCCACTGAAAGTTGGGAAGATCCAATCCTCCAGGTTGCAACCCTCTTCATCATCCTCTATCGCGTTGACTTCACGGTTGTTGATCTTCAGGGGTGGTCCTCCAGCACGAGTGCAGCGTACAGTCTTTTGAGCACCTAAAGTGAAACTCAGACCAAACTTATCATATTTGTATGGGATATCTAGGAGTTGTCCCCAAATAGTGCACCCACCTTCTTCTATCACTGCCTTGGCATCCTTCAAAGATGACATCCTGAGTGGAGGCCTTGTGATCTTGGGAATAGCCTTGGTCACTGCCACATCTTGCGGGACTTCTTCAAAGTGTTGGAATGGAGTTTCAATAAATTCACCATCTAATTCCACATATCTGAAGGAATTGAGATGGCTGATCATATACTCTTCTTCTCCATGAACGGTGATAATCTTCCCTTGAATCAGATACTTCAGCATTTGGTGTAACGTATAAGTAACAACGTCAGCATTGTGAATCCATAGTCTGCCTAGCAAGCAGGAATATGAAGGGCGGATATCCATTACATAAAAAGTTGAATCAAATGTTTGGGTTCCAACCTTTATGGGGATATCCACTTCCCCATGCACCATCCTTTTTGAGCCGTCAAAGGCCCTCACTACTATGTTACTTGGCTTCAATGTCAACCCCTCACATTCAAGCCTATCAAGAGCCTTTTTAGGCAATACATTCAGAGATGAGCCAGTGTTCACCAAAACATGAGCCAAGGTTGTGCCCATGCATTCCACTGAGACATGCAATGCCTCATTATGCTTCCTTCCTCTTGGCGTTAAATCAGCATCCGAAAAATCTAGACCATTAGTTGCGGTCAAGCTGGCTACGCAATCTTGGAACTGATCGGAAGATGTTTCTTGGGGTACATGGGTGGTTTTCAGGAATTTTACCAAGGCCTTTGCATGCGCCTCGGAGCATAGTAGTAAAGCCAGCAAGGAAATTTTAGATGGAGTTTTCCCCAGTTGCTCGACTACATCGTAGTCGCTTCTTTTTATGATCTTTAGGATTTCCTCCATCTCTTTCCGGGAGGTCTCAGGGATAGCCAGTGATTGTGTCTTTGTCTTGACAGACTCAACCAGAACACCTTTTCCTTGAATCTCGGTTAACTTGGCAGCAGGAGTGTCAGTAGGAGTGATAACAGGAGTCGTAACAACTTTGTCAGTTGGAGTGTTAGCAGAGATGGTTGTAGGACTGGGAACAGTCTTTGGGGGAGAAACAACAACAGGAATGATTACGGATCCAGAAACTACTTTTGGGGGAGCAATTTCTGGAGAGAATATCCTTCCACTTTGAGTTATCATACTAGTCCCTGCAATATTATTGATATCAGAGTTAACTTTCTTAGAACTGGAATCTTCGGCAGGTGGCCAATCTTGCTTGATACTGTGGTAGTAGACGTCCCCTCCATAATTCCATGGTACAGTTTTGTCAAACGAATACGGGACTGGTCCAGGCATTGTGATTATCAAAGGAGCTACTTTTGGAACTGATGTAATTCTAATGGGTCTTTTGGTGGAGACCCTGGAAGAATTGTCGGAAATGGTCACGATGGAAACATCATTATAAGAAATAGGTGGAACAAAAGTCTTTTCGAACAAAACCTCCTTGTTATCTATTAGGAACTGAATGCCTGCTTTCAACAAAGGACAGCTGGTTGGTGAGGACAAACAGAAATGACAGCTTTCATCATAGCCCAAGAAAACACTGGCATTCAATAAGTTCTCTTTGATAGTCAGGAGTGGGGTCATAAGTTCATCAACTTAAGTAACAAACATATCTTCTTCAATGGCGTTGGCATTATGGCCATGTTTGGGCATAGGGGCAGAAATTACATTGGACTTTTCTGGCGCATCGAATTCAATCTCTTTGGCTTCAAGGAGGTCTTATACTTTGTTCTTTAGAGCCCAACAAATGTTAGTGTCATGACCGGGACTCTCAAAGTGGTATACACAGCGGGCATTAGGATGATAGTGAGGAGATGTTGTGTTAGGGTTCTTTGGAGCTTCTTTCAATGTCACTAGGTTGGATCTTAACAGATGTGGCAATACTTGAGATAGGGTCATGTTAATTCTGGTGAATTGTCTGACCGGTCTTTCCATTCTTGGATGATTATTTCTTTTCTGATCAGGCGCAGGTTTAGGAATCATAACGGCCCCCATCATTGGATGGCGTTCAGCCCTATCTTGATTTCTCTGAGAATACATAACAACCACTTCTTTATTTCCAATGAATGGCTTCCTTACAGCAGCAGAGGATGCATCTTTTTGAATCTTTCGACTTTTTATCCTGACTTCTACCCTTTCTCCGGTCAATATTAATTCAGTAAAACCTGCCGATGAAATCCCAATTAGGTGATTGAATAAGGGACCAGACAAGGTGCCCAAAAACATGTCTACTAATTATCTTTAATATAGGGGAGGTTGAACTCTTCCAGCCAAGTCTCTCCATTTTTGTGCATAGTCCTTGAAGCCTTCACTTGAAACCATGGCCATACTCTGGAGTTGAGTACGGGTAGGCGCGAGATCAGCATTGTATTGGTATTGTATGTAAAAGGTTGTAGCAAGATCTTCCCAATTATGAACATTGGCTCTTTCTAACTGATAAAACCAATCAAGTTGAGTTCCAGGCAGACTGTCTTGGAAGAAGTGTACCCATAAATCCCTGTCAGCGGTATGGGGCTGGATTTTCCTCACATAGGACCGGGGATGCATTTTAGGCCATGAGACTCCATCGTATTTGGTGAACACAGGTGCTTTGAATTTGGGAGGAATGACAATTCCCGATACCATTCCCAACTCCTCAAAGTCCAATCCAGGCACTTTTTGGATTTCCATTGCACTCAACCGTTCTTCTAGATGCTTATACTTGTTGTTGGTCAGAGGGTATTGTTCTTCAGAATAGTCTTCTTCTTCCTCTTCCTCTTCTGAATCAGACTGAACAACTATTTCTTTGCTTTTCCCATCTTGGTTGTCTTCCTCACCGGACGTTGTTGCAAAGTCTAGGGCCTTTCTTGTGTACCCTTGGAATCTTCTTCCCATGTTCAGAATTCTGGTTATTTTCTTCGTCTTCTTTTTCTTCTCCTCAACCAGCAATGTCTTCAACTCTTCTTGTCCTTTGGCTAGAGTTAAGAATAAATGTTGAAACTGTGCATTCTGAGCTTGCAGGTCTTTCACCATTTGTTCGAGATCCATCTTGCTGAAATAAACAGTAGAGATATGAGGAGACTTGTTGCAAGAAACCTACTTATGTTATGAGGAATGGTAAATGCATATGCAATGATTTCAAGGATTTTAAGATTCAGAATTGTTTTTAGACAAAAAGGAAACACATGTTATATTAATAGATTAAAGCTTGAATACATCAATGCCTTCTCGGGAAAAATAATATAAAAACTCTAAGATAAAAAGGTAGTATGCATCCTCTTTGGTGCAATGTAGGAATTCAGAGTCTGCTCCTCATGAAGTAGCCTAGTGAGTTCCAAAACCTTCTTCTCGCTTGCGTAGAATTGAGCTTCTAAATTATCTCGCTCTCCCTTGAGTTGTATCTAATCTCTTTGCAAGTCTTCAAGAGAGGTGGGCATGTCAGGATGTAGGTTAGTGTATGGAACATCTCCTTCCATGACAGGCTCAATAATTACCGGGAGAATGGAGGGGTAAGGCATCATAAGACTATGAGCACAAGTTCATACCCATTTTAGGTAAGGCTCAAGAGGGATGTAATTTTTATGCCCCAAAGTCTTGCTATCTACCTTGTTTAACATCCTCCAAGCTCGGATAAATCTCTGGCGTAGTCAAATACCAAACCTTGAATCAGCATCTTGTGTGGACCATCCCTTCGGGCGTAACCAAACTGTCTTAAAGCTAAGCAGAGGTTGTAGGTGATACCTCCCCTAATGCCAAGTAAATGGACATTAGGAAATTCTCCACAACGGTCTACAATAGTAACATTCTCTATGGGTCGGGAGCACCGATGAATGTCTGAATGTTTGAGTGTCATCAACCTTTGTGACCACCTTGAACCTTGCTCGTTCTTTAATACAGATTGGGGAAGATGAGAAATAAACCATCTTGCCAAGAGAGGAGTGCAACACATAAGGACACCTCTTTTCCTTATTGTGCGTGTATGAAAAAAATGTAGGATGTCTCCTAGCAATGTAGGCACCGGGTTGCGAGATATGAAGATTTTGACAGTGTTCACATCTATGAGTTGGTCAGGATTTGGAAACAAAACCATCCCATAGATGAGGAGAGCCACAATTTCCTCAAAGGCTTGCAAATCCAAAGACTTCCAACAGTTTTGGGCTTTCTCAAACAAGAACTTTTCTAGGAAACCCTTGACACCACTCCTTATTTCCCAATGAGTTATGACATTAGATGAGTGCAAGTGTAGAGCTTGAGCAATCTCTTATTGCTTTGGATCTCTTTCCGTACCGTTGAAAGGTAGTTGATTGAGAAATGGAATTCTCAAAGTCGGGAGAATTCTTCCAAAGTAGGCACAAGTTGATAGTCGGGAAATGTGAAGCAATGGTGTAAAGGATCAAAGAACTGAAAGAGCACCTTCAATATGTCCTCATCTGTGTTGGAGGTGACCAAGTTGAGTAGGAGACCATGTCTCTCAGTGAATGGAGAGTTTTCAGGAATCCTTGAGGCTAGGTCCTTAAGTTGTTGAGGGATCCTTACAAGGTTGACTTGAATAGTTTTTTTACGAAGAGAATCCATATCCTACAAAACAAGAACAAAGATGAATCCAAAAATCCTTGAAATGGTTAGTGAATGTGTATGATGTTATGATGTTCATGATGTTATGTACAAGTATGTATATACAAACAAGGTAAACTAGTCCTTAGGTTCAGGATTGCATGGAGTTTTATAGGTAAGTACCCTCTTGAAGTTTAGTTGGCTCAAACTTGTCCTAGTAATAGTAACCGGGTTCTAAGGAGCTCAA
Organism: Vicia faba; assembly: GCA_948472305.1. Lineage (NCBI taxonomy): Eukaryota > Viridiplantae > Streptophyta > Magnoliopsida > Fabales > Fabaceae > Vicia > Vicia faba. Next base: position 216,924,583 of record OX451735.1, on the reverse strand, counting down.
TATCATTGGTTTGTTTCCTTGGTCATTGTTTCAGCACAAACCTCTTTAATGGCGACCGAAATATCCCAAGAAACCAAACCTCAATGAGTGTAGTATCGAGTATCTACCAACTTCAGACTGCACCAAAGCTGGTCATCTCACTACATCCTAAAGGCCAAGTTGGTCAAGTAAAGGTTCTAAAATTTCATTAGTGCTTCATGACATCACTCAGCGGCCCCATATTCTCCTTGATTAACTCAAAGGCTACTGGTACCCACAAATATGTCGCACTAACATAGATATTACTTAGATCATGTCGGTATACCCCGCACAGTTTCCACAATGTATTGCTACTGACCTATAATGTATCCAAAATCCAGGTAGAGGATTCAAACCCAAACAAAGAACCATAATGTAAAGCATACAAGTCAGACAATGAAAGAAAATAAATTTGATCTATCCCTAAGGTAACCCCACTTTTAGAATTTTCCCCAGCAGAGTCGACAGTTCTGTGATACAGTGGGAGAACTGACTTGGGTGTTTTGTATTTGATCGCAAATGTTGCGATTAGCAAAAGTCGCCACCGACTTTTCTTTTATCCAAAAGGAAAGGTGAAAAAGCACGGGAAAGGCCTTTGTGATTGTTTCTTGAGTTTGGGGGGTAGATTATGAAAAGGGGAGGTATTAGCACCCTTTTCATCTATGGTTTTCCATGGGCTCTTAGTTACTTGCTAGATCACTTGCTTTTGTTTGAAATTGTGCTTTGTGTGGTTTTTGAAAGTATTTTGTAAAGAGGCCATTGTTTAGGCAATCTTTGTAATAATTCTTGTTTGTAAGAATGTATACAAAGACGTTGATCTTTTGAAAAATGTTTTCAAGTTTTGCAAGATGTTTTTGAAAGTGTAGGTGTTTGTTTTGAAAATAGCAAGGATGTTTGTTTGAAATTGAGCGAGTAATTAGGAGCATTCTACCTACTCAAATGTCTTTCTTATTCATTTCCTTTTCCTTTGACATTGTTGTCTTACCATTGACTTGGTAAGCAACCTTATCTTTGGATGTAAGCGGGACGGGCGTGGGTCATCGTATAACAATGATTAACAATGTTGCAAGGTATCTTAGCATTCTTTTGGAGGGACTAAGATCATTTATAAGGAAACCTAGATAGCATCATCGAGGGACTATGATCTTGTATTTGCTTGTTTTTGCTAAGATACCTCACATGCGTAATATGGCCATTTTGTATAAGGCATCCAAGTGGTATAACCCTAGGGATGTTTGTGTGCAAGTGCATCACTTTCATGCTTTTTTTGTCTTGAATTAGGGTTTTCTAGAGATTGGTTTTAGTCTTTCCATACAAACCCTAATTACCAGCATGCTATATAAAAGCGATAAATTGTGAAATTTAAAGTTACTACGCTATTACAACATTTATGGGGAGAGGGTGTACAATTTGTAAATGAGGATTGCAAGAATTTAAACATAACTAGTCTATTACAACCATATCGAATTGGTACAAAATATACAAGGAATAAAATAAATACAAAGTAATAAAATGAATGAATTGTACAAAAATGCAAAAAAATGTAAAGGGAATGTATTTTTGTTTGGTTTTCATGAAAAATAGATTTTGCCTTAACCTAATTAAATAAAGAAAATAATTAATTAAGTTTGAATTTATTAAGAAAAGATTTTAAAAGAAAACCTAGTTCTATTAATTAATCAAAAGAAAATAAATTCAAGAAAAGTATTTTGGTATTTTTATCTTAAAGATATTTAAAGCATTATAAAATATTTTTAGTCTTTTTTTATATTAAAATAATGTATTTTAAATGATGTAAAAATAAATAAATAAACATAATATTAATTAATTTTACAAGGTTTACTTAATAAATAAATAAAGTATAATAAAATAAAAAATATTTTTGTAGGAAAATAAAATAAAATAAGTCAAAATATAAATATGTCATCTCTTTTTTTTTGTATTTTATGATTTTTGGTATTTAGAAAATTATATTTAAGAAAAGAAAAATGAGATAAATAAATAAATAATAAAACTTGGGCCAGGGGGTACCAAGAGGAAATAGGGAGGTCAGTCAGCAAAAAATAATAAATAAAAAAAAATAAGCCAGACCCAAAGAGGCCCAGCGCCCTACAAACCAAAAAGTCAAAATTGTAAAAATATGAAAAAATGAAAAGGGTACCACTGGGGCTCGAACCTAGGTCTCATAGGTTACAGACGCGCGCTTCTACCACTGGGGTGGCTATACATCCGTTAATACAAATGAAACAATAAATATGTAAGGAAAAACGTGTTTTGAAGACATCATCTTCAACCTTCATCCAGACCAACTGTAACTTGCTTATTTCTCATCAAAAATGAAAGCTGTAAACATGAAACTTGTAGAAAATTTTCTCATGATTCCAGAAATGTAAAGTATTAAAACTATAGATTAAAGATAAGCAAGAATTTTAATGGCCCTAATCTGAACCCTAAAAATTTCAGAAATTTCAGTTTCAAAATTCTCTAAGGTCAAGCAAAATTAATGGAAACTAAGGACATGGTTAGCTTCAGAGCAATGATATCTACATGTTGTATTCACAAATAAACTATTGATGATGCCTGTATGAAGAGTTACAAGTTGATAAAGCTTACCTCAAAACTAGAAATCATGTTTGGAGTTTGAGCTTGTTTCAAGTGATGGTAATGATCAGCTTAACTTCCTTGAGGTCCTAAGAAGCTAATGCAATGGTTTGCTCAAGTTGAGAGTGGCTGAAATGGCTTGGAGAAGTCAAGTTGCAGACTTTGTTTTTTGGTTATGGAAGTTATGGAAAATGGTGTTACAGTTCTAGAATAAGGATAGGGATGAGTTGTATTTGATGTAAGGAAGCTTTATAAACTAAAAGGCCAAGAAACGCACGAGGGAAATGGGAGTTTGATGTTCAAGGTCAGAAACTGTGCAACAATGGAGTTTTTGGGAAATTTCTGATTTGAGAGAGTTTTTGTGTATTTTAGGGTGCTCAAGCTCGTGTCCTAGCTCACAATTAGTGACTCTATTTATAAGCAACAAGTTTGGAGTGCTCTAGTTGATCAGAATTCAAATTTACATGTTTAATTTAAACATGTGATTTTTTTGACAAAACAAGTTTACATGCCTTGTGTACTTGCTAAGATAGAGTTGTTATGCTTTAAATAAGCTTGCTTATGACTTTGTGGATGGTGTGTGATCAGAGGGAACAAGTTAGAGGCTCAATGTGAACTTTATGCAAAAAGCTTGCTTTACAAGAATGGCATTGTAAACTTTGTGCCATAAATGGAAATGCAACTTAGACAATAGCTCAATTGCTTGGATCAAAGCCCTAACAGTGGTGTAAACTTTTAATTATGGAGTTACAAACAAGTTTGAGGCATGCAAAGCAAATATTGTGAAGCCTAGCATGGATTTGGTTCATGTGTTCATCAAAAATGACTTGTAATTCAAGTGACAAAACCCTAACTTCATCTCTTCGATTCTCCCTCCTCAAGAATGAGCTCAAGGAGTTCTTGGACATTTTGGAAAGCTTGAAATGTTCTCTACAATCCATCTTTGAATTGCTTTTGATGATTCCCCTTGGAAATATATGAAAAAGTTCCATTAATTTAGGTCAAAATCCTGACTAAATTTGGGCAAATTTTCACTAAGTGTTTAGTTTCATGACCACATGTTCATAAAATTATAACTTGAGATCCAAGAATTTTTGTAAGGAGTTGTGTAAAGAAAAGTTGTAGATTTCATGGAGATCTACAACTTTCATGTTGTAAGTTTCTCTTGAATCATCTTGCATCATGGTGAAAATTTGGCTCAAAGTTATGAAAAAATATGAAATTTCCAACACTTAGAAAAATTTCTAAGCTTAGAAATTTTGACTTTTCAAAATGAAATCTTGAATTTTTGATTTCTTGATGAATAAGTTTCATATTTTTACACGTTTTGATGAATTATGATCTTTGGCACTTGAATTTGACCAAAAAGACAAAGTTTGACTTTTGATCAGTTGACTGAAAAATTCATCTGTCAATCTAATGGACTTGCAATGTTTTGAACCATATCATTAGTTTAAAATGATGCAATTGTAATCTTTAGATCATGCCTTAAACCAATTGATCATTTTCTAAGTCAAAAATCAGAAATTTCCCTTTTCTCAGTCAAAACCCTAATTTTGACCATTTTGCCCTTTTAGAGATTTGATCAAATTTCTTGAGGAATTATGGTCCAAACTTGATCAAATGATGCATATGAGTTTAAAATGTTGATATGGAACAAAAATTAAGAAGTTTGACTATAAATTGGCCATAGTTGACTTTTCCCCCAATACAACTGATTTTTAGGTCAACTACTCAATTGACTGAGTAAAAATGTGATCCAAGGCTTGAAACTTGACATGAGTGATTTCGGGGGTCCATAATGATCCATGAAAGTCATATGGGGAATTAGAAGTTCAAAAATCCATGTGCAATCTCAAACCCTAATTTTGGTCATCAGTGCTTAAGGAGGTGTCTTGAGCTGGTCAAACCCTAGTGCAGTCTTGGGTCAAGGGACATCTTGTGAGCAAATTATTGATAAGTGAGAGGGAAAATTTTGGGGTACAACAGATACCCATTGGGATATTTTCAATAGACTCATGTTGTTTTTAGATGAGGGTTAACCATTGTATTTTGACTTTCCTCAACCTTTTGATGGATAACCATTGTTGTATCCTTGGATGCACACTCTTGATGAGTCCTGAATGCTTGATCAAATTAAATGAACATTATCCTCCCCAGGGTTAAATGAGGGTTTTTTCTGAATAGAAAAGAAACTCCTACTTCGAAGGCTCTGCGGGGTTAACGAGGGTCAATCTCCCTTATATCTCCAATGTTTAGGAATAGAAACAAGGCATGTACATCGTCAGAATGGTCTTATTCAAAAGCATACCAACCAGATATTTTTTGCGGTTTTAGATTATCGTCATCCTCCCTCCAATCTTTACCTAAGCATAAGACTTGAAAACTTGGCATCAATATGCAAGTAAATCATTTAAAGAGTGATAACGAATGGATGAATGAAAATGAAAGGAACACTTCAAGACAAGCATACTTATTTCATTAAGACTTTCATTCAAAAATAGATAAGTTTCTACATGCAAGCAATGTTTAAACAAACAAGAAAGAATGAAAATGAAAATGCAATAAAGAAACCAATGATTACCCTCGTTAAGGAGACTTGACTCTGTATGGACTTCTTGATTCTGACAACTTTCTGTAGACTTTATGCTAGAATGAACGAGAGAATTCACCTTCTGATATGACGTGAACACAACAGTCTCTGGATTGATTCTATCTTGGACTTTGTCTCTGGATGACATACCATCTTCAATCGAATGGCTAGGTTCCCCAGAATAATATGCATAGAAGATTTTTTTAGGAGGGTGAATGAATGCTTTACCAAGCGAATCGGTATAAACTGCATCACTAAGAATATTATGCCATAAAGAAACAATACAATTCATCTTCTATTAGAACAACAGAGACATACAACTCGTGAGAAAGATCCTGGCAGTCAACCGAATATGAATTGGACTTTTAGAATAGATGTCAGACAGGTGTTGGGCTTTATGCCTCAACCCCCTTTACAGTCTTCGATATCAAAGCCGGGTGCCCCAGAATAGGGGATACATCTAGCATGTGTATCGTGATCAGAAGAGATGTTTGTGGGAGGATGACCCCAAATATTAGAGCTGGAAATAACAGGATATAATGCATTGGGCTTATCCCAGCTGTAGCGATAAAAAATGTAGCGGGGTAAATCGGAGATCGAATTATTGATTAATTCGTCTCACAAAAGCAAGAGTCGCCACCGCACTTTATTGTTTCCAAGGGAAAAGGGGAAAGAGCGAAATAAAACCCTAAATATGCAATGTAAAATAATACTTTCTAAAAGTAATAAAGATACAAGGCGTTTTTGAAAAGATCTATGGTTCGGGGGTTGGTTATACAATGGGAAGGTATTAGCACCCAATGTATCTATAGTACTCTATAGGAACCTTTTGAAATATCTGTTTATTAAAATTGATCGTTTGATTGAAAAAAATCGTTTTGGCCGAAAAGGGGTACGGACGGGTTTTTGAAGATACGACGACCTAATGTCGAAGTTTTTGCTTAAAAGGTGTGAGTTTTGAAAAGATTGGGTGTTTGAAGGAAAATTATCCTAAGTTTTGACGAAATGCGAATGTTCGCGCGATGAAGACTTGAGGACATGAAGTCAACAAATTTATCGTTTTTCCCTTTGGATTTAAACGTAAACGAAATGAATAAGTAAATATGAAATAATTAAGCAGACAATTGAGCGGATAGTGATTAAATAACAACAGTTAAATAAATGACCAAATGGTGTAAATATGATTTTTTTTGGATTTTTGTTTAATATATGCAAAACAAGAGAATTAATTAAGAAATAGAAATGTTTTTTTAAGTTTTAATTTTTTATGTATTTTAGTATTATGATAAAATGTTATTTAAAGTTTTAAATTCTATTTTTGTGTTTTTTAGAGTTTTTATTTTAAGAGTCATTAAGTGATTAAACTAAATTAAAACTTAAAGTTATTAATCTAACTAATTAAGAAAGAATATTAAAATTACCAAATTGAACTTAAGGTTGAACTTAATAAAAAGTCAAATTATAAAATTTGTTTTAATTAAAATCCAACTCGTATTGATTAAATTCTATTAACTAACCAAATTAATAATAAACCTAAAAACTAAAGGGAAGTAAAATAAAAAAAAGGGCATCGAGATATAAAGGGGTGATGTTAATAAAAGACGTTTGGGCTGAAGGGTTTAAAGGCCCAAAACAGAAAACGGAAATAAAGGGGGGTGTACAAGGAATTCGTGGGCTTTAGGTTTTAGGAAGAAAGAGTTAAGGCCCATTTGTTCACAATCTTGTTTTCTTAGGGTTAAACTTGTTTAGTTTGTAAAAGGGGATTAGGGTAAACAGAAGTGCAGAACGGCGCTCCATCATTCTCGATTCATCTTCTTCGTCTTTTGCCTTTGCCTGAGCTTTTCTCGCCTCAATGGCCACCAGCATCCCACTTTCCTCTTCCCTCCAGCCAAACGTTAGGGGGCGACGGATTCTTACGGTACCAATTTCGTTTATTACTCATTTAGGGTTTTATTGCAAATGCATGTTGTAATCTTTGATCCACTTTGATTCTGATTTCGTTTTATTTATGGTTGTTGGAGGAATCTTTGAAAGAAAGAGAAGGAAATGTTACCTTCGGGAGATGGAGGAAGAACGGTTGGGTGCGTAGGAGGCCGGGCGGCGAGGAAAGGTGGTGCGTCGCGAGCTTGCTTCAGTGGCCGGTACTCTGGTATTTCGTTCTTATGTCCCTTCTTGCTCTTGCTAGCCTTGGTCTGCTTCACCGTTGCCTTTGAACATGCTACTGCTGGAACATTTGTTTTGATTAGCTTGATGATATAGTGCTTGAATGTTGCCTTCGTTGTATACTTTTTCTCCTCTTCCTCTTCATTATGATTCTGTTGCCTGAATGTTGCCTATGATGATGTAATTCTGAGGCTTTTGTGGGTTTGGAAAATGATTTTTATGGTTTAGCTTTGGTGGTTATGGTCGATTGCTTCAGGTTTGGCCTAGCTGGGTTTAACAGGTTGAACAGGTTTTAGGCCATATTGGTTTGAAAAGCTATGTTGGTTGTTGTTTTGGTGAGGCTATACGGTTTTATGCAGGTTGATGGAAATAGGTTGAATCTGGCTTTATGGTTTAGGCCATGATGGTTTTGATATTGGTTTATGGCGTATGTTTATGGTAGGGATGATGGTTCCTTGTTTAGGCCATGCTGTGGGTTTTTGTTTAGACAGTAGGCAGGTTTTGGCAATGCAGATAGCAGGTTTAATGGTTTTGGAAATGGTCTTTGGCCATGTTTATGGTTTTGAACGATTTTTGGTGATATTGGCTTGATGGCTCAATCAGGTTGGTGAGGTTTTTGCCAAGGTTCTGGTCTGGTTTAGGACTTTGAGAAATTCGTATATTTTTGTTGACAACAATTTTTCTGAGTTTTTAAGGCTTGGAGATAGATAGATGAATGTGTAGTGATTTTTCTTATGTTATAACAGTTTTGGCCTTCAAGTTTCCGTTGAAGGCTTTGGTATATTTTTAATATTTCTTTACTTTGGCCTCTGCACATACTGTTACATCTAGTTTGTTTTGTATCCTATTTCATGCTTTCTTCCTTCTTACTGACTGTGTTACTGCAGTTTGTCTTGTATCTATTTCCTGCCTAAGCCAAAACCTGTAAAACCACACTTCCTCCTCTCTTCTCTCTCTCAGTACATTGATACATCAAAATGATATACTGTACTTTCTTGTTCTGAAAAGGCATAGGCTGGAACATGATGAAAAATGGAATACATATTGCTTGCAAAATGGTTTTTAGACTGCACATTTCTTTTGACTTCCAATGCAACAGTGGAGCCTATTTGTTTTGGCTTCTTCTATGTGCATGGCATGTAGGTTTACGTTGGAATTTTGTTTGTCTTGCATATGCTGTTTTGAAATTATGCATGGACTTTTTGTATGCTGTGCATATTTTTTGAAATATGCATTGGACTTTAAAAAATGCAATTAATTTTAAATATGCAGTTTTGAAACTAAAAATGAATTTGTGCATGTTTTAAATTGTGCATTCATTTATGAAAATAAAAATTCCTCCCTTTTTTGTGAACCGGGAGAAATCCCGCGATTTGCAAAAAAGGGTAAACTGATTCCAGCCGTTGCTTTTAATGATGAACACTAAATAATTTTCTTCTTTTAATTATTTGTTCAATTCTAATTTTTCTTTTAATTGTTTTTGCAGGTAAAATCAAATGAGCAGACAAAAAGGCATTGGATAGAAGATTTAGAATTAGAAAACATTAGAATAGTTTTTTTATTTCATTTTAACTTTGTAAAATTATTATTGTAAATTTGTTGTAAATAAATACAGTATTTACACAATAATTGTACAATTAGAAGAAAAATGAATAAAATTCCAATATTTGCCAATTAATTCCTTCCTTCTCTCTAATTATTTATTTTATCGTTTATAATTCTTTAAATTGTATAATAATTGAAAATAAATTTCAATTACTTAAATTCAGAATAATAAACAAATAAATAAATATCGTTGATCAATTAATAGTTTCAATTATTTAATCCCTTATTCATAATTTTCTAAATTGTAATAATAAAAAATAGAATTTCAATTATTTAACTTAGAATGAAAAATAATTAAATAACCATTACTGACCAATTAATGAACCTTTTTTCAAATATTTATCATATTATTCATAAATCTTTAAATCATGTAATAACTGAAAATAAATTCCAATTATTTAAATTTAAGATAGTGAATAATAAATAAACACTGTCTGAACGATTAATATACCTCTTCTCTAATATTTATTTTATTATCTATAAATCTTTAAATTATATAACAATTGAAAACAAATTCCAATTATTTAAATTTAAGATAATAAATAATTAATAAATATTGTTTTAGCATGAATCAATTAATAAATTTAGTGTTCAGAAATAAATAGCTCTCGACTCGAAAAAGTTGTGAATTTTTAAAATCAATAGATCAAAACACTTGTAATGTAATGATGCAGATGGGAGATGGTATCTTAGGTCAAAATTTGGGGTACAACAGCTGCCCCTATTTAAGTTTCTTCTATCCGGAGATATGAAGATTAAAATCTTCGTTTCGACGAGATTGAAGGTACTTAAATACATAATTACGCAAATTTTGTCCTAAGATGTCGCCCTTATGTTTGATATGAATGCAATGATTGAATTCACAGAGAAAGATATTGTATGAAACAAGACAATGTTGGAGGAATCGAACACCAACAAAAAACAGAGACATGGATTATTCATTACTGGGGAAACAAGTTATCGACTTCGAACGACAGACTCATGACAGCGAATAAAATTGAGGGAATACGACCCCTGACCCTAACAAAGAAGGCATCTCGCATAGGCCATAAAACAGATTATTGACCCAAAATAACGGTGAGTTCGCAACTCAAGGTCAATGATAGACAGAGAGTATCAAATTGCTGATAACTGATTACCAACTTCTGAAGGTAATGATTCATGATAAACTTCTCTGCAATATTTCCGGAGATATGCTCATTAATGCTGATATAATAATATTGTAGATACGCAAGTTGTTCAAATAAAGAAACTGCCACTTGCTGTCGTCCAAAGAAAATACCAATAACATACAAGCTGCTCAAATAAAGAGGCTGCCACTTGCTGTCGTCCAAAGAAAATACCGATAACATACAAGCTGCTCAAATAATAAGGCTGCCACTTGCTGTCGTCCAAAGAAAATACCGATAACGTACAAGCTGCTCAAATAAAGAGGCTGCCACTTGCTGTCGTCCAAAGAAAATACCGATAACGTACAAGCTGCTCAAATAAAGAGGCTGCCACTTGCTGTCGTCCAAAGAAAATACCGATAACGTACAAGCTGCTCAAATAAAGAGGCTGCCACTTGCTGTCGTCCAAAGAAAATACCGATAACGTACAAGCTGCTCAAATAAAGAGGCTGCCACTTACTGTTTTCCACGAGATAAAATGACGTACAAGTTGCTCGTGAGGAGCTGCCGCTTGTCGTTTTCCAAAAAATATAACAACACACAAGTTGCTCGTGAAGAGCTGCCGCTTGTCGTGTTCCACAAGATAATAACGCACAAGTTGCTCGTGAAGAGTTTCCGCTTGTCGTTTCCTGAAAATAATAATAACGCACAAGTTGCTCGTGAAGAGCTGCCGCTTGTCGTTTCCTGAAAATAATAATAACGCACAAGTTGCTCGTGAAGAGCTGCCGCTTGTCGTTTCCTGAAAATAATAATAACGCACAAGTTGCTCGTGACGAGCTACCGCTTGTCGTTTTCCAAGAAAATATAACAACACACAAGTTGCTCGTGAAGAGCTGCCGCTTGTCGTGTTCCACAAGATAATAACGCACAAGTTGCTCGTGAAGAGCTTCCGCTTGTCGTTTCCTGAAAATAATAATAACGCACAAGTTGCTCGTGAAGAGCTGCCGCTTGTCGTTTTCCAAGAATAACTCAGAAGGAACTTGCGATGACACTGGCAGAGAAATAAATCTTCGTCAAAGAGAATCATGAATCAATCCTTCCCGAGGAGATCACATACTTAAATGTGCAAAATAAATGCACCAGTCGTCTAGGTCGCAAACTCACTGGGAAAAATCAAAGAGATAGCCTATACAAGAGGCAACAACTTCATCCAGGAATAAACCAGAGAGAAGACAGTCAAACAAGACTCTACCCAATGAAAAAGTAATTCGATTGGGGATTCATCCTATCCAGAAATGGACAAGGTAAGCTGAATCAAAAATCATCCACGAGGATTAGCTTAGTCGGGGAATTTAGAAAGGAAGCACATTTTCTGCCTAAGCTAACCTTCTACTTGGAAAGAAACATGTACATTATTTGAATAAACAAAGTACAACCCCAAAATCAACGACAAATGTGAATACGCATGCTGATATGAGTGTAAATGAGTAAATGAATGTTATGCTGACAAAACAGACAGATGGAATATCTTGAAGATAATAAGATGTCACAGCATAATAGATACTCGGCCAATATTGAAAAAGACGGAAGATGACTGGAATTGGAACCTCAAAGCAACGTCGGAGCGTAACACGCCACAAAGGCTTAAATCTTCTGAGGAGAAAAGTATCCAAATCCAAACTTACAATACCAATAGACCACTGGCATGAGACGAAGCGTACCGCACTTCAAAATCTTCCGAACAAAGATAGCCAAAACAACACTTAATTGGAACAAATGGGGAGTCACCAAACTTAGCACCACCAGAACCAAGAGTGTACACAACCAACACTTCATGACGATTTTGAAAGGAAACATGCTCAACATGCAAGGATAAATTACTGTACTGTTTTGCATTTCATGGCTTGACCATCCTTGGAACAAACTGTTAATATTCCTTTCGTTATTCACGACACATTTTAAAAATAAGAATACTTTAAGTAAATTTGTTTCAAGTATTTCCGTAAAAATTAAAATTTTGCCCACAAATGATAAATGCTCAAATTTCATTAATAAGATGGTAGTTCGCTAACAACGCGACTCCAACGATTTACAAAAGTGTGGGAAATAGTACATGAAAGAAAAAGGTTACACAAAAACAATGATCGCTATTCTCCCTAACAACTTCGAATTCCAAAACGGGCTCAAATGCCAAGACTGGTCTAACCAAAAGCTTGCCTAAGCGAAATACTTCTTGACTGCATTGGCGTTCATGGGACGCGGGAGCTCGTCACCGTCCATATTGGTGAGAATCAAAGCACCTCCAGAGAAGACTTTCTTAACGACATACGGTCCTTCATAATTCGGAGCCCACTTGCCCCTGGAATCAGGTTGGAAAGATAATATCTTCTTGAGCACAAGGTCACCTTCTCTGAACTCGCGCGGTCGAACCTTCTTATCAAAAGCCTTCTTCATTCTCTGCTGATATAATTGACCGTGACACAACGCTGTCAATCTCTTTTCTTCGATTAAATTTAACTGATCATACCTACTTTGACACCATTCGGCCTCAAAAAGTTTAGCTTCCATCAACACTCTCAGAGACAGAATCTCAACCTCCACGGGGAGTACTGCTTCCATACCATAAACCAGGGAAAATGGAGTTGCACCTGTTGAAGTTCGAACTGAAGTACGGTAACCATGTAAAGCAAACGGAAGCATTTCATGCCAATCCTTATAAGTCACCACCATCTTTTGGACAATCTTCTTGATATTCTTGTTAGCAGCTTCAACAGCCCCATTCATCTTCGGTCTGTAAGGAGAAGAATTATGATGTTCGATTTTGAACTCTTCACAAAGCTCTCTCATCATCTTGTTATTCAAATTCGAACCATTATCAGTGATGATCTTGCTCGGGATACCGTATCGACAAATGATCTGATTCTTGATAAATCTGACTACCACCTGTCTAGTTACATTAGCATAAGATGTTGCTTCCACCCATTTAGTAAAATAATCGATCGCTACCAAGATGAAACGATGACCATTTGAAGCTTTGGGTTCAATCATCCTAATCATATCAATGCCCCACATAGAGAAAGGCCAAGGTGAAGATATAACATTGAGGAGAGTCGGTGGCACATGCATCTTGTCCGCATAAATCTGGCATTTATGACACTTCTTCACATATTTGCAGCAATCAGATTCCATTGTCATCCAATAGTAACCAGCTCTCAACATCTTTCTAGCCATTGCATGTTCGTTGGCATGAGTGCCAAAGGATCCTTCGTGTACTTCTTGCATCAGCATGTCTGCTTCACGTCTGTCCACACATCTGAGCAAGGCCAGGTCATAATTCCTCTTATACAAAACTTCCTCATTGAGGAAGAAACTGCTTGCCAATCTTCTCAACGTCTTCCTATCCTTATTGGATGCCCCAAGCGGGTACTCTTGAGTTTGGAGAACACGTTTAATGTCATAGAACCACGGTTTGTCGTCGGTAATCTCTTCTACGGAGAACACATGCGCAGGTCTATCAAGGCGCATAACTCGGATTGTAGGCACATCGTTCCAACCATTCACTTGAAACATTGAAGACAAAGTAGCCAAAGCATCAGCCATTTGGTTCTCATCTCTAGGGATATGGTGTAATTCCACTTTGTTGAAGAAGGTTAACAATCTTCTAGCATAGTCTCTGTAAGGGATCAAACCAGGATGACGAGTCTCCCATTCTCCTTTGATTTGATTAATCACCAATGCAGAATCTCCGCAAATATCAAGAATCTTAATCCTTAGATCCACTGCTTCTTCGAGACCCATAATACATGCCTCATATTCCGCCATGTTGTTCGTGCAGTCAAACTTTAGTCTCGCCGTGAACGGGATATGAGTACCTCGGGGAGTGACGATGATTGCCCAATTCCATTTCCATAGGAATTCACATCTCCGTCAAATATTAAACCCCAACGGGATTCAGGATCAGGTCCTTCTTCAGGTAACGGCTCTTCACAATCTTTAGCTTTCAAGTACATGACATCTTCATCTGGGAAATCAAACTTGATGGATTGATAATCGTCAATTGGTTGGTGAGCCAAATGATCGGCTAAAATACTTCCTTTGATTGCTTTCTGAGTGTGATACTCAATGTCATATTCAGATAACAACATCTGCCAACGGGCTATTCTTCCAGATAAGGCGGGCTTCTCAAAGATATACTTGATCGGGTCCATTTTGGAGATCAACCAAGTAGTGTGATTAATCATATACTGGCGCAGACGGCGAGCAGCCCAAGCTAAAGCACAACAGGTTTTATCAAGCAATGAGTATCGAGACTCACAGTCTGTGAATTTCTTACTCAGATAATATATGGCATGTTCCTTTCTTCCAGTCTCATCTTGCTGACCAAGCACACATCCCATGGAATCTTCCAGTATAGTCAGGTACATAATCAAAGGTCTTCCTTCCACGGGAGGAATCAAAATGGGAGGTTCAAGCAAATATTCTTTGATGCTGTCAAAAGCTCTCTGACAATCTTCTGTCCACACACATCCTTGGTTCTTTCGGAGAAGCTTGAAAATCGGCCCACAGGTAGCAGTCATATGAGATATAAATCTAGAAATGTAGTTCAGTCTCCCAAGGAATCCTCTTACTTGTTTTTCCGTCTTGGGAGCGGGCATCTCCCGAATGGCTTTGACTTTATCAGGATCTACTTCAATACCTTTCTGACTAACAATGAAACCCAGGAGTCTTCCAGAACGAACACCAAAAGTGCATTTGTTGGGATTCAGACGGAGTTTGTACTTTCTCAAATGCTGGAATAACTTCAACAAATGTTCCAAGTGATCCTCCTCAGTCTGCGATTTGGCAATCATGTCATCCACATACACTTCGATCTCCTTATGCATCATGTCATGGAACAAAGCAGTCATGGCTCTTTGGTATGTTGCACCAGCATTCCTCAAACCAAACGGCATAACTCGATAACAGAAAGTTCCCCAAGGTGTAATGAAAGCGGTCTTCTCCATATCTTCCGGTGCCATCTTGATTTGGTTGTAACCAGAGAAACCATCCATGAAAGAAAAGACTTTGAACTTGGCGGTACTGTCGACCAATACGTCAATATGAGGTAATGGGAAGTCATCCTTCGGACTAGCTCTATTCAGATCTCTGTAGTCTACACACATCCGAACCTTGCCATCTTTCTTAGCAACAGGCACTATGTTGGCTAACCACTGAGGATAGACCGATGTAACAAGGAAACCTGCATTAATCTGCTTCTGAACTTCATCTTTGATCTTGTCAGCCATATCAGGACGAGTCCTTCTCAACTTCTGCTTGATAGGCGGACATTTAGGTCTCAACGGTAAACGATGCTCCACAATGTCATTGTCCAAACCTGGCATATCTTGGTAGGACCAAGCAAACACATCAACATACTCTTTGAGAAGCTCCAACATCTTCTCCTTAACTTCCGGGATAAGCAGTGCTCCGACTTTGAATTCCTTTCTATCCTCTTCATCACCCAAGTTGACCAACTCTAAAGGTTCTTCAAATGGTTGAATGACCTTCTCATCATGTTCAAGCAAACGGGAAATCTCAACAGGAATCTCTTCGTCATCCTCTTCTTCGGCTCTGAACACAGGGAATTCAAAGTTGGGAGAGGGCATAGGATCATTGTTTTTGATGGTTAAGTCATGGATTAATCTGCACATATGATTATGCTTTATTTTAGAAATCGATTTGTGAAAATAAAACAAAAGGTTATTAATTAATTTTCAATACTATTTCCCCGAAAAAGTGAAAAATAAAACAGTAGTGGACAAAATAACGTTTTTATTCATTAAAGGGAAATATTTGAAACAAGGAGCCCAAACATTTCTCTTTTGCCTTGGGCAGAGCAAAAGGAATTATTTTCATAGCCCGACATAAAATACTTTTCGCCTTGGGCAGAGCGAATTTTTTCAAAGAAAAACAAACAAAACATTACTCGGAAATGTGCATATCAATAGGAACATCAACAGCTATCCAGTTTTGGCAAGCCAATCCAGGCGTCACAAAAACGGGCAAATCTTCCTCGGAATCATCTTCTATGATAGCATCAACCTCAGGATGTATAAACCCTGCACTTCGGAAAACCTCTTGAATCGGACGGACAACCACCTCTTTCTTGACTCTTGCAGACAATGGATGAAAACCCAGACCTTCCCCAGACTTGTTCTCGGGCAAAGTCAACACCTGGCCCCATCCTTCGGCCGAACCACTTTCCACCACTCGCCGCGCATCCTCAAAAGAAGAGATGGATGCCCCTTGCTTCTTCACTCCACTCTTAGCAACAGATAGACCCTGGAACTGGGTCCCAACATCCTCGTCAGCATCAATAAAAGAAAATGATGATAAATGGCTTACCACCATAGCCTGCTCTCCCCCAATCATCACTAGCTTCCCATGCCTTACAAACTTTAGTCTCTGATGGAGCGTATAGGTGACTGCCCCTGCATCATGGATCCATGGACGACCCAATAAGCAACTGTAGGCAACACGAATATCCATCACTTGGAAAGTGATCTGAAAAGTATGGGGACCAATCACTATAGGAAGATCCACTTCACCAATGATTGTCTTCCTAGAACCATCAAACGCTTTAACAATTACTCCACTAGGTCTCATGGGAGCACCTGGATATGAGAGCCGAGATAACGTAGTCTTGGGCATCACATTCAACGACGAACCTGTATCCACCAACACACTTGATAAGGTATCATTTCCGCAACTTACTGAGATATGCAAAGCCATATTATGGTTTCTCCCCTCCTCCGGGAGTTCCTCATCACTGAAACCAAGATTGTTACACGAAGTAATATTTCCTACAATCCCGTCAAACTGGTCAACCGTCACATCATGATCCACGAACGCCTGGTCCAAGACCTTCATCAAAGCTTCTCTATGGGCGCCAGAATCTCTCAGTAAAGCAAGCAAGGAAATCTTGGAAGGAGTTTGCAAAAGTTGGTCCACAATCTTATATTCACTTCTCTTGATAAGCTTCAGAATCTCATCATCCTCAGGGTGAGGGATAGGTTCACGGGATCGGCCTATCTCAACCCTTGGTTCAACATTTCTTACTGGGATCTCCGCCGGTATAGGCCTCCTAACTTGAACTTCTGGTCTCTTCAAAGGTACTGCTGCAAAAACACGTCCACTTCTCGTAACTCTGCTCACATCAGCAATGTTAACAAAAGACGGTCTCGTTGGTATGGGGACTTCTACCCCATTCTCAATCATTGTGGCATTATACTTATACGGTACAGCTTGGTCTGAATTGTAAGGCACAGGACCAGGTGGGTAAATAATCAAAGGATCAACAGGTACAGTCTGACTGTCGTAAGCGATCTCTATTGATTCAGGCAAATTGAATTGTGGTATGATAACATTCACTTCATCCTCCGGATTTTTGTCATACGTAATAGTGATAACTCTCTGGTCTAGTAACTTCTGAATATCCTCCTTCACAATAGGACAATCAACCTCTCTTGAACAAAACTCACAAACATCATAATCATGCTGGTTCCTAACAAAGGCAAGTCTTCTCAAACTCTGATGTAACCTGATCAACGACTCTCTTATATGTTCAACTTGAAAAACTCGAAACTTCCCCGGACAACCTTCCACCATATTCACTGAAGCTGCCCCGTGTCGACGCAAAGGATTATCTCTCACATTTGGATTGACGTCCTTAAACGACAAGATACCATTCTTAATCAATCTCTGCACGTCCGCCTTCAAAGCAAAACAATTCTCAAGGTTGTGCCCCGGCGACCCTTGATGATATTCACAAAACTGATCCGCCTTGTACCACGGAGAAGTACTATTTGGTGCGACAGGAGGAGGCTTTGTAGTTATGAGATTCTTTCTGATAAGAGCAGGGAACAATTCAGTATAAGTCATAGGAATGGCATCGAACTGCGGTTTTCTAGGTGAACGGTTTTGATTGTTGAATGGATAAGCCTGTTGTCGAGGCTGCTGCTGAAATGGTCGTTGTTGAGTTGGTGGGGTTTGATGAGCTGGGGTCATCAAAGCTGGGCGGACAGCCGGAGTGACTGCCGCAATGTGAGAGTAACCTCTCCTAGGTCTACCTGGGAACAAAGCACTGACATCCTGCTCTTTTCTTTTCGGGAAAACACTTCCAAACTTCTTAGTACTGCTAGACGGACTTCCTTCTTTAACCAAACGCCCTTCACGAATCCCTTCCTCTAACCGCATGCCCATGCTTACCATTTTGGTGAAGTCACTGGGTGCGCTGGCTATCATCCTTTCATAGTAAAAGGAACCTAAAGTCTTCAAAAATATCTTAGTCATCTCTTTCTCCTCAAGAGGTGGATAGATTTGAGCAGCAATTTCACGCCACCTCTGGGCGTACTCCTTAAAAGATTCCCGGTCTCTCTGCGACATCGCCCGGAGTTGATCCCGGTCCGGTGCCATGTCAATGTTATACTTGTACTGATGGACAAAGGCTTCGCTAAGGTCGTTGAAGTTGCGGATTCGAATGCTGTCTAAACCCATATACCACTTTAGAGCAGCACCCGTCAGACTATCTTGAAAATAGTGAATCAATAAGTCATGATCATCAGAATACGTAGACATCTTTCTCACGTACATTGTCAAATGGCTTCTAGGACACGAATCACCCTTATATCTTTCAAAGTCTGGCACTTTGAATTTTGCTGGAATCTTGACATTCGGAACTAAACAAAGGTCATGTGTGTTCTTCCCAAACAAATCCTTCCCTTTCAATGCTCTAAGCTCCTTCTGCATTTCTTGCAACTGGTCCTGAAATTCTTCCATTCTATCAAAAAGACCCAAACTTTCAGCTGGCTCGGCAGGATAAGTAGGTTCATTCAAGTACGGCACGGAGTGGACCATAGGAGCAACGGTTGTCATAATCGGTTGCGGAAAAGGTGTCACAGACGGAATTACTAGCGGCATGGCAGTTGTCTCTGGTTGAGGAAGAGACAAAGCAGGTTGAAACAAAGGTTGTACGGCAGGCTGATACCCCTCTGGCACAAAGTTGTAAGGCATTCCCCACGGAAAGCCTTTCGGCATCTGATGCTGAATCGGAGAGTTGATTTGAGTCACGGATGTAGGAACGGCGACAACCTCGAAAACCATTGGAGTTGAAATCTGAATCTCGGCAGCTGTAGTCGATGGCTGATTCTGAACAGCCACCAAACTTTCCACTAACGCAGTCAACTTTTCCATCTCGATACGAAGTGTAGCAACTTCCCCACGAAGCTCATGATTTTCCTGTTCCAAATCTTCCATTTTCCTCTGACGATTGGCTCGAGTGTCGTATCAGTGAGACAGCTTGACAACATTTTGAGTGGAAAAAGAACAAGGATAAGACTCTAGAAAACATGTGAAGTGGAATGTGGAATGATGCATGATGTGCGATGCAAATGATGATTCATTTTAAAAGTTTTTCAAAGATGTTGATGAATGCATGAATGAATGATAATGCAACAGTCACACACAAGCTTGCAAACATGGGGTTCAAAGGTTCAACATTTCAGCATGGAGTCGAGGGTAAAGCCCACCCAAAGGTATGTACTAACGGTTCAATCACACCTGTAAGACAATGTTCTAAGAGTTCCCAGAGTCTACATTCCTCCTTTGGATATTACCAACGTCTTGATTACTCAATAATTAGCAATATTCTCAAGAGAAACTCGTCCGAGCGTAGCATCGTGTAACAACTACTTCCGAATTACTCTGTTATAGTCTCTGCGCTACACCTAAAAAGTCCAAGATGGGTTAGGGTTCTACAGTCCTCAACTTCTCGGGCTCCTAGGTCAAAATTAATAATGTCTTCCCGATTACTCGGTAAACAAATATTAAGTTCAAGAGGGCCTTCCATTGAGTGGGGGATCTCATGCCTCCTTCTTCGGGATTACTCCCTCAAAGTTAACATGACTATACCGCCCGTCCTATTCCTTAAGTGTTACTTAATCCGGGTATAGGATTCGTCCTTTGCAAAAACCCAAACACCCCAATTTAAACACATAATCAAACATATCAAATAATAATAAAACAAATAAGACAAATTAGGCTTAACCCACTTAGGGATGGACCAGCAAGAGGTCAATCTGTCCCCAGCAGAGTCGCCAATTCTGTAGCGATAAAAAATGTAGCGGGGTAAATCGGAGATCGAATTATTGATTAATTCGTCTCACAAAAGCAAGAGTCGCCACCGCGCTTTATTGTTTCCAAGGGAAAAGGGGAAAGAGTGAAATAAAACCCTAGATATGCAATGTAAAATAATACTTTCTAAAAGTAATAAAGATACAAGGCGTTTTTGAAAAGATCTATGGTTCGGGGATTGGTTATACAATGGGAAGGTATTAGCACCCAATGTATCTATAGTACTCTATAGGAACCTTTTGAAATATCTGTTTATTAAAATTGATCGTTTGATTGAAAATAAATCGTTTTGGCCGAAAAGGGGTACGGACGGGTTTTTGAAGATACGACGACCTAATGTCGAAGTTTTTGCTTAAAAGGTGTGAGTTTTGAAAAGATTGGGTGTTTGAAGGAAAATTATCCTAAG
Source organism: Vicia faba (assembly GCA_948472305.1). Taxonomy (NCBI): domain Eukaryota; kingdom Viridiplantae; phylum Streptophyta; class Magnoliopsida; order Fabales; family Fabaceae; genus Vicia; species Vicia faba. Next base: position 216,903,918 of record OX451735.1, on the reverse strand, counting down.
TTTTGACGAAATGCGAATGTTCGCGCGATGAAGACTTGAGGACATGAAGTCAACAAATTTATCGTTTTTCCCTTTGGATTTAAACATAAACGAAATGAATAAGTAAATATGAAATAATTAAGCAGACAATTGAGCGGATAGTGATTAAATAACAACAGTTAAATAAATGACCAAATGGTGTAAATATGAATTTTTTTGGATTTTTGTTTAATATATGCAAAACAAGAGAATTAATTAAGAAATAGAAATGTTTTTTTAAGTTTTAATTTTTTATGTATTTTAGTATTATGATAAAATGTTATTTAAAGTTTTAAATTCTATTTTTGTGTTTTTTAGAGTTTTTATTTTAAGAGTCATTAAGTGATTAAACTAAATTAAAACTTAAAGTTATTAATCTAACTAATTAAGAAAGAATATTAAAATTACCAAATTGAACTTAAGGTTGAACTTAATAAAAAGTCAAATTATAAAATTTGTTTTAATTAAAATCCAACTCTTATTGATTAAATTCTATTAACTAACCAAATTAATAATAAACCTAAAAACTAAAGGGAAGTAAAATAAAAAAAGGGCATCGAGATATAAAGGGGTGGTGTTAATAAAAGACGTTTGGGCTGAAGGGTTTAAAGGCCCAAAACAGAAAACGGAAATAAAGGGGGGTGTACAAGGAATTCGTGGGCTTTAGGTTTTAGGAAGAAAGAGTTAAGGCCCATTTGTTCACAATCTTGTTTTCTTAGGGTTAAACTTGTTTAGTTTGTAAAAGGGGATTAGGGTAAACAGAAGTGCAGAACGGTGCTCCATCATTCTCGATTCATCTTCTTCGTCTTTTGCCTTTGCCTGAGCTTTTCTCGCCTCAATGGCCACCAGCATCCCACTTTCCTCTTCCCTCCAGCCAAACGTTAGGGGGCGACGGATTCTTATGGTACCAATTTCGTTTATTACTCGTTTAGGGTTTTATTGCAAATGCATGTTGTAATCTTTGATCCACTTTGATTCTGATTTCGTTTTATTTATGGTTGTTGGAGGAATCTTTGAAAGAAAGAGAAGGAAATGTTACCTTCGGGAGATGGAGGAAGAACGGTTGGGTGCGTAGGAGGCCGGGCGGCGAGGAAAGGTGGTGCGTCGCGAGCTTGCTTCAGTGGCCGGTACTCTGGTATTTTGTTCTTATGTCCCTTCTTGCTCTTGCTAGCCTTGGTCTGCTTCACCGTTGCCTTTGAACATGCTACTGCTGGAACATTTGTTTTGATTAGCTTGATAATATAGTGCTTGAATGCTGCCTTCGTTGTATACTTTTTCTCCTCTTCCTCTTCACTATGATTCTGTTGCCTGAATGTTGCCTATGATGATGTAATTCTGAGGCTTTTGTGGGTTTGGAAAATGATTTTTATGGTTTAGCTTTGGTGGTTATGGTCGATTGCTTCAGGTTTGGCGTAGCTGGGTTTAACAGGTTGAACAGGTTTTAGGCCATATTGGTTTGAAAAGCTATGTTGGTTGTTGTTTTGGTGAGGCTATACGGTTTTATGCAGGTTGATGGAAATAGGTTGAATCTGGCTTTATGGTTTAGGCCATGATGGTTTTGATATTGGTTTATGGCGTATGTTTATGGTAGGGATGATGGTTCCTTATTTAGGCCATGCTGTGGGTTTTTGTTTAGACAGTAGGCAGGTTTTGGCAATGCAGATAGCAGGTTTAATGGTTTTGGAAATGGTCTTTGGCCATGTTTATGGTTTTGAACGATTTTTGGTGATATTGGCTTGATGGCTCAATCAGGTTGGTGAGGTTTTTGCCAAGGTTCTGGTCTGGTTTAGGACTTTGAGAAATTCGTATATTTTTGTTGACAACAATTTTTGAGTTTTTAAGGCTTGGAGATAGATAGATGAATGTGTAGTGATTTTTCTTATGTTATAACAGTTTTGGCCTTCAGGTTTCCGTTGAAGGCTTTGGTATATTTTTAATATTTCTTTACTTTGGCCTCTGCACATACTGTTACATCTAGTTTGTTTTGTATCCTATTTCATGCTTTCTGCCTTCTTACTGACTGTGTTACTGCAGTTTGTCTTGTATCTATTTCCTGCCTAAGCCAAAACCTGTAAAACCACACTTCCTCCTCTCTTCTCTCTCTCTCAGTATATTGATACATCAAAATGATATACTGTACTTTCTTGTTCTGAAAAGGCATAGGCTGGAACATGATGAAAAATGGAATACATATTGCTTGCAAAATGGTTTTTAGACTGCACATTTCTTTTGACTTCCAATGCAACAGTGGAGCCTATTTGTTTTGGCTTCTTCTATGTGCATGGCATGTAGGTTTACATTGGAATTTTGTTTGTCTTGCATATGCTGTTTTGAAATTATGCATGGACTTTTTGTATGATGTGCATATTTTTTGAAATATGCATTGGACTTTAAAAAATGCAATTAATTTTAAATATGCAGTTTTGAAACCAAAAATGAATTTGTGCATGTTTTAAATTGTGCATTCATTTATGAAAATAAAAATTCCTCCCTTTTTTGTGAACCGGGAGAAATCCCGTGATTTGCAAAAAAGGGTAAACTGATTCCAGCCGTTGCTTTTAATGATGAACACTAAATAATTTTCTGTTTTTAATTATTTGTTCAATTCTAATTTTTCTTTTAATTGTTTTTGCAGGTAAAATCAAATGAGCAGACAAAAAGGCATTGGATAGAAGATTTAGAATTAGAAAACATTAGAATAGTTTTTTTATTTCATTTTAACTTTGTAAAATTATTATTGTAAATTCGTTGTAAATAAATACAGTATTTACACAATAATTGTACAATTAGAAGAAAAATGAATAAAATTCCAATATTTGCCAATTAATTCCTTCCTTCTCTCTAATTATCTATTTTATCGTTTATAATTCTTTAAATTGTATAATAATTGAAAATAAATTTCAATTACTTAAATTCAGAATAATAAACAAATAAATAAATATCGTTGATCAATTAATAGTTTCAATTATTTAATCCCTTATTCATAATTTTCTAAATTGTAATAATAAAAAATAGAATTTCAATTATTTAACTTAGAATGAAAAATAATTAAATAACCATTACTGACCAATTAATGAACCGTTTTTCAAATATTTATCATATTTATCATATTATTCATAAATCTTTAAATCATGTAATAACTGAAAATAAATTCCAATTATTTAAATTTAAGATAGTGAATAATAAATAAACACAGTCTGAACGATTAATATACCTCTTCTCTAATATTTATTTTATTATCTATAAATCTTTAAATTATATAACAATTGAAAACAAATTCCAATTATTTAAATTTAAGATAATAAATAATTAATAAATATTGTTTTAGCATGAATCAATTAATAAATTTAGTGTTCAGAAATAAATAGCTCTCGACTCGAAAAAGTTGTGAATTTTTAAAATCAATAGATCAAAACACTTGTAATGTAATGATGCAGATGGGAGATGGTATCTTAGGTCAAAATTTGGGGTACAACACCAGCGTGCTCAACGGGCTTCTTCTATCTTTTTTTAATAGCTTAGCCCAATGAATTCACTAGGGGAACAAAGACTGGCTATTGTCGAATAGATCTGGGAACACAAGGCTATGGAGAGTGCCCCTGATTGAATAGTCAGATGCCCCGGTATGGTAACCATATGAAGTTGGTATCATGAATGATGCATTGATATAAGATCTCATAGTAAATTGGAACCATCTTCTGGTAAGATGTTCCAAGAACTCAAGATTTTGTAGCACTCCATGGTTGAAAGCAATTCCCAAAAGGTGAGTAGAAGGGAGAACCTGTTGCGGCAGTAAGTGTAATATTGTTGACATCATCATCAGAGCTTTCATGACCTGGCTTATCTGAGTCTTCAATCAATTATCTTCCTTCTCGAAGAATTTTTAACCACGGGCCAAAGCTTGTGTGTATATCACACGGAGTTATCCCATAACTAATCTATGAGCATGTGACAGTAAGAAATCAAGTTTAAACCTCTGAGGAGAATACCTGGTCTGAATAGGAATCCCCAATATTCGAGTACCTAGTATGGATGAATGAATATGCATGGGGTGTATGAATGGATGCCAGGCTATGTTCTGTCATTTCCAAGGAATTTACATGCATTGATATTGATTTTACGCAAGTAAGGGATGTAAGAGTTTAGCACAAGACTTGCAAATACGATTCCTTGGAAATAACAGAACATGTATGTTAAGCATGTGGTTAACCATGTTATGTATGCAAAGACATGGGAAAAAGGTTCCATCATTTTGAATATGTTTTCTGCACTTCTCTGAATCATATGAATATTATCGGATCAAAGGTCCAGCACAGCTTTTGCACTTACAAGAACCAAGTACCCTGTAGATCATAAATTGTATGGGAACAAGGCTTCTGGAATACTGGATATTGTTGAGCATTTTGTGAACATGCTGAGAATACCAAGATCGAAGGCCCGAATAAACATGTCAGGAACTCAAAAAATAAATCTGAGAAGCATATGGTCACCAATAGAATATAGCATCTGAATAAGTCACCAACAGAAATCCAGAATATAACCATTAGAACCAATAGTCACTGTCTGAGCATAGTCACCATCTGAACATGAGTAACCATATGAACATAGTCACCAACTGTACATGTGATAATAATATTCCTGCCCCACTCACGGGTGAAGACTAGGTCAGGGTAAAGCAATGGTAACTCAAAAACATGGGTTCGCTTGAGAGTACTATCATCATACACCTACGTGATAATGATAGCACCTCATTAAAACCTCATATAAGCACGGACGACACAGCTGTATAGGGAAATATACATCCCCTATCCTTCGTGTTCCACTCTATTCCTAGGGTCCCTATGGTTATCACTTGGCCTGTGTATTGGGCCTTTTACCTCTTGTAACACCCACCCAACAAGAAGCAGATCCAGCACAACAATAGTATATGGAAAACTGTAAAATGCAATGCATACATATGCTCAGGTATATACAAAATGGATGAATAAATATAAAGCATAAAAATAAACACCTAAAGAAAGGAATAAGAGCTAGGAGCGAATCCGGGATGGACTAGCATTTGGTCGACGTTTCCCCAGTGAAGTCGCCAGCTGAAACAACCAGTTAAAAATCATCAAACAATGAAGTCTCCATTGAATGTCTTTTATCCCACGTGAAGGGAAAGGTAAACATCGAGAAAACCTGAGAAGGGAGAAATCGCAGTCTTGCGACCAAGAGATCGGGTAAGGGAGTCTGTTATAAGAGGGGAAGGTATTAGCATCCCACACGCCTATAGTACTCTATGGTATCCATTCTTATTGTCTATCTTATGGGTGTTTTTAATCTATGCTTACTGTTTATTACTAAGGGAGAATGCATGCAAAAGAAATGAGAAAAGAATGTAGGAAAAATAAAGTCGTACTTGCTTGGGCCCTACCCCAATGCCTACGTATCCTTTTTGAGGAATCAGAGCTACCGTAGTTTGGCTCACATTTTTTTTTTGTTTTGTGTTTTTTTATGGACACTGTTAATTCCGCCTTCTGCCGCAGCTCGACCTTTGGAGACTTATGCGTTGGCGCAGAAGTAAATTAATCATGTCCTTACCTGAAAAGGTTTTTAGAGAAAAGGTGCTCGAGCGCACAAAAAGGTTTGAGTTGGTTTGTATTTTGTTACCTTGAAAAAGGGTTTGAGTGATATTAGCATGTTTTTTTTATTTGCTAATGTGATACAGTGGCAGAACCGACTGTTAATACTAGTTTGCATTTTGTATTTGCAAATGTCACGGTAAGCAAGAGTCGCCACCGACTTTTCTTTTATCCAACAAAGGAAAGGGTGAAAAGAACAGAAAAAGACCTTTTTCGAGATTTTCTGAGTAAGGGGGGTAGATTATGGAAAGGGAAGGTGTTATCACCCTTTCCATCCGTGGTTTTCCACGGGCTCTTAAGTACTTGCTCATTTTTTTGAAAATTGCTTTCGTGTTTGTGTGTTTTGAAAAGTTTGTTTGCTTTATGATAACTCTTGTACCAGTCTTCAAGAGTGTGATAAAGCATTTTTTGAAAAAATAGTTTTGAAAGTGTGTGTGAAAATGAATTAGATTTGAGCAAGTACTTAAGAATTATCTACCTACTCGAAAAATGGAATTCTTTTCCTTCTTTCCTTTAGATAGTTCTATCCTACTATTAGTGAGTAGGTATCCTTATCGTCGAATATTGAGGGACTATCGAAGGGACGTTTATGGTCATTGAAGGCAACATGTAGAGATACCTTAGCAGTTCGAAGAGACTGTCATCATATATTCAGAGGCATCACGAGGGACAAGATCATTTCTCTTAGGCAACTCGAGGGACATTTAGAGACTATGATCTTTATGATGACTTTAAAATGAGGGTCTTTGCTAAGAGTATTCTTATGTTTGAGGGACATGACCATTTCCGAAGGCAACCAAAGTGGGAGATACCCTAGGGGTGCAAGTGTGCAACAGTGTGCTTTTTTCCAGATATTTTTATCTTGATGTTAGTGATCTAAGATTAATTGATTATTTCTTGCCATACATGCCTAATTTACTAGTAGTTTATATACAGGCATATAATATAGTACAGAAAGTAAAAACTACGGCTATTACAGAGCTTCGGGACAGTTACAGTTATATCTGACTGAAAATGTCAAGTGTGGAAATTAAAAACCCTAATTAGGCTATTACAAACCGAGCACAGTTACAATTACAAAAATAATTGTACAAAAATAACGATGCGCAAAAATTAAGACGGGAATACGTGTGAAACCCTAAAAATCTAATTGTTTAATGAAAATATTTTTTTGGTATTATATGAAATGTTTTGAGATTTAACCTAATTTCTAACTAATTTTAAGTTAAAGAAAACAAGTTAAAATTTAATTAAATTAATTTGCAAGAATTAATTTCAATAAAAAAACCTAAGTCTTATTTTTATGATTTTATGATTTTAAAAGAATGAATTTAAAAAATATAAACTAATTAAAAGATAAAATAAAGAGAATTAAAAAAAAAGATGGGCATGAGGTGAGAAACCCAAATTGGGGGGTGCATCACTGAATTTTCAAAGCCCAAATCAGTGCAAGCCCAAAGCCTGCGTGAGATCAAATGGGAGGCGTGCTTGAGGGTCCACCATAGTGATGCATTGTTGGGTGCTGGATCTGAGTGGTGGGTGATCTAATGGCTGAGAGTGAGGGTGCAAGATGAACGCATGGCCATGTATCACACTGGAACCTGCAAGAATTGTTTAGAAAATAGCAAAACGTTGGACCTGGGATCGAACCCAGGTCCCCCTCCTCATATGCTTACTGACCTTGCCAACCGCGCTGCTTGTTAATTCGTATATATAAATAAAGGAAAATAACATGATGTGAAACCAAGGCATATTCTAGGTCATCAAAAAATGCGTGCATCAGCACTTGAAGGAACCAACCAGATTATGAGAAATTGCCACGCCTGCAGTCAACAAAATCTTCAACCTTGACTCGTCGGAGAGGCACCGGAGCCCTAACTCCGGTCACCTTCTCCAGCAAGCCTAATTTTTGAAACCTGCGCAAGAGCCAAAATCAATACAAAAAAGAAAGCATATCCCCCTAAATCGACCATTGCGAGTTCAATGGTGACTTCCCTTTTGGCTAACGTGACCTGTACAACGAGATATGGTAAAAATAAAACAGCATGGCATAACAATGGTGGATTCTTATTTGGACATTCAAGCTTGCGAATGATGCATCATACTTGTTCTAAGGATGCATATGAACACATGCACATAGGTCAGAGCATTCAACAATGTATAAAAATTTAGTTTCAAGTCTAACCAACCTTGCTTGACCGGAGCTGTTTGGTTACGATATTTTGAGATGCCACTGGCTTCAAGAGTGATAGGGACGGACTCCTGTGAACCTCGGGATGAAGATAGAGTGCCTGGGAAAAACTGAAGGAGGCTGGATCATGTGAACCAAGGTTGCACCTCTTTGAATTTTTTTTGAAATTTCCCTAGGGTTTTTTGTGGCAGCTGCGTGTGGTTTGGCTTGGCATATTGTCATGTATATATAGTGAATCTTGTTAGGTTAAAACAAGAACCAAAAGAATCATCTATAATCATGTTTTTTTAAAGCATAAGGATTTGATTCAAAACTTGCCAAAACAAGAAGACCTCCTTCTCCTTTTTTCCTATGCGTTTTTGCCTTAATATGCCAGCATATTTTGTCCCTTATTTGATGAGAAAAAGATTCCCAGATCATATCTTCCATTATTTCTTTTATTTATTTATTTAATTTTGTATTTTAATGGAAAAAATATCAAAATAAACAGTACAAATAATAAAATAATGTATAAATGAGCTCAGAGGTCGTGGGCCATGTTAGAAACAAGTTTCAAGCATGATAAGATGGGCCCATTTGGAAAAAATTCAAGTTTGGTCAATATTGGCTTCATGTATATTTCCAAAAATTGGTCAATTTTAGCAATGCATATCTCTCTCATTTTTAACCCTAAGAGGGTGTTTTTTGACTTTTTAGAGAGATTAGGATGTCCTATAAACAACCCTTTTAGTTTCATTTCAATTGGATCTTCCATGTTTATGTAAGGAACTTTGACCCAAAAGGTGTTTTTGTTGACTTTTTGAAAGGACCTATAACATCTGAGCTTGTATCTTTTAACTAGGTCATTTCTTGAACTTGGGGCTGAAGATAAGTTGTAGGGAATTGGATTCTCTTCAAAATGAGCTTTGGTGGAAAATTTCTGATAAAGTATGAGAAATTTATGCCTGGTCAAAGTTTGGTTGACTTTTCCTATAGAAACCCTAATTTGCCATTTTTGACTTTTGATGAGTTAGGGGCATTTCTTGAGGAATCATGATCAAACCTTGATCAAATGATGGATATACTTCAAAATGTTTATGTTGACCAAAAATATTGAAGTTTGACTGTATATAGGCCACAATTGACTTTTGACCTAATATAGTTGATTTTCAGGCATTTGAGCAGTTGACTGAGCAAACTTGTTGGGCAAGGCATAAAATTTGGAATAGATGATCTTGAGGACATATTAGGGACATGGAAAACATTTTAGACCCTTGGAGCTTACACACCTTGATGAAAACTGAAACCCTATTTAGAGGTTTATTGCCTTAGGAGGAGAATTTGTCTGATCAATTCTTAGTCATCCTAGGGCAAGTTGGGGACCTCCATGGACATGTCTTGAGTAAAATGAGAGGGCAAGTTTTGGGGTACAACAGCTAAGAAAATGGTTTTAGTTTTAAATGCATATGAAAAAGGGGAAGAAAAGAGTCTAAGGGAGGCTAGCCTATTCCTAACCTAATGTTATCATACAATGGTAGCCATACGTCAAGGATGAAAGGGGAAATTTATACCTAATGTTAGCATGCATGGTTTGCAACCTAAGGTCTAACTTGCATCCGAACGGAGCAATCACATCCTAAGAGAACACGGTATGTACAAGGATAAAGCAAACAAGCTAATAAGCTTAAGAGAGCACACTTAGAGAGATCTTATCTAGATTAGCATGCCAAAGAAAGTATAACAAAACTATCCTATAGGGAACATGCAATGAGAGCAAAGTCGTGATCTCAATTTCTAAATTGAGTGACTCATCAATCAACAAGAAATAAAGTAAAGCGATAAAATCCTATAGGGAGCATTCACTGAGAGCGAAGTCGTGATCTCAATTCCTAAATTGAGTGACTCATCGATCAACAACCAAAGAAACAAACACAAGCACAACACATATAACAAATGAAGCGTGGAATTCCTGCTACAGGTCTTTAAACAGCGACTTCGAGCACACGCTCTTTATTTCCTAATTCTCATGGTATCTAGAAAGAAATAAAGTTTGAAAATAAGGAATAAAATGAGGTTGCGATGGTACCAAACAGAGATGGTCCGTTTCCTCTTCAAAACCACACAAGCAATAAGAAAACTCTACCAAATTGCTTCACACAAGTGATCAAACGAATTAATCTCCAAGCATTCCAAATTGTGAAAATTACACCAACATTCTATCACAAAAATCTTAGCAAAACATTGCAACAAAATGATTACCAAACATAAAAAAAAATAGAAAACCCTAATTGAAATCCTAAAGAAAAATCCTAAAATAATCTAAAACACTCTAATATTTTGTGTAAGATTTTTATCATATGGAAAATTAATCAAAATTATGGAGAGGAAAGTTAATATAGAAGTCAATTGAAATTCTAAAACAGAAGGAGAGTGTAAACTGGATCCAGAATGCTACAAAGTAATTGGCAGAATGACACTAGGCCCATTTAAAATGATCAAACAAAAAAAACTACCAAAAAAAGGGTCGTTGGGCCTAGGCAGCCAACGATCCATTATCTCACTCAATTACCTATTTGTTTCAGCATAATTTATTTTTATAATTAACAAAAAAAAACAAGAATATAATATGAAAGGGATGGATACGGTGTGTTTTAAGACAGCAACTCATGTCTTCTTTGTGAACTAGGGCTCTCCAGCGACGGCTTCCTCCTTTTCTCTTTGTCGGTTGCCCAACTGATTCCGCCTTCGTGAACATCATCACCTTCGCAATTTGTTCTTCAGTTTAGCATCTCCGATTCACCTCACCTCCGTTTCGATTCGACCTCCTCATCCCTCTGATTCAGTTTATCAATTTGCCTCCACCGAGTTCATGAAACCAAGACTGGTTCAACCTTTTTCTATCCATTCCATCTCTCAAACACAGCGGCGGAATCTATGTCTCGTTTCTTCATATTTTTTTACAACAACCTTCTCATCCCAAATCTTTCTTGATTTCATGAGAACACACTGGGATCTTATCTTCAAGCAACAAGCTCTGACGGTATAAGCTTCAGATTGGATGATGAACCATGAAAACTACACAATCGATGGAGGGCTATGGTTCCGTGATGCAAGGATTACGATGTGGCATCAAGAAGATGGTGAAAGGACGTGAACAACCAACCTCAATCTTTGATGAATATTATGTTTTCAGGTATGTTCCCTTCATCTCATTTGCTCTTCTTATGTGCCTTTGCTTCTATGCATGCTCTACGTTTTTGTGTTGATGCAGTAGAGCGATGCAGAGGTGTTGTTGTTGATATGCATGGTGATAACGTGAGATGAAGATGGATGCAGATATTAGAAGATTGATGAAGCGGTGGATACCTATCGAAGGTAGTGAAAGTTGAGAGGATTTTATGGTGATCCCTCTGAGATTTGTAGAAGAGAATTTGGAGGGGTTTGGTGAAGGAAGCAGGGAGAAAATGGAGATTATGATATGGAAAAGGGTGAAGGTTCGAAGAGAGGTGGTGAAGGTTGAATCCAAGGATGAAGGTGAGTTTCTCTGTGTGATATGAATAATGATCAGTCTGTGAATTTCTCCTCTGTCACTCTTATCTGTTATCTTCCGTTGAAATCCTTCTTCCCTTCTTTTTTCTGTTGTCAATTCTGTTGAGAAGTTTGTTGAGAAATTGGTTAGAATTTTTTTGAATGAGTTAGAAACAGTTAGGGGTTTATTAGAAAGGTTATGACAGGTAGGAGTTTAGAAGATGGTTGGAAACTGTTAGAAGATAGTAATTTTGTTTTCTGTTATGCGGTTTTCTAGTTACAACTTGGAAGTTTGATTGAAAGCTTTTTTGGACTGTTGGGGAATTAGTTTTAATTGGATAAGGGTTGGTCATTGTTTGTTCAAAAATCTGTTAGCAGTTTGGAAGATTGGGAACTCAGTTAGAAAACAGTAAGAGGGTTGTTAGAGGTTGTTAGTTCAATTTAGAGAGTGAAATTTTGCTATGAGGTTTCTACTATGGACAGTCATGGAGTTGGTTAGGCGGTTTAGAGGAAATTCTATTACGGTTAATTATGAGGGTTAGGAAGTTAGGGATTCATTTGGGAAATTGGTTGGTTAAAATCTGTTTCTATTCTGTTATTTGGTTATAGAGGTTTTCTGGACTGTTTTCAATGTTTGCAGGGTTGTTCTTATGGTTTTTCTGTGATTATGGATTTACTTTTGTTCTGTATTAATGTGCAGGGCTGTGAATTTGAATGAAGGCTCGAGCAAGCTTGGAAAAAGCATGACATTGAAGGCAGAATCATGGAGTTAAGGCAATGATTTTAAATCCATGATGCAGCTTAGAATTAGGAACAACATGATTAGGCATTGTATAGATTTTGGTAGAAAGTATAGGCCTTTTTATGTGAATTTCTTTGGAATTGGAATGTATCTTGATGTAATGTAATGAAATATTTGAACTTCCTTGTTGGACACTTGACTTTAAATCAACCTTTGACAAATTGTGACCTTAAAACTTTCTTGATTCCCTTTGAACAAATTAGGAACCTAGGGTGAATGGATGTTGTTGAAGGAAGCTTGAATGAATATACTTTCAATTGCGGATTTTGCCAATTCATTTGAATTTTGAATAAAATCCATAAACGGAATCCTTGAATGGATGATGAATGAACTTGTGAGCTTGCTCGTATTGAAATGGTCTTGATCACCTAAATTTGGAAATTTGTATAAAATCAATGCTTTAATCTAATTCTTACACAAAATCAACTTGCATTTTCAACAAATCCTTAATTCATTTCCATCTTCTAATTTGTACTAAACTTGTACGTTAAGTAACAAGTATTTGAACTAACGACGCCCTGAGCACAATGGCCCTTTAAACTCAACACCTAGTATCACGGTTCAACAGTGGTCTTAACAATCAACAAAGCCTTGAGGAAATCTGGAGAATGAATATGGGAATATGGAAGATTACCTTGCCTTGAAAATCCAATGATCCTCAGTTGAATATTAACAGACAAAAAACCCTAATTCTTAAGCCTTGAAGAAAGATTTCAACTTGATGTTTGGAAGAAAGAATACACATGTAGTTTGACGATAAAGCAGTCCAGGAAATAAAACCCTAGCTTCAAACAAACGATTAATGGAGAAATCAACCAAAACAAGCTTGTGCAACAATGAGAACCTTAAAGCCATACAACAACCCTAACTCCTCGAAATCCTTGATCCCATACAAAATCATTGGTTAATGAATGAATGATGTGTTAGATGACCTAATGGAGAATATATACAAATGGATATGCAATGCCTAAGCCAAACAAAAAGTGAAAAGGGGTAGGACAAATTTGGGGTATTACAGCTGCCCCTATTTAATCGTCTTAAACATGAAAGTACGATTGGCGCGTGCCTTTCAGGCGTTTGAGGTAGAAAATGATTAAATAACAATGCCAACAATTTGTTCTAAAAGATGGTGGTAATGAGTATTATTTTATTTTTATGACATCTGCTGGGGGATTAAAAGAGGTGGGACTAAACTGGAGGTATATGTCGATCAGGACACGACGACATCAGAGTACATCGATCAGGACACGATGACTGAGAGAAAAACACCGATAAAGACACGATGATTCACAGGAGAGGTATCGATCAGGACATGATAACCAAAAGGGAGATATCGATTAGGATGCGATGGCTCATAGGAGACGTCGATCAGGACACGACGAATGTTTGAATCGATACAGACGAGTATCCAAAGAAGATACATACGAGTATCAAGAAAAGGTTAAACACGGACGAGTGTTTAAATCAATACGGACGAGTATTGAAGGAATATACAGACGAGTATCAAGAAAGGTTAAACACGGACGAGTGTTTGAATCAATACAGATGAATATTGAAAGAAGATACAGACGAGTATCAAAAGGTTAAACACATACGAGTGTTTGAATCAATATGGACGAGTATTGAAAGAAGATAAAGATGAGTATCAAAAGGTTAAACACATACGAGTGTTTGAATCAATACGGACGAGTATTGAAAGAAGATACAAACGAGTATCAAAAGGTTTAACACAGACGAGTGTTTGAATTAATATGGACGAGTATTGAAAGAAGATGCAGACGAGTATCAAAAGGTTAAACACAGACGAGTGTTTGAATCAATACAGACGAGTATTGAAAGAAGATACAGACGAGTATCAAAAGGTTAAACACAAATGAGTGTTTGAATCAATACGGACGAGTATTGAAAGAAGATACAGATGTGTATTAAAAGGTTAAAAACAGGCGAGTGTTTGAATCAATACAGACGAGTATTGAAAGAAGATACAGACGAGTATCAAAAGGTTAAATACAGACGAGTGTTTGAATCAATACAGACGAGTATTGAAAGAAGATACAAACGAGTATAAAAAGGTTAAACACAGACGAGTGTTTGAATCAATACAAACGAGTATTGAAAGAAGATACAGACGAGTATCAAAATTTTAAACACAGACGAGTGTTTGAATCAATACATACGAGTTTTGAAAGAAGATACAGACGAGTATCAAAAGGTTAAACATAGACGAGTGTTTGAATCAATACGGACGAGTATTGAAAGAAGATACAGACGAGTATCAAAAGGTTAAACACGGACGAGTGTTTGAATCAATACAGACGAGTATTGAAAGAAGATACAGACGAGTATCAAAAGGTTAAACACATATGAGTGTTTGAATCAATACAGACGAGTATTGAAAGAAGATAAAAACGAGTATCAAAAGGTTAACATGTACGAGTGTTTGAATCAATACAGACGAGTATCAAAAGGTTAAACACGGACGAGCGTTTGGAGAACTGACACTGATAGGTGTTTAGGAACTGAATTATTTGTCAGGAGAGAATCGAATACCCAATGAGAACCAGGTTTCGACATGATCGTCAAATAATAACTGACTACCAGACAAGAACCGGGTTTTAAATGTCAAGGTGTATCAATTTTTCTGGGAATTTTGAGGTACAAGGTGATGGCATCGTTAGCTGGGAATTGTGAATGTGAAAGTTATCAGCTGGGGTTTTGGGACTGATATCCTTTTGTAGGGATGTATTATTGTTTTTGAATGATTCAAGTCTTTCGTGTAAGGTATCTGATCTGGACTATGCTTCGTATGCATGTTTGAATTTCTTTTTTATGCAAAGATCCATTCTGATGGATTGGCTACACGCTTTTGAGGATGCAATGTTATGCAGTGATCGCTACATGAAATGCAAAGAAATAGACTTCATGAGGATAAGCGAAGGCTCGATGGAAGCTATTGCTCATTACTGGGGATTCCAATACATATCGTCTCTATAAATCTGCAGTACCAAAGAATGCTGGGGATACTGGTAAGATTTTGCATTGGGGAGCTCATGATACCAAAGATTGTTGATGAATCCATTGAAGATTGAATTGCTGATGAAGAGAGTCTTTAGGTACGCTGCTGGATTCCGAAATGCACTATTGGGGAAGAGATAATCTGGCCAGACTTCCCTGCATCCTGAACATTTTGGAGGATGGTATAACTGAATATTCCGAAGAATGGACACTGAACACCATGTGGGTCTCTTTGAATACACGTCCCAAGTTTACGTTGCACTAGGGAATTACCTCTTGAATCACTTTGGGATGAAAGATGGGCACCTGTGAATTCCCCTGTTTACCTCTGTGAATGCCCTAGTTTAGTTCCATTAGGGATGCACTGGTTTACTCCACTGGGATGTGCACTTGCACGTGCCAGTCAAACGGAGACTCTGAACTTTCTGAATTCACTTGGGGAATCAGGTTTGAAATTGTCTGTAGCAGATGAAGGCAGCTTCGTGCGCTGGCTAGGTCAGGGTGACCGTTATGACACTTTTAGCTTGATTCGTCTCATACAACATAATTGGCTTGAACAACTTTGCAAGTACGAATGAGGAATACCCCTGTCTGAAGGATCTCTGAGAAGATCTATGTTGAATAGAAGACCAGAATATTCGTGCCACAATACGATACAAAGTGCCCTGCCCCAATATCTTGAGTCACAAAATAAACTGCTCTTGATTACAGCTTTCTTGGAGAGATTTATCGAATCTCGACGTAACTGCCCCAGATTGAATGAATTATGAATAGTTTTTTCGGTGTGATAGCACCTGATCCATGGCAACTTGAATAGATTTATCAACGTGATAACCTCTGATTGGTCGATCTTGAAAAGATTTATCGACGTGATAGGCTCTGTTTGAGTATAGCTTGAAGAGATTTATCGATGTGATAACCTATGATTGATATTAGCTTGAAGAGAATTACCGACGTGATAGCCTCTGATTGATAGCTTTGAGGGAATGCCCCGAATTTGGCTGACCTTGGAGAGATTGATTCTCGACTTGATTGCCCCAGATTGGTGGAATCTGCTAACTTCCTCCTAAAGGGTACTCAAACTGTGAAACACCAAGATGCTTTCTCTTGGAAGAATCACTGGTTAACATGTCCCTGGATAAGTCATTTCTCTTGTGAAAGATGAATTTCGCTTCAACATAATATTTAAGCTTCTCTTCTCTAACAAGATTGAACTCTTTACCGATTGTTCATTGTGTAGACTTACTCGATGTCAATCAGTTTTTTTGTATGCAGAATAATGTTTATTATGAGAGTGATAATTTTAATGCAACACATATGCAAGTCTTGAAGTTTGAAAAAACTTTGAATAAAACGATGTCACAACCCTGTTGTGAACGAGTCACTATCTAGAGAGCAACATTTGCAAATTCTTTTTTATGAAAGATAATGAAAACATATGACGCCAACATAGATATTCAAACATACCTCTTAGGAGTCAGTTAAACGCTATCTTGTTGCAGCACGCTTTCGAATTGACACATGCTTTAGTTAGGACTTTGAAAGAGTTATAATGTGGCCTGATTCACGGTTTTAGAAAAAATGATTTAAGGCTCAAAATTATTTGGTGCCCACCCATTCTCCATGATGTTCTCCATTCCTATGTTCGGTTGACCCGACACAATTATTCATCTCTCGAGAAGAGTCTGCGATGGTTGGGGAACCACTGAGGCCTCTTGGACACGACAATCACTTCACCTTTTATTTTGGTGTCTGGTCACATGACCTTGTTCTTTCGTGAGGATTTTATTGGTAATCCTTTTCTTTCCTTTTAGGATTTTCAATTTCTTTCTTGCTTTCCCTAAGTTTTGCCTGGACAAATTCTTTTGAATTTCGATTTGGAAGTCCAGCAGGATGCCCCAACTTTTGCCTAAGCGGCTTTTTTTAAGTTTTGACTTAGCAGGGCTTTTTGTTTCTTTCTTATTCGTACTTTCCCTTTCTGAACAAGTCATTGACCTTTGCGTTGTGTGTGATTTATTGGAAGTGACAGTGATTGTCTGAGTCTTTAGTATCTGAGGTATACCATTGTTGTATCGTCATCTGTTGACCTCCTGATGAGTGAGAGATACTATGATACAATGGGAGAACTGACTTGGGTGTTTTGCGTTTGATTGCAAATTTTGCGGTTAGCAAGAGTCGCCGCCGATTTTTCTTTTATCCAAAAGGAAAGGTGAAAAAGCACAGGAAAGACCTTTGAGATTATTTCTTGAGTTCAGGGGGTAAATTATGAAAAGGGAAGGTATTAGCACCCTTTTCATCCATGGTTTTCCATGGGCTCTTAGTTACTTGCTAGATCACTTGCTTTTGTTTGAAATTATGCTTTGTGTGGTTTTTGAAAGTATTTTGTAAATAGGCCATTGTTTAGGCAATCTTTGTAATGATTCTTGTTTATAAGAATGTATACAAAGATGTTGATCTTTTGAAAAATGTTTTCAAGTTTTGCAAGATGTTTTTGAAAGTGTAGGTGTTTGTTTTAAACATAGCAAGGATGTTTGTTTGAAATTGAGCGAGTAATTAGGAGAATTCTACCTACTCAAATGTCTTTCTTATTCATTTCCTTTTCCTTTGACATTGTTGTCTTACCATTAATTTGGCAAGCAACCCTATCTTTGGATGTAAGCGGGATGGGCGTGGGTCATCGTATAACCATGATTAGCAATGTTGCAAGGTATCTTAGCATTCTTTTGGAGGTACTAAGATCATTTGTAAGGCAACCTAGAGAGCATCGTCGAGGGACTATGATCTTGTATTTTCTTGTTTTTGCTAAGATACCTCACATGCGTAATATGGCCATTTTGTATAAGGAAAGCAAGTGGTATAACCCAAGGTATGTTTGTGTGCAAGTGCATCATTTTCATGCTTGTTTTTGTATTGAATTAGGGTTTTCTAGATATTGGTTTTAGTCTTTCCATACAAACCCTAATTACCAGCATGCTATATAAAAGCCATAAATTGCTAAATTTAAAGTTACTATGCTATTACAACATTTGTGGGAAGGGGGTGTACAATTTGTAAATGGGGATTGCAAGAATTTAAACCTAATTAGTCTATTACAACCATATCGAATTGGTACAAAATATACAAGGAATAAAATAAATACAAAGTAATAAAATGAATGAATTGTACAAAAATGCAAAAAAAAAATGTAAAGAGAATGTATTTTTGTTTGGTTTTCATGAAAAAAAGATTTTGTCTTAACCTAATTAAATAAACAAAATAATTAATTAAGTTGAATTTATTAAGAAAAGATTTTTAAAAAAAACCTAGTTCTATTAATTAATCAAAAGAAAATAAATTCAAGAAAAGTATTTTGGTATTTTTATCTTAAAGATATTTAAAGCATTATAAAATATTTTTAGTCTTTTTTTATATTAAAATAATGTATTTTAAATGTTGTGAAAAAAATAAATAAATAAATAAAACATAATATTAATTAAGTTTACAAGGTTTACTTAATAAATATATAAAGTATAATAAATAAATAAATAAAACATAATATTAATTAAGTTTACAAGGTTTACTTAATAAATATATAAAGTATAATAATAAATAAATATGTCATTTTTTTTGTATTTTATGATTTTTGGTATTTAGAAAAATATATTTAAGAAAAGAAAAATGAGATAAATAAATAAATAATAAAACTCGGGCCAGGGGGTGCCAAGAGAAAATAGGGAGGTCAGTCAGTAAAAAATAATAATAAAAAAAATAAGCCAGGCCCAAAGAGGCCCGGCGCCCTGCAAACAAAAAAGTCAGAATTGTAAAAATATAAAAAAAAATGAAAAGGGTACCACTGGGGTGGCTATACATCCGTTAATACAAATGAAACAATAAATATATAAGGCAAAACATGTTCTGAAGACTTCATCTTCAACCTCCAGCAAGACCAACTGTAACTTGCTTATTTCTCATCAAAAATGAAAACTGTAAACATGAAACTTGTAGCAAATTTTCTCACGATTCAAGAAATGTAAAGTATTAAAACTATAGATCAAAGATAAGCAAGAATTTTAATGGCCCTAATCTGAACCCTAAAAATTTCAGAAATTTCAGTTTCAAAATTCTCTAAGCTCAAGAAAAATTAATGGAAACTAAGGACATGGTTAGCTTCAGGGAAATGATATCTATATGTTTTATTCATAAATAAACTATTGATGATGCATGTATGAAGAGTTTCAAGTTAAGAAAGCTGACCTCAAAACTGGAAATCATGTTTGGAGTTTGAGCTTGTTTCAAGTGATGGTGATGATCAGGTTAGCTTCCTTGAGGTCCTAGGAAGCTAATGCAATGGTTTGCTCAAGTTGAGAGTGGCTTAAATGACTTGGAGAAGTCAAGTTGCAGACTCTGTTTTTTGGTTATGGAAGTTATGGCAAATGGTGTTACAGTTCTGGAATAAGGATAGGGATGAGTTGTATTTGATGTAAGGAAGCTTTAGAAACTAAAAGGCCAAGAAAGTCACGAGGAAAATGGGAGTTTGATGTTCAAGGTCAGAAACTGTGCAACAATGGAGTTTTTAGGCAATTTTTAATTTGAGAGAGTCTTTGTATATTTCAGGGTGCTCAAGCTCATGTCCTAGCTCACAAATAGTGACTCTATTTATAAGCAACTAGGTTGGAGTGCTCTAGTTGATCAGAATTCAAATTTACATGTTTAAGTTAAACATGTGATTTTTTGACAAAACAAGTTTCCATGCCTTGTGTACTTGCTAAGATAGAGTGGTTATGCTTTAAACAATATTGCTTATTAGTTTGTGGATGGAGTGTGATTAGAGGGAACAAGTTAGAGGCTCAATGTGAACTTTATGCAAAAAACTTGCTTTACAAGAATGGCATTGTTAACTTTGTGTCATAAATGGAAATGCAACTTGGACAATAGCTCAATTGCTTGGATCAAAGCCCTAACAGTTGTGTAAACATTTAATTATGGAGTGACAAATAAGTTTGAGGCCTGAAAAGCAAAGATTATGCATCCTAGCATGGATTTGGTTCATGTGTTCATAAAAAATGACTTGTAATTCAAGTGACAAAACCCTAACTTCATCTCTTCGATTCTCCCTCCTCAAGAATGATCTCAAGGAGTTCTTGGACATTTTGGAAATCTTGTGATGTTCTCTACAACCCATATTTGAATTTATTTTTAATATTCCTCTTGGAACTATATGAAAAAGTGCCATGAAGTTAGGTCAAAATCCTGACCAAATTTGGGCAAAATTTCACTAAGTGTTTAGTTTCATGACCACATGTTCAAAAAATTATAACTTGAGATCCAAGAATTTTTGGAAGGAGTTGTAAAAAGAAAAGTTTTAGATTTCATGGAGATATACAACTTTCATGTTGGAAGTTTCTCTTGAATCATCTTGCATCATGGTGAAATTTTGGCTCAAAGTTATGAAAAAAATATGAAATTTCCAACACTTAGAAAAATTTCAAAGTTTAGAAATTTTGACTTTTCAAAATGAAATCTTGACTTTTTGATTTCTTGATGAATAAGTTTCATATTTTTATATGTTTTAATGAATTATGATTTTTGGCACTTGAATTTGACCAAAAAGGCAAAGTTTGACTTTTCAGTATACAGTTGACTTTTGATCAGTTGACTGAAAAATTCATCTGTCAATCTAATGGACTTGCAATGTTTTAAACCATGTCATTAGGTAAAAATGATGCAATTCGACTCTTGATATCATGCCTTAAACCAATTGATCATTTGCTAAGTCAAAAATCAGAAATTTCCCTTTCTCAATCAAAACCTTAATTTTGACCATTTTGCCCTTTTGGAGATTTGATCAAATTTCTTGAGGAATTGTGGTCCAAAATTGATCAAATGATACATATGATTTTAAAATGTTGATATGGATCAAAAATTAAGAAGTTTGATTGTAAATTGGCCATAGTTGAATTTTCCCCCAATACAATTGATTTTTAGGTCAATTGCTCAATTGATTGAGCAAAAATGTGATCCAAGGCTTGAAACTTGACATGAGTGATCTTGGGGGTTCATAATGATCCATGAAAGTCATATGGGGCATTATAAGTTCAAAAATCCTTGTGCAATCTCAAACCCTAATTTTGGTCTTCAGTGCTTAAGGAGGTGTCTTGAGCTGGTCAAACCCTAGTGCAGTCTTGGGTCAAGGGACATCTTGTGAGAAAATTCTTGATAAGTGAGAGGGAAAATTTTGGGGTACAACAGCTTCCTCTGTTCAATATTCTTAAGCCTGAAGAGTTAGATTGGCATGTTTTGCCATTCGTGACTCGAAGGTGGATGATGATTGGACACTAGAGTGCCCAGAAATTTGCACTAGGCGATGTGATGGTAGAGGGAATGGGCTTAAAGATGCCATTTGGAGAGATGATAGAAATTTGTTGGAGATGGAATTGCAGATGCCATCCAAGAGTGATTGTTGAACTCTATTTTTTAATCTGAACAAATGAGTATCAGAATGGTGTCCTTGTCCAGAACGTTACTGAACTGTATCTGGAAGCTGGTTTTGAATGAGTATCAGAATGGAGTTTGTGTCTGGAGCGTATCTGAACTGTATCTGAAAGTTGGATCTGAATGAGTATCAGAATGGCATCCGCGTCTGGAGCGTATCTGAACTGTATCTAAAAGTTGGATCTGAATGAGTATCAGAATGGCATCCGTGTCTGGAGCGTATCTGAATTGTATCTGAAAGTTGGATCTGAAGGAGTATCAGAATGGCAATCGTGTCTGGAGCATATCTGAACTGTATATGAAGACCGAATCTGAATGAGTATCAGAATGGCGTCCGTGTCTGGAGCGTATATGAACTGTATCTGAAAGTTGGATCTGAATGAGTATCAGAATGGCATCCGCATTTGGAGCGTATCTGAACTGTATCTGAAAGTTAGATCTGAATGAGTATCAGAATGGCATCCGTGTATGGAGCGTATCTAAACTGTATCTGAAGACCGAATCTGAATGAGTATCATAATGACATCCATGTCTGGAGCGTATCTGAATTGTACCTAAAAACTTTGAACATTGTTAATGGTAGTCGTTAACCTTATCCTGAAAAGGGTAAAATGTTAGCTAAAATGCAAAGCCATGTTGTATGAAATGCATGGTATCATGCATTCGTGCTATCAACGTTTATGATATATGGATGCGATGTATGCGTATGTGAGCTAATCTGTTGCACTTTTATTGGGTTGGGGAAAATAAACCCCCGACAACTGCTGAGGAATATGTAGTATAAGTCTTCATGTTGTGAAGTTTAAATGTTGATGAACTTCTTCTTGGAGAGATAAACTCTGTTGTAAGGGAAATGTCGTGTACTGCTTGAAAAATCTTGTCTGGGGGATTCGGAGAAATTTGACGACTTCTACTGGGGAGTGATAATTGGAAGTTTTACTCTGTTGGGGACTAAATTGCACACTGTGGGGGATTATAGAGATAGCATAGAGATATTTCCCTACCTCTTAAAGCTATCAATGATTGTCTTTCTATTTTGTTTATTTATAAACAGTAATTATATTCAAATGCATATGTTCAAAAATGAATCATTGGACGTTTTTGTAAACAAAACACAAGAGTAAAGAAAAAAACAGATAGTTTTGCACTTTCAAAGGGATATCTTTGTATTGACTTTGAGTAAGTATTTTTGTACAATGAGACAAACATTCTAGTAAGAGAATGTCGTCATAAAAAATGAAAATTTTGATACAAAGAAAAGATAGCTATGTGTAATAATCCCATGGGGTTCCCATTTTGCTATAGCCTTCGTATCTCTGAGTGTCTTTTCTATTTGTTGCCTTGTCCGAAGTTGATTAAATTGATCATAACTGTCGAGTTTGCAGGTTTTCTGTAAGGTGATATAACGGTACATAGTCATACGCTTTAATTCCCTAACTTTTTCCTGGACCGCCCTTTCGGGTTTTCAGTCCACCGGGAAACCCTTTTTTGCCCAAGTCGCCCTTTCGGGTTTTCAATTTGCCTGGTGTACAGATTTTTTTTGTTTTATCCCTAATTTTTTCCCAAACCTTTTGGTTCGCCGGGATACCCTTGTTTTTCCTAGGTGTGTCAACCTAGCGGGTCTCTTATGCATAGTATCTTTTGACTATGTCTGCGTTTGCAGGGTGCGGCAGGTCATTACTATCCATGGTGGTCAAGATCATTGCGCCACTAGAGAATATTTTTTGATTACAAATGGTCCTTCGTATGTAGGAGTCCATTTCCCCCTAGGATCACCTTGCGGCAGTATGATGCGCTTGATCACCAGATCTCCAACTTGATATACTTATCGTCTGATCTTTTTATTGAAAGCCTTGATCATCCGTTTTTGATACATTTGACCATGACATACAGCAGTAAGCCTTTTCTCATCAATCCATTTTAGTTGATCAAGTCGAGTCTGGATCCAATCGTCTTCATTCAGCCATGCATCCTTCATAATTCTCAGAGAGGGGATTTGGACCTCAATAGGCAAGACAGCTTCCATGCCGTAAACCAGAGAATAGGGTGTTGCCCCGGTTGATGTGCGAGTTGTGGTACGATATACGTGGAGAGCGGATGGTAGCATCTCATGCCAGTCTTTGTGTGCGACTGTCATTTTCTGTATGATCTTTTTAATGTTCTTATTTGCGGCTTAGACAACACCATTCATCTTTGGACGGTAAGGGGAAGAATTCTGATGCTGAATCTTGAATTTCTCGCACAAGGAGGTGATCATAGTATTGTTAAGGTTTGTACAATTGTCTGTAATGATCCTCTCTGGGATACCGTAATGACAGATGAGATTCTTCTTGATGAACCGAGCGACAACATTCTTGGTCACGGAAGCGAAAGAAGCTGCCTCCACCCACTTGGTGAAATAGTCAATGGCCACTAAGATGAAGCGGTGTCCATTGGAAGTTGTTGGCTTGATTTCCCCAATCATAATAATTCCCCGCATAGAAAAGGGCCAAGGAGCCGTCAAGACATTCAGAGGAACTGGAGGTACGTGCACCTTGTCAACATAAATTTGACACTTATGGCAGGTTTGAGAGTGTTGATAGCAATCTGCTTCCATGGTAGACCAGTAATAGCCTTCCCGTAGGATTTTCTTTACCGTCGTATGTCCACTGGAATGGGTGCCAAAAGTGCCTTCATGTAACTCAACCATGATCTTTTAAGCTTCAACCTTGTCCACGCACCGAAGTAACACAGAGTCATGGTTGCGTTTGTAAATAATGCCATTACTAAGGAAGAATTTAGCAGAGAATCTCCTTAAGAACTTCTTATCGTTTATTGAAGCTCCTTCTGAATATTCTTGGGTTTCGAGATACTTCTTGACTTCGTGGAACCAAGGCTGGTCCACTACTTCTTCAGTATTAATCTCGTGACAGTGTGCTGGTTCATCCCTTCATTCAATGGTGATCTGGGGAGCTTCGTTATCCCATTTAAGTTTAAACGTAGATGACATTATGGCTAGTGCGTCTGCTAGCTGATTTTCTTCTTGCAGGAAATGCTCGACAGTAATCTTCTCAAAATGTGGGAGCAATGCCAAAACATGTTCTTTGTAAGGGATAAGGTTAGGGTGTTTGGTGTCCCATTCCCCTTTGATCTGGCTGATAACCAAAGCTGAATCTCTGAATACATTTAATGATTTGATACCCAAGTCTATGGTAGCTTTGAGACCAAAGATGCACACTTCGTATTCCGCCATGTTATTTGTACAATTGAAGCAGAGTCTTGCAGTGAATGGAGTATGACACCCTTCAGGATATATGAGTACTGCACCAATACCATTGTCGAGTGCGTTAGATGCCTCATCAAAAACCAGGGTCCATCGGGATCCTTGTTCAGGTCAGTCATATAGCCTGAATTCTTCATAGTTGTTTACCATCATGATGTCTTCATCCGGGAATTTGAACTTCATGGATTGGAAATCTTCCACAGCTTGGTGAGCAAGGTGATCAGCTAGTACACTTCCCTTTATAGCTTTCTGGATAGTATATTGTATGTCATATTCTGTTAGGATCATCTGCCATCTCGCTATTCTCCCAGAGAGAGCAGGTTTCTCGAAGATGTATTTTATTGGATCCATTTTAGATATCAACAAGGTAGTATGCGTCAGCATATACTGTCTTAGCCTACGAACAGCCCATGCTAGAGTGCAACAAGTTTTCTCGAGCAGTGAATATCTTGTTTCACAATCGGTAAACTTTTCGCTCACATAATAAATGGCGTGTGTGATACGGTGGCAGAACCGACTGTTTAATACTGGTTTGCATTTTGCGTTTTATGTTCGCAAAATGTCGCAGTAAGCAAGAGTCGCCACTGACTTTTATTTTATCCAATCGGAAAGGAAAAAAGTACAGAAAAAAAATACTTTTTCGATATATTCTGAGTACGGGGGGTAGATTATAGAAAGGGAAGGTGTTAGCACCCTTTCTATCCATGGTTTTCCATGGGCTCTTAGGTACTTGCTCATCTTTTTAAATTTCTTGTGTATGTGCTTTGTTTTTGAAAAGATTGACTTCGTGATAACCCTTGTATCAATCCTCAAAGGTGTGACGAAGTTGTTTTGAAAATTGTTTTGAAATGTGTAAGTGTGAAATGTTTTAATTTGAGCAAGTACCTACTAGCATCTACCTACTCGAAAAAATATCGTTTCTATTCTTGTTTCCTTTAGATAACGATATCCTACTATTGAGAAATAGGTAGCACCGTCGTTGGAATTGTGAGGGTCAATTCGAAAGGGACGTACGATCACTAAAGCAATATTAGGACAACTTAGTAATAACCCTATAGTCTTAAGATCATATTCGAGGTAACATTTCCGAGGCAACATTCGAATGAGACATTTTGATCTTTTTAGACTGGAGGGCAACCACTAAGACACCCTATGATTAATGATCGTTTACCGAAGGCAACCGAAGTAAGAGTACACCCTAAGAGTAATATGTGCGAGTGATTTGTTTCAGTTATTTATCTTTGCATATTAGGATTTTCTAACTGTATTAATTTATCATGCATTCTTGCCATACAATCCTATTAGCATACATCTAGACAGTTAAATACTTGCAGGAATGCGAGAAAGTAAACCTACGCTATTACAAGGCTTTGAGGAGGGGGATTAATTACATAGCCAAAAACCTGGGAACTTAAACAGTAAATAAAGCCCTAAATTAAACTATTACAAACCATGAACAGTTACAAAATATTGTCAAAATAAATAATAAGCGCGCGATGAATCAAATACGAAACGACTAGGGTTTTGACCCTTGACTAAACCTATTGACGATTGATTAAAAAAAAGATGTTTTTGTCATGTAAGAAAGTAAGGAAACCATTAAATTAAAAAGAAAATCATAACTCTAATTAACTTTAAATTAAGAAAAATGAATTTATTCAATCTAAAAACCTATTTTTTTGTATTTTTATTTATTGAGAAAAAGAGAAAAATTAAATCAAGAGTTAACCTAATTTTCTAATTTAATTTTAATTGTGAAAATAAATTAAAATTCCCCTAGGTTAAACTAAATTAAATTAAATTTGATAATAAAAACCTAATTCTAATTTTTATGAGTTCTTGATTTTATGATTTTATAAAAAAGATTAATGGTGTTAATTAAAATAATTAAAGGAAATATAAAAATAATTAAAAAAGAAGAAATAAAAAAAAGTATAGAGATGGGCATGTTGTCAGCATATCTGAGGGTGATGAGCTTCTGATGGATCCAGAGGATGATGATCTTTAGAAAATGTTGGCGCTGGATCTGTTGGAGAGGGACCCAGAGGATGATGACCCTCAGAAGATGAGGTGCGCTGGATCTGGTTCTGGCTGATGGATCTAGAAGATGATGACCCTCAGGAGATGAGATGCGTTGGATCTGGTTCTGGCTGATGGATCCAGAAGATGGTGACCCTCAGAAGGTGTATATGTTGGGTCTGGTGAAAATAATGAATAAAATGCCAAAAGCTCACGCCTGGGATCGAACCCAGAACAATGAGCTTCTGACTTCCTTCTTCTGACCAACTGCACTGGATACTAACTTTTTAATACAATAAAACAAATAATATGTCAGAAAAAACAAGTTTCTGGCCAGAATAACACGCCAGAATTTAAACCAGCCAGTCAGGTTGTGACACGCTGTTGTCTTCTTCCTTGGAACCATCGTTTTAAGTTCTGATTCTTTTCCATATAGATGCAGGTCTGTTGCTGAAACCCGTGTCATTCAAGAATCAAGAATATGCAATATAAATTCACTTGGGGACCATGAATCAACTGGGTTTTACGTTCTAATCATCATGGTACCCATTATCAGGCCTAATTTTGCTTGAAAACCAAAACCCCAAATTGGAGCACGAAAACCTAACAATGGCAGAAGCTTATTCCTGCACTATAAATTAAATCAAACTGTCCAGAAACATTGCAAACAGGATAATGAACACAAATATGTAATTTAAACATGTTGAATATGCAAGAATTTCAGTAATTGAATTTGAATAATTGTGCAAACCGTGTGAATGATAGAAGGAGATTCTGGATGTTCTGACGCCTGCAAATGATTGGGAATGCTCCCTGAAACGCCAAGAAATTGATTTCTGGCCTTGAATTGCTCTCAAAGGCCTCTATTCCAGAATTTAGATCTCACGTTTTTATCAAAAATTCTGAGTTTTGTTCTGGTTCTTGGAGGCAGGTTGTGCGCAAAAAATCCCCCCTTAGGGTTCCACAAACTTTAGTATTTATATTGAATCCAATTAGGTTAACAATTTTGGACCCAATCTTGAGAATTCATGAATGGAATATTTGATTTTTAAGCCATATGATATATTTCCATACTCATGCCAATCATGCCTTTCTTGTACCAATTGCCATTGATATGATTTGATTCTGATCTTTCAGCATAATGAGCTTGTGATTCTGTCCAAAAATTCAATCAAAACAAATCTTTGCTATTATTTACCAATTATTTGATTTAATTCAATTTTTAATAAATAAATAAAAATCAAAAAATAAATAATGAAGCAAATAATATGTGAGTGCACATTTGGGTCATGGACCACATTATAAGTTAATTGCAAGCATAAAAAGTTGGGCCCATTTAGCAAAAAATGCAAATTTGAGCATATTTGACTTTTGGCAATTTTGCAAAAATGGTCAACTTGACCAATGCATAACTTTCTCAATTTTGACCCTAGAGAGGTGTTCTTGGACTTTTTAGAAAGCTTATGATGTCCTCTAAGCAACCCTTCTGGTCTCATCTCAATTGGGTCTTCCATGTTCATGTATGAAGCTTTGACCCAAAAGGTGTTTTTGTTGACTTTCCAAAATGACCTATAATGTCAAAATTGATATCTTTTTGTGAGTGAATATTCTGAACTTGGGAGATGAATATTAACTGTATGGAAATGCATCCTCTTCAAAATGAGATTTGGATGGGTCATTTCTAATAAAGCATGAGAAAGTTATGCTTGGTCAAAGTTGAGTTGACTTTTCCTGCAAAACCCTAATTTAGCAAATTTTGGGTTTTGATGAATTGTGAGCAATCCTTGAGGAATCATGATCAACCCTTGATCAAATGATGGATAATACTTCAAAATGAGGATGTCGACCAAAAATCTTGATGTTTGACTGTATGTGGGTCACAGTTAATTTTTGACCTAATACAGTTGATTTCCAGGCATTTGAGCAACTGACTGAGAAAACTTCCTCTGCAAGGCTTGAAACTTGACATGGATGATCTTGAGAACATATTAGGGTCTTGGAAGGCATTTGGGATCCTTTGGACTCAAGCATCTTGATGAAAAATGAAACCCTAATTTGAGGTAGACTGCCTTAGAAGAGAGTTTGTCTGGTCAACTCTCGAACTTCCTTGAGCAATTTGGGGACATCACTTGCCATGTGTTGGGAAATATGGGAGGGCAAATTTTGGGGTACAACAGCGTGCTCTTTTCGGCCAGACACGTCATGCTGCCCCAGCACACACCCCATTGAATTTTCCAACACAGTCAGATACATGATCAATGGTCTTCCCTCGACTGGTGGCATTAAAATAGGAGGCTCTTGTAAATACTCTTTGATTTTGTCAAAAGAAAATTGGCACTCATCATTCCATTTGACTACCTGATCTTTCTTCAGTAGTTTGAAGATTGGTTCACAGGTAGCTGCAGGTGAGAAATGAATCTGGAAATGTAGTTCAAGCGTCCCAAGAATCCTCTGATTTCCTTATGAGTACGAGGAGAAGGAATCTCTTGTATTGCTTTCACCTTGGCAGGATCTACTTCAATACCTTTATTGCTGACGACAAAGCCTAGGATTTTACCAGACCTTACTCCAAATGTGCACTTATTTGGGTTTAACCTTAATTTGTACTTTTTTAATCTCTCAAACAGTTTATGTAAATGATCAAGATGCTCTTCTTCTGTTTGAGATCTAGCTATCATGTTGTCCACATAGACTTCTATTTTATGATGTATCATGTTGTGAAATAGAGCTACCATGGCATGTTGATAGGTTTCCCCAGCATTCTTCAGTCCAAACGACATCACCTTGTAGAAAAATGTGCCTCATTATGTGACAAAGGTTGTCTTTTCCATGTCCTCAGGCGCCATTTTGATTTGGTTGTAACCTGAGAAACCGTCCATGAAGGAAAACACTTTGTGTTGTGCAGTATTGTCAACTAGGACATCAATGTGGGGAAGTGGGAAATCATCTTTAGGGCTTGCCCTATTTAAATCTCTATAGTCCACGCACATTCGTACATTGTCGTCTTTTTTGGGCACGAGAACAACATTGGAAACCCATTACGGATAGGAGGTGATGGCCAAGAATCAAGCGTTGAATTGTTTCATGACTTCTGCTTTAATCTTCTCTGATATATCTGGTCGCATTCGATGGACCTTTTGTTTTACTGGTGGGCAATCCTCTTTTGTAGGTAGACGATGTACCACAATATCTGCATCAAGTCTTGGCATGTCTTCATACGACTAGGAAAAGACCTCAACATAATCGTGTAGCAACTGAATCGGACGCTCCTTGACACTGGGTTCCAGATTAGCACCCACCTTGACTTCTCTTTTGTCCTCCTCAGTACCTAGATTGATATTGTCCACCGGTTCCTCGTGGGGCTGAATGGTTCTCTCTTCTTATCGCAGTAACCTGGCGAGTTCCCCTGGTACTTCACAATCTTTCTAACTTTCGTCTTCTACTTGGTAGATTAGATTTTCAAAGTCACAGAAAGCCATAGCAGAATCGTTACCCATGGGATCCCGAATGGATGTAGACCTACATTGTGAGTGTGAGTGTGTGTAAGGGTATAGCTATCTTTGAAAGAAATAAAAAATGTAAAAAGTAAAAACAATGAGCACAAAGTTTGTATGCAAAAACGTCCATGATTCATTGATCTCATATGAAAATGAGATAATAACCCTTACAAATGGACCATTGTGCCTCGGGTAAGACACAAGGTTTTGAGAGTCTGAATTGTTTTAATATTACAGATCCAACAAAATGTAAAGACAAATTACTGTAGGATAAAAGTGATCGGGACAAAATCTCTAGCCTTCCAGTTGTTGAGCCCTCCACTGATAGTTAGGAAGATGCAATCCTCCAGGTTGCAACCCTCTTCATCATCCTCTACCGCTTTGACTTCACAGTTGCTGATCTTTAGGGGTGGTCCTCCAGCACGAGTGCGGCGTACAGTCTTCTGAGCACCTGAAGTGAAACCCAGGCCAAACTTAACATATTTGTATGGGATATCTGGGAGTTGTCCCTAAATAGTGCACCCACCTTCTTTTATCACTTCCTTGGCATCCTTCAAAGATGACATCCTAAGTGGAGGCCTTGTGATCTTGGGAACAGCTTTGGTCACTGCCACATCTTGGGGGACTTCTTTAAAGTGTTGAAATGGAGTTTCAATAAATTCACCATCTAATTCCATATATCTGAAGGAATTGAGATGGTTGATCATATACTCTTCTTCTCCATGAACGGTGATAATCTTCCCTTAAATCGGATACTTCGACATTTGGTGCATCGTAGAAGTAACAGCGCCAGCATTGTGAATCCACG
Source organism: Vicia faba (assembly GCA_948472305.1). Classification (NCBI taxonomy): domain Eukaryota; kingdom Viridiplantae; phylum Streptophyta; class Magnoliopsida; order Fabales; family Fabaceae; genus Vicia; species Vicia faba. The sequence goes on along the minus strand of OX451735.1, from coordinate 216,872,704 downwards.
GTCTGCCTAGCAAGCAGGAATATGAAGGGCGGATATCCATTACATAAAAAGTTGAATCAAATTTTTGGGTTCCAACCTTTATGGGGATATCCATTTCCCCATGCACCATCCTTTTTAAGTCGTCAAAGGCCCTTACTACTATGTTACTTGGCTTCAATGTCAACCCCTCGCAGTCAAGCCTATCAAGAGCCTTTTTAGGAAATACATTCAGAGATGAGCCAGTGTCCAAAACATGAGCCAAGGTTGTGCCCATGCATTCCACTGAGACATGCAATTCCTCATTATGCTTCCTTCCTCTTGGCGTTAAATCAGCATCCGAAAAACCTAGACCATTATCTACGGTCAAGCTGGCTATGCAGTCTTGGAACTGATCGACAGATGTTTCTTGGGGTACATGGGTGGTTTTCAGGAATTTTACCAAGGCCTTTGCATGCGCCTTGAAGCATAGTAGTAAACCCAGCAACGAAATTTTAGATGGAGTTTGCCCCAGTTGCTCGACTACATCGTAGTCGCTTCTTTTTATGATCTTTAGGATTTCCTCCATCTCTTTCCGGGAGGTCTCATGGATAGCTAATGATTGTGTCTTCATCTTGACAGACTCAACCATAACACCTTTTCCTCGAGTCTCGGTTAACTTGGCAGCAGGAGTGTCAGTAGGAGTGATAACAAGAGTCGTAACAGCTTTATCAGTTGGAGTGTTAGCAGAGATGGTTGTTGGACTGGGAACAGTCTTTGGGGGAGCAACAACAACATGAATGATTACGGGTCCAGAAACTGCTTTTGGGGGAGCAATTTATGGAGGGAATATCCTTCTGCTTCGGGTTATCTTACTAGTCCCTGCAATATTACTAATATCGGAGTTAACTTTCTCGGAACTGGAATCTTTGGCAGTTGGCCAATCTTGCTTGATACCGTGGTAGTAGACGTCCCATCCATGATTCCATGGTACGGTTTTGTCTGACGAATACGGGACTGGTCCAGGCATTGTGATTATCAACGGAGATACTTTTGGAACTGATGTAATTCTAACGGGTTTTTTGGTGGAGACCCTCGAAGAATTGTCGGAAATGGTCACGATGGAAACATCATTATAAGAAACAGGTGGAACAAAAGTCTTTTCTAACAAAATCTCCTTGTTATCTATTAGGCACTGGACGCCTGCTTTCAACAAAGGACAACTGGTTGGTGAGGACAAACAGAAATGAAAGCTTTCATCATAGCCCGGGAAAACGCTGGCATTCAATAAGTTCTTTTTGATAGTTAGGAGTGGGTTCATAAGTTCATCAACTGAAGTAACAAACATATCTTCTTCAATGGCATTGGCATTATGGCCATATTTGGGCAAAGGGGAAGAAATGACATTGGACTTTTCGGGCGCATCGAATTCAATCTCTTTAAGGAGGTCTTGTACTTTGTTCTTTAGAGCCCAACAGTTGTTAGTGTCATGACCGGGACTCTCAGAGTGGTATGCACAGCGGGTATTAGGATGATAGTGAGGAGATGTTGTGTTAGGGTTCTTTGGAGCTTCTTTCAAGGTCACTAGGTTGGATCTTAATAGATGTGGCAATACTTGAGATAGGGTCATGTTAATTTTGGTGAATTGTCTGACTGGTCTTTCCATTCTTGGCTGATTGTTTCTTTGTTGATCAGGCACAGGTTTCGGAATCATAACGGCCCCTATCGTTAAACGGCGTTCAGCCTTATCTTTATTTCTCTGAGAATACACAGCAACCACTTCTTTCTTTCTGATGAATGGCTTCCTTACAGCAGCAGAGGATGCATCTTTTTGAATCTTTCCACTTTTTATCCCGGCTTCTACCCTTTCTCCGGTCAATATCAGTTCAGTAAAACCTGCTGATGAACTCCCAATTAGGTGATTGAAGAAGGGACCAGACAAGGTGCCCAAAAACATGTCTACTAATTCTCTTTCAGATAGGGGAGGTTGAACTCTTCCATCTAAGTCTCTCCATTTTTGCGCATAGTCCTTGAAGCCTTCACTTGCAACCAGGGCCATACTCTGGATTTGAGTACGGGTAGGCGCGAGATCAGCATTGTATTCGTATTGTTTGTAAAAGGCTACAGCAAGATCTTCCCAGTGATGAACATTATCTCTTTCTAACTGATAAAACCAATCAAGTTGAGTTCCAGACAGACTGTCTTAGAAGAAGTGTACCCATAAATCCTTGTTCGCGGTATGGGGCTGGATTTTCCTCACATAGGACCGGAGATGCATTTTAGGGCACGAGACTCTGTCGTATTTGGCAAACACAGGTTCTTTAAATTTGGGAGGAATGACAATTCCCAATACCAGTCCCAACTCCTCAAAGTCCAATCCAGGCACTTTTTAGATTTCCATTGCACTCAACCGTTCTTCTAGATGCTTATACTTGTCGTCAGCCAGAGGGTATTGTTCTTCAGAATAGTCTTCTTCTTCCTCTTCCTCTTCTGAATCAGACTAAACAAATGTTTCTTTGCTTTTCTCATCTTGGTTGTCTTTCTCACCGGACGTTGTTGCAAAGTCTAGGACCCTTCTTGTCTGCCCTTGGAATCTTTTTCCTATGTTCAGAATTCCAGTTATTTTCTTCGTCTTCTTTTTCTTCTCCTCAACCAGCAAGGTCTTCAACTCTTCTTGTCCTTTGGCTAGAGTTAAGAATAACTGTTGAAACTGTGCATTCTGAGCTTGGAGGTCCTTCACTGTTTGTTCGAGATCCATCTTACTGAAATAAACAGTAGAGAGATGAGGAGACTTATTGCAAGAAACCTGCTTATGTTATGATGAATGGTAAATGCATATGCAATAATTTCAAGGATATTAAGATTCAAATTTGTTTTTAGACAAAAAGGAAACACACGTTATATTAATATATTAAAGCTTGAATACATCAATGCCTTCTCGGGCAAAATAATACAAAAACTCTAAGATAAAAAGGTAGTACGCATCCTCTTTGGTGCAATGTAGGCATTCAGAGTCTGATCCTCATGAAGTAGCCTAGTGAGTTCCAAAACCTTCTTCTCGCTTGCGTAGAATTGGGCTTCGAAAGTATCTCGCTCTCCCTTGAGTTGTATCCAATCTCTTTGCTAGTCTTCAAGAGAGGTGGGCATTTCAGGATGTAGGTTAGTGTATGGAACATCTCCTTCCATGACAGGCTCAATGATTACCGGAGAATGGAGGGGTAAGGCATCATAAGACTCTGAGCACGAGTTCGTACCCATTTGAGGTAAGGCTCAAGAGGGATGGAATTTGTATGCCCCAAAGTCTTTCTATCTACCTTGTTTAACATCCTCCAAGCTCGGATAAATCTCTAGCAAAGACCTTGATTGTTGTTGTCGTAGTTAAATACCAAACCTTGAATCAGCATCTTGTGCGGATCATCCCTTCGGGTGTAACCAAACTGTCTTAAAGCTAAGCATGGGTTGTAGGTGATACCTCCCCTAATTCAAAGTAAAGGGACATTAGGAAATTCTCCATAACGGTCGACAATAGTAACATTCTTTATGGATCGGGAGCACCAATGAATGTCTGAATGTTTGAGTGTCATCAACCTTTGTGACCACCTTGAACCTTGCTCGTTCTTTAATACAGATTGGGGAAGATGAGAAATAAACCATCTTGCCAAGATAGGAGTGCAACACATAAGGACACCTCTTTTCCTTATTGTGCATGTGTGAAAAGAGTGTAGGATATCTCCTAGCAATGTAGGCACCGGGTTGCGGGATATGAAGATTTTGACGGCGTTCACATCTATGAGTTGATCAGGATTTGGAAACAAAACCATCCCATAGATGAGGAGAGCCACAATTTCCTCAAAGGCTTGCAAATCCAAAGAATTCCAACAGTTTTGGGCTTTTTCAAACAAGACCTTTGCTAGGAAACCCTTGACACCACTCATTGTTTCCCAATGAGTTGTGACATCAGATGAGTGCAAGTGTAGAGATTGAGCAATCTCTTCTAGCTTTGGATCTCTTTCCAAACCGTTGAAAGATAGTTGATTGAGAAAGGGATTTCTCAAGAGTCGGGAGAATTCTTCCAAAGTAGGCACAAGTTGATAGTTGGGAAATGTGAAGCAATGGTGTAAAGGATCAAAGAACTGAAAGAGAACCTTCATTATGTCCTCATCTGTGTTGGAGGTGACCAAGTTGAGTAGGCGACCATGTCTCTCGGTGAATGGAGAGTTTTCATGAATCCTTGAGTCTAGCTCCTTAAGTTGTGGAGGGATCCTTACAAGATTGACTTGAATAGTTTTTCTACGAAGAGAATCCATATCCTACAAAACAAGAACAAAAATGAATCCAAAAATCCTTGAAATGGTTAGTGAATGTGTATGATGTTAAGATGTTCATGATGTTATGTACAAGTATGTATATACAAACAAAGTAAACAAGTCCTTAGTTTCAGGCTTGCATGGAGTTTTATAGGTAAGTACCCTCTTAAAGTTTAGTTGGCTCAAACCTATCCTAGTAATAGTAACCGGGTTCTAAGGAACTCAATATCACTGTTTTGTTTCCTTGGTCATTGTTTCAGCACAAGCCTCTTTAATGGCGACCGAAATATCCCAATAAACTAAACCTCAATGAGTGTAGTATCGAGTATCTACCAACTTCGGACTGCACCAAAGCCGGTCATCTCACTACATCCTAAAGGCCAAGTTGGTCAAGTAAAGGTTCTAAAATTTCATTAGTGCTTCATGACATCACTCAGCGGCTCCGTATTCTCCTTGATTAACTCAAAGGCTGCCAGTAGCCACAAATATGTTGCACTAACGTAGCTATTGCTTAGACCATGTCGATATACCCCGCACAGTTTCCACAACGTATTGCTACTTACCTACAATGTATCCCAAATCTGGGTAGAGGATTCAAACCCAAACAAAGAACCATAATGTAAAGCATACAAGTCAGACAATGAAAGAAAATAAATGTGATCTAGCCCTAAGGTAACCCCACTTTTAGAATTTTCTCCAGCAGAGTCGCCAGTTCTGTGATATGGTGGGAGATATGACTTGGGTGTTTTGCGTTTGATCGCAAATGTTGTCGTTAGCAATAGTCCTCGTCGACTTTTCTTTTATCCAAAAGGAAAGTTGAAAAAGCATAGGAAAGACCTTTGAGATTATTTCTTGAGTTCGGGGGTTAGATTATGAAAAAGGAAGGTATTAGCACCCTTTTCATCCATGGTTTTCCATTGGCTCTTAGTTACTTGCTAGATCACTTGCTTTTGTTTGAAATTGTGCTTTGTGTGTTTTTTCAAAGTATTTTGTAAAGAGGTCATCGTTTAGGCAATCTTTGTAATGATTCGTGTTTGTAAGAATGTATACAAAGATGTTGATCTTTTGAAAAATGTTTTCAAGTTTTGCAAGATCTTTTTGAAAGTGTAGGTGTTTGTTTTAAAAATATCAAGGATGTTTGTTTGAAATTGAGCGAGTAATTAGGAGAGTTCTACTTACTCAAATGTCTTTCTTGTTCATTTCCTTTTCCTTTGACATTGTTGTCTTACCATTGATTTGGTAAGCAACCCTATCTTAGGATGTAAGCGGGACGGGCGTGGGTCATCGTATAACCATGATTAGCAATGTTGCAAGGTATCTTAGCATTCTTTTGGAGGTAATAAGATCATTCGTAAGGCAACCTAGATAGCATCATTGAGGGAATATGATCTTGTATTTGCTTGTTTTTGCTAAGATACCTCACATGCGTAATATGGCCATTTTGTATAAGGCAACTAAGTGGTATAACCCTAGGGATGTTTGTGTGAAAGTGCGTCATTTTCATGCTTGTTTTTGTCTTGAATTAGGGTTTTCTAGATATTGGTTTTAGTCTTTCCATACAAACCCTAATTACCAGCATGTTATATAAAAGCGATAACTTGAGAAATTTAAAGTTACTACGCTATTACAACATTTGTGGGGATGGGGTGTACGATTTGTAAATGGGGATTGCAAGAATTTAAACCTAATTAGTCTATTACAACCATATCGAATCGGTACAAAATATACAAGGAATAAAATAAATACAAAGTAATAAAATGAATGAATTGTACAAAAATGCAAAAAAAAAATATAAAGGGAATGTATTTTTGTTTGGTTTTCATGAAAAAAAGATTTTGTCTTAACCTAATTAAATAAAGAAAATAATTAATTAAGTTTGAATTTATTAAGAAAATATTTTAAAAGAAAACCTAGTTCTATTAATTAATCAAAAGAAAATAAATTCAAGAAAAGTATTTTGGTATTTTTATCTTAAAGATATTTAAAGCATTATAAAATATTTTTAGTCTTTTTTTATATTAAAATAATTTATTTTAAATGGTGTGAAAAAAAATAAATAAATAAATAAACATAATATTAATTAAGTTTACAAGGTTTACTTAATAAATAAATAAAGTATAATAAAATAAAAAATATTTTTGTAGGAAAATAAAATAAGTCAAAATATAAATATGTCATTTTTTGTATTTTATGATTTTTGGTATTTAGAAAAATATATTTAAGAAAAGAAAAATGAGATAAATAAATAAATAATAAAACTCGGGCCAGGGGGTGCCAAGAGGAAATAGGGAGGTCAGTCAGCAAAAAATAATTTAAAAAAAAAATAAGCCAGGCCCAAAGAGGCCCAGCGCCCTGCAAACAAAAAAGTCAGAATCGTAAAAAAATGAAAAAATGAAAAGGGTACCACTAGGGCTCAAACCCAGGTCCCATAGGTTACAGGCGCGCGCTTCTACCATTGGGGTGGCTATACATCCGTTAATATAAATGAAACAATAAATATGTAAGGAAAAACGTGTTCTGAAGACTTCATCTTCAACCTCCAGCCAGACCAACTGTAACTTGCTTATTTCTCATCAAAAATGAAAATTGTAAACATGAAACTTGTAGCAAATTTTCTCACGATTCTAGAAATGTAAAGTATTAAATTTATAGATCAAAGATAAGCAAGAATTTTAATGGCCCTAATATGAACCCTAAAAATTTCAGAAATTTCAGTTTCAAAATTCTCTAAGCTCAAGCCAAATTAATGGAAACTAAGGACATGGTTAGCTTCAGGGCCATGATATCTACATGTTTTATTCACAAATAAACTATTGATGATGCCTGTATGAAGAGTTTCAAGTTGAGAAAGCTTACCGACAACTGGAAATCGTGTGTGGAGTTTGAGCTTGTTTCAAGTGATGGTGATGATCAGGTTAGCTTCCTTGAGGTCCTAGGAAGCTAATGTAATAGTTTGCTCAAGTTGAGAGTGGCTGAAATGACTTGGAGAAGTCAAGTTGCAGACTCTATTTTTTGGTTATGGAAGTTATGGCAAATGGTGTTACAGTTCTGGAATAAGGATAGGGATGAGTTGTATTTGATGTAAGGAAGCTTTAGAAACTAAAAGGCCAAGAAACACACGAGGCAAATGGGAGTTTGATGTTCAAGGTCAGAAACTGTGCAACAATGGAGTTTTTTGGAAATTTCTGATTTGAGAGTTTTTGTGTATTTCAGGGTGCTCAAGCTCGTGTACTAGCTCACAAATAGTGACTCTATTTATAAGCAACAAGTTTGGAGTGCTCTAGTTGATCAGAATTCAAATTTACATGTTTAAGTTAAACATGTGATTTTTTGACAAAACAAGTTTCCATGCCTTGTGTACTTGCTAAGATAGAGTGGTTATGCTTTAAACAAGCTTGCTTCTGACTTTGTGTATGGAGTGTGATCAGAGGGAACAAGTTAGAGGCTCAATGTGAACTTTATGCAAAAATCTTTCTTTACAAGAATGACATTGTTAACTTTGTGCCATAAATGGAAATGCAACTTGGACAATAGCTCAATTGCTTGGATCAAAGCCCTAACAGTTGTGTAAACATTTAATTATGGAGTGAAAAACAAGTTTGAGGCCTGCAAAGCAAAGATTATGCAGCCTAGCATGGATTTGGTTCATGTGTTCATCAAAAATGACTTGTAATTCAAGTGACAAAACCCTAACTTCATCTTTTCGATTCTCCCTCCTCAAGAATGATCTCAAGGAGTTCTTGGACATTTTGGAAAGCTTGCAATGTGATATACAATCCATATTTGAATTTATTTTTAATACTACCCTTGGAACTATATGAAAAAGTGCCATGAAGTTAGGTCAAAATCCTGACCAAATTAGGGCAAAATTTCACTAAGTGTTTAGTTTCATGACCACATGTTCATAAAATTATAACTTGAGATCCAAGCATTTTTGGAAGGAGTTGTGTAAAGCAAAGTTGTAGATTTTATGGAGATATACAACTTTCATGGTGGAGTTTTCTCTTGAATCATCTTGCATCATGGTGAAAATTTGGCTCAAAGTTATGAAAAAGTATGAAATTTCCAACACTTAGAAAAATTTCTAAGTTTAGAAATTTTGACTTTTCAAAATGAAATCTTGACTTTTTGATTTCTTTATGAATAAGTTTTATATTTTTACATGTTTTGATGAATTATGATCTTTGGCACTTGAATTTGACCAAAAAGTCAAAGTTTGACTTTTCAGTATACAGTTGACTTTTGATTAGTTGACTAAAAAATTCATTTGTCAATCTAATTGACTTGCAATGTTTTGAACCATGTCATTAGGTTAAAATGATTCAATTGGACTCTTGAGATCATGCCTTAAACCAATTGATCATTTTCTAAGTCAAAAATCAGAAATTGCCCTTTCTCAGTCAAAACCCTAATTTTAACCATTTTGCCCTTTTGGAGATTTGATCAAATTTCTTGAGGAATTGTGGTCCAAACTTGATCAAATTATACATATGAGTTTAAAATGTTGATATGGATCAAAAATTAATAAGTTTGACTATAAATTGGCCATAGTTGACTTTTCCCCCAGTACAACTGATTTTTAGGTCAATTGCTCAATTGATTGATAAAAAAATGTGATCCAAGGCTTGAAACTTGACATGAGTGATCTTGGGGGTCCATAATGATCCATGAAAGTCATATGGTTCATTATCAGTTCAAAAATCCCTGTGCAATCTCAAACCCTAATTTTGGTCATCAGTGCTTAAGGAGGTGTCTTGAACTGGTCAAACCCTAGTGCAGTCTTGGGTCAAGGGACATCTTGTGAGAAAATTCTTGATAAGTGAGAAGGAAAATTTTTGGGTACAATAGATACCCATTGGGATATTGTAAATAGACGCATGTTGTTGTTAGATGAGGGTTAACCATTGTGGTTTTGACTTTCCTCAACCTTTTGATGGATAACAATTGTTATCCTTGGATGCACACTCTTGATGAGTTCTGAATGCTTGATAAAATTAAATGAACATTATCCGCCCCAGGTTAAAATAAGGGTTTTTTCTGAATAGTAAATAAACTCCTACTTCGAAGTCTCTACGGGGTTAACGAGGGTCAATCTCCCTTATATCTCCAGCGTTTAGGAATAGAAACAAGGCATGTACATCGTCAGCAGGGTCTTATTCAAAAGCATACCAACCAGATATTTTTTGCGTTTTTAGATTATCATCATCCTCTCTCCAATCTTTACATAAGCATACGACTTGGAAACTTGGCATTAATATGAAAGTAAAACATTTAAAGAGTGATAACGAATGGATGAATGAAAATGAAAGTAACACTTCAAGACAAGCATACTTATTTCATTAAGACTTTCATTCAAAAATAGATAAGTTTCTACATGAAAGAAATGTTTAAACAAACAAGCAAGATTGAAAATTAAAATGCAACAAAGAAACCAATGATTGCCCTTGTTAAGGAGACTTGACTCCGTATGGGCTTCTTGATTCTAACGACTTTTTGCAGTCTTTATGCTAGAATGAACGAGAGAATTCCCCTTCTAATCTGATGTGAACACAACAGTCTCTGGATTGATTTTATCTTGGACTTTGTCTCTGGATGACATACCATCTTCAATCGAATGGCTAGGTTCCCCAGAATAATATGCATAGAAGATTTTTTTAGGAGAGCGAATGAATGCTTTACCAAGTGAATCGGTATAAACTGCATCACTAAGCATATTATGCCACAAAGAAACAATACAATTCGTCTTCTATCAGAACAACATAGACATCCAACTCGTGAGAAAGATCCTGGCAGTCGACCGAATATGAATTGGACTTTTAGAAGAGATGCCAAATAGGTGTTGGGATTTATACTTTAACCCCTTTTTTACAGTCTTCGATATCAAAACCAGGTGCCCCGGAATAGGGGATACATCTAGCATGTGTATCGTAATCAGAAGAGATGTTTGTAGGAGGATGACCCTAAATATTAGAGCTGGAAATAATAGGATGTAATACATTGGGCTTGTCCCAGTGTGCTCATCAGGATTTTTCTATCTTTTTTTAATAGCTTAGCCCAATGAATTCACTAGGGGAACAAAGACTGGTTGTTGTCGAATAGATCTGGGAACGCAAGGCTGTGGAGAGTGCCCCTAATTGAATAGTCGGATGCCCGGGTATGGTAACCATCTAACGTTGGTATCATGAAAGAAGCACTGATATAAGATCCCATAGTAAATGGGAATCATCTTCTGGTAAGATGTTCTGAGAACTCAAGATTTTGTAGCACTCCATGGTTGAAAGCAATTCCTAAAAGGTGAGGAGAAGAGAGAACCTGTTGCGGAAGTAAGTGTAATATTGTTGACATCATCATCAGAGCTTTCATGACCTGGCTTATCTGAGTCTTCATTCAATTATCTTCCTTCTCGAAGAATTTCTGACCACGGGCCAAAGCTTGCGTGTATATCACACGAAGTTATCCCATAACTGATCTCTAAGCATGTGACAGTAAGAAATCAAGTTTGAACCTCTGAGGAGAATACCTGGTCTGAATAAGAATCCCCAATCTTAGAGTACCTAGTATGGATGAATGAATATGCATGGGGTGTATGAATGGATATCAGGCTATGCTCTGTCATTTCCAAGGAATTTACATGCTTTGATATTGATTTTACGCAAGTAAGGGATGTAAGAGTTTAGCACAAGACTTGCAAATACGATTCCTTGGAAATAACAGAAAATGTATCTTAAGCATGTGGTTAACCATGTTATGTATACAAAGACATGGGACCAAGGTTCCATCATTTTGAGTATGTTTGTTGCACTGCTCTGAATCATATGAATATTATCGGATCAAAGGTTCGGCATAGCTTCTGCACTTATAAGAACCAAGTACCTTGTAGATCATCAATTGTATGGGATCAAGGCTTATGGAATACTGGATACTACTGAGCATTTTGTGAACATTCTGAGAATACCAAGATCGAAGGCCCGAATAAACATGTCAGGAACTCAAAAAATAAATCTGAGAACCATATAGTCACCAATAGAATATAGCATCTGAATAAGTCACCAACAGAAATCCAGAATATAACCATTAGAACCAAATAGTCATTGTCTGAGCATAGTCACCATCTAAACATGAGTAACCATATGAACATAGTCACAGACTGTACCTATGATAATAATATTCCTTCCCCACTCACGGGTGAAGACTAGGTCAGGGTAAAGCAATGGTAACTCAAAACCACGGGTTCGCTTGAGAGTGCTATCATCGTACACCTACGTGATAATGATAGCACCTCATTAAAACCTCATCTGAGCATGGAAGACATAGCTGTAGAGGGAAATCTACATCCCATATCCATCGTGTTCCACTCTATTCCTAGGGTCCCTATGGTTGTCACTTGGCCTGGGTATTGGGCCTTTTACCTCTTGTAACACCCACCCAACAAGAAGCAGATCCAGTACAGTAGTAGTTTATGGAAAACAGTAAAATGCAATGCATACATATGCTCAGGTATATACAAAATGGATGAGTAAATATAAAGCATAAAAATAATCACCCAAAGAAAGGAACAAGAGCTAGGAGCGACTCCGAGATGGACCAGCATTTGGTCGACCTTTCCCTAGTGAAGTCGCCAGCTAAAACAACCGGCTGAAAATCATCAAATAATGAAGTCTCCATCGAACATCTTTTATGCCACATGAAGGGAGAGGTAAACATTGAGAACACCTGAGAAGGGAGAAATTGTGATCTTGCGACCGAGAGATCGGGTAAGAGAGTTTGTTACGCAAGGGGAAGGTATTTGCATCCCACACGCATGTAGTACTCTATGGTATCCACTCTTGTTGTCTATCTTATGGGTGTGTTTAATCTATGCTTACTATTTATTACCAAGGGAGAATGCATGCAAAAGAAAGGATAAAAGAATGTAGGAAAAATAAAGTTGTACTCGCTTGGGCCCTACCCCAATGCCTACATATCTTTTTTGAGGAATCAGAGCTACTGTAGTTCAGCTCACATGTTTTGTTTATTTTGTGTTTTTTATGGACAATGTTAATTCTGCCTTCTGCCACAGCTCGACCTTTGGAGACTTATGTGTTGGTGCAGGAGTAAATTGATCATGTCCTTACCTGAAAAGGTTTTTAGATAAAAGGTGCTCGAGCGCACAAAAAGGTTTGAGTTGGTTTTTATTTTGTTACCTTGAAAAAGGGTTTGAGTGAGATTAGCATGTTTTTTTTATTTGCTAATATGATATGGTGGAAGAACCGACTGTTAATACTAGTTTGCATTTTTTATTTGCAAATGTCATGATAAGCAAGAGTCGCCACCGACTTTTCTTTATCCAACAAAGGAAAGTGTGAAAAGAACAGAAAAAGACCTTTTTCAAGATTTTCTGAGTAAGGTGGTAGATTATGTAAAGGGAAGGTGTTAGCACCCTTTCCATCCGTGGTTTTCCATGGGCTCTTAGGTACTTGCTCATTTTTTTTAAAATTGCTTTCGTGTTTGTGTGTTTTGAAAAGTTTGTTTGCTTTATGATAACTCTTGTATAAGTCCTCAAGAGTGTGATAAAGCATTTTTTGAAAAAAGAGTTTTGAAAGTGTGGTGTGAAAATGAATTAGATTTGAGCAAGTACTTAAGAATTATCTACCTACTCGAAAAAGGGCGTTCTTTTCCTCCTTTCCTTTAGATATTGCTATCCTACTATTAGTGAGTAGGTACCCTTATCGTCGAATGTTGAGGGACTATCGAAGGGACGTTTATGGTCATTGAAGGCAACATGTAGAGATACCATAACAGTTCAAAGGGACTATCATCATATATTCTGAGGCATCACGAAGGACAAGATCATTTCTCTTAGGCAGTTCGAGGGACATTTAGGGACTATGATCTTTATGATGACTTTAAACTGAGGGTCTTTTCTAAGAGTATCCCTATGTTTGAGGGACATGACCATTTCCGAAGGCAACCAAAGTGGGAGATACCCAAGGGGTGCAAGTGTGCAACAATATGCTTTTTTCAGATATTTTTATCTTGATGTTAGTGATCTAAGATTAATTGATTATTTCTTTCCATACACGTCTAATTTACTAGCAGTTTATATACAGGCATATAACATAATACAGAAAGTAAAAACTACGGCTATTACAGAGCTTCGGGGAAGTTACAGTTATATCTGACTGAAAATGTAAAGTGCGGAAATTAAAAACCCTAATTAGGCTATTACAAATCGAGCACAGTTACATAATTAAAAAAATAATCATACAAAAATAATGATGCGCAAAAATTAAGGCGGGAATACGTGTGAAACCCTAAAAATCTAATTGTTTAATGAAAATATTTTTTTGGTATTCTATGAAAATTTTTGAGATTTAACCTAATTTCTAACTAATTTTAAGTTAAAAAAAACAAGTTAAAATTTAATTAAATTAAATTGCAAGAATTAATTTCAATTAAAAAACCTAAGTCTTATTTTTATGATTTTATGATTTTATGATTTTAAAAGAATGAATTTAAAAAATATAAACTAATTAAAAGAGAAAATAAAGAGAATTAAAAAAAAGATGGGCATGAGGTGAGAAACCCAAATTGGGGGGTGCATCACTGAATTTTCAAAGCCCAAATCAGTGCAAGCCCAAAGCCTGCGTGAGATCAAATGGGAGGCGTGCTTGAGGGTCCATCATGGGGATGCGTTGCTGGGCGCTGGATCTGAGTGGTGGGTGATCCAATGGCTGAGAGTGAGGGTGCAAGATGAACGCATGGCCATGTATCACACTAGAACCTGCAAGAATTGTTTAGAAAATAGCAAAATGTTGGACCTGGGGTCGAACCCTGGTCCCTCTCCTCATATGCTTACTGACCTTGCAACATGCGCTGCTTGTTAATTCGTATATACAAATAAAGGAAAATAACATGATGTGAAACAAAGGCGTATTCCAGGTCATCAAAAAATGCGCACGTCAGCACTTGAAGGACCCAATCATATTATGAGAAATTTCCACGCCTTCAGTCAACAAAATCTTCAACCTTGACTCCCCGGAGAGGCGTTGGAGCCCTAACTCCGGTCACCTTCTCCAGCAAGCCTAATTTCTGAAACATGCACAAGAGCCAAAATTGATACGAAAAAGAAAGTCTATCCCCCTAAATCGACCATTGCAAGTTCAATGGTGACTTCCCTTTTGGCTAACATGACCTGTACAACGAGATATGGTAAAAATAAAACAGCATGGCATAACAATGGTGGGTTCTTATTTGGACATTCAAGCTTGCTAATGATGCATCATACATGTTCTAAGGATGCATATTAACACATGCACATAGGTCAGAGCATTCAACAATGTATAAAAATTTAGTTTCAAGTCTAACCAACCTTGCTTGACCGGAGTTGTTTGGCTACGATGTTTTAAGATGCCACTGGCTTCAAGAGTGATAGGGACGGACTCCTGTGAACCTCAGGGTGAAGATGGGGTGCTTGGGACAAACTGAAAGAGGATGGATCGTGTGAACCAAGGTTGCACCTCTTTGGATTTTTTTTGAAATTTCCCTAGGGTTTTTGTGCTAGTTGCGTGTGGTTTGGCTTGGCATATTGTCATGTATATATAGTGAATCATGTTAGGTTAAAATAAGAACCAAAAGAATCATCTATAATCATGTTTTTTTAAAGCATAAGGATTTGATTCAAAACTTGCCAAAACAAGAAGATCTCTTTCTCCTTTTGTCCCATGCATTTTTGCCTTGATATTCCAGCATATTTTGTCCCTTATTTGATGAGAAAAAGATTCCCAAATCATATCTTCCATTATTTATTTTATTTATTTATTTAATTTTGTATTTTAATGGATAAAATATCAAAATAAATAGTACAAATAATAAAATAATGTATGAATGATCTCAAAGGTCGTGGGCCATGTTAGAAACAAGTTTCAAGCATGATAAGATGGGCCCATTTGGAAAAAATTCAAGTTTGGTCAATATTGGCTTCATGTATTTTTCCAAAAATTGGTCAACTTTAGCAATGCATATCTCTCTCATTTCTAACCCTAAGAGGGTGTTTTTGGACTTTTTAGAGAGATTAGGATATCCTCTAAACAATCATCTTGGTTTCATTTCAATTGGATCTTCCATGTTCATGTAAGGAACTTTGACCCAAAAGGTGTTTTTGTTGACTTTTTGAAAGGACCTATAATGTATGAGCTTGTATCTTTTAACTGGAACATTTCTTGAACTTGGGGATGAAGAGAATTTGTAGGGAATTGGATTCTCTTAAAAATGAGCTTTGGTGGGAAATTTCTGATAAAGTATGAGAAAGTTATGTCTGGTCAAAGTTTGGTTGACTTTTCCTATAGAAACCCTAATTTGCCATTTTTGACTTTTGATGAGTTAGGGGCATTTCTTAAGGAATCATGATCAACCCTTGATAAAATGATGGATATTACTTCAAAATGTTTTTGTTAACCAAAAATATTTAAGTTTGACTGTATATAGGCCACAGTTGACTTTTGACCTAATATAGTTGATTTTCAGGCATTTGAGTAGTTGACTGAGCAAACTTGTTGGGCAAGGCATGAAATTTGGCATAGATGATCTTGAGGACATATTAGGGCCATGGAAAACATTTGAGACCCTTGGAGCTTACACACCTTGATGAAAACTGAAATCCTAGTTAGAGGTTTATTGCCTTAGGAGGAGAATTTGTCTGATCAATTCTTAGTCATCCTAGGGCAAGTTGGGGACTTCCATGGACATGTCTTGAGTAAAATGAGAGGGCAAATTTTGGGGTACAACAGCTAAGAAAATGGTTTTAGTTTTAAATGCATATGCAAAAGGGGAAGAAAAGAGTCTAAGGGAGGCTAGCCTATTCCTAACCTAATGTTATCATACAATGGTATCCCTACGTCAAGGATGAAAGGGGGAATTTCTACCTAATGTTAGCAGCATGCATGGTTTGCAACCTAAGGTCTAACTTGCATCCGAATGGAGCAATCACATCCTAAGAGAACATGGCATGTACAAGGATAAAGCAAACAAGATAATAAGCTTAAGAGAGCACACCTAGAGAGATCCTATCTAGATTAGCATACCAAAGAAAGTCTAACAAAACTATCCTATAGGGAACATGCAATGAGAGCGAAGTCGTGATCTCAATTAAATTGAGTGACTCATCGATCAACAAAAAATAAAGGAAAGTGATAAAATCCTATAGGGAGCATGCACTAAGAGTAAAGTCGTGATCTCAATTCCTAAATTGAGTGACTCATCGATCAACAACCAAAGAAACAAACACAAGCACAACACATATAGCAAATGAAGTGTGGAATGCCTGCTACATGTCTTTAAACAGCGACTTCGAGCGCACGCTCTTTATTTCCTAATTCTCATGGTATCTAGAAAGCAATAAAGTGTGAAAATAAGGAATAAAATGAGGTTGCGATGGTACTGAACTGAGATGGTTTGTTGCCTCTTCAAAACAACACAAGCAATAAGAAAACTCTACCAAAGTTGCTTCACACAAGTGATCAAACGAATTAATCTCCAGGCATTCCATATTGTGAAAATTACACCAACATTCTATCACAAAACTCTCAGCAAAACATGGCAACAAAATGATTACCAAACATAAAAAAAAATAGAAAACCCTAATTGAAATCCTAAAGAAAAATCCTAAAATAATCTAAAACACGCTAATATTTTTGTATCATTTTTATCATATGGAAAATTAATCAAAATTATGGAGAGGAAAATTAATATGGAAGTCAAGTGAAATTATAAAACAGAAGGAGGGTGTTAACTGGATCCAGAATGCTACAAAGTAATTAGCATAATGACACTAGGCCCATTTAAAATGATCAAACAAAAAAAACTACCAAAAAAACGGTCGTTGGGCCTACGCAGCCAACGATGCATTATCTCACTCAATTACCTATTTGTTTCAGCATAATTTATTTTTATAATTAACAAAAAAAACAAGAATATAATATGAAAGGGATCAATACGGTGCGTTTCAGGACAACATCACTTGTCTTCTTCGTGAACTAGGGCTCTCCAACAACGGCTTCCTCCTTTTCTCTTTGCCGGTTGCCCAACTGATTCCGCCTTCGTGAACTTCATCACCTTCGCAATTTGTTCTTCAGCTTAGCATCTCCAATTCACCTTACCTCCGTTTCGATTCGACCTCCTCATCCCTCCGATTCAGTCCATCAAATCGCCTCCGCCGAGTTCGTGAAACCAAGACCTGTTCAACCTTCTTCTATCCACTCCATCTCTCAAACACAACGGCAGAATCTCCGTCTTGTTTCTTCATATTTTTTTGATAACAACCTTCTCATCCGCAATCTTTCTTGATTTCATGAGAACACACCGAGATCTTATCTTCAAGTAACAAGCTCTGACGGTACAAGCTTCTGATTGGATGACGGACCATGAAAACTACACAAACGGTGGAGGGCTATGGTTCTGCAATGTAAGGATTACAATGCGGTATCAAGAAGATGGTGAAAGGCCGTGAACAACCAACCTCAATCGGTAATGAAGATGATGCTTTCAGGTATGTTCCCTTCATCTCATTTTCTCTTCTTTTATGCCTCTGCTTCTATGCGTGCTCTGTGTTTTTGTGTTGCTACAGTAGAGGATGTAGAGATGTTATTGTTGATTCCCTTTGAACAAATTAGGATCCTAGGGCGAATGGATGTTGTTGAAGGAAGCTTGAATGAATATACTTTCAATTGCGGATTTTGACAATTCATTTGAATTTTGAATAAAATCCATAAACAGAATCCTTGAATGGATGATGAATGAACTTGTGCGCTTGCTCGTATTGAAATGGTCTTGGTCACCTGAATTTGGAAATTTGTATTAAATCAATGCTTGAATCTAATTCTTACACAAAATCAACTTGCATTTTCAACGAATTCTTAATTAATTTCCATCTTCTAATTTGTACTAAACTTGTACGTTAAGCAACAAGCATTTGAACTAATGACGCCCTGAGCACAATGGACCTTTAAACTCAACACCTTGTATCATGGTTCAACAGTGGTCTTAATAATCAACAAAGCCTTGATAAAATCTGGAGAATGAATATGGGAATATGGAAGATAGCCTTGACTTGAAAATCCAATGATCCTCAGTTGAATATTAACAGATGAAAAACCCTAATTCTTAAGCCTTGAAGAGAGATTGCAAATTGATGTTGGGAAGAAAGAATACCCTTATAGTTTGACGATAAAGCAGTCCAGGAAATAAAACCCTAGCTTCAAACAAACGATTGATGGAGAAATCAACCGAAACAAGCTTGTGCGAAGATGAGAACCTTAAAGCCATACAACAACCCTAATTCCTCGAAATCCTTGATCCCATACCAAATCATTGGTTAATGAATGAATTATGTGTTAGATGACCTAATGTAGAATATATACAAATGGATATGCAACGCTAAGCCAAACAAAAAGTGATAAGGGGTAGGACAAATTTGGGGTATTACAACAGTCTAGAAAGTTCTCTAGGTTCTTCAGAATCTTCCTCACCTTCGTCCTCGGCTCGGTAGATTGGATTTTCAAAGTCATAATTGGCAATAGCACAATTGTTATCAATGGGATCCAGGGTGGAGATGTATCTGCAATTTGTTGTGTGGGTATGTGTAAGAACACATAGCTATTTTGAAAGCAGTAAAGTAAAAGAAAGACAAAGAGCGCAAAATTTGAATGCAAGCATCCAATGATTTATTGAATGAAAATATGTGAAAGAAAAATGACAACCCTAACAAATGGACTGTTGTGCCCCGGGTAAGGCATAAGGCTTAAAGTTATGTTTAAAATTACATAACCAAAACTTGAAAGCAAGAAAACAGAAAATAGTATTTACTCCTAACTAAAGGATATTGATATAACGTCTTCAGTCTTCCAATTACTGAGCCCATTTCCGGTGGTAGGAAAGATCCAACTATCTAGGTCATAGTCACTGTCAGCATCTTCTACCGCATTGACTCCATTGTCGCTGATGCGGAATGGTGGTCTTCCAGCACGAGAACGATGAACAGACCTCTGAGCCTCTATAGTGAAACCCAAACCAAAATTATCGGATTTGTAAGAAATGTCGGGAATTTGACCCAAATTAGTGCAACCACCTTCTTCTATCACAGCTTTAGCGTCTTTCAAAGAAGCCATTATGGGCGGAACCCTGGTAACCTTAGGAATAACATAAACGTCTTCAGTAACGGTAGTTGTCCGAGGAATAACCTCAAAGGTCTGGCAAGGAGTTTCGATGAATTTGTTGTCCATCTCAACATACTTGAAGGAGTTCAAGTGACTCATCGTGTATTCTTCTTCATCATATACTATAACAATCTTTCCTTTCACGGGATATTTCAACTTTTGATGTAAAGTGGAAGTAACGGTGCCTGCCTAATGAATCCAAAGGCGTCCAAGTAAATGGGAATAAGCTGGGAGAATATCCATCACATAGAAGGTAGAGTCAAAGACCTGAGGACCTACTTTGATCGGAAGATATGCCTCTCCATGCACCGTCCTCTTTGAACCATCAAAGTCTCTATCCACAATGTCACTGGGTTACAGCACAACCCGTTCACAATCGAGCATGTCTAGAGCACCCTTCGGCAAAAGATTCAATGAAGAACCTGTGTCAACCAACACGTGAGCTAAGGTAGTGCCCCTGCATTTAATAGAGACATACAGGGCCTTATTATGGTTTCTTCCTTCAGGAGTCAAGTCGGCATCAGAAAAGCCTAACCTGTTATCAGTCGTCAGGCTAGCAACATAATTTTCAAATTGATCAACAGAGATTTCTTGTGGTACATGAGCGAATTTCCAGAACTTCACCAAAGCCTGAGTAGGCGCTTTAGATCACAACAATAGGGATAACACGGATATCTTGGAGGGGGTATGCCCCAACTGTTCAACAATCTTGTAGTCACTTTTCCAGATGATTTTTAGTACTTCCTCCATCTCTTGCTTGGAGGTATCTTCAGCGGTAATTTCTTCAGGTACCCCGGTCTGGGTAGACTCGGTTATTTGTTCTTTGCTCCGAGTCTTGGTAGTTGACTTAGCAGCAGTAACATGAACTTGTGTAGCAAAAGTCTTTGGAGAGATTTCTGGAGAGAAAGCCTTTCCACTTCTAGTAACTTTACTGGTCCCGGCAATATTGTCAATGTTGGAATCAGTAACTTCGATACCTTCACTTTCAATAGACAATGGTTCTTGTTTGACACCATGATAGTAAACATCAGCCCCATAATTCCAAGGGATAGTGTTGTCAGAGGAATATGGAATTGGTTCAGGCGTGGTAATGATTAGAGGAGCAACTTCGGGTTTGGCAGTAATTTTTACGGGGCCCTTGGAAGTGATCCTTATAGGAGTACCAGAAATTACATATAATTCTTCCAGCTTCCAATCTTGAAACAAATTCTCCATAGAGGGGGTCTTCTCAACTATTATTATATGGTTATCCATCAGACGCTGAATTCCTTCTTTTAGCAGTTTGCAACCATTAGATTGGGCTATGCAGCAGTAGCACCTTTCAATGCAACCCGAAAATAAACTGGCTTGCAACAAATTCTTCTTAATAAACAAGAGGGGAGTAGTCAAATCACTTGCAGTAGGAACATAGAAAACATCATCGATAGCATTAACACCTTTGTCATGCTTAGGCATAGGTGTAGTAATCACATTAGGAGTATCGGGAGGATCAAACTCAATTTCCTTAGCGTCGATCATGTCTTGAACATTGTTTTTCAAAGCCCAACAATTATTATTGTCATGTCAGAGACTATTGGAATGATAAGCACATCTTACATTAGGATTGTACCGAGGAGAGGAAGTGTTGGGTTTCTGAGGAGGATCACTTAACGTAATCATCTCTGCTTTCGAAAGATGTTGCAATGCCTGAGACAATGGAATATCGATCTTGGTAAATTGTCTCCTGGGTGCATCCGACCTACGTTGATTGCCTTGTTGATGTTGTTGTCTTGGCACAGGATTAGAAATTAGCATTGTCCCTACAGATTGGTTGCGATCACCTCTATCACGACCCTTCTGACCATACACAACATTAGCTTCTTTTTTTCCCATTGAATGTCTTCTTTATACTACTAAAAGATGCAGCCACCTGTATTTTTCCACTTTTGATTCCACCTTATACATGTTCCCCTGTTAATATCAGCTCAGTGAATCTAGCTGAAGAGCGTTTGATCAGATGATTAAAGGAAGAACCTGTCAAAGTTCCCATAAACATGTCAACCAACTCCCTATCAGAAAAAGGAGGTTGAACTCTTCCTGCTAAATCTCTCCATTTCTGGGCGTACTCTTTAAAGCCTTTGTTTGAGCCCATAGTCATACTCAGTAATTGCACATGGGTTGGTGCAAGATTAGCATTGTATTGGTATTGTTTGTAGAAATCAGCAGCCAAATCTTCCCAAGTACGAATATTGGTTTTTTCCAGTTGATAGAACCATTCCAATTGGGTCCCAAATAGGATTTCTTGAAAGAAATACACCCATAA
This sequence comes from Vicia faba, assembly GCA_948472305.1. Classification (NCBI taxonomy): domain Eukaryota; kingdom Viridiplantae; phylum Streptophyta; class Magnoliopsida; order Fabales; family Fabaceae; genus Vicia; species Vicia faba. The sequence goes on along the minus strand of OX451735.1, from coordinate 216,850,949 downwards.
TTTTCTATCAGCAGTGTGTGGTTGGATCTTCTAGACATAAGACCTCAAATGAAGTTTAGGGCAAGAAACAATGTCATACTTTGCAAAAGTAGGGACCTTGAATTTGTGAGGAATGAGAACTCATGAGACTAAACCCAACTCTTCAAAATCTAACCCAGGTACTCTCTAGATCTCTATAGAATTTAGACGATCCTCTAGTTGTTTGTACCTTTCATCAGCAGGAGGATACTGTTCGTTCAAATAGTCTTCTTCATCTTCATCAGAATATTGACCAGAACTAAGGTTGCTTCCTTTCTCAGCCTTCACACTCTTACCATCTTCACCCTATTTTTCATCTTCGTTTGATGGAATATCACAGTCTCGGGCTCTCTTGGGAGGACCTCTGAACCTTCTTCGCATGTTGAGAATGCTTATTGGTTTCCTTGTCTTTTTCTTCCTCTCTTTGGTGATGAGGGTCTTCAGCTCTTCCTGCCCCTTGGCTAAGTTCAGGAACATTTGTTGGAACTTGGTGTTTTGGGCCTGAAGATCTTTGACTGTTTGTTCGAGAGCCATATTTTACTGAAATAAACAGCAAGGAGATGAGAAAACATGTCTTGGGAATACTTGTTATGTAATGATATGCATGTTATGTGGCTGTATATGCAATGTTTTCAAGGATCTCGCGGGATAAATAAAAATGATATGTTAGAAATTGAGTCTGTCTACAGATTTGTCTGAAGAACTTTACGTCTTTGTTTTTTAATGTCCTTCTATCAGAATCGGGCTCACCATGTCAAGTGGGTCCTAGCCTTTGACTCAAAGGAGTGTACTTTTGTCTTTGACGACATCTGGTTAGAGGAAAATAAACCCTCTTGCCCCTTGCTAGCAGTCCGACTTATGATAACCCTGCATCAAAGGTCCCTAAGATCCTTGAAATGGTTAGTGAAAATTCCATGTCATGATGTAATGTTTAATCAAGTAGCACACACAAACATATCATGCAAGAAACTTAGGTTTAAAGGCTTGTATGGGGTCCATAGGTAAGTGCCCTTCTCTATTTGAAGTTTAAGTTGGCTCAACCTGTCCTAAAATAGTAATTGGGTTCTATGAATCTCATATCACGGATATTTCTCAAAGGTTTTATTTTAGTACAGTAATTGATTTTCCACCAAAACATCCCGCGAGTCAAATCTCAATGAGTGTAGCATTGAGTATCAACCAACTCTAGACTGCACTAAAGTCAGCTATCTCACTACCTTCTAATGCCCAAGATGGGCCAATTAAGATTCTAAAAGTCATTTAGTGCTTATGACACCACGCAGCAGCCCAATGTTATCCTCGACTGACTCAAGGAACATCAGTACAAACCAAAGTTTCACACTAACATAGCCATCACTTTAACCATATCGGTCTATGTTGTACAGTTTCCATAATCTATTGCTACTTACTTAGGGTATCCCTATATCCAGGTGTAGGATCTTTGCAAGAATTTAAACCCAAGCAACCCTTAAAGATAAAGAAAGCAATACAAACAAATAAAGCAAATAAAGTGGTCTAGACTCTAAGGTAACCCCTCTTTTTAAGTAATCCCCAGCAGAGTCTCCAGTTCTATAATACGGTGGGAGAACTGACTTGTTTTGTGTTTTATTGCAAATGTTATGGATAGCTAGAGTCGCCACCGACTTTTCTTTTATCCAATAAGGAAAGGGTGAAAAGAACAGGAAAGACCTTGATAGGTTTTGATTTCGGGGGGTAGGTTATGAAAAGGGAAGGTGTTAGCACCCTTTTCATCTGTAGTTATCTACGGGCTCTTAATCGCTTAGCTCACTTTGAAACTTTTCTATTTTGTGTGTGTGTTTGAAAATATTTTGAAAATTCCCATGTAAGGCGAACTTTGTAATGACTCTTGTATCAGTCCTCAAGAATGCGTACATGGTGTTTGTTTGAAAATATTTCATTTTGAAAGTGTGATGTGAAAATGTTTTGTTTTGAAAAAAATTGAATAAGCAATTAACAATATTTTACCCACTCAAGGTCGCTCTTGTTATTTTCCTCCTCCTTTTAGAGATAGTGATATCCGTACCATTAGTTGGTAGGTAACCCCGTCTATTGGATGTGAAGGGGCAACATAGGGTCATCGTACAGTCATTGAAGGCAACTTATAAGGACGCTTTAGCAATTTCGTAAGGGACTAGATCATTTTTTGAAAGGCAACGTCGAAGGGTCATTGAGGGACTATGATCTTTTGTATCGAGAGTCTTTTACTAAAGTATCCCTACTTTCGAGGGACATGATTGTTATTCTGAAAGGAAACGAAGAGAGGTTACCCTAAAGGTGTGAGTTTGCAAGTGTGTCCATTTCAGTTATTTAGTCTTGCAATTAGGGTTTTCTATCATTCATTTTTATCTTTCCATACTAACCCTAATTACTAACAATTACATAAAATATAGTAGCAGAAGGTAAAGGCGAAAATGTAAACCTAGGCTATTACAGAGCTTTGGGCAGTTACATAATAGTGAAGAGTGCGGAAAAGAAATCCTAAAACTATTAAATCCCAGAAGCAATTACATGATAATAATAAAAAAATGCCAGAAAAATAAAGCTACGCTATTACAATTGAACGTTCCATATACACTTTATTTAGGGAAATAAAAATAATATGACAATTAAAAAGAAATTTTTTTTGTGATTTTTTATGAAAAAAATTATTTATGATAATTAATTAAATAACCCTTAAAAACCTAATTAATTTTAATTAATAAAAAAAGGTTAATTTTGAAAAAAAGTTTAAAAAAACCTAAAACCTAATTAATTTTAGTTAATAAAAAAAGGTTAATTTTGAAAAAAAAGTTAATTAAAAAACCTAAAACTTAATTAATTTTAATTAATAAAAAAGGTTATATTTGTTTAATGATAAATAAAAAACCCTAAAACCTAATTAATTTTAATTAATAAAAAAATATTTATGTTTAATGATAAATAAAAAAAGAATTAAGTTTACAAAAAAATAGATAGGGGAAGAAGCATTAATGGAAAATAGGATTAGAAACCAAAAATAATGCAAATGTCAGGGGTGGGTGTTGAACCCGCGCCCTTTGCCTTCATAACAGAACGGCTTGCCAAAAAATAGATACGGGAAGAAGAATCAATGGAAAGTAGGGTTAGAAAACAAAAATAGTGCAAATGCAAGGGGTGAGTGGTTCCCTACCCCCATAATTTGAGCCTTGTGAATTTAATGGTGCCCTTGGTTTTGGTTGATTCCCCTTGTACAAAGAGATATGACGTAAATATGGCAAATCGATGTAAGCATGAGAACACCTCACCCAGGAACCATGGGGCTCATGAAATGGTTCTATATTGCACTAATACATCTCAGAAGCATGTTAGTAATGTTACTATACATCAAAACAACATGAAAACAAAAATAAAAATTACAAAAAAAAAGGAAACCGAACATAAATTTATGCGATTTTCTGACCCTTTGGATCATCAAGATTGATTCATTCTTACCCTACAATTTCTCAGGGATTGATTTGGATGATTGACTTTCTTGGAGAGAGGTTAAAATAGGGTTTATAGTTTGCCCTAGTTTTGATAAAATTTGAAGTTTTGGTATAGGATCTTCTTGCAAGGTTTTCTTGTTCTTGTTGTTGTCTGAATATGGGATATATATATATATATATATATATATATATATATATATATATATATATATATATATATATATATATATATATATATATATATATATATATATATATATATATAGAGAGAGAGAGAGAGAGAGAGAGAGAGAGAGAGGAAAATTAGGTCAAAAGAAGTGGGTTTGGACCTTTGTCTGAAAGCCCTTGTTTTATCATTTTTTTATTTTGACTTTTAAAATAATAAAATCAAAAATAAATATAATAAACCAAATTGGGGTATATGAACAAGTCTTGAGGTTGACTATTAAGTGTATAATATGTTTGGACTTTGAAACATCAACCCACTAGCCCAAAAATTCAAGTTTGGTCACTTTTGGTTTCATGCTTTTGCTCAAATTTCCCAAAATGCACTAATTATAACTCTCTCAATTTTTATTATTTAAATGTGATCTTGGACTTTTTGAAAGCTCAAGATGTCCTATACAATCTCTATTTTGATCATTTTTGCATTTGAAGACTTTATCTTGATGTAAGTTTCCTTGACAAAAAGTGTCTTTTTGTTGACTTTTGAAATGACCTATAATGTATTAGCTCATATCTCTCCAAAGAAGGATTTTTTGGGCTTGAGCTTAGAGAGACCAAGTTGTAGAGAATTTAATTTCCTTCAAAATGAGCTTTGGTTGAGGAGAATCTGATGAAGCATGTGAAATTTATGTTTGGTCAAAGTTGAGTTGACTTCTCCTTAAGAAAAAACTAATTTGGTAACTTTTAACTTTTGATGATTTGAGAGTTTTCTTGATGAATCCAGATCAACCTTTGATCAAATGATGTATATGACTTCAAAATCTTTATGTTGACCAAAAATCTTGAAGTTTGACTGTATGTTGACTAGAGTTGACTTTTTGTCCAATATAGTTGATTTTCAATCATTTGAGCCATTGACTAAGCAAACTTGTGATCCAAGGCTTAAAACTTGACATGAGCATTCCTTAAGACGTATTATAAACCATGAAGTCCACTTGAGGCCTTAGAAACCCAATCTATCTTGAGAAAAGTGAAACCCTAGTTGTGGATCCATTGCTTAGGAGGAGAATTTGTCTGATCAATTCTTGAGCAAATGAAAACCCTAGGAGAATATTCTTAAATGGTAAGAGGGAAAATTTTGGGGTAGAACACACTGGAAAAATAAATTATTTTACTCATTTCATTCCATAAAAATAGAGTTTTCCTTGTTAGCTTTCCAACGCTTAGAACGGTGCTCAATTTAGACTTACGGTTCAAAAGTTATGGACGAAACAATTTCACAGTACAAAAACCTGAGATCTGTTAGACCACCTGTAATGTACATTACGGCCCATAATGCTAAAAATCCATAATTTCATTTTTTTTCACGTTTCTTGTGCCAAAGTCTAGAGGGCTGTTATAGACCGTAATAGAGCTCATAAAAATATATTTTTCACGCGATTTTGTGCGATTTTTCTTGTTTTTCAGCCTTTCAACAAACCCTAAATCCCTAGTTTTGACCTCCAACAACCCCAAAACATAGAATATCATATAGTACTTAGATCAAGGGAAATAAACACATCCATACTCAATTCACATAATCAATTTTGTCGATTAATCACAAAACATCAACGATTCATCAACAAGATTCAATCACACATACAAAAATTATGAGGATGCAAGAATACATAACCATGGAAAACCTAATCACTACCATAACCCATTATTATGAAATCCGTTATAGAGTTAGAACCACACCCTTATCTTAGATCGATGATTCTAAACTTCTATCGCGGATTTCTTGGTTCTAGCCTCGAGTACGCTCTTCTCTTCTTCTCCCTTTCTCGTTTTCTGTTTTCATGTTTTGTCTTCTCACTTCCTTCTTTTCCAAATCTAACCTCTAGACCCCTAATATTTATTTCCTCTTATTGCCTTCCTCGTTAAAATAATAATAATATAATTATAAAAAACTATAATTATTTATTTTAATTCAAATAATATTAGTCTTAAACCAACATTCCCATTCCACCTCTATTTTTCTACATTTTTAGTCACACACCCCTAATACCTTAATTTCTTTATTTTCTAAGGCAACTACCACACATAGAGGCATCACCATACATCAAAACACCATAATTATTCATAACCACATATAATAACCTAATATTTACTCAAAAATTAAGTAAATGAAATCAAGGTGTCACAAACTCTCCCCCACTTAGAATATTTTTGTTCTCAAAAATTTATCTGATGCGAATAACTCTAGATATGATTCTCGCATACTACTCTCAATTTCCCAAGTCATGTTTTGACAAAATTTACAATACCACTAATCGACATTCCAATTTCTAACCAGAGAAATCAAACAAGTTGTAATGCTACCGAGTTATGAATGCATAGGTTCATTTCACTCATTGTACCATCACCCTAGAATACAGGATCTATCACTTTATGATCCTGATCACGCTTGGACTGTAACACAATGAGGTCATCTTTATCACCATAGGTAACACTTCTCTAATTTCTCTTCATAAGAAAAATATGTTCACCCTCGAGTCCTTACAATAGAAAACGAGACAACAACATAGATTAAGAACATATAGTATCACGATATGAACATCACCTCTATCATTTCATCTCACAAAAATATCATTGTAATAACATCAACACAACCAATTACTGACAATATCTACACCTAACCTAATTTCCATAATGCTACGTTTTACAAATCGAACATGTAAATCAATACTTCTATTAATATGGCAGTGACACGATTAATATATCAACCTTTCACCTATCACTTCCATCTTGGAATGTCCAATGGTTTGCATTATCCTTGCAACTTCTAATGTTTAATCCATGACTCCCATAAATCATATATACATAACGAACTACACCATATAACGCTTCAGATGCACCACTATGATCATCTACCTTAAAGTTGTTGTCTTCACTTTGATTTCTATCAACTATCAGATCTACAAGTTTTACATCTATCTTTTGACCCTCTTTAATATCCACCAGACAATCATTGTTCAGCTTTCGACATCCTCAACCTTCCACTTTGTGGTGTTAGCTCGCACACCATCTCCAGTCTCTAAAATGTCCAATAAGTCTCAACTTTTTCATAGCCCATTTTCCATCAGGTTCACATAAAATGGTGAATGAATATTCTCCCGGTAGAATGTTAATTCACTTTACACACTATTAAGTTAGCAAGATAAGTCTATCCCATCCAATATGATCTCGTCTACTATCAATAAGAGATTAAGGGTGATTAGTTCCTCAATTTTTCAATAGGTAGCCGACAACCATGATGGCGGCATAAACCATTGTTACCCAACTGCAATAACGTCCTTTATCTTATGCTCAAATTTAACTATGCATAATATTCAACAATCTCTCTAAAGCTTACAATGTTTTCTCAATTTCCTTCTTTTTCAACCTCGTTAATGAGACATAACTCCAAAAATCCATTACATGGTCTCCTTTACACGCAAGTAGCACACAAAAATTGTTAAGTATCCTTCAATACATGAATGCTATTATAACAAGTATTATCCAAATCATTTAGCTCCAAATGAAATCTTTATCCAAGTAGAGGACTTTAACAACATCAATAAATCCTTAGTCATTCCTTTAACCTCATATCCTCGATGATCCATATAATTTCACATTTGGTTCTCATTTTAGTCACAATCTCATCATCCAGTTGGTAAAAGAAACCTTCAAAATTTTCCTGACACATGTCGATACTATGTCATCAATGACACACAATCCACTATACCCTCTAACATTTCTATTTTCCTCAAAGATCTCTCCACTCTAACCATTCTCAGTTGGCACACACCACACCTCTATATGCTTATCCAATACTCTCACATCCTTCATATTACCCAACATCTCATACTTGACCTCATCTCAAACAACTGCAATATTAATCAGTTAAGCTCAACAAGCTTCCAATCTCTATAACTGACTTCAGAGCCTATCAACTTAGAACTGCATCCAACTTGGATGGATCTAAATATACCTTTGCTTTAAATAGAATACTCAAGAAAATTCACCTCCCCAAACTATAATTTACACCTTGATTACGTAACATGATGTTTCCTCCTTTCGACACTCCAATACAAATTGCAACATTCAACGTGTCCATATTCTAACTTGGATTAAATCAGAATGGCCTCAATAAATAATGTAATAAACTAATCTAAATATTTCATAATGCCTTCACCGAGTTTTAAAAGACGTCTTTTAGTTTCTTCTTCAATTCACCCAACTTTGAAGCTTACATCCTGTATGGTGCCATAGAAACAAGTTTGGTACCAAGGACAAGATCACTAGAAAACTCCACCTCTCATCCAACATCACCAGCTGAAAATTAAATCAATTACATGTGTTCGAATCATTTTTAAAACAATGTTCATTAAGTTAGCTTTCTAACTCTTCGAATGGAACTCAAATTGGACGTCCGAAACTAAAGTTATGAATTTTTGAAGTTCTGTTAATTTTCATCCCAGTGTACTCGGGTACCCATATATTGGTAACCTGTTACAGGGTGAATAGAAGCAGTTTTCCAAAATTTTGTGTGTACAAAACTCATTCCAACACATTTCTAAAACCATGTTCTTCTATAACCCGAAAGACACATTACTTTGTCAAAATTTAATTTTTCAAAAGCACCAAAACTCAAGTTCTTTTCACAAGAATACTTATCTCATCGAGTTTCAACTCTGACCCGCGATTCACAATCATCCAACAACATCAACCACATTCAACACTCACTCATATGATTCCAACAACAAAGTTTACAGCAATTAATCACTCTATCACCATTCAAAATATTGACATCACACGCAATGGTAACTCAACACTGACAACTTCAATCAACCGATAGTGTGAAACATTACAACCACATGGGCTTCATCTTCTAAGAGTTATCCTACTTTCTTAGTAGATATCTCAAAAAACATTTGGAAGGCACAAACTACCGATATATCATTAATTGCCACATTTCTCTCTACCCTCTGAGAAGCAACCATCAATATTACTTAATCATTCTCTCTCAAAGACGCCCAAATTCGTCCAACAGACCAAAACCTTGAATTCACAATATCTTCAAACGGAAGAATCTGCATCGACTCAACAATATAAATCAAAAGCACCTGATTTAACTCAAAATCGTTAACCCTCAAGGATAACATCAGTTCGATCCAACATCTCGCTCTAACGATAATTCACAATTATCTCTGAAAATAACAGGACTCCCACACGACTTGCACATCAGTAGTCACAACATCACCCTCCACTACTAGAGATACGAACAACACAAGTACTAGATCATTGCCTCTCAAGGACACTTCGAACTGACCGCTAGATATAAATCTTGAATCTGCACTTCCTTTGAAGTTAGGAAATAACACAATCCAACCAACATTTGCACTCTTGCAATCCAAGGCACAATGAACCAGCCATTCTCACCTTGCAACCAAAACCTCTCTGAGAAGCAACAACTTCTCGCCCAATCTTGTTTCAATATCCCTCCTGCAACAAGTGATTAGAAAATAAGAAAGTACCACCAGTGTTTCACACACATGTTGCATACTAAGAAACAAAACAACAACAGTATTCAATTGTCACACTACAAACTCAACAACTTGGCCGGACAGACCGACCTGTTCTTATACCATTAATGTAACACCCTATTTTCCTCATTACGATAGTTAAATGAATCAGAGAAGTTAAAACAATTTTCATCAATTAGGATGTCACCTTCATATGTCACACATGTTCATATAAAAAGATACGCAACACATAATCACTTATTCATCATATTTTAAACTTCATTTCATTTATTTGTAACGAAAAACATCAACAATAATTATTCTCAATTCTTCAACATGGGTTATAATTATCATAATTCAAAATTCAACATAAAACATCAATTAAATCCAAAAAGTGGAGTTCTACAATAATTTACTCCCAACGTAACAAACAAACACAATTATCCCCAATGTTATGTATCAGAGATGACACCGACTCAATCTACATAATATGAGACAATCTCCTCAGCTAACCACAACCTCGAGCTACTTCGAATCATTTGCGCATTACCCACATAGAGGTAACATTCAAATAGAAGGGGTGGGATATCATAACAATATAAAAGAACACATAATAATGAGCAAGTAATGATTTATTACATATAGTTATACATTCCACATCTTACACTTACACATCAATAATATAATCACACCAAACATTTTAATCATATGCAAACACATCATCTTCATAGTACAACATCAATAAATCAAACATGCAAAACAATGTAAGAGACCAACTATCATTGATGTATATGGTACCATCAGGGTATAATCCCTCTCTAAAATGCCAAATAGGGCAGCAACAGGGCATAAGACCTCAACAATTTTCCAATCCAGGCCAACAACAGGGCATAAACCCTCAACAATTTGCCAATCCAGACTAACAACAGGGCATAAGCCCTCAACAATTTACCAATCCATACCAACAATAGGGCATAAGCCCTCGACAATGCATGCATGCAACATGCAATAACATAATTATACAATTACAGGGTATGAGCCCTCAATATTACGCCATACAAGCCAACAACATCAATATCGTCATCATTATGCACATACTATGCAAAATAGTCATACAACATCATACAACATCTTCATAATAAATGCATCATCATAACAACATCAATTCATCATTGAAAAGATACATCATGTTACATCAATGCATAATCGCATCACTTCATCAAAGAAATCATACATCATATTACATCAACGCATAATCACATCACTTCATCAAAGAAAGCATAGATCATATTACATTAACGCATAATCACATTACTTTATCATAGAAAGCATACATCATATTACATTACCGCATAATCACATCACTTCATCATAGAAAGTATACATCATATTACATTACCACATCATCACATTACTTCATCATAGAAAGCATACATCATATTATTAAGTCAACATATACAACATTCATCCCTCATGTATCGACACTGGAAAACTGTAGTATTTTACTTATTTCATTCCACCAAAATAGATTTCACTGCTTTAACTTTCCAACACTTCAAACGGTACTTAATTTAGACTTATGGTTCAAAAGTTATGGTCAAAACTATTTCACAGTACAAAAACCGGGGATTTGTTACGGCCACCCATAATGTACATTACGGCCTATAATGCTAAAAACCCAGAATTTCATTTTTTTCATGTTTCTTGTACCAAAGTCCAGAGGGCTGTTACAGGCCGTAATAGAGCCCCAAAAAAATATATTTTTCACGCGATTTTATACGATTTTTCTTGTTTTTCAGCCTTTCAACAAACCCCAAATCCCTAGTTTTTACCTCCAACAACCCCAAAATATAGTATATCATATAGTACTTAAATAAAGGGAAATAAACACATCCCTACTCAATTCACATAATCAATTTCATCGATTAATCACAAAAAATCAACGATTCATCAACAAGATTCAATCACACATACAAAAATCATGAGGATGCAAGAATACATAACCATGGAAAACCTAATCACTACCATAACCCATCATTATGCATTCCGTTATAGAGTTAGAACCCCACCCTTACCTTAGATCGACGATTCTAAACTTCTACCGCAAATTTCTTAGTTCTAGCCTCGAGTACGCTCTTCTCTTCTTCTCCCTTTCTCGTTCTCTATTTTCACATCCTATCTTTCCACTTCCTTATTTTCCAAATCTAACCTCTAGACTCCTAATATTTATTTCCTCTTATGCCCGTACTCATTAAAATAATAATAATATAATTATAAAAAAACTATAATTATTTTTTAATTCAAATAATATTAATATTAAACCAACACTGTCATTCCACCTCTATTTTTCTACATTTTTAGTCATACGCCCCCAATACCTTATTTTCTTTATTTTCTAAGGCAACTACCCCACATCGAGGCATCACCACACATCAAAACACCATAATTATTCATAATCAGATATAATGACCTATTATTTACTCAAATAAATAAATAAATGAAATCAGGGTGTTACAATTAGGATTATAGAATCATAAATATTTCAGATTTAAGACAAATTTATGCCTATCAAGAGATTTTAAGAAATATCAGCCTTAAGATGACTAAAAGATTTGCTGCAGAGAGTCAAAGATATGAAAAAAATGTGCGAAAAGGTTGAAAAGAAGTATTAATATACCATTTGTTGTACCCCAAAATTTTCCCTCTCATTTATCAATACTTTCCTCACAAGACTTCCTGGACTCAAGACAAGATTAGGGTTTGGTCAGCTCAAGACACCTCACCTTGCACTGATAACCTAAAATTAGGGTTTGAGTTTGCACAAGGATTTTTTGACCATAAATGCTTCATGTGACTTTCATACACCATCTTGGACCCTTATGATTTCTCATGTTAAGTTTCAAGCCTTGAACCACATTTTTTATCAGTCAATTGGACAGTTGACCTAAGAATCAACTGTATTGGGGAAAAAGTCAACCATGGACAATTTACAGTCAAACTCCATAATTTTTTATCCACAACAACATTTTAGATTCATATGTACCATTTGATCAAGTTTGGATCACAACTCCTCAAGAAATTTGATCAAATCATCAAAAGGGCAAAATGGTCAAAATTAAGGTTTTGACTGAGAAAGGGCAATTTCTGTTTTTTAACCTAGCCAATGATCAATTGAGTTCAAGCATGATTTCAAGGATTCAATGGCATCATCTTGACCTAACTACATGGTTCAAAAGATATCAAGTTCATTGGATTGACAGATGAATTTTGCAGTCAACTGATCAAAAGTCAACTGTACACTGAAAAGTCAAACTTTGACTTTTTGGTCAAAACCAAGTGCCAAGGTTCATAATTCATTAAGATATGTCAAAATTTGAAACTTGTTGACCAAGAAAACCAATTTTTAAAAATAGGGTTTTGAATTTGAAAATTTTCATAACTTAGAATTTTTCTAAGTATGGAAATTTTTTTATTTTTTCCCAACTTTCCACCACTTTTCACCATGATGCATTTTGATTCAAAGAAAACTTCCAACATGAAAATTGTAGTCCTCCATGAAATATACAACTTTTATTCACAAACTTTTCCCAAAAGATGATTGGATCTCAAATTATGAATTTGTGAACATAGGTCCATGAACTAAATAACTTAGTTAAATTTTTGCCCTAATTTAGACAGGTTTTGGACCCAACTTCATGGACATTTTTCACCTAGTTCCAAGAGGTATCTCAAAATTTATTTCAAAGATGGATTATAGAGCACATTGCAATATTTCTAAAATGTCCAAGAACTCTCCATGATCATTTTTGGTTAGGGAGAACCGAAGAGGAGAAGTTGGCATTTTATCACTTTTGTTCATGCCATTTTCACAAAGTATCAAGTTGCAAATCAGATCCATGATGGTTGAATCTTGATTTACAGGTCCTAAACTCATTCTAAAATCCATAATTAAATGCAAACTCAGAAGTTAAAGGCTTTATCTTGGCTTTTGGAGCATTGTACAAGAGATAATTCCATTTTAGGCATAAAGGTTACAATGCCATTTTCATAAAGGTGAGATTTTGCAACTTTACAAATCTTGAGCCTTGGACCTGTCCCTTTGGTACAAACAACTTCCACTGGTCTTAAGCAATTTGTACAAGCCCTTTGCATCCCTCAAGCTAGCCAGTACAAGCATGTTGCATAAGTCATGTCATTTTACTTAAAAAGCAAGAAAGTTGGTGAAAAGGAAAAAGCTTGCACATCAGATGAGGAGCTGACTTTGTATCCATTCTATACAAGTATACAAACTTGTCACAATGCAAAACACGATTGGCTTGCACCTCAAACACTCCAAAACACAAAAACTCCACTTTTCTGCCAAAAACTCACATATTCTGCAAAACCATAGCCAACACATATTTGGCTCGTGCGTTTTATGATTAAACACTTCAAGCACTTTATAAACATCCTACCAAAGCTATCCAAGCCCTTGCCCTATTTTTGTAAGCTTTGTTTCAGCCATTTCCATTTTCATTTTGGAAGCTTGCAACTTGACTTGTGTAGAGACTTCTGGATATCCACAAAGCAAGCTAGGCATTGGAATAGCTTGAAGGAAGCTCAAGGAAGCTCACACAATCCTCAGGCCTCCATCAAAGTCCCTACATTGTTCAATCCAAATCCAACTGAAGGAGGTATTTTTCAAAACTCTATCTCTCTATTTAGGTATCCTCAAGCCACGATTTGTGAAGAAAATATGTAGTTCATAACTTGGTGAAGTTGTACATATGCATACTTGTCATTTATATTAACTATGATGTGAGAATTTGAAGCTTGAAGTTCATAAAATTTCTAGGTCACGAATTAGGGCCATTAAAATTCTCCCTGATCTTTGAGAGTTAGGTTACAAATTTTATATGGTTGGAATCGTGAGATTAAATGCCACAAGTTTCATGTTATAAGTTTTTGTTTTTGTGCAAGCATTAGCAAGTTACAGATTTGAACTAAGAACGCACGAAGGAGAAGAAGCTGAAGGACAGGGACGAAGCAGCTTGTTCTGGGCTTTTTGGCGCGCCTGGCCTTTTTGTTTCAGTTATCCACACCCCCTAAATTACTTTTACACCCCCCTGACTTATTTCTTATATTTTTGCATTTTCTTGCATATTTTTATTTTATTACTTGCATTTATTTTTTTCTAACGATAAAAAATACCCAAAAATAATTTATTTATTTTTACACTTTTATTTTATTTTTTTATTTATTTTTTCACATAAAAATAGTTTATTAGGATAATAGATTTTATTTTCTTAAATAAATTTGTAAATACAATTAAAGATACTTAATATTTTTATTTCATTATTTAAACACATAAAATATTCATTTTCTATACATACTTAATTTTTAATATTGACATATAATGTTACCTATTATTTTCTTATACAAAAAATGGACAAAATGTTAATATGTAACATTATTTTCTTTTAATTGAAAATTAGGGTTTCACCCCTTTCCAAAAATAATAATATTATTTTTCCTTATATTTCTAGGGTTAATTTAATTTATTTTCTCATATATTAAACAAATACAAAACATTTTTACATAGATACATTGCATTGCATATTTAAATATTTGTCTTATTTATTTTAATGCGCACAATATTCAATTGAGTTGTAATAGTATTTTTAGGTTTATATTTGTGCAATATCCCTATTCAAAAAACTTGTATCCCCCCTCCCATAATAATTGTTGTAATAGCTTAGTTTACATTTACGCAATTTATCATTTTCCTACCATGTTTAGTAAACTAGGGTTTGCAGGACAAGAACAAAAACAAAACAAATAGAAAAGACCTAATACAAGACAAATCAAATGCATGAAAAATGACACACTTTGCACACAAGCACCCTTAGGGTTTCACCCACTTGGTTGCCTAAAACAAAATGGCCATGTTACGCACGCGAAGTATCTTGGCAAAACAAAACAAAAATAAGATCATAGTCCCTCAATGACGCTATTCAAAGGTTGCCTAAAACAAATGATCTTGGTCCCTTCAAAAATGCTAACATACTTGGCAACATTGCTATCATGGTCATACAATGACCCACGCCCGTCCCGTTAACATCCAAAGATAGGGTTGCTTACCAATTCAATGGTAAGTCAACAATGTCAAAGGAATAAAAATGCACAAGAAAGACATTTGAGTAGGTACATAGCTTCTAAGTTACTTGCTCCATTTCAAACAATCATTGTTATTTTCAAAAACAAACACACACATTTCAAAACATTTTACAAAACATTGAAACATTTTTCAAAAGACAAACATCTTTGTATACATTCTTACGAACGAGAATCATTACAAAGATTGCCGAAACGAATGGCCTCTTTTCAAAATACTTTCAAAACCACACCAAACACCAAGCATAATTTCAAACAATTTCAAAGCAAAGCAAGTGATCTAAGCAAGTAACTAAGAGCCCGTGGAAAACCATGGATGAAAAGGGTGCTAGCACCTTCCCTTTTCATAATCTACCCCCCGAACTCAAGAAAACATCTCAAAGGTCTTTCCTGTGTTTTTTTGCCTTTCCTTTTGGATAAAATAAAAGTCGGTGGCGACTCTTGCTAAACCGCGAAATTTGCGATGAAACGCAAAACCTTAAGTCAGTTCTCCCACCGTATTACAGAACTGGCGACTCTGCTGGGGAAAATTATAAAAGTGGGGTTACCTTAGGGTTTAGATCACCTTTATTTGCTTACCTTGTTTGACTTGTTTGCTTTACATTTTGGTTCTATTGTTTGGGTTTGAATCCTCCACCCGGATTTGGGAAACATTATAAGTAAATAGAAATACGTTGTGGAAACTGTGCGGGGTATACCGACACGGTCTAAGCAATATCTATGTTAGTGTGACATATTTGTGGGTACCGGTAAACTTTGAGTGAATCAAAGAGAATACGGGGCCGCTGAGTGATGTCATGAAGCACTAACAAACTTCTAGAACCTTTACTTGACCAACTTGGCCTTTTAGGATGTAGTGAGATGACCGGCTTTGGTACAGTCCGAAGTTGGTAGATACTCGATACTACACTCATTGAGGGTTGGTTCCTTGGAATATTTCGGTTGCCAGTCAAGAGGCTTGAATTGAAATAATGAACAAGGAAACAATCCAGTGATATTGAGCTCCTTAGAACCCGGTCACTATTTCTAGGACAGGTTGAGCCAACTAAACTTCAAGAGGGTACTTACCTATGAAACCCCATGCAAGCCTAAACTAGGAACTTGTGTGATTTGCTTGTACATATATACTTGTGCATAACATCATGGACATCATGAAGCATCATATGCATCCACTAACCATTTCAAGGATTTTGGAAATTCATCCTTGTTCTTGTTTTGTAGGACATGGATTCACTTCGCAGGAAAACTATCCAAGTCAACCTTGTAAGAACTCCTCCACAACTCAATGAGCTAGCTTCAAGGATTCATGAGAACTCTCCATTCACCGAGAGGCATGGTCGTCTACTCAACCTAGTCACTTCCAACACAGAGGAAGACATGATGAAAGTTATCTTCCAGTTCTTTGACCCTTTGCATCACTGCTTCACATTTCCTGACTACCAGCTTGTACCCACTTTAGAAGAATTCTCTCAACTCTTGAGGATTCCTATTCTCAATCAACTACCTTTCAACGGTATGGAAAGAGATCCAAAGCCAGAGGAGATTACTCAAGCCTTGCACTTGCACTCATCTGATGTCACAACCCATCGGGAAACTAGAAGTGGTGTCAAAGGCTTCTTGGCAAAGTTCTTGTTTGAGAAGGCCCAAAGTTGTTGGAACTCCTTGGACTTGCAAGATTTTGAGGAGATTGTAGCCCTTCTCATCTATGGGATGGTCTTGTTCCCTAATCCTGGCCAACTTATAGATGTGATTGCTGTCAAAGTATTCATGTCACGCAATCCGGTGCCTACATTGCTTAGAGATATCTTACACTCTTTTCACACTCGTACAATGAGGAAAAGAAGTGTTCTCATGTGTTGCACTCCTCTCCTGGAAAGATGGTTTATTTCTCATCTTCCCCAATCAGTCTTGAAGAATGAGCAAGGTTTGAGGTGGTCACAATGGTTGATGATACTTACACATTCAGATATTCATTGGTGTTCTCAATCCAAAGAGAATGTTATCATTATCGACCGTTGTGGGGAATTCCCCAATGTCCCTCTACTTGGCATTAGGGGAGGAATCACCTACAACCCCTGATTGGCTCTAAGACAGTTTGGTTATGCCCGAAGGGATGTCCCACATGACATGCTGATTCAAGGTTTGGTTTTCGACTTCGACAATGACAATCAAGGACTTCGCCAAAGGTTTATCCGAGCTTGGAGGATGCCAAACAAGGTAGATAGTAAGACTCTGGGACACAAGAATTCCATCCCTCTTAAGCCTTACCTCAAGTGGGTACGAACCCGCGCCTAAAGTCTTATGATTCCTTACCCCTCTGTTTTCCTAGTGATTATAGAGCCTGTTAAGGAAGGAGAGGTTCCATACACCATCCTACATCCTGACATGCCGATATCACTTAAAGTCCTACAAAGGAGTTGGATACAGCTCAAGGGAGAACGCGATACTTTCGAAGCCCAATTCTACACAAGCAAGAAGAAGGTTTTGGAACTCACTCGGTTACTTCATGAAGAGCAGACTCTCAACACCTACGTTGCACCAAAGAGGATGCGCAATGTCTTTTTATCTTAGAATTTTGTATTATTTTTCCCTAGGGGCATTGATGTACTCAAATTCTATTTTATTAATATAACGTGTGTTCCTTTTTGTTTGACACAAATTTGAATTTTCAAATCCTTAAAAACATTGCATGAATACATATCATTCATCATGAGCATAAGCAGGTCTTTGCAACAAGTTTCCTCATCCTTCTACTGTTTACTTCAGCAAGATGGATCTTGAACAAACGGTTAAAGATTTGCAAGCTCAAAATTCACAATTTCAACAGTTACTCTTGACCTTAGCCAAGGGGCGGGAGGAGCTAAAGACTCTGCTAGAGAAAGAGAAAGAGAAAAAGAAGAAGAAGCCAGCTGGTGTGGTTATCATGGGCAGAAGGTTTCAGGGACAAGCCAGAAGGACCTTAGGATTTCCAACAACCTCTGATGAAGGGGAAAGAAAAGGAAAAGAAACGGCAGTACAATCAGATTCTGAAGCAGAAAAAGAGGAGGAAGAGGACTACTCTAAACAACAATACCCTCCGGCCGATGACAAATACAAACACTTGGAAGAGCGTCTAACTGCTATGGAGATACAGAGAGTACCGGGGCTAGACTTTGAGGAGTTAGGGCTGGTGTCAAGAATAGTAATCCCGCCGAAGTTTAAAGTGCCACTATTTGCCAAGTATGATGGGGTGTCTTGTCCCAAAATGCACCTACGATCTTATGTCAGGAAAATTCAGCCGTATTCTGCTGATAAAGACTTGTGGGTCCACTTTTTCCAGGACAGTTTATCAGGAACACGGCTTGATTGGTTCTACCAGTTGGAAAGAGAAGATGTCCATAATTGGGAAGACTTGGCAGCCGCCTTCTATAAACAGTATCAATACAACGCCGATTTGGCACCAACCCGTACTCAATTACAGAGTATGGCTACGGTATCAAATGAGGGCTTCAAAGACTACGCCCAAAAGTGGAGGGATTTAGTCGGAAGGGTGCGACCACCTTTATCTGAAAGGGAGCTAGTGGACATGTTCCTGGGAACTTTATTAGGCCCCTTCTTTAATCATCTGATTGGGAGCTCCTCTGCAGGGTTCACTGAATTGATTTTAACTAGCGAGAGAGTATAAGTCAGTATAAGAAGTGGGAAAATTCAGAAAGACGCGTCTACCTCTGCTGCTGTAAAAAAGCCCTTCACTGGAAAGAAGGAAGTGTCTGCTGTATATTCACAGAGGAATCAGGGAAGAACCCAGCGCCGACTAACGGTGGGAGCCGTTATGATTCAAAAGCCTGCATCAGACCAGCCAAGAAATAACCAGCCGAGAAATAATCAGCAAAGGGTGGAAAGGCCAGTACGGTAATTCACCAAGATAAACATGACTCCAGCTCAAGTCCTACCACATCTTCTGAAGTTGAACCTGGCCATGTTAAAAGAGGCCCCTACAAATCTCAATACTGCATCTCCTCACTACCATCTGAATGCCAGGTGCACATACCATTCTGTAAGTCCAGGGCACGACACCAACAACTGTTGGGCTCTGAAGAACAAAATCCAAGATCTGATAGACACAAAGGAAGTTGAGTTTGAAGGGCCTAAGAAACCGAATGTTATCTCCGCTCCAATGCCTAAGCATGGTCACAATGCCAATGCTATTGAGGAAGACAATGAAGAAGATGGAAGCCTAGAAGATTGGATATTTCCTACTGTCGACGGAGGATTGTGCAACTGATAAGCCAAAGACTTCATCCCAATAACTTTCATATCGCAGTAATTTATCTTTTACATTTCTGTTGGACTTGTAATAATTCACAAACAATTTTTACTTTTTCAACCTTGTGTCTTACCCGAGGCACAACGGTCCATTTGTAAGGGTTTTTATTTCATTTTCATATGTCATCTAATGAATCATGGACGCTTTTTCATATATAAACCTTTTGTGCTCATTGTCTTTCTTTTACATTTTGTTGTTTTAAGATGGCTATACCCTTACACACACCCACACTCAAAAATGCAGGTACCCTTCCATTCCGGATCCCATGGGTAACGATACTGCTATAGCCTTCAGTGACTCTGAAGATCTGATCTACCAAGCCGAATACAAAGGTGAGGAAGATTATGAGGTGCCAAGGGAATTGGCCAGACTTTTACAACAAGAAGAAAGAGCTATTCTGCCTCATGAGGAGCTGCTGGATACAATCAATCTGGGTACCGAGGAGGATAAAAAGGAAATCAGAGTGGGTGCCAATCTAGAGCCGAGTGTCAAAGAGCGCCTAATTCAGTTGTTGCATGATTATGTTGAGATATTTTCCTGGTCATATGAAGACATGCCGGGACTCGATATAGACATTGTGGTACACCGTCTACCCACAAGAGAAGATTTTCCACCAGTGAAGCAAAAAGTCCGCCGTATGAGACCTGACATGTCAGAGAAGATCAAAGCAGAAGTTATGAAGCAGTTCAATGTTGGATTTCTGGATGTTACTTCCTATCCACAATGGGTTGCTAACATTGTTCATGTACCTAAAAAGGACGGCAAAGTGAGAATGTGCATGGACTATAGAGATTTAAACAGGGCAAGCCCTAAAGATGATTTTCCACTGCTGCACATCGACATCCTGGTTGACAATACAGCTCTACACAGAGTATTTTCTTTCATGGACGGATTCTCAGGCTATAACCAGATCAAAATGGCACCTGAGGACATGGAGAAAACTACCTTTGTTACACAGTGGGGTACGTTCTGCTACAAAGTGATGCCATTCAGACTGAAGAATGTCGGGGCAACCTATCAGCGCGCCATGGTAGCTTTGTTTCATGATATGATACATCATGAGATAGAGGTCTATGTAGATAACATGATGGCCCAATCACAAACTGAAGAAGAACACCTTGATCACTTGCAAAAGTTGTTTGTAAGGTTGAAGGAGTACAAGCTAAGATTGAACCCGAACAAGTGCACTTTCGGAGTCCGGTTCGGTAAACTCTAAGGTTTCATTGTCAGCAACAAAGGCATCGAGGTTGATCCTGCCAAAGTCAAAGATATACAAGAAATGCCTGCTCCTCGCACTGAGAAGGAAGTCAGAGGATTATTGGGACGCCTAAACTATATTGCCAGGTTCATTTCTCACCTAACATCTACTTGTGAGCCAATCTTCAAGCTGTTGAAGAAAGATCGGGTAGTTAGATGGAATGATAACTGTCAGATTGCTTTCGACAAAATCAAGGAGTATTTACAAAAACCTTCTGTCTTGATGCCACCAGTCGAGGGAAGACCACTAATCATGTATCTGACTGTTTTAGAGAACTTAATGGGGTGCGTATTAGGGCAGCATGACGAGTCTGGCCGAAAAGAGCATGCCATTTATTACTTGAGCAAAAAGTTTACCGACTGTGAAACCAGATATTCCCTGCTCGAGAAAACTTGTTGCGCTCTGGTATGGGCTGCTCACCGGCTAAGACAGTACATGCTGACTCATACCACTTTGCTGATATCTAAGATGGATCCGATAAAATACATCTTCGAGAAGCCTGCTTTGTCCGGAAGGATAGCTAGATGGCAGATGATCCTAACAGAATATGACATACAGTACACGACCCAAAAAGCTATAAAGGCCAGTGTGCTAGCTGATCATCTTGCTCATCAAGCTGTAGAAGATTATCAATCCATGAAGTTTGACTTCCCTGACAAAGACATCATGACATTGGATAATGTTGAAGATTTCAGACCATATGACAGACCTGAACAAGGATCCCGATGGACCCTGTACTTTGATGGGGCATCCAATGCACTTGGTAACAGTATCGGTGCTGTACTTATATCTCCGGAAGGATTCCATACTCCTTTTACTGCCAGATTTTGCTTCAACTGTACGAACAACATGGCAGAATATGAAGCATGCATCTTTGAGCTCAAGGCTGCCATAGACTTGGGAATCAAATCTTTAGTTGTGTTTGGGGATTCAGCTTTGGTCATCAGTCAGATCAAAGGAGAATGGGACACTAAGCATCCAAACCTTATCCCTTACAAAGAACATGTTTTGACATTTCTACCACAGTTCGAGCAGATTACCTTCGAGCACTTCCCGCGAGAAGAAAATCCGCTAGCAGATGCTCTAGCTACAATGTCATCCATGTTTAAACTTAATTGGGATAACGAGGCTCCCCAGATCACCATTAAACGAATGGACGAACCAGCACACTGTCACGAGATTAATACCGAAGAAGTAATGGACCAGCCTTGGTTTCATGAAGTCAAAAGGTATCTCGAGGCTCAAGAATATCCAGAAGGAGCTTCAGTCAATGACAAAAAGTTCTTAAGGAGATTCTCAGCTAAGTTCTTCCTAAGTAATGGCATCCTGTACAAACGCAATCATGATTCTATTCTGCTCCGTTGTGTGGACAAGACTGAAGCTGAAAGGATTATGGCTGAATTGCATGAAGGTACCTTTGGCACTCACTCTAGCAGCCATACGATGGCGAAGAAAATCCTACGAGCAGGCTATTATTGGTCTACCATGGAAGCAGACTGCTATCAACACTCCCGGACTTGTCATAAATGTCAAATCTATGCAGATAAGGTACACATACCCCCAGTTCCTCTAAATGTCTTAATAGCTCCTTGGCCCTTCGTTATGTGTGGAATCGATATGATTGGGGAGATCAAGCCTACAGCCTCCAATGGACACCGCTTCATTCTAGTGGCCATTGATTATTTCACAAAGTGGGTCGAAGCAGCTTCCTTCGCATCCGTTACAAAGAATGTTGTTGTCCGCTTCATCAAGCAGAATCTCATTTGTCGGTACGGTATCCCAGAAAGGATCATCACTGATAATGGTACGAACCTTAACAATACTATGATCACCGCCCTTTGTGAGAAGTTCAAGATTCAACATCACAATTCATCCCCCTATCGGCCAAAGATTAATGGTTCAGTCGAAGCTGCTAATAAAAAGATCAAAAAGATCATACAGAAAATGATAGTCACCTACAAGGACTGGCATGAGATGCTACCGTTTTCTCTCCACGGGTATCGTACCACGGCTCGTACATCAACTGGGGCAACACCCTATTCTTTGGTTTATGTTATGGAGGTTGTTTTACCTATTGAGGTTCAGATCCCCTCTTTAAGAATCATGAAGGATGCAGGTTTGAGTGAAGACGATTGGATCCAAACCCGACTTGATCAGTTGAACTTAATTGACGAGAAAAGACTCACTGTTGTTTGCCATGGTCAGATGTATCAAAAACGGATGATCAAGGCTTTCAACAAGAAAGTCAGACGTCAAGTGTATCAAGCTGGAGATCTAGTGATCAAGCGCATCATCTTGCCACAAAGTGATCCCAGGGGAAAATGGACTCCTACCTATGAAGGACCATTTGTAATCAAGAACATCTTTTCTGGTGGGGCAATGATCTTAACCACCATGGACGGCGACGACCTGCCACACCCTGCGAACGCAGATATAGTCAAAAGATACTACACATAAAAGACCCGCTAGGTTGACACACCTAGTAAAAACAAGGGCATCCCGGTGAACCAAAAGGTTCGGGAAAAAGTTAGGGATAAAATTTAAAAAAAATTTGTACACCCGGCAAGTTGAAAACTCGAAAGGGCGACTTGGAAAAAAAGGGTTTCCCGGTGGACTGAAAACCCGAAAGGGCGGTCCAGGAAAAAGTTAGGGAATTAAAGTGTATGACTATGTCTCGTCGGATCACTTTAAGGACAATCTCTTCACTGACAAACCTGGAGCTTCTGATCAATCCAATCATCTTCGGATGAAGCAACAAATGGACAAGATATTCGGAGATACGAAGGCTATAGCAGAATGGGAACCCCATGGGATTTTTTACACATAGCTATCTTTCTTTGTATAAAATTTTCTTATTTTTATGACACCATCATCTTACTAGGATGTCTGTCTCCTTTGTACAAAATACTTATTCAAAGTAAATACAAAGGCATCTCTTTAAAGTGCAGAAAACCATTTGTCCTTTTCTTTTTACACTTGTGTTTTATTTGCAAAAACGTCCAATGATTCATTAATAAACATATGCATTTGAACATAATTACTGTTTACAAATAAACAAAATGGAAAAGAACAATTACTGACTGGTTGAAAGATTAGGAAAATGTCCTCAGGCTATTCCATGAACAATCCCTACAGTACGTCATTAAGATCCCCAGCGGAGCCAAAACTTCCAACCACAGATCCCCAGCGGAGCTAAAATTTCCAACTATCAATCCCCAGTGGAAACCATTCAGTTGCTCCAAATTCCCCAGCAAGTTATCTTGAAGCCTGAAAACCAGACAACTTCCGATAACTCCCTAGTAGATTAGCAGACAACCCAAACTCCTGAACTTTTTCCAAACAGGAATAAGCTTTTTCCCCACAAAATTTTCATTGCTCCTCAATAGAATGAATATTCTCATTCTTAATTCCCAGCAGAAGTCATCAAAGTTCTCTGGATTCTCCAAGCAGATTCCTCAGGCAGTACATGGCATTACTCTCACAACGGAATTTTTGTCAATACTCAAACTTCAAGACATAAAGGATCCCTATATCCCCAGAGAAGACGCCAAGGATTTCTTATCCTCAGCAGTCGAGGATTTATTTTCCCCGGCAGAAGTCAAGGATTTCTTATCCTTAGCAGTCAAGGATTTATTTTCCCCGGCAGCAGTCAAGGATTTCTTATCCTCAACAGTTAAGGATTTATTTTCCTCAGCAATACAGCTAATCAGCTTACATGCGCACACATTACATCCATATATCATAAACATTGATAAAGCACATATATTGCATCATACATTTCATGCAACATAACTTTGTGTTTCAGCTAACATTTTATCCTTTTCAGGATAAGATTAACAGCTACCATTAACAATGTTCAAAGATTCTAGATACAGTACAAATACACTCCAGACACGGAAGTCATTCTGTTACTCATTCAAGATTCATCATTCAGATACAGTTCAGATACGCTTCAGACAAGGATGCCATTCTGCTACTCATTCAGATTTCAAGTCAGATACAGTACAGATACACTCCAGACACGGAAGTTATTCTGTTGCTCATTCATATCTTAACCCTTAGATACAGTACAGATACACTCCAAACACGGAAGTCATTATGTTGCTCATTCAGATCTCAACCCTCAGATACAGTACGGATACGCTCCAGACCCGGAAGTCATTTTGTTGCTCATTCATACCTCAATTTCAAGATACAATCCAGATACACTCCAGACACGGTTGTCATTATGTCGCTTATTCAGATTTCAAATTCTAGATACAGTAAAGATACACTCCAGACACGGAAGTCATTCTGTTACTCATTCAGATTCAAATACAGACACAACTCGGATACGCTCCGGACACGGATGCTATTCCATTGCTCGTACAGATTCAGTCTCCAGATACAGTTCAGATACGTTCCAGATACGGACACCATTCTGATACTCATTCTTTCGACTTACAACTTACAATTCAACAAACATTCTTGGATGGAATCTACAAGCCCATCTCCAACAAGATTCTATCACCTCTCCAAATGGCATCTTTAAGCCCATTCCCTCAACTGCACTTTATCGAGTGCAAATTTACGGGCACTCTAGTGTCCAATCATCTTTTACCTTCGAGTCACGAACGGCAAAACTCGCCAATCTAACTCTTCGGGTTCAAGAAGATTGAACAGGGGCAGCTGTTGTACCCCAAAATTCACCCTCTCATGTATCAAGACTTTCCTCACAAGACTTCTTGGACTCAAGACAAGATTAGGGTTTGGTCAGCTCAAGACACCTCACCTTGCATTGATAACCTAAAATTAGGGTTTGAGTTTGCACAAGGATTTTTGGACCATCAATGCTTCATGTGACTTTCATACACCATCTTGGACCATTAAGATTGCTCATGTTAAGTTTCAAGCCTTGAACCACATTTTTTATCAGTCAATTGGACAGTTGACCTAAGAATCAGCTGTATTGGGGAAAAAGTCAACCATGGCCAATTTACAGTCAAACTCCATAATTTTTTATCCACAGCAACACTTTAGACTCATATGTACCATTTGATCAAGTTTGTATCACAACTCCTTAAGAAATTTGATCAAATCATCAAAAGGGCAAAATGATCAAAATTAGGGTTTTGATTGAGAAAGGGCAATTTTTGTTTTTTAACCTAGCCAATGACCAATTGAGTTCAAGAATGATTTCAAGGATTCAATGGCATCATATTGACCTAACTACATGGTTCAAAAGATCTCAAGTTCATTGGATTGACAGATGAATTTTGCAGTCAACTGATCAAAAGTCAACTATACACTGAAAAGTCAAACTTTGACTTTTTCGTCAAAACCAAGTGCCAAGGGTCATAATTCATCAAGATATGTCAAAATGTGAAACTTGTTGACCAAGAAAACAAATTTTGAAAATTAGGGTTTTGAATTTGAAAATTTTCATAACTTAGAATTTTTCTAAGTATGGAAATTTTCTTATTTTTTCCCAACTTTCCACCACTTTTTCACCATGATGCATTTTGATTCAAAGAAACCTTCCAACATAAAAGTTGTATTCCTCCATGAAATATACAACTTTGATTCACAAACTTTTCCCAAAAGATGCTTGGATCTCAAGTTATGAATTTGTGAACATAGGTCCATGAACTAAATAACTTAGTTGAATTTTTGCCCTAATTTAGGCAGGTTTTGGACCCAACTTCATGGACATTTTTAACCTAGTTCCAAGAGGTATCTCAAAATTCATTTCAAATATGGATTATATAGCACATTTCAAGCTTTCCAAAATGTCCAAGAACTCTCCAAGATCATTTTTGGTTAGGGAGAATCGAAGAGGAGAAGTTGGCATTTTATCACTTTTGTTCATGCCATTTTCACAAAGTATCAAGTTGCAAATCAGATCCATGATGGTTGAATCTTGCTTTATAGGTCCTAAACTAATTCTACACTCCATAATTAAATTCAAACTCATAAGTTAAAGGTTTTATCTTGGCTTTTGGAGCATTGTACAAGAGATAATTCCATTTTAGGCATAAAGGTTACAATGCCATTTTCATAAAGGTGAGATTTTGCAACTTTACAAATCTTGAGCCTTGGACCTGTCCCTTTGGTAAAAACAACTTCCACAGGTCTTAAGCAATTTGTACAAGCCTTTTGCATCCCTCAAGCTAGCCAGTACAAGCATGTTGCATAATTCATGTCACTTTACTTAAAAAGCAAGAAAGTTAGTGAAAAGGAAAAAGCTTGCACATCAGATGAGGAGTTGACTTTGTATCCATTCTATACAAGTATACAAACTTGTCACAATGCAAAACACGATTGGCTTGCACCTCAAACACTCCAAAACACAAAAACTTCATTTTTCTGCCAAAACTCACAGATTCTGCAAAACCATAGCCAACACATATTTGCCTCGTGCATTTTGTGATTAAACACTTCAAGCACTTCATAAACATCCTACCAAAGTTATCCAAGCCCTTGCCCTGTTTCTGTAAGCTCTGTTTCAGCCATTGCCATTTTCATTTTGGAAGCTTGCAACTTGACTTGTGCAGAGACTTCTGGCCATCCACAAAGCAAGCTAGGCATTGGAATATCTTGAAGGAAGTTCAAGGAAGCTCACACAATCCTCAGGCCTCCATCAAAGTCCCTACATTGCTCTATCCAAATCCAACTGAAGGAGGTATTTTTCAAAACTCTATCCCTCTATTTAGGCATCCTCAAGCCACAATTTGTGAAGAAAAAATGTAGTCCATAACTTGGTGAAGCTGTACATATGCATACTTGTCATTTATATTAACTATGATGTGAGAATTTGAATCTTGAAGTTCATAAAATTTCAAGGTCACGAATTAGGGCCATTAAAATTCTCCCTGATCTTTGAGAGTTAGGTTATAAATTTTATATGGTTGGAATCGTGAGATTAAATGCCACAAGTTTCATGTTATAAGTTTTTGTTTTTGTGCAAGCATTAGCAAGTTACAGATTTGAACTAAGAACGCGCGAAGGAGAAGAAGCTGAAGGACAGGGACGAAGCAGCTTGTTCTGGGCTTTTTGGCGCGCCTGGCCTTTTTGTTTCTGTTATCCACACCCCCTGAATTACTTTTACACCCCCTGACTTATTTCTTATATTTTTGCATTTTCTTGCATATTTTTATTTTATTACTTGGATTTATCTTTTTCTAATGATAAAAAATACCCAAAAATAATTTATTTATTTTTACACTTTTTTTTTCTCACATAAAAATAGTTTATTAGGATAATAGATTTTATTTTCTTAAATAAATTTGTAAATACAATTAAAGATACTTAATATTTTTATTTCATTATTTAAACACATAAAATATTCATTTTCTATACATACTTAATTTTTAATATTGACATATAATATTACCTAGTATTTTCTTATACAAAAAATGGACAAAATGTTAATATGTAACATTATTTTCTTTTAATTGAAAATTAGGGTTTCAACCCTTTCCAAAAATAATATTATTATTTTTCCTTATATTTCTAGGGTTAATTTAATTTATTTTCTCATATATTAAACAAATACAAAACATTTTTTACATAGATACATTGCATTGCATATTTAAATATTTGTCTTATTTATTTTAATACGCACAATATTCAATTAGGTTGTAATAGTATTTTTAGGTTTATATTTGTGCAATATCCCGATTCAAAAAACTTGTATCCCCCCTATGATACGGTGGGAGAACTGACTTGGGATTTGCGTTTGTGTTCGCAAATGTTTCGGTTTAGCAAGAGTCACCATTGACTTTTTATTTTATCCTAAGGAAAGGTCAAAAAGCACAGGAAAGACCTTTGAGATGTTTTCGTGGGTTCGGGGGGTAGATTATGAAAAGGGAAGGTACTAGCACCCTTTTCATCCATGGTTATCCATGGGCTCTTTGTTACTTGTTTTAGATCACTTGCCTTGGCTTTTCAATTGTTTGAAATGATGCTTTGTGTGTGCGGTTTTGAAAATGTTTTGAAAAAGATTCCTTGTATAGGCAACCTTTGTAATGATTCTTGTTTGAATGTATACAAAGGTGTATGTCTTTTGGAAAGGTTTTCAATGTTTTGAAAGTTGTTTTGAAATTGTGTTGTGGAGTGTGTTTTGAAAAATAGCAAGGATGTTTTGCAAGATTTTTGATCAAGTAACTAAGAGTTGTCTATCCTATTTTACTCAAAGATCTTTCTTATGTTTGTAACCCTTTTAACAGTGTTGTTTCACCATTGTATTTGGTGAACAACCTTGTGTTAGTATGTTAACAGGACAGGCGCGGGTCATCGTATGGCCATGATAGCAATGTTGTGAAATGACTTAGCACTTTTCTGTAGGGATAAAAATCATTTTGAAAGGCAACTTTGATAGCGTCATCGAGGGACTATGATCTTTTTTCAATTCATTTGTGCTAAGACATACCACATGCATAACATGGCCATTTTTATAAGGCAACAAGTGGAATTACCCTAAGGGTGCATATGTGCAAGTGTGTTTGATTGCATGCATTTTGTCTTTGATTTTTGGGTTGTCTACTTGTTGATTTTATCTTGCCATACACCTCTAATTACTAGTATTTGTACAAAGCAATAAAAATGCAGGAAATAAATATCCTACACTATTACAACTATATTGAAAGACAAGAAAATGTAAAGGCAAAAACAAAATAAAAGAAAGGAAAATGAGCTCTTCGACCCAGGCAGGAGCACTCTTCGATTTGCATTCTGTTGGCCTTCTTCGATTGGGGGTTGGTATCAGTAAGGTCATGTCCTTCGATTGGGAACTGGTTCTAGTGAGGTCATGTCCTTCGATTGGCCTAGAAACCAGTGCATGGTGAAGCCCAAGTGTGATACGGTGGGAGAACTGACTTGAGGTTTGCGTTTGTTTTCGCAAATGTTTCGGTTTAGCAAGAGTCGCCACCGACTTTTTATTTTATCCTAAGGAAAGGTTAAAAAGCACAGGAAAAACCTTTGAGATGTTTTCTTGGGTTCGGGGAGTAGGTTATAGAAAGGGAAGGTATTAGCACCCTTTCTATCCATGGTTATCCATGGGCTCTTAGTTACTTGCTTAGATCACTTGCCTTTGCTTTTCAATTGTTTGAAATGGTGCTTTGTGTGTGGTTTTGAAAATGTTTTGAAAAAGATGCCTTGTCTAGGCAACCGTTGTAACAATTCTTTACTCGAATGTTTTACAAAGGTGTTTGTCTTTTTGAAAAGATGTTTCAATGTTTTTGAAAGTTGTTTTGAAAGTTGTGTTGTGGAGTGTGTTTTGAAAGTAGGCAAGTGTGTTTTGTAAGTTTGATCAAGTAACTAAGAGTTGTCTACCCCTAAATTTCTCAAAGATCTTTCCTATGTTTTAACCCTTTTAACAGTATTGTTCCACCATTGTATTTGGTGGACAATCTTGTGTTAGGATGTTAACGGGACGGGCACGGGTCATCGTTTAGACCATGGATGCAATGGTGCCAAGTGTCTTTGGCAATTTTCTTTGAGGGACTTGATCATTTTTTAGGCAACTTGATAGCGTCATCGAGGGACTATGATCATTTGATTTGTTTTTGTTTTGCCAAAGACACTCAACATGCAACATGGCCCATTTTTGAAGGCAACAAGTGGAGTAACCCTAGGGGTGCAAGTGTGCATTGTGTTGTCCATTTTCATGCTTTTTTGTCTTTGTATTAGTCAAGCTATTTGGTGGTTTTATTTGCATACAACCCTAGGTCTATCATGGCATAATTTGAAAGCTTTTAAATGCGGAAATTTAAAGTCCTAAATTATTACAACATGATTATGGGGATGGGGGTACAAATGTTTTGAATGGGGGGATATTTGACAAGGAATTAAATCTAAACTATTACATCCATATCGAATATACAAATATTTAAATGTACAATAAAAAGTAAACACAATAAATATGCAAAATGTATTATGCACAAAATGATCTTTTTATGTATGTGAAAGTGTTTTTCAATGTGAAATATAAGCAAAAATAAAAAGGTCAAATTTTGAATATTTTTGTGGTTTAGGGCAAAACCCTAGTTTTTTAAATAAATAGTATTTATTTATTAATTATATACAATATTTATATTTTAATTTATACAAAAAATAAAAACAAGAAGTATATTGTAAAAAGTATTTTTGATGTCAAATATTAATAAAAATAAAAATGTATTATTTTTATATTTTTATCCTAAGTATTCTAATAAAATATACAAGTATTTATATTATATATTAAATATACTAAATATATACAAGAATAAAATATTAATTATTAAAAAAAGTTTATTTTTAAGAGAATGTTTTCAAAATGTAAATAAAAAATAATAACTAAAAAATATTTATTTTTGTATTATTTTTAGGGTTTTAAATAAAAAGGTATTATATTTATTTACATATATATGCTAAATAAAACAAATAAATGCCAAATAAATGCAAAAATGTATGGAAAAATATTTTTTTATATTTTTTATATTTGAGCAAAAAATATTAAGTCAGAAACAAAAAGAAAAAGTCAAAAATGATAAATATTTCACACAATGGGCCAGGGGGGTGTAAATTGGAAAAGGGGGTGCAAAGAGCAGGACTGACTCAGGCCCAGCCCAAGCCAGTCATCTTCAACCTTCAGCAATGTTTGAACAAGCAAAAACGCGCGTTTCTTAACTCCTGATTCCTGGACTTTCATGCAAAACTCATAACACCAATATTACAGAGCATCAAGAGACGAATTCAGACATATAAAATACTTGACCTAACTCTAAGAAACGAGGGAGAATTTCTTCATCCCCAATTTCTGACCTAATTTTTCTTCAATGTTCATGGCCAAAATTCTCACAGCACGCATAATATAAATGAAAAGTAATCATATGTATGGCTTCAGGGCTATGAGTAGAGCATGTTTCATTCATAAACCTAAGCCTAACTCTTCCTAGATTGAGAGATAGAAGTCCATGGTTTACCTGTCTCAGCTTGATTCGAACAGAGCAATGTAGGTATCTTCAATGGAGTTTGAGCTTTGGTACAGCTTGCCTGAAGTCCAAGGATGCTTCTCCAACACCTAGCTTGCTTTGAATCACTCTGAATCGTGCTATGGAAGTCCACCTGCAAAACTGAAAACTGAAAATGGAAAGTGATGTTAGGGATTTTACAGCTTGGATTTAAGGCTTGGGATAGTTCCAATGGATGATATGGAATGTATTTGAACTGGTTTTAGCCAAGGTGCACGAGTGGAATGGATTGTGGAAGTCAAACTGCAACAGATGCCCTGTTTTGCAGAAAAACTGTGATTTTCTGTATGAGGAGGGATGAGGGGTGTTTTAGTTGTGCTTTAGGCTTGCTTGGATGTATGAAAGATGTTTGCAAAGTTTGTGTTTGGCTGTGTTGACAGGAATGAGAGCTTGGAGTCGTTTTGCAATCTTGCCTGTTTTTGAAGTAAGAAGGTTCAAGTTCTTATGCAGGCCTGTGTACCCCCTCTATCTATGCTTCATACTTTGCTCTTGATCAGTGGGATTTGTCTACAAACTCTTGCCTCAAATATCTGGCTTGTACCTCTTGGATTTGGTATTTGACATAAAGCACTACTTTTCAAAAATGGCAAGTTTGCTTTTTCTACTTAAGGGTTAATTCTTTGTGTAATGACCAAATGCACAAAACAATGCTTGAACACAATGGTTAGGCATTTAATTATGGAGTGCAAACTTAGTTTAGAGGCCTGCAAGCAAGTACCAAGCATGCTGATTTGAGAATGAGACTTGTATGAACATGCATTTGGTCATGAACAGAAGTGAATTTTACCCAACTTTGCAAATTCGATTCTCCCTAACCACAAGGGTGTTTGAGAAGTTCTTGGACAATTTGGAAAGCTTGGAATGTGTACTATAATCCATATTTGTAATGAAAATTGAAACTCCAAGTGGAAATATGTGAAAAATGGCCAAGAAGTTGGACAAAAATCCTACCTATAATAGGTCAGAATTTCTCTAAGTTAAAAATGTTTTACACCCTTGTTCCAAAAATCATAACTTGAGATACAAGCTTCTTTTGAGAAAACTTTGTGAATCAAAGTTGTATATTTTGCAATGGACTACAACTTTCATGTTTCAAGTTTTGTTTTAATCCATTTGCATCTTGGTGAAAAAATGGGACAAAGTTAGGAAAAAATAAGGAAGTTTCATAACTTAGAAAAAATTCTAAGTTATGAAATTTTCTCATTTTAAATCCTAATTTGCAAATTTGGATTTCTTGATGAAAAAGTTTCATAATTTGACATGTCTTGATGAAAAATGAATCTTGGCACTTGATTTTGACCAAAAAGTCAAAGTTTGACTTTTCAGTACACAGTCAAATTTTGATCAGTTGACTGAAAAATTCATCTGTCAATCCTATGCACTTGAGATCTTTTGAACTTGTTGAATGGGTCAAGACAATGCCATTGAATCCTTGAGTCCATACGTGAGCTTGGTTTGCCATTGGTTAGGTCAAACAGTCAAAAATTGGCTTTGTGCAGTCAAAACCCTAAAAATGACCATTTTGCCCTTTTGGTGATCTGATCAAATTTCTTGTGGAATTGTGATCCAAACTTGACCAAATGGTTCATATGAGTTCATTATGTTGATGTGGGTCAAAAATCATGAAGTTTGACTGTCAATTGGCCACAGTTGACTTTTTCCCCAATACAGCTGATTTTTGGGTCAACTGTCCAATTGACTGGGCAAAGATTGGAATCAAGGCTTGAAACTTGGTATGGATAAACTTGTAAGTCCAACATGAAGCATGAAAGTCACTTTGGGAATTTTAGGTCAAAACATCTTTGTGCAAATTCAAACCCTAATTTGGGTCAACAGTGCAAGGAGGAGTCTTGAGAAGAGCAAACCCTAACTTGATCTTGAGCTCCAAGAGTCTTGTGGTGAGAAAATGTTGGTGAAAAGGGAGGGGAAATTTTGGGGTACAACACCAAGGTTCTGCCTTGTTGCCTTCTTCGATTGAGGCTGGAAGCAGTGAGGGAATGCCTTCCGGCTGAGCCTGGAATCAGTGAAGGCATGCTTTTCGTCTGGGCCTAGAAGTCAACATGGTTTTCCTCCTGGTTGTCTCTTTCGTTTGACTTGGAGAATGAGGGTAGAAGCCAGAAGCTTCGTTTCCTATTTCCTGTTTCCTGTTTCTTTCATTTAAAGCATTAAATGGCAACATGGCCTGAGGCCATGCTAGTATTTTTCTTGTAACAGTTTAATAGTTAAAGCAAGTTCAGGTAAACAGAAAGCAAAATGAAAGGGTTAGCTCTGAAAAGTATGTTAGAAATTTGGAAACGAAAGGAACAATGGTATGTACAATGTTTCAAACGAAAAGGAATTGTATTTACATGTTATGAAACGAAAAGTTCAAAGGTAAGAATAACTTACCTTGCTTCAGGCCTTGAATGGATGTGGGACCTTGAGTGGAGGCCCAGGATGCTGGGTTCAAAAGAGGGAAAAAATCAAGTGTGACGCTTCTTCGACTTCAAAGGATATTGAAGTGTTGTTGTTCTCCAGAATTGAAGGAGATGAATGTGATTCTGGGCTTTTTTGTGATTTCTCAAGTGTTGATGAACTTGAGAGTTTTTTTGTTGTGTTTGAGAAAATTTGGGGGATTCGTTCCTCTGGTCCAAAAGATCCCCTTAGCTTTGTAAATGTTCCTCTAATTATAGATAAAGAATGGACATGTTGTCCAAAGCCAAGCCTTGCAAATAAATGATAAAATAATGTAACGTGAAAGTACATGTGGGGGCCTCTTGGCAGTTGGGGTGCAGAAGATAATAAAATAAGGCTCAATCTGGAAAGTAAATGTCCACTTGTGCCACAAAAGCAAGATGAATGGTTCAGATGGGGTTGCTTCCTTCTGAAGGAAAATAGGCACAAGGCTCAAGACAGACTTTCCTAAAAGGTAGTACTGTGCTATTAAGTGCAAGTGGTCTTAGACAACAAATGGGTACAGGCCTAAAAAAGGAAGACACGTGGCCTAGCCTATGGGTCTAAATGTTCAACTTGATCTTTTGAGTCGAATTCTCCATCTTTCTACACCTTTCGGCTAGACTAGGACAAAACGGCATTTGTTTTCACCAGCTGTGTGCCCTTCGAATGGACCAACTGTGTGTTCTTCGAATGGCCCTTTTCAGAAGGTTATTAACTTCTGAATCGAAAGAAGCTTTTAGAATATTATTGACTTTTGAATTGAAGAAAACCAGCAAGAAGCCTTTCCCTCAGTCGAAGCTTGTATCAAAGAAAACATACTGCCAAATCGAAAGCTCATGCTCGAAGGAAGCATATTTCCCAATCGAAGCATGTGGATTGAAACAAACATAAAAGGAGTCATTGCCTTTTAGCGTGAGGGAGGTTCCTGGCTTCTGAGTCGAAGGGTATTCCCAAGTTGCATTCGAAGGAGGCTCCTGCTCAAAACGAAGGATGTACCTAAACTTGCATTCGAAGGAGGCTTAGAGTTCAACATGAAGGACATATCCAAGTTGCATTCGAAAGAGGATTTTGCTAAAAACGAAGGATGTAATCCAAGTTGCATTCGAAGGAGGCTCTTGCTCAACTGAAGTTTTCATCCAGGCACACAGAAAGTGAGTGCCCAAATGAAGACTTTCCTTGAAGGGGGTACATGTGACCAGTAGGTCATGGCCTTCGATTGCAAGCATGCAGGCAGCAAAAGACACAAACGAAACCTGCAACAAGAAGTCACATTCCCAGGTGAAAGAGGCACGCTAGCAGCCACTTTGAGAAATCGAAGGAGGCCAAGAGTCAATCGAAGGATGTAGAATCGAAGGAGACCTGTTTTCCTCCAAATTTGTCAAAATGTTATTTTTATCTATTTTCCCCCTTTTTGACAGTTTCCTTTTAATTTTGGTACTGGAAAATCCCAATGCACTTGTGCAAGCTAAAATCCTGAGAATCTTTATGAGAAAAGCCTTGATAATTGAGAGAGAAAATTTTGGGGTACAACAGCTGCCCCTGTTCAATCTTCTTACACCTGAAGAGTTAGAATGGCGAATCTACCATTTGTGACTTGAAGGTGGAAGATGATTGAACACTAGAGTACCCAGAAATTTGCACTCAGTGATGTGACGGTAGAGGGAATGGGCTTAAAGATGCCATTTGGAGAGGTGATAGAATCCTGTTGGAGATGGGCTTGTAGATGCCATCCAAGAATTCATGTTGAATTGTAATTTTGTAAGTTGAAAGAAGGAACCTGTGTAGGGTTGCCTGATGATGAGTCCGTGTGAAACTGCATCTTGGAAGGAAGGAACCTGTGTAGGATTGCCTGATGATGAGTCCGTGTGAAACTGCATCTTGGAAGGAAGGAACCTGTGTAGGGTTTCCTGATGATGAGTCCGTGTGAAACTGCATCTTGGAAAGAGAAGGAACCGGTGTAGGGTTTCCTGATGATGAGTCTGTGTAAAACTTCATCTTGGAAAGAGAAGGAACCGGTGTAGGGTTGCCTGATGATGAGTCCGTGTAAAAATTCATCTTGGAAATGAGAAGGAACCAGTGTAGGGTTGCCTGATAATGAGTCTGTGTGAAACTTCATCTGAAATTTCCTGAGAAGGAAACTGTGTAGGGTTGCTTCATGATGAGTAAGTGTAAAACTGCATCTGGAGAGGAGGTACCTATGTAGGGTTGCTTGATGATGAGTTCGTGTAAAACTGCATCTTTGAAAGAGAAGGAACCGGTGTAGGGTTGCTTGATGATGAGTCAGTGTAAAACTGCATCTTGGAATTGAGAAGGAACCTGTGTAGGGTTGCTTCAATGGTGAGTCCGTGTAAAACTGCATCTGGAAAGAAGGAACCTGTGTAGGGTTGCTTCATGATGAGTCCGTGTAAAACTGCATCTTGGAAGGAAGGAACATGTGTAGAGTTTCCTGATGATGAGTCCGTGTAAAACTTCATCTGAAATTGAGAAGGAACCTGTGTAGGGTTGCTTCAATGGTGAGTCCATGTAAAGCTGCATCTTGGAAGAAAGGAACCTGTGTAGGGTTGCCTGATGATGAGTCCGTGTAAAACTTCATCTGAAATTAAGAAGGAACCTGTGTAGGGTTGCTTCAATGATGAGTCCGTGTAAAATTACATCTTGAATTGAGAAGGAACCTGTGTAGGGTTGCTTCAATGATGAGTCCGTGTAAAACTTCATCTGAGAAAGAAGGAACCTGTGTAGGGTTGCTTCATGACGAGTCCGTGTAAAACTACATCTTGGAACGAAGGAACATGTGTAGGGTTGCTTCATGATGGTCAAGTAGATAATTGTCATGTCTGGTTTCAGGTATTAATCTGGAACTTGAAAAGGTTGATGGTACCTGTGATGCGGTGGGAGAACTGACTTGAGTTTTGCGTTTGTATTCGCACTTGTTCGGTTTAGCAAGAGTCGCCACCGACTTTTTATTTTATCCTAAAGGAAAGTTTAAAAAGCACAGGAAAAACCTTTTGAGATGTTTCGTGGGTTCGGGGGGTAGATTATGAAAAGGGAAGGTATTAGCACCCTTTTCATCCATGGTTATCCATGGTGTCTTAGTTACTTGGTTTTAGATCACTTGCCTTGATTTTCGATTGCTTGAAATTGTGGTGTGTGTGTGTGTTTTGAAAATGTTTTTGAAGAAGATGCCTTGTCTTAGGCAACCAATGTAGTGACTCGTGTTTGAGTGTTTCACAAAGGTGTGTATCTTTTCGAAAAGATGTTTCAAATGTTTTTGAAAGTTTGTTTTGAAAGTGTTTGTGAAGTGTAGTTTTGAAAAGTAGGCAAGTGTTTTTGCAAGTTGATCTCAAGTAACTAAGAATTTGGTCTACCCCTATTGTACTCAAAGGTTTTTCTCATGTTTTAACCCTTTTTAACAATTTTGTTCCACCATTGTATTTGGTGGACAATCTTGCGTTTAGGATGTTTAACGGGACAGGCGCGGGTCATCGTATGGACCATGAATGCAATGGTGCCAAGTGTCTTTGGCAATTTGCTTGAAGGGACTTGATCATTTTGATAGGCGACTTTCGAAAGCGTCATCGAGGGACTTATGATCATTTTGAATTGTTTTTGCCAAAGGAACTCGACGTGCAAGCATGGCCCACTTTGGAAGGCAACATGTGGGATCACCCTAGGGGGTGCAAGTGTGATTGTGTATTGATTTCATGTATTTGTCTTGCATTAGGTTATCTAGCGTTTGATTTTATTTACATACAAACCCTAGGTCTAACCATGGTATAATTCGAAAGCGATAAATTGCAAGAATTTGAAGTCTACGCTATTACAAATAGTATCCGGGAGTGAGGGTACAAATTCACAAATGGGGATGAGACTTAAATAATTACAACCAAATCGAATCGCGATCAAATGTAATCAATGTAATGTATAGCAAATTGTAAGAATATCAAATGTATAATGTATCAAATGTAAAATGTATTGTGTATGTGTAAGTGTAATTTATTTACAAGTGCGAAATGTGAATTTAATAAGAAAACTAAATATTGTTTATTTGTCAAGTATTATTATCCATATTTGATTTAAATTTGTATTTTTTATATTTTTTATTTAATATGTACAAAAAAGGTATTTTAATTAAAAGAAAGAAAAATGTTTTAAATTTTAATTATATGTATTTTTTAGTATTAATGTAAAGTATTATTTTAAGAATTATTTTTATGTATTAGTGTTTATTTACAAATAAAATTATTTTAATTAGAGAAAAAGAAAATGTTTATGGTGTATTTTAAATAATGTATTATATACAAAATTATAATTATATTACATATAAAAAGGTATTGTTAATGTAAAAAATAGAATTAGTATTAAGTATGGTTTAATTAGTGTAAAATAAAGTTAGTATATTTATTTAACAAAACAAAAATTAATATAAAAATTAAATAAAACAATAGTTTTTTTTTATGTCAAAAAAGACGGGGGATGGGCTTTTAGGGTCTTAGGCCCAAACAGAAAAAGGGGGGTGTGTTCAGGAACATGCTTTGGGCTTAAGGGAAACGAAGAGGGTTGAGGCCCACTGATTTTAGACAAATGTTTTAGGGTTGATGGGTTTTGTGTTCAGTTGGGTGAAAGGCTTAGGGTTTGAGAAATACAGCGTCGTTCGTTCGCTTCTTCGTTCGTCATCTCGTTCGCCTTCGCCTGAGTTTCCTTCTTCGCCCAAGCCACCAGCGCCGCCTCTACATCCTCCTCTCCACGGTCAAGCATGCGATGGTTCGTTCAAGGTGACAACTTTTATCTTAGCGTTTTTTAGGGTTTTAACAATTTGTGTCTTGCATGTCATGATTCTTCCATTATTGATTCTGATTTTGTGTTGTTTGTGGTTATTTGAGGTTGTAAAAGGGAGGGAAAAGAAGAGGAATGCTACCTCTTGGAGACGGAAGAGGAATGAAGACGGCGGTGCTCAGGCGGCTTGACGGCGGAGAAACGTGTGACACGGTGGCTTGAGGATGCGCGAGCTTTGGGGACACTGGTATTCTGTGTCTTTCTTTGTCCTTTCGTTTTTTGTGATGAATATTCTGAAAACTTGGCTTGACTTCCTTTCTCCTCTATATCTTTGCCTCGCTTCTGTTTGCTTCTTTATCCTCTTCCTCTGGTTATCTTGATGCCTGCCTAGTATGCTTGAATATTTGGTTATTGCCCTGTGATGAATCTTTTCTGAGGGCCCTTTGTGTTGCCTCTTCTGTATATATGTTGATGTTTCTTTCTCTTCTTCTTGTTGGCTTGTACGATTCAAATGCCCCGAAACACTTGTCTTGTGTTTGGTTGCCTTGATTATTCTGAGTATGCCTGTTATGAAATGCTTTGATGGTTGGTATGTTGCCTCTGATGATGTTTTTCTGAGGGCCTTTTGTGGGTTGCCTTGTGTTGTACCCCAAAATTTTCCCTCCCATATTCTCCAAGAAATTGCCCAGTCAAGCTTCAAAATTCCCCAAGGGTTGCACAGTGCAAGAGCCTCCTAAGCAGTCAAAATTAGGGTTTCTGTTCTGATCAAGGAAATGAAGTTTCTAAGGTCCAATCAAGTCTCACATGCCTACAAATATGGTCAAGTATCCTCATATCAAGCTTCAAGACTTTCAGCTCAAAATTGCACAGTCAAAACCCTAATTGCACTACAGTCAACTGTAGGGGCAAAATGGTCATTTGACAGTCAAAAGTGCAAATTTTTTATCAATATCTCATTTTGAAGCCACAAACATCATTTTATCAATACTTGATCATGATTCTCAAAGCTTGGCTCAAAAATCATCAAGATGCAAAAGTTTCCTTATTTGGACAGCTGAAAAAGTCAACTGTAAATTGACCAGGGCATAAATTTCACATGGATTATCAGAAAAATTCTGTCCAAAGCTCATTTTGAAGAGAAAGACATTTCCTACAACTCATCTTCATACTTCAAGTCCAAGAAATGCTCTCACAAAAAGTTATCAATTTCAACATTATAGGTCATTTTCAAAAGTCAACAAAAGGAGACTTTAAGTCAAAGACCATAACTTGAGATTGTTAAATCATAATGACATGGGACCAAAGACATTGGTTAGAGGACTCAAAGACCTTTCCAAAATGTCCACGAACATGAGCAAATCTTAAAAATTGAGCAAGTTATGCCTTGTGGAAGTTGGGAAATTTTTGGATATTTTGAAAAGTCAACATTGATTCAAATGACCTAAAATTGCTAATGGGCCCATTTTTCTTCCACAATTCATCATTCCAAGCATGTGCACGACCACTTGGCGCAAAGGGAAGTATTTCTTCATTTTTTATTTATTTATTTGAATTTTTATTTATAATAATTCATTTAAATCAATTAAATATATGAAAAATATTTAACTTAACCTAACAAATCTTTTTGCACATGTAATCTACTCAATAATTCGTGCATAACTCAATATGGAAAGATTTGGATTGATTGGATCATGATTGGTACAAAATTGCATGAAAAAGATTGGAAAAAATATGATTGAAAATCAAATCTCAAAACCATGAATGCAATTGATTTGTTTTGTTTTTCTTGACCTAATTGATTCATTACATAAGCCTGAATGAAAACCTAATCAAAAGGACCAGAAAAGTTGCGCTAGAAACCATTATCAAACTTGGAATTTTTTGCAAAAAACTCAATACTGAAAACTAATTTGTAGGTGGTTTCAAGCCAGGATTTCCATCTCATTAGCTTCCTCAAGCATTATAGGACGTATTCCAATCAAAAACATCAATCCTAACGCTTTGAAACGGTATACAGAAGTCACACTTTTCCATTTTTTTTCATTATCGTGTTTTAACATCCATGCACATTCATAGCGTTTTGTTTATATATTCATGATCAGTGAAGTGTTTGCAAGCTAACCATATGCCTTGATTGAAGTTTTACGCATTATATGCCTAGATGCCATTGTTGCTTTTTAGGGTTTGCAGAGTTTCGAATTAGGGGTTTCCAGATAATGTAAAATCAGCCAACCACGATGCCATGGTTGTAATCAGCACGTTGGGATGAAGAAGACGGTACCATTGCGCCTAATTTATGGAGCCCCTGGGGCTAGTCGCTATTTTCCCTAATATGGCCTAAGGGAACGGTGTAAAAACCGTTGCCTATGTTTGTTCTGTTTTCAGGAAAAACGAAGATGCGAGGAAGATGATGACGTGTGGAGTAATGGTTGGAGTATTCAAAAATTTGCGCGCAGAAGGCATTAATGAATTGTTTTATATTATAATGTTTGTTTATTATGTGATGTACAACGAACGCGCGTGGATCAACTGGCAAGGCTTACTATTGGTAACGTTCAGGACCTGGGTTCGAGCCCCAGGTCCTCACCCCCCTTCATATTATTTTCCATTTGATATTCTTATGCAATTTCAGCCTGGAGGAACACCATACACCCGTCACATCTGGCCATCCACGTGCCCCTGGAGATCCAATCAAAGGCCACAATCTAAAGCGCATCATAAGCTTGGGTCAATGAATCCACATGCCAGCGTGAAAGGTCAACAAAGGCCAAGGTCATTGGGCCTGAATTACCAAGGCCAAACCTCCTATTTGGGGTCTGAACCCCCTAGGTTTGCAATTCCTTCTACTTTTTTTTATTTATTTTATTTTTTCTATTCTCCTTTTAATTATTGTTTTGTTTAATTAATTAATTATTTTTACAAAAAAACATAAAACACAAAAAAATCAGAAAAAGAGAAAAAATAATAAAAATTTTATTTTTAGTATTTTCATAAATAAATGTATATAATTAAATTTAGTGTAAATTAGGTTTAATTTTAATACTTTTCATGACAAAAATCTAAAAAAACATAGAATTAGGGTTTAATTAATAATTTTTCATCTTTTTGTTTTTCTTTCATGATAATCAAATATTTAATATTATTTATTTTATTTATTTTTATAATTAAATTTGCATATAAAAATTAGGGTTAATTTTAGGTTAAAAACTTCAATATTTTTTAATAAATTAAAAATAATTAGGATTAGGGTTTGCATCTTATTTTAATTTCAATTAATTCCTTTTTCATATTAAATCCTAAAATACTAAAAAATACCAAAAAACAAGTTCTTTCTTTCTTTTAATTTTAATTAATTCCATGTAATTTTAATTTTGCAAAAAGGGTCCAACGCCCTCGTTTCGATTTAATTCTTATTCGCATATTTATTTTATTTCTTTATAATATTTATGTATCTCTCCCAAGGCCGTGTAACTAACTTCTCGCACTTTTAATTCTTTATTTTCTTTTATTTCTTTATTTTCTCTCAAATCGGGTTCGAGAAACTTTTGGCGATGTGGACCCGCGCCTTTTGTAATAGCTTAGAATTAACTTTTCTCGCAAATTTTTAACTGTTAAACAAATGGCATGAAAGAATGTATGGACAAAATAAAAACAAGCGTAGAACACCAATAACATGACAAGATAAATGCAAATGAAAACAACACGCGAATCGCACACACCACCCCTAGGGTACGCCTCACTGTTGCCTTGCCTCGAAAGGTGATCGTCGAGTAGAGGATGTCTTAGTAAGTCCTCATGATCCGGGAACCTGGCATGAGGGTAGCTTCTAAGGTGTCTTCCCATTGCTCTGGTGATCACCATGTCCCGAACCTCGAATTGACCCGAACACCTCCAACGGTGGTGCTACCTACCTCTCAATGGTGGGATGGCACTACTTTAAAGGACATTTACACAGACGAATTCCTTAGGGTAGGTAGACGACTCGTGGATACTCGCTCTAATTCAAAACAAAACAAATCAAAAATACTTTTCACACCAACACATTTTCAAAAAGCTTTCGAAAGCATTTTTCAAACACTCTTGAGGACCGATACAAGAGTCGAACTGAAATTTTTA
This sequence comes from Vicia faba, assembly GCA_948472305.1. NCBI lineage: Eukaryota > Viridiplantae > Streptophyta > Magnoliopsida > Fabales > Fabaceae > Vicia > Vicia faba. Next base: position 216,807,723 of record OX451735.1, on the reverse strand, counting down.
AAGAAACTTTTTAAACCCACAGTTGAAAAGCAAACAAACCATTTTTGAAAACACAAGTGAGCAAGTATCTAAGAGCCCATGGATAACCATGGATAGAAAGGGTGCTAACACCTTCCCTTTCTATAATCTACCTCCCGAACCGAGAGCAATCTCTATAAGGAATTTTTCTGTGCTTTTGTCCTTTCCATTTGGAGAAAATAAAAGACGGTGGCGACTCTTGCTTCCGCGACATTTCGCGAACCAGCGTTAAAACAGTCAGTTCCAGATCCACCGATCACAGAACTGGCGACTCTGCTGGGGATATAAACTTAAAGTGAGGTGTACCTTAGGGTTAGTTCATAACTGTGTTTTCAATTGCTTTCCTTGTTTGCTTTAAATTGTGGGACTGTCTTGGGAGTTCTATAGATCCTAACCCGGATCTGGGGATACCTTCTTAGAAAGTAGCAACAAGGCTGCGAGGGAACTGTGCGGGGTATACCGACATGGTTGAAACAGTCTGCTACGTTGATGTGGCACTTTGGTGTGTACCAGTAACCCTTGAGTTCAGTCAAGGAGAGTATGGGGCCTCCGCGTGGTGTCGTGAAGCATCAACAGACCTTAGGAACCTTAATTGAACTATCTTGGCCTCTTTAGGGTAGTGAGATAACTGACTTTGGTGCAGTCCGAGGTTGGTTGATACTCGATACTACACTCAATTGAGGGTTGCTTTCCTGGAATATTTCGGTCGCCAGTTCAGTGGCTAAATCGAAATGATGAACAATGAAAGCAATCCCGTGATATTGGGACCCTTAGAACCCGGTTACTTCTAATAGGACAGGTTGAACCCACCAACTTCAAGAGGGTAATACCCAGACCCCATGCTGGCCTAAACTCTAAGGGTTTCTCTTGTGTGACTTGTGTGCCTTCGTACTTGACTATTTGCATGCTTGTTGTCTGACACTTGAGCTTCTTGCAGGTTTTGTTTGTAGTCCTTAATTAGGACTCATAACAAGGTCTACCGAGTTTCTTGCAGGTTTCGTTTATAGTCCTTAATTGGGACTCATGACAGGGTTTACTAAGTTTCTTGCAGGTTTTGGTTTGCAGTCCTTAATTGGGACTCATAACAGGGTTTACCTACATTACCCCATGCATAGCATGACATCATACCATTGCATACATCCTAACCCATTTCAAGGATCTCAAGGGCTTGTGATGCAGGTCATGATGAATCAAACATCTAGCAAGGGGCAAAGAGGATTTATTTTCCTCTAGCCAAAGTTGTCAGAGGTTATGACCCACTTGATATGGTGAGCTTTGACTCCTGAAGAAGGTTCCCCTAGCCAGGGTTGTTTGGAAAGCAAAATAAGGTTGATGACTTGAGTCAGGGGCTATGAACCACCTGATATGGTGAGCCTTTGACCCTTGGAAGAAAGACTCTCAACAAATATGAAGTTCTTTCAATCAAGCTACCGGATCCAAATGCTAACAAATTTTCTTGTTTACCCTGCGAGATCCTTGAAATCATTGCATGCATATCATACATATCATCGCATAACAGGTACCCTTTCTCTGCAGGCTACTTACCTTCTTCGCTGTTTATTTCAGCAGTCTCGTCATGAATCCTGAATCCTCAACCGAGCACACTATCAAGGCCCTCCAGGCTCAGAACGCCCAGTTCCAAGGGCTGATCATGAATTTGACCCAGGGGCAACAAGATCTGAAGGCTCTGCTCTTGAAGAAGGAAAAGAAGAAGAAGAGGACTGTTTTGTTCAGCCCTAGACGCAGATCTGGGAACACCCTGCAGGATGAAGCTGAGAGGACGACTCCATCTGTGGGGAAAGGCAGTCATCAGGAGGAAAGGGTTCCCAGTCCAGTGGTCTCCGACAGTTAGACAGATTTCAACGACGAACAGTACCCTCCGGCTGAGGATAAGTACAAACAGTTGGAAGACCGGCTCAGTGCTATGGAGATACAAAAAGTGTCTGGCCTGGACTTCGAGGATCTAGGTCTGTTTTCTGGGGTAGTAATCCCGCACAAATTCAAGGCACCTGCCTTTGCAAAGTACGACGGGGCATCCTGTCCAAAGCTGCATCTCAGGTCATACATGAGGAGGATCCAGCCCTACACGGCTGACAGGAACTTATGGATCCACTTTTTCCAGGAGAGTCTTTCAGGGACTCAACTCGACTGGTTCTATCAACTGAATGGATCCAACATCCATACCTGGGAAGACCTAGCCACTGCATTTTACAAGCAATACCAGTACAATGCCGACCTTGCTCCTACACGTACCCAACTCCAGGGTATGTCGCTGGGGTCAAGTGAAGGTTTCAAGGAATACGCGCAGAGATGGAGAGACCTTGCTGGAAGGGTACAGCCTCCATTAACTGACCGGGAACTCGTTGATATGTTCTTGGGGACCCTATCCGGGCCATTCTTCAATCATCTCATCGGTAATTCATCTGCAGGATTTACCGACCTCATCCTAACTGGCGAAAGAATTGAAGCTGGTATCAAGAGTGGGAAAATTCAAGAGGCCACACCTTCTGATACTCACAAAAAGCCTTACACGGGAAAGAAAGAATCTAATGCTGCATACAGCCAAAAGAGTCGTCGTGACCAACATGCAAGGGCAGTCATGATCTCTGGTTCTGCACCACGCCGCCAACCACAAAAGGGAAACCAGCGAAGGCCGGACGAGCCTAAAAGACAATTCACCAACATTAACATGCCATGGTCACAAGCATTGCAGCACATGTTGAAGATGAACCTGATTGCGGTGATTAATCCTCCTACAAATCCTAAGACTTCCTCTCCAAGCTACAATCCAGAAGCCAGATGTGCTTATCATTCCGATAGCCCGGGGCACGATACCGAGGATTGTTGGGCGCTGAAATACAAGATCCAGAACATGATCGATGCTAAAGAGATTGAATTTGAACCTGCTGAGACCCCCAACGTGATCACTGCTCCCTTGCCAAAACATGGCTAGGATTGAGGGATTTTTGTTCATTTGAATTCAAGTTGTATCTTTCTTTTCTTATTCAAATAAACAATTATTATGTTAAACTCTTTTATTTCATGAATGCATTACACATGTCTGTCCTGAATTAATTATGTCTACTATACTTAAAACTGCTTTCATATTTTTGTGACGATCAACTCTTGACTGAAAATTCTAAACCTCTTGAGGGAGGATGACGAAAACGATACCACGATCTTTACAGTATGCTTTTGAACAGACCCCGCTGATGAGGTACAGGCATTGTTTCAATTCCTAAACACTGGAGTTATAAGGATGATAATCCCTCGTCAACCCCTCTGAGCCAAAGAAGTAGAAGTTTTTATTTTCGAAAATCAAAACCCTTAATCATAACCTGGGGCAGGGTAGTTCTCTCAGTTGATCCAGATGCATAACGAATGGCACCAAAGAAGTCCTTACAAAACGAAGAAAGATGGTGATGGTTCCGAACAATCATAAAGACAAGCAGTCGTTATCAAAAAAAAAATCATAAATGAAAAGCCCAAGAAGTCAAAACCTATAAAAGGGACTTATGAAACCGGGGTATCCCGCTGACTGTAATTCCAAAAAGGAAACAGTTCAGGCAAAAAAGAAAGGGATAACAGAAAATCAAAAAAAAAAGGTCATATGAACCCTCAACAAAAAAAGGAATGGCTGCCTGTTCAGAATAAATCACCAATATCTGAACCATCACCGGAAAATTAGAGCAAAGACTCAAACAAGGTCTAACGTATGATCAACTGAGTGTAGGTTTGAAGAACATCACGAAGAGCGGGTGGGTACAAATAATTTGAGCCTTTATCCTTTGTTTCTTAAACCGTGAACCAAGCCACGTTACAACCCTTAAAAGTCCTAGCTGAAGCATGGGTTAGTTCGAAAGCATACTGTTACGAAGGTATCCCGACTCCTGAAGGTTTGCTGTAAAATCTTGAGTTGACGCCGCATTGTATTACAAAAAATGCATTTTCAAAATTCAAAACAGACATAGGCTTTTGCATTCTTAAAATAACCTTGTTTGCGTATGACTATTTGTTTGAACAGCAGGGAAATTCGCGCGATGAACACCTTGTGAACAGAAACACCTCCAATCAAGGGGCACAGTAGGAGCATTGCCCATTATCTGGGGCATGACAAAATACTTCTAACAGGGGCAACTCCCTACTTTCTGAAAGCATGGACATAGGCGGAAAAATACTACGCATAATCAAAGACCCGCTAGGTTGACATACCTAGGCAAAAATAAGGGCTTTCCGGCGAACCAAAAGGGTTCGGGCAAAAATAAGGGATGAAAATGGAAAATATGTACACCCGGCAAGTCGAAAACCTGAAAAGGCGGCTTGGGCAAAAATGGGCATCTCGGTGGACTGAAAACCCGAAAGGGCGGTCCAGGCAAAAGTTAGGGATCAAGGCGTACGACTATGTTCCAGTGTCTCATCACTTGTCTACCTAAAGATTTGTCAATTACCCCCACAGGTATCCTTTTCACTCATCTCCGAAACAGGGGCAATAATGAGTTATCCAGGAGATCCAATTGCTCCGTCAACCAAAGGAAAGATCAACATAAGGATGATTACCATCTACCTTTATAAATTCCAGATTATGGATTAACATCCGAAACCAAACAGGATAATCATCCACTTAATCAAAATCAAGCAACCCTACACCGGTTCCTTCTCAATTTTCAGACGAAGTTTTACACGAACTTATCCACAAGTAACCTTACCCCGGTTCATCAAGAAGTTTTTACACAAACTTATCCTGCCGTAACCTAACCCCGGTTCCTCCAGAAGTCTTACATGGACCCATCTCAAGATGACCTAACCCCGGTTCATCAAGAAGTTTTACACAAACTTATCCTACCGTAACCTAACTCCGGTTCCTCCAGAAGTCTTACATGGACCTATCTCAAGATGACCTAACCCCGGTTCATCAAGAAGTTTTACACGAACTTATCCTGCAGTAACCTAACCCCGGTTCCCCCAGAAGTCTTACATGGATTTAGCTCAAGATAACCTCACCCCGGTTCATCAAGAAGTTTTACATGAACTTACCTCATCAGGCAACCCTACACAGGTTCTCCTTCTCCGGACGTAGTTTTACACGAACTCGACATCAAGCAACCCTACACTGGTTCCCTCTCTTCAAGATGCAGTTTTACATGGACTCGTCACCCAGAAACCCTACACAGGTTCCCCCTTTCCAAGAACGAAGTTTTACACGAACTCATCATCAAAGTAACCCTACACAGGTTCCTTCTCCATTTCAGATGCGGTTTTACATGAGCTCATCAGCAGGAAACCCTACGTAGGTTCCCTCTTTCAACTTACAAAATTACAGTCCAAAATCTCCCCAGGAGAGTCCAATCTAATTCCCCAGGAAAATTGGAGTCCATCTCCCCAAGCAGTAAGCTTATCCCCAGTAGATTCTGGAAGCTTATCCCTCGCAGAGCACGAACGCGTCGTCCGGCTTTATTCAAAGAGTTATTTCCTTAACAGGATATAACTGGGTTATCCTCAGCCAAGAGCCATGGAAAGAGCGTCCTCGACGAAGTTCTCTTACCCCCAGCGAAGTCTATCAGCACTTCCAATACAACAAGGATATCCCCAGCAAGTAATTATCAACAACTCAGCAAAGTATCTCTCTCCCCACAGAGTATCGCTCCCCAGCATGGTCGCTAGAGTATTTTTCTCCCCGCAGAATCTTCCATTTGCCAAGTTTATTCCTCAACGGAGTCATCTTCTCCTACCGGTATTCTTGCAGTTATCATCCCCAGCGGAAGCGAAATCTATTCTTCAACAATTAGCCCAGGATATGACTTCCCGGCACCCGTCAAGGATTTACATTCCTAGACGAAAACATACATTCCTAAACATCACATACATCATTATAGCATGCATAGACGCATCATATCATACAAATCTCATTTATGTTGAGAACATCATTGCTTGATCCATATCATGTATTGCATATGACTGACCTTTACCTTTCAGGAAAGATTCAGCTAAATTCTCAATCATATTTCAAAACCTAGACCGGTTCAGTTAATCAACTCCAAATATTTCTTATCCAGTCCAAGGCCTTCTCTAGTCCAGCTAAATCGACTCCCAACAGATTTTTCTGATGAAGACTCAGTAGAAGTTATCAGGTTTTTCTTTGAGATTATAATTTCCTTTGGTCCTCTCCCCGACGGTGCGTGAGATGTAATTCCCTTTTAGGTTATAATTTCCTTTGGTCCTCTCCCTGACGGTGCGTGAGATGTAATTCCCTTTTAGGTTATAATTTCCTATGGTCCTCTCCCCGACGGTGCGTGAGATGTAATTCCCTTTTAGGTTATAATTTCCTATGGTCCTCTCCCCGACGGTGCGTGAGATGTAATTCCCTTTCAGGTTATAATTTCCTTTGGTCCTCTCCCCGACGGTGCGTGAGATGTAATTCCCTTTTAGGTTATAATTTCCTTTGGTCCTCTCCCCGATGGTGCGTGAGATGTAATTCCCTTTTAGGTTATAATTTCCTATGGTCCTCTCCCCGACGGTGCGTGAGATGTAATTCCCTTTCAGGTTATAATTTCCTATGGTCCTCTCCCCGACGGTGCGTGAGATGTAATTCCCTTTCAGGTTATGATTTCCTATGGTCCTCTCCCCGACGGTGCGTGAGATATAATTCCCTTTCAGGTTATAGTTTCCTTTGGTTCTCTTCCCGATACTGCGAAGATGGTAATTCCCACCAAGATTTTCTCAACGAGCGTTGTTGAAGTTAAAGTCACCCAAGGTTTTCTTACCGTCCATGCTAAGGTAGTAACCACCCCTGTTTCATTCATCACCTTTTGAAGATACAGATCCAGCTCCTATAACCAGTCAGGACACATCTATACCAAGCATCTTAAAACCAGCTCCTGCAACATGTCAGGTACTCATTTTTCTGTTTTGCAGGTACGCAAGTTCTCGCTAAGGAATCTCTTATGTGATCAACGTCCATATGGCATCTATAAGCCCATCATCCCCCATCAATCTCCAAATGGCATCTATAAGCCCATTTCCATCACACTGCTACTATGTGAGCGCAAATTTCTGGGCACTCTAGTGTTCAATCATCTTCTACCCTCGGATTACGAAAGGCACGTCAGCCAATCTGCATCCTCAGGTCTAAGAAGATTGAACAGGGGCAACTGTTGTACCCCAAAATTTGCCCTCCCATATTCTCCAAGAAATTGCCCAGTCAAGCTTCAAAATTCCCCAAGGGTTGCACAGTGCAAGAGCCTCCTAAGCAGTCAAAATTAGGGTTTCTGTTCTGATCAAGGAAATGAAGTTTCTAAGGTCCAATCAAGTCTCACATGCCTACAAATATGGTCAAGTATCCTCATATCAAGTTTCAAGACTTTCAGCTCAAAATTGCACAGTCAAAACCCTAATTGCACTACAGTCAACTGTAGGGGCAAAATGGTCATTTGACAGTCAAAAGTGCAAATTTTTGATCAACATCTCATTTTGAAGCCACAAACATCATTTGATCAATACTTGATCATGATTCTCAAAGCTTGGCTCAAAAATCATCAAGATGCAAAAGTTTCCTTATTTGGACAGCTGAAAAAGTCAACTGTAAATTGACCAGGGCATAACTTTCACATGGATTATCAGAAAAATTCTATCCAATGCTCATTTTTAAGAGAAAGACATTTCCTACAACTCATCTTCATACTTCAAGTCCAAGAAATGCTCTCACAAAAAGTTATCAATTTCAACATTATAGGTCATTTTTAAAAGTCAACAAAAGGAGACTTTAAGTCAAAGACCATAACTTGAGATTGGTAAATTATAATGACATGGGACCAAAGACATTGGTTAGAGGACTCAAAGAACTTTCCAAAATGTCCAAGAACATGAGCAAAGCTTAAAAATTGAGCAAGTTATGCCTTGTGGAAGTTGGGAAATTTTTGGATATTTTGAAAAGTCAACATTGATTCAAATGACCTAAAATTGCTAATGGGCCCATTTTTCTTCCACAATTCATCATTCCAAGCATGTGCACGACCACTTGGCGCAAAGGGAAGTATTTCTTCATTTTTTATTTATTTATTTGAATTTTTATTTATAATAATTCATTTAAATCAATTAAATATATGAAAAATATTTAACTTAACCTAACAAATCTTTTTGCACGTGTAATCTACTCAATAATTCGTGCATAACTCAATATGGAAAGATTTGGATTGATTGGATCATGATTGGTACAAAATTGCATGAAAAAGATTGGAAAAAATATGATTGAAAATCAAATCTCAAAACCATGAATGCAATTGATTTGTTTTGTTTTTCTTGACCTAATTGATTCATTACATAAGCCTGAATGAAAACCTAATCAAAAGGACCAGAAAAGCTGCGCTAGAAACCATTATCAAACTTGGAATTTTTTGCAAAAAACTCAATACTGAAAACTAATTTGTAGGTGGTTTCAAGCCAGGATTTCCATCTCATTAGCTTCCTCAAGCATTATAGGACGTATTCCAATCAAAAACATCAATCCTAACGCTTTGAAACGGTATACAGAAGTCACACTTTTCCATTTTTTTTCATTATCGTGTTTTAACATCCATGCACATTCATAGCGTTTTGTTTATATATTCATGATCAGTGAAGTGTTTGCAAGCTAACCATATGCCTTGATTGAAGTTTTACGCATTATATGCCTAGATGCCATTGTTGCTTTTTAGGGTTTGCAGAGTTTCGAATTAGGGGTTTCCAGATAATGTAAAATCAGCCAACCACGATGCCATGGTTGTAATCAGCACGTTGGGATGAAGAAGACGGTACCATTGCGCCTAATTTATGGAGCCCCTGGGGCTAGTCGCTATTTTCCCTAATATGGCCTAAGGGAACGGTGTAAAAACCGTTGCCTATGTTTGTTCTGTTTTCAGGAAAAACGAAGATGCGAGGAAGATGATGACGTGTGGAGTAATGGTTGGAGTATTCAAAAATTTGCGCGCAGAAGGCATTAATGAATTGTTTTATATTATAATGTTTGTTTATTATGTGATGTACAACGAACGCGCGTGGATCAACTGGCAAGGCTTACTATTGGTAACGTTCAGGACCTGGGTTCGAGCCCCAGGTCCTCACCCCCCTTCATATTATTTTCCATTTGATATTCTTATGCAATTTCAGCCTGGAGGAACACCATACACCCGTCACATCTGGCCATCCACGTGCCCCTGGAGATCCAATCAAAGGCCACAATCTAAAGCGCATCATAAGCTTGGGTCAATGAATCCACATGCCAGCGTGAAAGGTCAACAAAGGCCAAGGTCATTGGGCCTGAATTACCAAGGCCAAACCTCCTATTTGGGGTCTGAACCCCCTAGGTTTGCAATTCCTTCTACTTTTTTTTATTTATTTTATTTTTTCTATTCTCCTTTTAATTATTGTTTTGTTTAATTAATTAATTATTTTTACAAAAAAACATAAAACACAAAAAAATCAGAAAAAGAGAAAAAATAATAAAAATTTTATTTTTAGTATTTTCATAAATAAATGTATATAATTAAATTTAGTGTAAATTAGGTTTAATTTTAATACTTTTCATGACAAAAATCTAAAAAAACATAGAATTAGGGTTTAATTAATAATTTTTCATCTTTTTGTTTTTCTTTCATGATAATCAAATATTTAATATTATTTATTTTATTTATTTTTATAATTAAATTTGCATATAAAAATTAGGGTTAATTTTAGGTTAAAAACTTCAATATTTTTTAATAAATTAAAAATAATTAGGATTAGGGTTTGCATCTTATTTTAATTTCAATTAATTCCTTTTTCATATTAAATCCTAAAATACTAAAAAATACCAAAAAACAAGTTCTTTCTTTCTTTTAATTTTAATTAATTCCATGTAATTTTAATTTTGCAAAAAGGGTCCAACGCCCTCGTTTCGATTTAATTCTTATTCGCATATTTATTTTATTTCTTTATAATATTTATGTATCTCTCCCAAGGCCGTGTAACTAACTTCTCGCACTTTTAATTCTTTATTTTCTTTTATTTCTTTATTTTCTCTCAAATCGGGTTCGAGAAACTTTTGGCGATGTGGACCCGCGCCTTTTGTAATAGCTTAGAATTAACTTTTCTCGCAAATTTTTAACTGTTAAACAAATGGCATGAAAGAATGTATGGACAAAATAAAAACAAGCGTAGAACACCAATAACATGACAAGATAAATGCAAATGAAAACAACACGCGAATCGCACACACCACCCCTAGGGTACGCCTCACTGTTGCCTTGCCTCGAAAGGTGATCGTCGAGTAGAGGATGTCTTAGTAAGTCCTCATGATCCGGGAACCTGGCATGAGGGTAGCTTCTAAGGTGTCTTCCCATTGCTCTGGTGATCACCATGTCCCGAACCTCGAATTGACCCGAACACCTCCAACGGTGGTGCTACCTACCTCTCAATGGTGGGATGGCACTACTTTAAAGGACATTTACACAGACGAATTCCTTAGGGTAGGTAGACGACTCGTGGATACTCGCTCTAATTCAAAACAAAACAAATCAAAAATACTTTTCACACCAACACATTTTCAAAAAGCTTTCGAAAGCATTTTTCAAACACTCTTGAGGACCGATACAAGAGTCGAACTGAAATTTTTAAAGAAACTTTTTAAACCCACAGTTGAAAAGCAAACAAACCATTTTTGAAAACACAAGTGAGCAAGTATCTAAGAGCCCATGGATAACCATGGATAGAAAGGGTGCTAACACCTTCCCTTTCTATAATCTACCTCCCGAACCGAGAGCAATCTCTATAAGGAATTTTTCTGTGCTTTTGTCCTTTCCATTTGGAGAAAATAAAAGACGGTGGCGACTCTTGCTTCCGCGACATTTCGCGAACCAGCGTTAAAACAGTCAGTTCCAGATCCACCGATCACAGAACTGGCGACTCTGCTGGGGATATAAACTTAAAGTGAGGTGTACCTTAGGGTTAGTTCATAACTGTGTTTTCAATTGCTTTCCTTGTTTGCTTTAAATTGTGGGACTGTCTTGGGAGTTCTATAGATCCTAACCCGGATCTGGGGATACCTTCTTAGAAAGTAGCAACAAGGCTGCGAGGGAACTGTGCGGGGTATACCGACATGGTTGAAACAGTCTGCTACGTTGATGTGGCACTTTGGTGTGTACCAGTAACCCTTGAGTTCAGTCAAGGAGAGTATGGGGCCTCCGCGTGGTGTCGTGAAGCATCAACAGACCTTAGGAACCTTAATTGAACTATCTTGGCCTCTTTAGGGTAGTGAGATAACTGACTTTGGTGCAGTCCGAGGTTGGTTGATACTCGATACTACACTCAATTGAGGGTTGCTTTCCTGGAATATTTCGGTCGCCAGTTCAGTGGCTAAATCGAAATGATGAACAATGAAAGCAATCCCGTGATATTGGGACCCTTAGAACCCGGTTACTTCTAATAGGACAGGTTGAACCCACCAACTTCAAGAGGGTAATACCCAGACCCCATGCTGGCCTAAACTCTAAGGGTTTCTCTTGTGTGACTTGTGTGCCTTCGTACTTGACTATTTGCATGCTTGTTGTCTGACACTTGAGCTTCTTGCAGGTTTTGTTTGTAGTCCTTAATTAGGACTCATAACAAGGTCTACCGAGTTTCTTGCAGGTTTCGTTTATAGTCCTTAATTGGGACTCATGACAGGGTTTACTAAGTTTCTTGCAGGTTTTGGTTTGCAGTCCTTAATTGGGACTCATAACAGGGTTTACCTACATTACCCCATGCATAGCATGACATCATACCATTGCATACATCCTAACCCATTTCAAGGATCTCAAGGGCTTGTGATGCAGGTCATGATGAATCAAACATCTAGCAAGGGGCAAAGAGGATTTATTTTCCTCTAGCCAAAGTTGTCAGAGGTTATGACCCACTTGATATGGTGAGCTTTGACTCCTGAAGAAGGTTCCCCTAGCCAGGGTTGTTTGGAAAGCAAAATAAGGTTGATGACTTGAGTCAGGGGCTATGAACCACCTGATATGGTGAGCCTTTGACCCTTGGAAGAAAGACTCTCAACAAATATGAAGTTCTTTCAATCAAGCTACCGGATCCAAATGCTAACAAATTTTCTTGTTTACCCTGCGAGATCCTTGAAATCATTGCATGCATATCATACATATCATCGCATAACAGGTACCCTTTCTCTGCAGGCTACTTACCTTCTTCGCTGTTTATTTCAGCAGTCTCGTCATGAATCCTGAATCCTCAACCGAGCACACTATCAAGGCCCTCCAGGCTCAGAACGCCCAGTTCCAAGGGCTGATCATGAATTTGACCCAGGGGCAACAAGATCTGAAGGCTCTGCTCTTGAAGAAGGAAAAGAAGAAGAAGAGGACTGTTTTGTTCAGCCCTAGACGCAGATCTGGGAACACCCTGCAGGATGAAGCTGAGAGGACGACTCCATCTGTGGGGAAAGGCAGTCATCAGGAGGAAAGGGTTCCCAGTCCAGTGGTCTCCGACAGTTAGACAGATTTCAACGACGAACAGTACCCTCCGGCTGAGGATAAGTACAAACAGTTGGAAGACCGGCTCAGTGCTATGGAGATACAAAAAGTGTCTGGCCTGGACTTCGAGGATCTAGGTCTGTTTTCTGGGGTAGTAATCCCGCACAAATTCAAGGCACCTGCCTTTGCAAAGTACGACGGGGCATCCTGTCCAAAGCTGCATCTCAGGTCATACATGAGGAGGATCCAGCCCTACACGGCTGACAGGAACTTATGGATCCACTTTTTCCAGGAGAGTCTTTCAGGGACTCAACTCGACTGGTTCTATCAACTGAATGGATCCAACATCCATACCTGGGAAGACCTAGCCACTGCATTTTACAAGCAATACCAGTACAATGCCGACCTTGCTCCTACACGTACCCAACTCCAGGGTATGTCGCTGGGGTCAAGTGAAGGTTTCAAGGAATACGCGCAGAGATGGAGAGACCTTGCTGGAAGGGTACAGCCTCCATTAACTGACCGGGAACTCGTTGATATGTTCTTGGGGACCCTATCCGGGCCATTCTTCAATCATCTCATCGGTAATTCATCTGCAGGATTTATCGACCTCATCCTAACTGGCGAAAGAATTGAAGCTGGTATCAAGAGTGGGAAAATTCAAGAGGCCACACCTTCTGATACTCACAAAAAGCCTTACACGGGAAAGAAAGAATCTAATGCTGCATACAGCCAAAAGAGTCGTCGTGACCAACATGCAAGGGCAGTCATGATCTCTGGTTCTGCACCACGCCGCCAACCACAAAAGGGAAACCAGCGAAGGCCGGACGAGCCTAAAAGACAATTCACCAACATTAACATGCCATGGTCACAAGCATTGCAGCACATGTTGAAGATGAACCTGATTGCGGTGATTAATCCTCCTACAAATCCTAAGACTTCCTCTCCAAGCTACAATCCAGAAGCCAGATGTGCTTATCATTCCGATAGCCCGGGGCACGATACCGAGGATTGTTGGGCGCTGAAATACAAGATCCAGAACATGATCGATGCTAAAGAGATTGAATTTGAACCTGCTGAGACCCCCAACGTGATCACTGCTCCCTTGCCAAAACATGGCTAGGATTGAGGGATTTTTGTTCATTTGAATTCAAGTTGTATCTTTCTTTTCTTATTCAAATAAACAATTATTATGTTAAACTCTTTTATTTCATGAATGCATTACACATGTCTGTCCTGAATTAATTATGTCTACTATACTTAAAACTGCTTTCATATTTTTGTGACGATCAACTCTTGACTGAAAATTCTAAACCTCTTGAGGGAGGATGACGAAAACGATACCACGATCTTTACAGTATGCTTTTGAACAGACCCCGCTGATGAGGTACAGGCATTGTTTCAATTCCTAAACACTGGAGTTATAAGGATGATAATCCCTCGTCAACCCCTCTGAGCCAAAGAAGTAGAAGTTTTTATTTTCGAAAATCAAAACCCTTAATCATAACCTGGGGCAGGGTAGTTCTCTCAGTTGATCCAGATGCATAACGAATGGCACCAAAGAAGTCCTTACAAAACGAAGAAAGATGGTGATGGTTCCGAACAATCATAAAGACAAGCAGTCGTTATCAAAAAAAAAATCATAAATGAAAAGCCCAAGAAGTCAAAACCTATAAAAGGGACTTATGAAACCGGGGTATCCCGCTGACTGTAATTCCAAAAAGGAAACAGTTCAGGCAAAAAAGAAAGGGATAACAGAAAATCAAAAAAAAAAGGTCATATGAACCCTCAACAAAAAAAGGAATGGCTGCCTGTTCAGAATAAATCACCAATATCTGAACCATCACCGGAAAATTAGAGCAAAGACTCAAACAAGGTCTAACGTATGATCAACTGAGTGTAGGTTTGAAGAACATCACGAAGAGCGGGTGGGTACAAATAATTTGAGCCTTTATCCTTTGTTTCTTAAACCGTGAACCAAGCCACGTTACAACCCTTAAAAGTCCTAGCTGAAGCATGGGTTAGTTCGAAAGCATACTGTTACGAAGGTATCCCGACTCCTGAAGGTTTGCTGTAAAATCTTGAGTTGACGCCGCATTGTATTACAAAAAATGCATTTTCAAAATTCAAAACAGACATAGGCTTTTGCATTCTTAAAATAACCTTGTTTGCGTATGACTATTTGTTTGAACAGCAGGGAAATTCGCGCGATGAACACCTTGTGAACAGAAACACCTCCAATCAAGGGGCACAGTAGGAGCATTGCCCATTATCTGGGGCATGACAAAATACTTCTAACAGGGGCAACTCCCTACTTTCTGAAAGCATGGACATAGGCGGAAAAATACTACGCATAATCAAAGACCCGCTAGGTTGACATACCTAGGCAAAAATAAGGGCTTTCCGGCGAACCAAAAGGGTTCGGGCAAAAATAAGGGATGAAAATGGAAAATATGTACACCCGGCAAGTCGAAAACCTGAAAAGGCGGCTTGGGCAAAAATGGGCATCTCGGTGGACTGAAAACCCGAAAGGGCGGTCCAGGCAAAAGTTAGGGATCAAGGCGTACGACTATGTTCCAGTGTCTCATCACTTGTCTACCTAAAGATTTGTCAATTACCCCCACAGGTATCCTTTTCACTCATCTCCGAAACAGGGGCAATAATGAGTTATCCAGGAGATCCAATTGCTCCGTCAACCAAAGGAAAGATCAACATAAGGATGATTACCATCTACCTTTATAAATTCCAGATTATGGATTAACATCCGAAACCAAACAGGATAATCATCCACTTAATCAAAATCAAGCAACCCTACACCGGTTCCTTCTCAATTTTCAGACGAAGTTTTACACGAACTTATCCACAAGTAACCTTACCCCGGTTCATCAAGAAGTTTTTACACAAACTTATCCTGCCGTAACCTAACCCCGGTTCCTCCAGAAGTCTTACATGGACCCATCTCAAGATGACCTAACCCCGGTTCATCAAGAAGTTTTACACAAACTTATCCTACCGTAACCTAACTCCGGTTCCTCCAGAAGTCTTACATGGACCTATCTCAAGATGACCTAACCCCGGTTCATCAAGAAGTTTTACACGAACTTATCCTGCAGTAACCTAACCCCGGTTCCCCCAGAAGTCTTACATGGATTTAGCTCAAGATAACCTCACCCCGGTTCATCAAGAAGTTTTACATGAACTTACCTCATCAGGCAACCCTACACAGGTTCTCCTTCTCCGGACGTAGTTTTACACGAACTCGACATCAAGCAACCCTACACTGGTTCCCTCTCTTCAAGATGCAGTTTTACATGGACTCGTCACCCAGAAACCCTACACAGGTTCCCCCTTTCCAAGAACGAAGTTTTACACGAACTCATCATCAAAGTAACCCTACACAGGTTCCTTCTCCATTTCAGATGCGGTTTTACATGAGCTCATCAGCAGGAAACCCTACGTAGGTTCCCTCTTTCAACTTACAAAATTACAGTCCAAAATCTCCCCAGGAGAGTCCAATCTAATTCCCCAGGAAAATTGGAGTCCATCTCCCCAAGCAGTAAGCTTATCCCCAGTAGATTCTGGAAGCTTATCCCTCGCAGAGCACGAACGCGTCGTCCGGCTTTATTCAAAGAGTTATTTCCTTAACAGGATATAACTGGGTTATCCTCAGCCAAGAGCCATGGAAAGAGCGTCCTCGACGAAGTTCTCTTACCCCCAGCGAAGTCTATCAGCACTTCCAATACAACAAGGATATCCCCAGCAAGTAATTATCAACAACTCAGCAAAGTATCTCTCTCCCCACAGAGTATCGCTCCCCAGCATGGTCGCTAGAGTATTTTTCTCCCCGCAGAATCTTCCATTTGCCAAGTTTATTCCTCAACGGAGTCATCTTCTCCTACCGGTATTCTTGCAGTTATCATCCCCAGCGGAAGCGAAATCTATTCTTCAACAATTAGCCCAGGATATGACTTCCCGGCACCCGTCAAGGATTTACATTCCTAGACGAAAACATACATTCCTAAACATCACATACATCATTATAGCATGCATAGACGCATCATATCATACAAATCTCATTTATGTTGAGAACATCATTGCTTGATCCATATCATGTATTGCATATGACTGACCTTTACCTTTCAGGAAAGATTCAGCTAAATTCTCAATCATATTTCAAAACCTAGACCGGTTCAGTTAATCAACTCCAAATATTTCTTATCCAGTCCAAGGCCTTCTCTAGTCCAGCTAAATCGACTCCCAACAGATTTTTCTGATGAAGACTCAGTAGAAGTTATCAGGTTTTTCTTTGAGATTATAATTTCCTTTGGTCCTCTCCCCGACGGTGCGTGAGATGTAATTCCCTTTTAGGTTATAATTTCCTTTGGTCCTCTCCCTGACGGTGCGTGAGATGTAATTCCCTTTTAGGTTATAATTTCCTATGGTCCTCTCCCCGACGGTGCGTGAGATGTAATTCCCTTTTAGGTTATAATTTCCTATGGTCCTCTCCCCGACGGTGCGTGAGATGTAATTCCCTTTCAGGTTATAATTTCCTTTGGTCCTCTCCCCGACGGTGCGTGAGATGTAATTCCCTTTTAGGTTATAATTTCCTTTGGTCCTCTCCCCGATGGTGCGTGAGATGTAATTCCCTTTTAGGTTATAATTTCCTATGGTCCTCTCCCCGACGGTGCGTGAGATGTAATTCCCTTTCAGGTTATAATTTCCTATGGTCCTCTCCCCGACGGTGCGTGAGATGTAATTCCCTTTCAGGTTATGATTTCCTATGGTCCTCTCCCCGACGGTGCGTGAGATATAATTCCCTTTCAGGTTATAGTTTCCTTTGGTTCTCTTCCCGATACTGCGAAGATGGTAATTCCCACCAAGATTTTCTCAACGAGCGTTGTTGAAGTTAAAGTCACCCAAGGTTTTCTTACCGTCCATGCTAAGGTAGTAACCACCCCTGTTTCATTCATCACCTTTTGAAGATACAGATCCAGCTCCTATAACCAGTCAGGACACATCTATACCAAGCATCTTAAAACCAGCTCCTGCAACATGTCAGGTACTCATTTTTCTGTTTTGCAGGTACGCAAGTTCTCGCTAAGGAATCTCTTATGTGATCAACGTCCATATGGCATCTATAAGCCCATCATCCCCCATCAATCTCCAAATGGCATCTATAAGCCCATTTCCATCACACTGCTACTATGTGAGCGCAAATTTCTGGGCACTCTAGTGTTCAATCATCTTCTACCCTCGGATTACGAAAGGCACGTCAGCCAATCTGCATCCTCAGGTCTAAGAAGATTGAACAGGGGCAACTGTTGTACCCCAAAATTTGCCCTCCCATATTCTCCAAGAAATTGCCCAGTCAAGCTTCAAAATTCCCCAAGGGTTGCACAGTGCAAGAGCCTCCTAAGCAGTCAAAATTAGGGTTTCTGTTCTGATCAAGGAAATGAAGTTTCTAAGGTCCAATCAAGTCTCACATGCCTACAAATATGGTCAAGTATCCTCATATCAAGTTTCAAGACTTTCAGCTCAAAATTGCACAGTCAAAACCCTAATTGCACTACAGTCAACTGTAGGGGCAAAATGGTCATTTGACAGTCAAAAGTGCAAATTTTTGATCAACATCTCATTTTGAAGCCACAAACATCATTTGATCAATACTTGATCATGATTCTCAAAGCTTGGCTCAAAAATCATCAAGATGCAAAAGTTTCCTTATTTGGACAGCTGAAAAAGTCAACTGTAAATTGACCAGGGCATAACTTTCACATGGATTATCAGAAAAATTCTATCCAATGCTCATTTTTAAGAGAAAGACATTTCCTACAACTCATCTTCATACTTCAAGTCCAAGAAATGCTCTCACAAAAAGTTATCAATTTCAACATTATAGGTCATTTTTAAAAGTCAACAAAAGGAGACTTTAAGTCAAAGACCATAACTTGAGATTGGTAAATTATAATGACATGGGACCAAAGACATTGGTTAGAGGACTCAAAGAACTTTCCAAAATGTCCAAGAACATGAGCAAAGCTTAAAAATTGAGCAAGTTATGCCTTGTGGAAGTTGGGAAATTTTTGGATATTTTGAAAAGTCAACATTGATTCAAATGACCTAAAATTGCTAATGGGCCCATTTTTCTTCCACAATTCATCATTCCAAGCATGTGCACGACCACTTGGCGCAAAGGGAAGTATTTCTTCATTTTTTATTTATTTATTTGAATTTTTATTTATAATAATTCATTTAAATCAATTAAATATATGAAAAATATTTAACTTAACCTAACAAATCTTTTTGCACGTGTAATCTACTCAATAATTCGTGCATAACTCAATATGGAAAGATTTGGATTGATTGGATCATGATTGGTACAAAATTGCATGAAAAAGATTGGAAAAAATATGATTGAAAATCAAATCTCAAAACCATGAATGCAATTGATTTGTTTTGTTTTTCTTGACCTAATTGATTCATTACATAAGCCTGAATGAAAACCTAATCAAAAGGACCAGAAAAGCTGCGCTAGAAACCATTATCAAACTTGGAATTTTTTGCAAAAAACTCAATACTGAAAACTAATTTGTAGGTGGTTTCAAGCCAGGATTTCCATCTCATTAGCTTCCTCAAGCATTATAGGACGTATTCCAATCAAAAACATCAATCCTAACGCTTTGAAACGGTATACAGAAGTCACACTTTTCCATTTTTTTTCATTATCGTGTTTTAACATCCATGCACATTCATAGCGTTTTGTTTATATATTCATGATCAGTGAAGTGTTTGCAAGCTAACCATATGCCTTGATTGAAGTTTTACGCATTATATGCCTAGATGCCATTGTTGCTTTTTAGGGTTTGCAGAGTTTCGAATTAGGGGTTTCCAGATAATGTAAAATCAGCCTACCACGATGCCATGGTTGTAATCAGCACGTTGGGACGAAGAAGACGGTACCATTGCGCCTAATTTATGGAGCCCCTGGGGCTAGTCGCTATTTTCCCTAATATGGCCTAAGGGAACGGTTTAAAAACTGTTGCCTATGTTTGTTCTGTTTTCAGGAAAAACGAAGATGCGAGGAAGATGATGACGTGTGGAGTAATGGTTGGAGTATTCAAAAATTCGCGCGCAGAAGGCATTAATGAATTGTTTTATATTATAATGTTTGTTTATTATGTGATGTACAACGAACGCGCGTGGATCAACTGGCAAGGCTTACTATTGGTAACGTTCAGGACCTGGGTTCGAGCCCCAGGTCCTCACCCCCCTTCATATTATTTTCCATTTGATATTCTTATGCAATTTCAGCCTGGAGGAACACAATACACCCGTCACATCTGGCCATCCACGTGCCCCTGGAGATCCAATCAAAGGCCACAATCTGAAGCGCATCATAAGCTTGGGTCAATGAATCCACATGCCAGCGTGAAAGGTCAACAAAGGCCAAGGTCATTGGGCCTGAATTACCAAGGCCAAACCTCCTATTTGGGGTCTGAACCCCCTAGGTTTGCAATTCCTTCTACTTTTTTTTATTTATTTTATTTTTTCTATTTTCCTTTTAATTATTGTTTTGTTTAATTAATTAATTATTTTTACAAAAAAACATAAAACACAAAAAAATCAGAAAAAGAGAAAAAATAATAAAAATTTTATTTTTAGTATTTTCATAAATAAATGTATATAATTAAATTTAGTGTAAATTAAGTTTAATTTTAATACTTTTCATGACAAAAATCTAAAAAAAACATAGAATTAGGGTTTAATTAATAATTTTTCATCTTTTTGTTTTTCTTTCATGATAATCAAATATTTAATATTATTTATTTTATTTATTTTTATAATTAAATTTGCATATAAAAATTAGGGTTAATTTTAGGTTAAAAACTTCAATATTTTTTAATAAATTAAAAATAATTAGGATTAGGGTTTGCATCTTATTTTAATTTCAATTAATTCCTTTTTCATATTAAATCCTAAAATACTAAAAAATACCAAAAAACAAGTTCTTTCTTTCTTTTAATTTTAATTAATTCCATGTAATTTTAATTTTGCAAAAAGGGTCCAACGCCCTCGTTTCGATTTAATTCTTATTCGCATATTTATTTTATTTCTTTATAATATTTATGTATCTCTCCCAAGGCCGTGTAACTAACTTCTCGCACTTTTAATTCTTTATTTTCTTTTATTTCTTTATTTTCTCTCAAATCGGGTTCGAGAAACTTTTGGCGATGTGGACCCGCGCCTTTTGTAATAGCTTAGAATTAACTTTTCTCGCAAATTTTTAACTGTTAAACAAATGGCATGAAAGAATGTATGGACAAAATAAAAACAAGCGTAGAACACCAATAACATGACAAGATAAATGCAAATGAAAACAACACGCGAATCGCACACACCACCCCTAGGGTACGCCTCACTGTTGCCTTGCCTCGAAAGGTGATCGTCGAGTAGAGGATGTCTTAGTAAGTCCTCATGATCCGGGAACCTGGCATGAGGGTAGCTTCTAAGGTGTCTTCCCATTGCTCTGGTGATCACCATGTCCCGAACCTCGAATTGACCCGAACACCTCCAACGGTGGTGCTACCTACCTCTCAATGGTGGGATGGCACTACTTTAAAGGACATTTACACAGACGAATTCCTTAGGGTAGGTAGACGACTCGTGGATACTCGCTCTAATTCAAAACAAAACAAATCAAAAATACTTTTCACACCAACACATTTTCAAAAAGCTTTCGAAAGCATTTTTCAAACACTCTTGAGGACCGATACAAGAGTCGAACTGAAATTTTCAAAGAAACTTTTTAAACCCACAGTTGAAAAGCAAACAAACCATTTTTGAAAACACAAGTGAGCAAGTATCTAAGAGCCCATGGATAACCATGGATAGAAAGGGTGCTAACACCTTCCCTTTCTATAATCTACCTCCCGAACCGAGAGCAATCTCTATAAGGAATTTTTCTGTGCTTTTGTCCTTTCCATTTGGAGAAAATAAAAGACGGTGGCGACTCTTGCTTCCGCGACATTTCGCGAACCAGCATTAAAACAGTCAGTTCCAGATCCACCGATCACACCTTGTATGCTTGATTTCTATTTCATGTTTGTTAGCTTCAACGGGTCGTTAGCTTGGTTCAGGTTTGTGAGGCCTTTTGACAGGTTTAGGCTTGTTATTTTTTGTTTACTGGAGGCTTGACAGGTTCACTGGTTTTCAGGCCATGGTTTTAAGGTTTGTTGAGGTCTTTAGCAGGTTATGGTTGTTTTAATGCTGAAGGTTTGAACAGGTTCACTGGTTTTCAGGCCATGGTTTTAAGGTTTGTTGAGGTCTTTAGCAGGTTATGGTTGTTTTAATGCTGAAGGTTTGAACAGGTTTTAGGATGGTGGTTTGCTGGTGCGAGCTTCAGGCTTGGAAGGTTAAGCTTGAGGCCAAGAGTTTGTTTTTTAGGCTTTTTGCTTGCTCTGAGTTCTATTTTTTTTGTTAAGGCTTGTGAGGCTTAGCAGGTTTATGCTTAGTGTGAGGTTTGGATGTTTTGTATATTTGTTTTGTGATTTTTCGCCCTTTTCTACTGTTTCATTGCAGTTTGTTTTATATATTTGTGCCTAAAGCCAAAAGTCAGTAAGCCTAACTTCTCCTCTCTTCTCTCTCTCTAGTACCAATCAAAACATTAAAATAATGTTATGTGTACTTTTTCTGAAAAGGCATACAGGCTGGAAAATGATGAAATAGGACTAGTTTGCTTGCATATATGGTCTTAACCTGCATACTTTCCTTCTTCAGCTTTCCTGCATCTTTGTTACAGTATGGAGGAGCCTTTGTATCTTGACATCCTTCCATATTTTGGACAGTTTGACATTGGACTTTGTTTTGGCAATTTGAACTTTTATACATGCAGTTGGTTTTGAACTATGCAGTTGGTTTTGAACTATGCAGTTGGTTTTGAACTATGCAGTTGGTTTTGACAAAATTTGAATTTGTGCATTTCAATACTTGTGTATTCATGTTTAGCAAGCAATATTCATCCCTCTTTGTGAACCGGGAGAAATCCCGTGATTTGCAGAGAGGGCTAACTGATTCCAGTCAGTTGCCTTTAATGATAAGCCTAAATTAGTTGTCCGCTTTTAATTATTTATCTGCTTCTGACTTTTTCTTCTTTTCTTTGCAGATAAAAAAATCAAATGGAGAGGAAAAGCAATAAATGGAGGATGAAGAATTGAAGACTTAGAAAAATTAGGATAGTTTTATTTAAATTTAAATTACTGTAATATTATTATTGTAAACATTTTGTAAACAAAAACAATTGTACAAATAATTTAAAAATAAATAAAAAGTCCTTTTATTTGTCATTCATTTTTAATTCTTCTTCAAATATTTATCTAATTGCTCATAATATTTATCTAATTGCTTATAATTATTAAATTAAAATAAAATGGAAATAAACTCCAATTATCTTAACTTAAAAATAAATAATCAATTGATAAACACTGATCTTATAATCAATAACAACCCCGACACTCCAATTATCCAAAGTAAAGCACAGTTTCAAACCAGACGACAGTTAATTAAACAAAACGTCCATCTGCCTCTTTTCACTGATTAAATCCAAACAAACGCAAATTAACAACCATCAGCCTCAGTTCTCATTTCAGAGTCACTTGAAAAGCATTGATAGAACTAATTCTTCTTGAGAGATATGCGCACAAAACCCTGATTCTGATCAAATACCAAAGAAGCGTTCGCCTGATCGAAGTTGAGCCAAAATCAACCAAAACCCTAAACCAACTGTTTGAATTGTTCCAGAGCCATAAAAATCAATGAAAACCCTAATTTTGTCTGACTGATGAGAAAAGTCTGTTTGATCGATTCTTGAGCCAATCTGAAAAAATCAGGAAAAGCTTGAAGATATGATTTCTCGTGGAAAAATGCGAGGGCAAATTTTGGGGTACAACAGTTTCCCCTGTTCAATCTTCTTGAACTTGAAGAGTTATATGGGCAAGTTTGCCTTTCGCGACTCGAGGGTAAAAGGAGATTGGACACTAGAGTGCCCGGAAATTTGCACTCGCATGCTGGAGTATCAGCAATGTGATGGCGGGAATGGGCTTATAGATGCCATTTGGAGATAGGATGGATAGGAGGATAGGCTTATAGATGCCATCTGGAAGCGTGACAGAACCTTGTCGAGAATGGGCTTATAGATGCCATTTGGAAGTGTTGATCGCGTAAGAGATTCCTTAGCGAGAACTTGCGTACTTTGAGAGAGGAAGATGTTTCCTGGCTTGTTACAGGTGTTGATCTTCAGTCCCTTCATACAGATATGCCCTGGCTGGATACATGTATCGAATCTGGAAAATGTTGCTCACAGATGTGCCCTGGCTGGATACAGGAATCGAATCTGGAAAATGTTACTCACAGATGTGCCCTGGCTGGATACAGGTATCGAATCTGGAATTGTTGTCTTCAGATATGCCCTGGCTGGATACAGGAATCGAATCTGGAATTGTTGTCTTCAGATGTGCCCTGGCTGGATACAGGTATCGAATCTGGAATTGTTGTCTTCAGATGTGCCTTGGCTGGATACAGGTATCGAATCTGGAATTGTAAAAGGTTGGTGGAGATGGCTTTCCTGGATGGATACAGGGGTAAACCTCTGACCTGAGAATGAAAGATAATTTCCTGGCTTGTTACAGGGGTTGACCTTCAAACTCTTTATGCAGATATGCCCTGGCTAGATACAGGTATCGAATCTACAATCAATCACTCACAGATGTGCCCTGGCTAGATACAGGAATCGAATCTGGATTCGTGATATTTGATAGTAATCATCTTTTGGATTGATCTTTTTCCTGAAAAGGCAAAATATCAATGGTATGCAATGTCATGATGCATGATGTCATGATGCTCAAAATGAGTTAGTGTTGTATGCACTTTGTCATGTATATAAATAGGATGTATGAAATATGAAACGTCTATGAATGTATTTTCATCTAGGAAAATAAATCCTTGACGACCGGCCGGGGAATCAAATCTTGGGCTGATATTGAAGAGAAGAGTTCTTCGTTTTCGCTGGGGATTATGGTTGCAAGATAAACCGATAGGAGAAGATGACTTTGTTGGGGCATACACTTGTTGGGGAGATCACTCTGAGGGGAAGCACTCCGTGGGAAGAGATAGTTCGCTGAGGCTTTGATGAGAGCTCCGTTGGGGATTCTGCTGATAAATTATGTTGGAGAATTTGATGAACTCCGCTGGGGATTGTTGAGGTAGCTTGGTCATGTTCTTCAGCTGAACCTACCTTGGTACCTTGGCGGACAAAGAAACTAGACCGCTTGGTCACTTCAAAATTGCCCCCTGTTTCTGATGTCACCTGTCATTAATCCTTTGTTTCGTATGTAAACATTTATGATCTAGCAATTTAACGTCAAATGCATATATAAAAAATGAGCATTGGACGTTCTTTGCAAAACAAAACAAAAGAGGAAAAGCAATGGATAATTTGTCTAAAAAATCGAACTTGTATTGATTTTGAAATTTGCCTGTAAATAGGCGTTTATGTACAGGAGGCTGACGTCCTAGTAAGAGAACACCGCCGAACAACATAGAGTTTATACAATTTTGAAAAGGAAACGAAACAGCTATGTGAAAAACTAATCCCACTGGGTAACGACTCTGCTATCGCCTTTATGTCTTCAAGCGTCTCATCATTTTGCCGCTTAGTTGAAGGTGAAGCTGATTGATCGATGCCGAAGTCTGAGCCCTGATAGTTGATGCCAAATTCTGGATGCAAGGTGATCCAATGAGACATAGTATTGTGCTTTATCCCTAACTTTTGCCTGGACCGCCCTTTCGGGTTTTCAGTCCACCGGGATACCCATTTTTGCCCAAGCCTCCTTTTCAGGTTTTCGACTTGTCGGGTGTACAGATTTTTTTCATTTCATCCCTTATTTTTGCCCGAACCCTTTTGGTTCGCCGGGAAGCCCTTATTTTTGCCTAGAAGTGTCAACCTAGCGGGTCCTTAGTTCATGTGTAGTATCTTTTTACTATGTCTGCATTGGCGGGGTGAGGAAGGTCGTCACCATCCATGGTGGTTAGGATCATAGCTCCTCCTGAGAAGATGTGCTTAACCACAAATGGCCCTTCGTACGTAGGGGTCCATTTGCCCCTGGGATCACCTTGAGGAAGAATGATGCGCTTGATTACCAGGTCCCCAACTTGATACTCTTGTGGTCTGACTTTCTTGTTAAATGCCCTGATCATCCGTTTCTGATACGTTTGACCATGACAGATGGAAGTGAGTCTCTTTTCGTCAATCAGGTTTAATTGATCAAGTCGAGTCTGGATCCAGTCATCTTCGCTCAAGCCTGCATCCTTCATTATCTGGAGAGAGGGTATCTGGACTTCAATCGGCAAGACAGCCTCCATGGCATAGACCAAGGAGAAGGGAGTTGCCCCGGTTGACGTTCTTGTTGAGGTACAGTACCCATGAAGAGCAAACGGTAACATCTCGTGCCAATCCTTATAGGTCACTGTCATCTTTTGCACAATCTTCTTAATATTCTTATTTGCTGCTTCTACAGCCCCATTCATCTTCGGCCGGTAAGGTGAAGAGTTGTGGTGCTGTATCTTGAATTGCTCGCAGAGCTCATTGATCATTTTGTTGTTAAGATTGGTACCATTGTCCGTAATGATCCTTTCAGGTACACCGTATCGACAGATCAGGTTGTGTCGAATGAATCGTGCCACGACGCTCTTGGTTACAGTGGCGTAGGAAGCCGCTTCAACCCACTTTGTGAAGTAATCAATCGCTACCAAGATGAAGCGGTGCCCATTGGATGCCGTAGGTCGGATCTCGCCGATCATATCGATGCCCCACATTGCAAAAGGCCAAGGTGATGTCAAGACGTTCAGAGGTACCGGAGGAATGTGCACCTTATCCGCATAGATCTGGCATTTATGACAAGTTCGCGAATGCCGATAACAGTCGGCTTCCATTGTGGACCAGAAATACCCCGCCCGAAAGATTTTCTTCGCCATGGTATGTCCACTGGAATGTGTTCCGAATGTACCTTCATGTAGTTCTGCCATGATCTTTTCTGCTTCAGTCTTATCCACACAACGCAGTAAAGTTGAATCATGGTTTCGCTTGTAGAGAATGCCATTACTGAGAAAGAACTTTGCTGCAAACCTTCTCAAGAATTTCTTGTCATTAACAGATGCACCTTCGGGGTATTCTTGAGCTTCCAAGTACCTCTTTACTTCATGATACCAGGGTTTCTCTGTTACCTCTTCGGCCTCAAGATCACAGCAATATGTAGGTTCGTCCAATTTCCAGATAATGATCTGGGGCGCTTCGTTGTCCCACTTGACTTTGAACATATAAGACATTGTAGTCAGCGCGTCCGCCAACTGATTCTCCTCTCTTGGGAAGTGTTCAAAAGTTATCTCTTCGAAGTGGGGAAGCAATGTCAGCACATACTCCTTGTAAGGAATAAGATTTGGGTGTTTCGTATCCCACTCGCCTTTGACCTGATTGATCACGAGAGCGGAATCTCCGAATACACTCAGAAACTTGATCCTTAAGTCGATTGCAGCTTGAAGACCCATGATACATGCCTCATACTCCGCCATGTTGTTGGTGCAGTTAAAACATAGTCGGGCAGTGAGTGGAGTATGAGTGCCTTTAGGGGATATGATCACAGCGCCAATACCATTACCCAAAGTGTTTAAGGCTCCGTCAAAGTGCATAGACCATCGGGATCCTTCCTCAGGTCCTTCATCCGGTCCAGGTACTTCACAATCAGTTACTACCATGATATCTTCGTCTGGAAATTCAAAGTTCAACGACTGGTAATCGTCCACAGGTTGATGTGCCAAATGGTCTGCCAATACACTTCCTTTGATTGCTTTTTGAGTTGTATACTGGATGTCATATTCCGTCAAGATCATTTGCCATCTTGCTATTCTTCCGGACAGAGCAGGCTTTTCGAATATGTACTTGATTGGATCCATTTTTGAAATCAACAGAGTAGTGTGAGTCAATATATACTGTCTCAGCCGGCGAGCAGCCCATACCAGAGCGCAGCAAGTTTTCTCGAGCAGTGAGTACCGAGTCTCACAGTCGGTAAACTTTTTGCTCAGGTAATAAATAGCGTGCTCTTTTCGGCCAGACTCGTCATGCTGCCCCAGCACACACCCCATTGAGTTGTCAAGCACTGTCAAGTATAGTATTAGAGGTCTCCCTTCCACTGGTGGCATGAGGATGGGTGGTTCTTGGAGATACTCTTTTATCTTTTCGAAAGCGGCCTGACATTCATCGTTCCAACGTACTACCTGATCTTTCTTCAGCAGCTTGAAGATTGGTTCACAGGTAGCAGTTAGATGCGAGATGAATCGGGCAATGTAATTCAGACGTCCTAGAAAGCCTCTGACTTCTTTCTCTGTCTTGGGAGTCGGCATCTCTTGTATGGCTTTCACCTTGGCAGGGTCTACTTGAATACCTTTTTCGCTCACAATGAAACCTAGCAATTTTCCTGATCTCACCCCAAAGGTGCATTTGTTTGGGTTCAATCTCAGCTTGTACAACTTCAGATGGTCAAACAGCTTCCGTAGATGGTCAAGGTGTTCCTCCTCAGTTTGAGACCTTGCAATCATATCGTCGACGTACACTTCTATCTCGTGATGGATCATATCATGAAATAAAGCAACCATGGCACGTTGGTAGGTTGCCCCAGCATTTTTCAACCCAAATGGCATGACCTTGTAGCAAAAGGTGCCCCACTGAGTAACGAATGTGGTCTTCTCCATGTCTTCAGGAGCCATCTTGATCTGATTATAACCGGAGAAGCCGTCCATGAAGGAGAAAACTTTATGCTGAGCAGTATTATCAACCAAAACGTCGATATAAGGCAGAGGGAAATCATCCTTGGGGCTGGCCCTGTTCAAATCCCTGTAATCAACACACATTCGGACTTTACCATCCTTCTTTGGTACTGGAACCATGTTGGCAACCCACTGAGGGTAAGAAGTCACTGCTAGAAACCCGGCATCAAATTGTTTCATAACCTTAGCTTTGATTTTCTCGGACATCTCTGGACGCATGCGGCGGACCTTCTGTTTTACCAGAGGGCAATCTTCCTTGGTAGGCAGGTGATGAACCACAATGTCGGAATCCAAACCAGGCATGTCTTCGTAAGACCAAGCAAAGATTTCCATGTAGTCATGCAACATCTGAATCAATCGTTGTTTCACACTGAGCTCCAGATTGGCACCAATCTTGACTTCCTTTCTTTCTGTCTCAGTACCCAGATTTACCGTTTCCACTGGCTCTTCATGCGGCTGAATGGCCCTCTCTTCCTGGAGTAGCAGTCTTGCAAGTTCACCAGGCACTTCGCAATCGTCTTCACCCTCGTCTTCGGCTAAGTTGATCAGATTTTCGAAGTCATAACTGGCAGTAGCAGAGTCGTTACCAGTGAGATCCAGAGTGGATTGGAACCTGTATAAGTGAGTGTGTGTAAATATAGCTGTTTTGCAATATATGATAAAGAAAGAAATGGAGCACAAGATTTGAAATGCAACAAACGTCCAATGTTTTGATTAATGATATATGAAAATGTCATACAAAAGCCCTCACAAATGGAGCCACGGTGCCCCGGGTAGGACACCGAGCTATAAAAGTTTCAACATATTATTTGTTACAAATTGAAGACAAAAGAGTTCATTACTGAGCGACAAAAGTAATAGGTGTAAAGTCCTTGGCAGTCCAGTTGCTTGGTCCATTGTCGGTTGTTGGGTAGATCCAACTGTCAAATTCCGCTTCCTCTACGTCGTCCTCAATAGCATTCACTCCTGGGTTGGTGATGAACACCGGAGGTTTTCCGATCCTTGCTTTGTGAACAGCCCTCTGAGCCTCTGCAGTGAAGCCCAGCCCAAACTTGTCAGTCTTTGGAGTGAAGTCAGGAAGTCGACCCCAGTTTGCGCACTCGCCTTTCTCAATCACAGCCCGGGCATCCTTCAAGGAAGCCATCTTCAAAGGAGGGTCTTCAATCACAGTTTCAGCCAACGCCAACGTCTGAGGCACCTCTTCAAAGTGTTGAAAAGGGGTTTCAATGAATTCCCCATCCATTTCTATGTATCGGAACGAGTTCAAGTGGCTGACCATATACTCTTCTTCCCCTTGGACTGTAACAATCTTTCCTCTGACTGGGTACTTAAGCTTTTGATGTAGTGTGGAGGTCACCGCTCTGGCCTTATGGATCCATGGACGACCCAATAAACAGGAATAGGATGGACGGATATCCATCACATAGAAAGTAGAATCAAAAACTTGGGAACCAACCCGGATTGGAATGTCAACCTCGCCATGTACCATCCTCTTCGAACCGTCAAAGGCTCGGACAACAATGTTACTGGGCTTGAGTTCCAGACCCTCATAATCCAATCTGTCTAGGGCCTTCTTGGGCAATACATTCAATGAAGAACCGGTGTCCACCAACACATGGGCCAGAGTAGTGCCCCTGCATTCAATAGAGACATGCAGGGCATCATTATGGTTCTTTCCTTTTGCAGTCAGATCGGCATCCGAAAAGCCCAACCTGTTATCAGCAGTCAAGTTAGCCACACAATCAGTAAATTGATCAGCAGATGTTTCTTGTGGCACATGAGCTGTTTTCAGAAAGGAGATCAGGGCTTTGGCGTGGGCCTCTGAACATAACAACAATGATAGCATGGAAATTTTTGATGGGGTGTGCCCCAGCTGCTCAACAACATTGAAGTCACTTTTCTTGATAATCTTGAGGATCTCCTCCATCTCTTGCTGGGAGGCTTCAACAACGGTCGTCTTCGGTGCCTCCGTCCGGGCAGGCAAATCGGTAGCAACTCCTTTTCCCCGAGCATTAGAGGACTCGGTGGCAGGGGTAGACACAGGAACTTGATTTGGAAGGGAAACATGCACACTTGCGGGTGTGATGATAAGAGGTTTCTGAATAACTGGTGGTGAAATATCTGGTGAAAACAGCCTACCACTGCGAGTAATCTTGGCAGGCCCGGTGATGTTGCTAACACCAGTACTTGTATCAAACTCTTGCTTCACTCCAAGCACATAAACATCTGCCCCATAGTGCCATGGGACAGCTTTTTCGGATGTATAAGGGAGAGGCCCCGGAACTGTAATGATGATGGGAGCAACTTTCTGAGTGGACATAATTTTGACAGGCTTCTTTGAAGTAGCCTTGGGAGGTTTGTTGAAAATAGTGACAATAGAAACTTCTTCGGTAGGGACAGCAGGAACGGCAATCTTCTCAAACAAGATTTCCTTGCTATCCATCAGGCTTTGGATACCTGATTTCAGGGAAGGACAACCAAAAGGCAAAACAGCACACAGAAGGCAATCTTCATCACATCCCGAAAATAAACCGGCTAGCAACAGATTCCTTTTAACAGTTGATAATGGAGTAACGATCTTTTCCACGGAGGCTACATATCGATCCTCTTCCACAGCACTTACTCCATGCTGGGGTATGGGAGCAGTCACAACATTGGGCCTTTCAGGCGCCTCAAACTGTATTTCCTTAGCATCAATAAGGTCTTGAACCTTATTCCTCAGGGCCCAGCAATCGTCTGTAGTATGCCCGGGGCTATCAGAGTGATAAGCGCAACGGGCGTTGGGATTGTATTTTGGAGAAGTTGTATTCACCACCTTCGGAGCTTCTTTGACAGTTACCAGGTTGGTTGACAGTAATTGCGGCAAAATCTGAGACAGGGTCATGTTAAGCCGAGTGTACTGCCATTTGGGCCTCTCACCCCTTTGTTGATTATACTGCGGAGGAGCAGTAACAGGCTTTGAAATGACCAATGCATTGACAGCTTGGCGGCGTTCCGGCTTAACTTGTCTTCTAGGACCATAAACAGCACTAGCTTCCTTCTTGAAAGGCTTCTTCTCAGTACTCGCGGAGGCACCTTTCTGTATCTTCCCTGACTTGATACCAGCTTCTATCCTTTCACCAGTCAAGATCAAATCTGTAAACCCAGTGGAAGAATTACCAATCAGATGATTGAAGAATGGACCAGACAGGGTCCCTAGAAACATGTCAACAAGTTCACGGTCAGTCAAAGGAGGCTGCACCCTGCCATCCAAGTCTCTCCACTTTTGCGCATACTCCTTGAATCCTTCGCCCGTTCCCAGCGACATACCCTGAAGTTAGGTACGCGTGGGAGCGAGGTCAGAATTGTACTGATACTGTCTATAAAATGCAGCAGCCAAGTCCTCCCAGTTTCAGATACTGGCTCCGTCTAACTGATAGAACCATTCGAGTTGAGACCCCGAAAGGCTATCCTGAAAGAAATGGATCCAAAGGTTCTTGTCTGCAGTGTAAGGTTTGATCTTCCTTACATATGATCGGAGATGCAGCTTGGGACAGGAAGCCCCGTCGTACTTCGCAAAGGCAGGCGCCTTGAACTTGTGTGGGATCACCACCCCAGAAGATAAACCTAAATCTCCGAAATCCAACCCCGGCACATTTTGAATCTCCATGGCACTTAAACGGTCCTCTAGTTGTTTGTATCTGTCAGCAGCAGGAGGGTACTGTTTGTCATTGTAATCCGTCTCGTTGTCGGAGACTGCAGGACTAGGAGCCCTTCCCCCTTGGGGACTGTCCTTCTCTGCAGAGGAAGTAGCTGGATCATCCTCATTATGGAGTGTATTCCCAAACCTGCGTCCAGTGTTGAACAACACAGTCCTCTTCTTCTTCTTCTTCTTCAGGAGCAGAGCCTTCAACTCTTGTTGACCTTGGGCTAAGCTCATGACCATCTCTTGAAACTGGGCGTTCTGGGCCTGGAGGGCCTTGATAGCTTGTTCGTTGGATGATTCAAGATTCATGATGACTGTTCAAATAAACAGCGAAGAAGATTAAGCAACCTGTGGAAAAAGGGTACCTGTTGTGCACATGATGCAATGAGATGCGTATGATTTTATGTTTTCAAAGACAAATGAGATTCAACTTTGTAGACAAAAGGGAAACACACTTCATTAGATTCAAACTTTAAATTGTTCAATAACTTGCCCTTAGGCATTACAGGAATGAAAATACTGAAAAGGAAATAAAAGCTGTAAAAGGAAACATTCAAAGCCCATCAGTGCTCCCATGGCCTCCTCTTCTCAGTATGGATATAGTCATTCAGGATCCGCTCTTCCTCCAATTGCTTAGTCAGCTTCTGGATCTTCCGTTCCTGTTCGTTGAACTTTTCCCGATAAAAATCCTGTTCTTCCTTTAGCTGCGCCCAAGATCTCTTCAGTGTATCAACATCAGTGGGCATCTGAGGAGGGAGGACAGTTGGAGGCACCCCTTCTTCATCAAGAGATTCAAGAATGACAGGTCTGACAACTTCATACGGCATATCTAACTTCTGAGCATGGATGCGGACCCATCTGCAATAGGGTTCCGTTGGTAGAGAAGTCTTTGGTCCCAACTCATGTGGGTCAGCTTTGTGAATTCTGCCCCAAGCCTTAATGAATCCATGGCGTAGTTTGTCACTGTCTACCTGGAATTCAAAATGGAAGTGAGGAACCAACATCTCATGAGGCCCTACTCTTCTGGCTCTTCCAAACTGACGGAGAGCTAAACATGGATTATAAGAGATTCCTCCCTGGGTGCCGATCAATGGAACATTAGGGTATTCTCCGCAACGATCAATAACAGCTACCTCATCCAAACCTCTGAGAGTCCAAGTGATGTCATTATCAGTGAGAGACATTAACCTATGAGCCCAACCCTTTCCTTCTTCATTCTTCAGCACGAACTTAGGAAGGTGCGAAATAAACCACCTCACTAGCAAAGGAGCACAACACCACGGAGTTCCCCGTCTTCGGGTAGTACGAGCATAGAGTTGTTGCAGGATATCACCCAAAAGAGTGGGTACAGGATTCCGAGACATGAAGATCCTTATGGCATAGATACTGATAAAGGTGTCAGGATTTGGAAACAACACCAGACCATAGATTAAAAGAGCCAGAATGTCTTCGTACGCCTTGAAGTCTAAGTCATTCCAGAAATCATTAGCTTTGCCAACCAGAAACTTAACCAAAAAGCCCTTAACTCCACTTCTAGTTTCCCAGTTAGCCATTACCTATTCTTTGGTCAAGGGCAGGGCTGCAGCAATCTCTTCAGGCCTAAGAGTCTTCTCCCAACCAGTGAATGGAGTTTGCTCCAAAACAGGTATACCAAGCAAGTCAGAGAATTCTTCCAGGGTAGGGACCAGCTGGAAGTCTTGAAAGGTGAAGCAATGATACAGGGGATCATAAAACTGGGTCAGGACACTTATCAGTTGTTGGTCCCACTTTGAAGTGATCAAACCGAGGAGAGAACCATGCCTCTTGATGAAGGAAGTAGTGTTTGGAATCCTACCAACCAATTCCTTGAGCAAAGTTGGTGGTTGAACAAAGTTGAGCCGGATAGTATTCCTACGCACGGGCATCATGATGTCCTACAAAACAGAGCAAAGATGAAACGCTCTTGTCTTTGAAATGGGTCAGTCCTTATACAGGATGCATGCAATGGTGTGATGGTATGATGCTATGATGAAACACACCACAAGTATTCACAAAGGCAAGCATGATAAGGCACACAAGTCACACAAGACAACCCTTAGGTTTTAGGCCAGCATGTAGTTTAGGTATTACCCTCTTTTAGTTTCGTTGGTTAAAACCTGTCCTATCAAAAGTAACCGGGTTCTAGAGGATCTCAAATCCTTGACTACCCTCAATCGGTCATAACTCCAGCATCGCAATCTTTTCTTGTGGCCAGAACAATCGCGAGAGTTTAGCCTCAATGAGTGTAGCATACTGCTACTGTTCTATGGCCAAGTTTGGTCAATTTAGGGTTCTAAGGTCGGTTGGTGTTTGATGACTCCTTAGAAGAACCATATTCTCCTCGTTGCAACACAAGGGATATTGGTACAGACTAAGGTGCCACACCAACGTAGCCACTGCTTCACCCATGTCGGTCTACGCCGGACAGGTCCCTCACAGATTATGCTACCTAAAAGGGGATTCCCCAGATCCGGGTTAGGATCTATGAAACTCCGATGCAAAGCCCACAAATGTAAAAGTAAACAAAGCAATCAATTGAAAATAAGGGTGATCTAAACCCTAAGGTAACCCCACTTTTGAATTGTATCCCCAGCAGAGTCGCCAGTTCTGTGATACGGTGGGAGAACTGACTTGAGTTTTGCGTTTGTATTCGCACTTGTTCGGTTTAGCAAGAGTCGCCACCGACTTTTTATTTTATCCTAAAGGAAAGTTTAAAAAGCACAGGAAAAACCTTTTGAGATGTTTCGTGGGTTCGGGGGGTAGATTATGAAAAGGGAAGGTATTAGCACCCTTTTCATCCATGGTTATCCATGGGCTCTTAGTTACTTGGTTTTAGATCACTTGCCTTGATTTTCGATTGCTTGAAATTGTGGTGTGTGTGTGTGTGTTTTGAAAATGTTTTTGAAGAAGATGCCTTGTCTTAGGCAACCAATGTAGTGACTCGTGTTTGAGTGTTTCACAAAGGTGTGTATCTTTTCGAAAAGATGTTTCAAATGTTTTTGAAAGTTTGTTTTGAAAGTGTTTGTGAAGTGTAGTTTTGAAAAGTAGGCAAGTGTTTTTGCAAGTTGATCTCAAGTAACTAAGAGTTTGGTCTACCCCTATTGTACTCAAAGGTTTTTCTCATGTTTTAACCCTTTTTAACAATTTTGTTCCACCATTGTATTTGGTGGACAATCTTGCATTTAGCATGTTTAACGGGACAGGCGCGGGTCATCGTATGGACCATGAATGCAATGGTGCCAAGTGTCTTTGGCAATTTGCTTGAAGGGACTTGATCATTTTGATAGGCGACTTTCGAAAGCGTCATCGAGGGACTTATGATCATTTTGAATTGTTTTTGCCAAAGGAACTCGACGTGCAAGCATGGCCCACTTTGGAAGGCAACATGTGGGATCACCCTAGGGGGTGCAAGTGTGATTGTGTATTGATTTCATGTATTTGTCTTGCATTAGGTTATCTAGCGTTTGATTTTATTTACATACAAACCCTAGGTCTAACTATGGTATAATTCGAAAGCGATAAATTGCAAGAATTTGAAGTCTACGCTATTACAAATAGTATCCGGGAGTGGGGGTACAAATTCACAAATGGGGATGAGACTTAAATAATTACAACCAAATCGAATCGCGATCAAATTTAATCAATGTAATGTATAGCAAAGTGTAAGAATATCAAATGTATAATGTATCAAATGTAAAATGTATTGTGTATGTGTATGTGTAAGTGTAATTTATTTACAAGTGCGAAATGTGAATTTAATAAGAAAACTAAATATTGTTTATTTGTCAAGTATTATTATCCATATTTGATTTAAATTTGTATTTTTTATATTTTTTATTTAATATGTACAAAAAAGGTATTTTAATTAAAAGAAAGAAAAATGTTTTAAATTTTAATTATATGTATTTTTTAGTATTAATGTAAAGTATTATTTTAAGAATTATTTTTATGTATTAGTGTTTATTTACAAATAAAATTATTTTAATTAGAGAAAAAGAAAATGTTTATGGTGTATTTTAAATAATGTATTATATACAAAATTATAATTATATTACATATAAAAAGGTATTGTTAATGTAAAAAATAGAATTAGTATTAAGTATGGTTTAATTAGTGTAAAATAAAGTTAGTATATTTATTTAACAAAACAAAAATTAATATAAAAATTAAATAAAACAATAGTTTTTTTTTATGTCAAAAAAGATGGGGGATGGGCTTTTAGGGTCTTAGGCCCAAACAGAAAAAGGGGGTGTGTTCAGGAACACGCTTTGGGCTTAAGGGAAACGAAGAGGGTTGAGGCCCACTGATTTGAGACAAATGTTTTAGGGTTGTTGGGTTTTGTGTTCAGTTGGGTGAAAGGCTTAGGGTTTGAGAAATACAGCGCCGTTCATTCGCTTCTTCGTTCGTCATCTCGTTCGCCTTCGCCTTCGCCTGAGTTTTCTTCTTCGCCCAAGCCACCAGCGCCGCCTCTACATACTCCTCTCCACGGTCAAGCATGCGATGGTTCGTTCAAGGTGACAACTTTTATCTTAGCGTTTTTTAGGGTTTTAACAATTTGTGTCTTGCATGTCATGATTCTTCCATTATTGATTCTGATTTTGTGTTGTTTGTGGTTATTTGAGGTTGTAAAAGGGAGGGAAAAGAAGAGGAATGCTACCTCTTGGAGACGGAAGAGGAATGAAGACGGAGGTGCTCAGGCGGCTTGACGGCGGAGAAACGTGTGACACGGTGGCTTGAGGATACGCGAGCTTTGGGGACACTGGTATTCTGTGTCTTTCTTTGTCCTTTCGTGTTTTGTGATGAATATTCTGAAAACTTGGCTTGACTTCCTTTCTCCTCTATATCTTTGCCTCGCTTCTGTTTGCTTCTTTATCCTCTTCCTCTGGTTATCTTGATGCCTGCCTAGTATGCTTGAATATTTGGTTATTGCCCTGTGATGAATCTTTTCTGAGGGCCCTTTGTGTTGCCTCTTCTGTATATCTGTTGATGTTTCTTTCTCTTCTTCTTGTTGGCTTGTACGATTCAAATGCCTCGAAACACTTGTCTTGTGTTTGGTTGCCTTGATTATTCTGAGTATGCATGTTATGAAATGCTTTGATGGTTGGTATGTTGCCTCTGATGATGTTTTTCTGAGGGCCTTTTGTGGGTTGCCTTGTATGCTTGATTTCTATTTCATGTTTGTTAGCTTCAACAGGTCGTTAGCTTGGTTCAGGTTTGTGAGGCCTTTTGACAGGTTTAGGCTTGTTATTTTTTGTTTACTGGAGGCTTGACAGGTTCACTGGTTTTCAGGCCATGGTTTTAAGGTTTGTTGAGGTCTTTAGCAGGTTATGGTTGTTTTAATGCTGAAGGTTTGAACAGGTTCACTGGTTTTCAGGCCATGGTTTTAAGGTTTGTTGAGGTCTTTAGCAGGTTATGGTTGTTTTAATGCTGAAGGTTTGAACAGGTTTTAGGATGGTGGTTTGCTGGTGCGAGCTTCAGGCTTGGAAGGTTAAGCTTGAGGCCAAGAGTTTGTTTTTTAGGCTTTTTGCTTGCTCTGAGTTCTGTTTTTTTTGTTAAGGCTTGTGAGGCTTAGCAGGTTTATGCTTAGTGTGAGGTTTGGATGTTCTGTATATTTGTTTTGTGATTTTTCGCCCTTTTCTACTGTTTCATTGCAGTTTGTTTTATATATTTGTGCCTAAAGCCAAAAGTCAGTAAGCCTAACTTCTCCTATCTTCTCTCTCTCTAGTACCAATCAAAACATTAAAATAATGTTATGTGTACTTTTTCTGAAAAGGCATACAGGCTGGAAAATGATGAAATAGGACTAGTTTGCTTGCATATATGGTCTTAACCTGCATACTTTCCTTCTTCAGCTTTCCTACATCTTTGTTACAGTATGGAGGAGCCTTTGTATCTTGACATCCTTCCATATTTTGGACAGTTTGACATTGGACTTTGTTTTGGCAATTTGAACTTTTATACATGTTGTTGGTTTTGAACTATGCAGTTGGTTTTGAACTATGCAGTTGGTTTTGAACTATGCAATTGGTTTTGACAAAATTTAAATTTGTGCATTTCAATACTTGTGCATTCATGTTTAGCAAGCAATATTCATCCCTCTTTGTGAACCGGGAGAAATCTCGTGATTTGCGGAGAGGGCTAACTGATTCCAGTCAGTTGCCTTTAATGATGAGCCTAAATTAATTGTCCGCTTTTAATTATTTATCTGCTTCTGACTTTTTCTTCTTTTCTTTGCAGATAAAAAATCAAATGGAGAGGAAAAGCGATAAATGGAGGATGAAGAATTGAAGACTTAGAAAAATTAGGATAGTTTTATTTAAATTTAAATTACTGTAATATTATTATTGTAAACATTTTGTAAACAAAAACAATTGTACAAATAATTTAAAAATAAATAAAAAGTCCTTTTATTTGTCATTCATTTTTAATTCTTCTTCAAATATTTATCTAATTGCTCATAATATTTATCTAATTGCTTATAATTCTTAAATTAAAATAAAATGGAAATAAACTCCAATTATCTTAACTTAAAAATAAATAATCAATTGATAAACACTGATCTTATAATCAATAACAACCCCGACACTCCAATTATCCAAAGTAAAGCACAGTTTCAAACCAGACGACAGTTAATTAAACAAAACGTCCATCTGCCTCTTTTCACTGATTAAATCCAAACAAACGCAAATTAACAACCAGCAGCCTCAGTTCTCATTTCAGAGTCACTTGAAAAGCATTGATAGAACTAATTCTTCTTGAGAGATATGCGCACAAAACCCTGATTCTGATCAAATACCAAAGAAGCGTTCGCCAGATCGAAGCTGAGCCAAAATCAACCAAAACCCTAAACCAACTGTTTGAATTGTTCCAGAGCCATAAAAATCAATGAAAACCCTAATTTTGTCTGACTGGTGAGAAAAGTCTATTTGACCGATTCTTGAGCCAATCTGAAAAAATCAGGAAAAGCTTGAAGATGTGATTTCTCGTGGAAAAATGCGAGGGCAAATTTTGGGGTACAACAGTAGCCATCTGTTGATTGACCTTTTTCTGAAAAAGGTAAAACGTTAGTTGTATGCAATGTCATGATGTATGCAATGTCATGATGTATGAAATGCACGATGATGTTTTCAAAATAAATGAGATTGCGTTGTATGCACTTATCATGTATGTAAATAGGATGTATGAAATGCGAAATGTTAATGAATGTACTTTTGTCTAGGAAAATAAATCCTTGACAAATGTTGGGGAGTCGTTAAATCCTGGACTGTTGTTGAAGAGTATGTGTGTCTTCAAATTTCGCTTAGAATGTTTCCACTGGGGATTCCTGTTTTGTTGTTTGAGGAGAAACTCTGCTGGGGAGTGTTGAAAACTCTGCGGGGAGGACGTTTATTCCTGCTTGGGAAAAGAGTTCATGAGTCTTGATTGTCTGTTATTCTACCGGGGAGTCGAAGTTGAACTGATATCTGATCAGATCCAGGTTTCACAGTAACTTGCTAGGGATTGTAGAGTAGTCTACTGGAGAAGAGGAGTTGTGGTCCTTGGATTTGGAGAGGCAAATTCAAACTGGGGGAATCTGTAGTTTGTTGAGGAAATAAACCCTGTGGTCGGTCTGCTAGAGAGGTGATGAACTCGTTGGGGAAGTCCTCGAGGATTCTTGAAGTTGTCTTAGAGATTCCATCTGGAGATATGACAGAATCTTGTCGGGGGATGGGCTTAAAGATGCCATCCGGAATGCTTGTTGAACTGTATGTTGTTGGTGAGTGGGTGAGTATCAGAAAGGTATCCATGTTTAGAACATCTCTGAGCTGGGGGTCTGAATAAGCAATGGATTGACCTCCGTGTTTGGAGAATCCGTAAACTGTTTTCAAAAGTTGAGTCTGAACAAGCGATAGATTAACATCCGTGTTTGGAGAATCCGTAAACTGTTTTCAGAAGTTGAAGAATCTGAACAAGCGATAGGTTAACATCCGTGTCTGGAGAACCCGTAAACTGTTTTCAGAAGTCTTGAAGTTGAATAAGCAATAGAGCAGCATCCATGTTGGGAAGCGTCCGTAAACTGTTTTCAAAAGTTGAGTCTGAACAAGCGATAGATTAACATCCGTGTTTAGAGAATCCGTAAACTGTTTTCAGAAGATAAAGAATATGAACAAGCGATAGGTTAACATCCGTGTCTGGAGAACCCGTAAACTGTTTTCATAAGTCTTGAAGTTGAATAAGCAATAGAGCAGCATCCATGTTGGGAAGCGTCCGTAAACTGTTTTCAAAAGTTGAGTCTGAACAAGCGATAGATTAACATCCGTGTTTGGAGAATCCGTAAACTGTTTTCAGAAGTTGAAGAATCTGAACAAGCGATAGGTTAACATCCGTGTCTGGAGAACCCGTAAACTGTTTTCAGAAGTCTTGAAGTTGAATAAGCAATAGAGTAGCATCCATGTTGGGAAGCGTCCGTAAACTGTTTTTAAAAGTTGAGTCTGAACAAGCGATAGATTAACATCCGTGTTTGGAGAATCCGTAAACTGTTTTCAGAAGTTGAAGAATCTGAACAAGCGATAGGTTAACATCCGTGTCTGGAGAACCCGTAAACTGTTTTCAGAAGTCTTGAAGTTGAATAAGCAATAGAGCAGCATCCATGTTGGGAAGCGTCTATAAACGGTTTTCAAAAGTTGAGTCTGAACAAGCGATAGATTAACATCCGTGTTTGGAGAATCCGTAAACTGTTTTCAGAAGTTGAAGAATCTGAATAAGCGATAGGTTAACATCCGTGTCTGGAGAACCCATAAACTGTTTTCAGAAGTCTTGAAGTTGAATAAGCAATAGAGCAGCATCCATGTTGGGAAGCATCCGTAAACTGTTTTCAAAAGTTGAGTCTGAACAAGCGATAGATTAACATCTGTGTTTGGAGAATCCGTAAACTATTTTCAGAAGTTGAAGAATCTGAACAGGCGATAGGTTAACATTCGTGTCTGGAGAACCCGTAAACTGTTTTCAGAAGTCTTGAAGTTGAATAAGCAATAGAGCAGCATCCATGTTGGGAAGCGTCCGTAAACTGTTTTCAAAAGTTGAGTTTATTAATCTTATTCTGAAAAGGGTAAAATATTAGCTGAAACACAAAGTTATGTTGCATGAAATGTATGATGCAATATATGCTATATCAATGTTTATGATATGAATGTAATGAATGCGCATGTAAGCTGATGAGATATCTTGCTGAGGATAGATGAATCCTGGATAGCCAGAGATAATAGAATCTTGGCTGCTGCCGGGGAAAGTGAATCCTTAACTGCTGCAGGGAATTGCAAGAATCTTTGATTGCTGAAGCTGAGACACCCTTGTTGACTGCTGACTGCTCGGGGAACAAGATCTTCAATTCTTGAGGGATCTTAGGACCACTGCTGGGGATTGGAACTCCTTGGTGACTTGTAGGGAATGAGAATTCTGATGATCTCTACTGGTGAGTCCATAACCTAGTAGGCTTAAGCTGGAGAAGTAAAATTGAGAATCTTCAATCTGATGGGAAGTATCTCTGTGGGGAGAAGGTTCACTAGTCTGGTTCCACTGGGCACTGATAGTTGGAAGTTTTTAGCTCCGCTGGGGATTGATAGTTTTGACTTCAACTGGGGATAGGATTTTTAGATTTTTAAGGCTCCACTGGGGATACTGAAACTTAACTCTGAGGGGAATTAAGTTCTGGAAGGCTCTCTTAGCTGGGGAAATCAGTTTTGAGAAAGCTTTTGTTCTGCTGAGGATCCTGAAGTTTAATCTTCTGTTTGGGGGATTAAGTTCTGGATTTTAACCTTGTTGAGGAGTTTGGAGTTTAATTCCGCTGGGGATTTCTTCTGAGAGAGCATCAAGATATCTATTTGTACCTTCAACCTATCAGCAATCCTCTTTCTTGATGATTATATTCAAATTCATATGCCTATTTAACAAAACATTGGACGTTTCTCAAATAAAACATAAGCGTAAAAAAGCAAACGGAAGACAAAGCAAATTTTTGTATTTGGAAAAGTATTTGTATTAACTTTTTATGAATATCTTTGTACAAAGGAGACAGACATCCTAGTAAGAGGAGGTTGTCGTAAAAAATTGAAAATTTTATACAAAAGAAAGATGGCTATGTGAAACAATTTCATGGGATTCCATTCTGTTATAGCCTTCACAACTCTGAATATCTTGTCCATTCAATGCTTCGTCCGCCGATGATTGGATTGATCAGAAGTTCGGAGCTTGTTGATGAAGAGATTGTTCTTTAAAGTGATCCGACGAGACATAGTCATACGCTCTAATTCCCTAACTTTTGCCTGGATCTCCCTTTCGGGTTTTCAATCCACCGGGAAACCCTTTTTTGCCTAAGTCGCCCTTTTGGGTTTTCAACTTGCCGGGTGTACAGATTTTTTTTATCCCTAATTTTTGCCTGAACCTCCCTTTCGGGTTTTCGGTTCACCGGGATGCCCATTTTTGCCCAAGTCGCCCTTTCGGGTTTTCGACTTGTCGGGTGATTTTATGCATAGTATCTTTTGACTATGTCTGCATTCGCAGGGTGCGGCAAATCGTCGCCGTCCATGGTGGTCAGAATCATCGCACCACCGGAAAAGATGCTCTTGATTACAAACGGTCCTTCGTAAGTAGGAGTCCATTTGCCCCTGGGATCACTTTGCGGCAAGATGATTCGCTTGATTACAAGATCTCAACTTGATACACCTGACGTCTAACTTTCTTGTTGAAAGCCTTGATCATCCGTTTTTGGTACGTCTGACCATGGCAAATAGCAGTGAGTCGCTTCTCATCGATCAAATTGAGTTGATCAAGTCGGGTCTGAATCCAATCGTCTTCACTCAAACCAGAATCCTTCATGATCCTTAAAGAAGGAATCTGAACTTCCATGGGTAAGACAGCTTCCATTCCATATACCAAAGAAAATGGGGTTGCCCCTGTTGAAGTATGTGTCGTGGTACGGTATCCATGCAGAGTAAACGGAAACATCTCATGTCAGTCCTTGTAGGTAACTGTCATTTTCTGAATGATCTTCTTGATGTTTTTGTTCGCAGCTTCAACAGCACCGTTCATCTTCGGCCGGTAGGGAGATGAATTGTGATGATAAATCTTGAAATGTTCGCATAGAGCGGTGATCATAGTATTGTTCAGATTTATACCGTTGTCTATGATGATCCTGCAGGGACACCATAAGGGCATATGAGGTTCTGCTTGATGAAGCGGGCAACCACATTTTTTATAACAGAGGCAAAGGAAGCTGCTTCGACCCACTTGGTGAAATAGTCAATAGCGATCAGGATGAAGCGATGTCCATTGGATGCCGTGGGCTTGATCTCTCCAATCATGTCAATGCCCCACATTGCGAATGGTCAAGGTGCTGTCAGAATGTTGAGAGGAACAGGAGGAATATGAATCTTGTCAGCATAGACTTGACATTTGTGGCAAGTACAGGAATGTTGATGGCAATCAGCTTCCATGGTAGACCAGTAATAGCCTGCCCTTAGAATCTTCTTAGCCATCGTATGTCCACTCAAGTGGGTGCCAAATGTACCGCTGTGTATCTCAGTCATGATCAACTCTACTTCAGCTTTGTCTACACATCGGAGTAAAACACAATCATGGTTGCGTTTGTAAAGGATGCCATTGCTTAGGAAGAACTGGGCAGCAAATTTCCTTAAGAACTTCTTGTCATTTACGGAAGCTCCTTCGGGATATTCTCTAGTCCGGAGATACCTTTTGATTTCGTGAAACCGGGGTTGTTCCACTACTTCTTCGGTATTAATCTCATGACAATGTGCAGGTTCATCCATTCGCTCGATGGTGATTTGGGGAGCCTCGTTATCCCAGTTGAGTTTAAACATGGAAGACATTGTTTCCAGAGCATCTGCAAGCTGATTTTCTTCTCGCGGGAAGTGCTCGAAGGTAATCTGCTCGAAATGAGGCAGCAATGTCAGGACATGTTCTTTGTATGGGATAAGATTAGGATGTTTGGTGTCC
This sequence comes from Vicia faba, assembly GCA_948472305.1. Taxonomy (NCBI): domain Eukaryota; kingdom Viridiplantae; phylum Streptophyta; class Magnoliopsida; order Fabales; family Fabaceae; genus Vicia; species Vicia faba. Next base: position 216,763,665 of record OX451735.1, on the reverse strand, counting down.
CACTCTCCTTTGATTTGACTGATAACCAAAGCCGAGTCCCCAAATACGATCAAAGATTTGATCCCCAAGTCTATAGCAGCCTTGAGACCAAAGATGCAAGCTTCATATTCGGCCATGTTGTTGGTACAGCTGAAATAAAGTCGGGCCGTGAAAGGTGTATAACAACCTTCTGGGGAAATGAGTACCGCACCGATACCGTTTCCAAGTGCATTTGAAGCACCATCAAAGTACAGGGTCCATCGGGATCCATTTTCAGGTCCGTCATACGGTCCGTTACCTCCAATGTTGTCCAAAGTCATGATGTCCTCGTCCGAGAAGTCGAATCTCATGGATTGATAATCTTCGATAGCTTGATGAGCTAGATGGTCAGCCAGTACACTCCCTTTTATAGCTTTTTGGGTGGTATACTGGATGTCATACTCAGTCAGGATCATTTGCCATCTAGCGATTCTTCCAGATAAAGCAGGCTTCTCGAAGATATACTTGATAGGATCCATTTTGGAAATCAACAGAGTGGTATGAGTCAACATATACTGTCTTAGTCGGCGAGCAGCCCATACCAAAGCGCAGCAAGTTTTCTCGAGCAGTAAGTAGCGAGCCTCACAGTCGGTAAACTTTTTTCTAAGGTAATAAATGGCATGCTCTTTTCGACCAGACTCGTTATGTTGGCCCAATACACACCCCATTGAGTTATCCAAAACAGTCAGATACATGATCAGCGGCCTTCCTTCGACGGGTGGCATCAGAATAGGAGGTTCTAGCAAATACTCCTTGATCTTATCAAAAGCAAATTGATAATCATCGTTCCATTCGACTACCTGATCTTTCTTTAATAGTTTGAAAATTGGCTCACAGGTAGACGTCAGATGAGAGATGAATCTGGCAATATAGTTCAAGCGCCCCAAGAACCCTCTAACCTCCTTTTCAGTACGGGGGGCAGGCATTTCTTGTATAGCCTTTACTTTTGCTGGATCGACCTCAATGCCTTTGTTGCTGACAATAAATCCTAGAAGTTTACCAGACCTAACTCCAAAAGTGCACTTACTTGGATTCAGCCTGAGCTTGTACTCCTTCAACCTGGCAAACAGCTTCTGCAAATGTTCAAGGTGTTCCTCCTCTATTTGTGATCGAGCTATCATGTCGTATACGTAAACTTCGATCTCATGATGTATCATATCATGAAACAAAGCTACCATGGCGCGTTGATAAGTTTCCCCTGTGTTCTTCAGTCCGAACGGGATCACCTTGTAGCAGAAGGTACCCCATTGTGTAACAAAGGTTGTTTTCTCCATGTCCTCGGGGGCCATTTTGATCTGGTTGTAGCCCGAGAATCCATCCATGAAGGAAAATACCTTATGCTGAGTTGTGTTGTCGATCAAGATGTCGATATGTGGGAGCGGAAAATCATCTTTAGGGCTGGCCCTATTCAAATCCCGGTAGTCCACACACATTCTGACCTTGCCGTCTTTTTTAGGAACGGGCACAATGTTAGCAACCCATTGCGGATAGGATGTAACAGCCAGAAAGCCAGCGTTGAATTGCTTCATGAATTCAGCTTTAATCTTCTCAGACATGTCGGGCCTCATTCGGCGGACTTTTTGCTTGATCGGTGGACAATCCTCCCTTGTAGGGAGACGGTGAACCACGATGTCTGTGTCTAACCCTGGCATGTCTTCATAATACCAGGCGAAGATTTCAACGTATTCATTCAACAGCTGTATTAAGCGCTCCTTGACACTTGGTTCCAGATTGGCACCCACTTGTACTTCCTTCCGGTCTTCCTCAGTTCCTAAGTTGACTGTTTCCAACAACTCTTCATGAGGCAAGATGGCCCTCTCTTCTTGTTGTAGAAGTATGGTTAGCTCTCCCGATACTTCACAATCTTCGTCGTCTTCGCACTCAGCCTGATTGACCAAATCTTCAGAGTTATTAAAAGATACAACAGAATAGTCACCCATGAAATCCGGAGTGGGTGGGTACCTGCATTTGTGAGTGTGGGTGTGTGTAAGGGATAGCCATCTTTAAACAAACAAAAATGCAAAAGGAAAGAAAATGAACACAACAGTTTATAAATGAAAAATGTCCAATGATTCATTAAACATGGCATATGAATATGAAGAGAATCAAAACCCTTACAAGTGGACCTACATGCCCCGGGCAAGGCATGAGGTGAAAAATAGTGTGCAGATTGTTTAAAAGTAATTATTACAGACCAACAGGAAATGTTCGAAAGATAAATTACTAATTAATGAAAGTAATGGGGACGAAGTCTTTCGCCTCCCAGTTGTGCAGTCCCCCTTCAATGGTTGGGAAGATCCAATCTTCAATGTTGGCCTCTTCGTCTTCGTCTTCCAAAGCATTGATTCCATGAAGAGAAATCTTGATGGGTGTTCTTTCAATTTTTGAGCGACGCATAGCTTTTTGCCCCGCAGCGGTAAATCCCAACCCAAACTTGTCAGTCTTGTGAGGAAAGTCAGGCAACTAACCCCATGCTGAGCTCTTTCCTTCCTTCATTGCAGACTTTGCGTCTTTCAGAGATGCCATCCTGGCCACCTGCTTGGGTACCTCAGCTACTGCCTTTGCTACTGCCACCTCGGGAGCAACTTCCTCGAAGTGTTGAAAGGGTGTTTCAATGAATTCGCCACCCACTTCCACATACCGAAAGGAATTCAGATGGCTGATCATGTACTCCTCTTCACTGTGTACAGTTATTATTTTCCCCTTAACAGGCTATTTCAGCATCTGATGTAGAGAGGAAGTGACTGCCCCAGCATTATGTATCCATGGTCTTCCTAGCAAGCAAAAGCAAGATGGGCGGATGTCCATCACATAGAAGGTTGAGTGGAAAACTTCAGTGCCTGCCTTGATGGGAATGTCGACCTCCCCATGCACCATTCTTTTAGACCCGTCAAAAGCCCTGACAATGATATTACTTGGTTTCAGCTCCAAGCCTTCACAATCCAATCGGTCCATAGCTTTCTTAGGCAGTACGTTTAGAGAAGAACCAGTATCGACCAAGACATGGGCGAGAGTAGTTCCTCGGCATTCGACTGACACATGAAATGCATCATTGTGCTTTCTTCCCTTCGGAGTCAGGTCAGCATCAGAGAAACCCAGGCCGTTGTCGGCGGTAAGGCTGGCTACATAATCCTGGAATTGATCGGTTGAGGTTTCTTGGGGCACATGGGATGTCTTCAAAAACCTTATCAAGTCTTTGGCATGAGCCTCTTAACAAAGCAGCAATGCTAACATGGAGATCTTCGAGGGGGTTTGCCCCAGTTGCTCCACCACGTCATAATCACTTTTCTTAATTATTTTTAGAATCTCCTCCATTTCTTTCTTAGAGGTTTCGGGGATGACCAATGGCTGAGCCCTCGTCCTGACGAGCTCATCTTGGATCCCTTTCCCTTTATCAGCAGCAGCAAGAGGAACAACCACAGGAGTAACGGCTTCTTCAATCATTGGCATTCTTGTAGATAGTTTTATCGGTGCAGGGGTAACCTTGGGAACAGCTGAGGGTCCAAAGATTACCTTTGGAGGGGCAATATCTGGAGAGAAAATTCTCCCACTTCGGGTAATCTTGCTCGTACCGGCAATGTTTCCAATGTCGGTAGTTTCTTCGTCAGAGCTCTCTTCGGTTACCTCAATTTGTTTCACACCATGGTAGTAGATTTCTCCACCATAATTCCATGGTATTGATTTGTCAGATTTGTAGGGGACGGGCCCAGGCATGGTTATCTTCAAGGGAACAATCTTCGTAGCGAATGTAATCTTAACAGGCCTTTTGGGGACCTTGGAAAGATTGGTGGAAATGGTGATTATTGAAACTTCATTGATAGGAGTTGGGGTAACGGGAGTCTTTTCGAAAAGAATTTGTTGGTTGTCCATTAGGCATTGGATGCCTATCCTCAGCAATGGACAGTCGATCGGTAGGGAGGAACAAAAGTAGCAATCTTCTTTACATCCTGGGAAAATCCCAGCCTTCAACAGATTCAACTTGATTGTCAGTAATGGAGTTATCAGATCATCAACAGTAGAAACAAACAGATCTTCTTCAACATCATGGACATTGCGACCATGCTTTGGCATCAGAGCGGATATTACACTCGGCTTCTCGGGGGCATCGAACTCAACCTCCTTTGCATCTATTAAATCTTGAATTTTATGCTTAAGTGCCCAACAATCATTGGTGTCATGTCCGACGCTGTCAGAATGATAGGCACATTTAGCATTGGAATGATAATGCGGGGAAGTTGTATTCACATTTTTTGGTGCCTCTTTAATATTGGTGAGGTTCAGCTTCAACAAATAGGGAAGAACTTGTGCGGGCGTCATACTGATGCGGGTGAACTGCCGTTGTGGCCGTTCTCCCCATTGTTGTTTAGGTCTGGACTAATTGTTACGAGGTTGATCATTTGATGAATTTTGAATCATCACGGCCCCCACAGTCGGCCGGCGCTCAGTTCTTCCCGATCCTTTCTGAGAGTACACAACAGCTGCTTCCTTCTTGGTCGGAAATTATTTCTTAACAGTTGTGGAGGCAAAGGCATCTCTTTGAATCTTCCCACTCTTAATACCAGCTTCCACCCGTTCGCCAGTCAGAATCAATTCAGTAAATCCGGCCGAAGAGCTCCCGATCAAATGGTTGAAGAACGGGCCAGATAGGGTCCCCAAGAACATATCAACCTGTTCCCTATCTGAAAGAGGTGGCTGCACTCTTCCGGCCAAGTCGCGCCATTTCTGGGCGTATTCTTTGAATCCCTCATTTGAAGCCATCCCCATACTTTGTAACTGAGTACGGGTCGGCGCCAAGTCAATGTTATATTGATACTGGCGATAAAAGGCAGCTGCCAAGTCTTCCCAGTTATGCACTTCTGACCTCTCAAGCTGGTAAAACCAATCTAGCTGTGTACCAGACAGGCTATCCTGGAAGAAGTGTACCCAAAGATTTCTGTCGGATGTATGAGGTTGAATTCTTCTGACATATGACCTCAGGTGCATCTTAGGGCAAGACAACCCGTCATATTTTGCAAAAATTGGCACCTTAAACTTTGGAGGGATCACAATCCCAGCAATCAATCCCAATTCTTCAAAATCTAACCCAGGAACCCTTTGCAGCTCCATAGCTTCCAGTCTATCCTCCAGGTTTTTATATTTGTCGTCCGCTGGCGGGTATTGCTGCTCTGAATAATCTTCATCTTCCTCAACCTCTTCCTCTTCAGCCTCGGACTCAGAAGGCAATGCAGCCCCATTTACTTTATCGGTCCCCTCATCAGATGTGGAGGGGAATTCAAGAACTCTCCTAGCTTCATTCTCAAATCTTCTTCCCAGTGTAGCTACCCCAACTCTTTTCTTCTTCTTTTTTCCTTTTTCTTGTTCTTTATTCCCTAGCAGTGCTTTAAGATCCTCCTGACCCTTTGTTAAGGTCATTAGGAGCTGTTGAAACTGCGAGTTTTGTGACTGCAGATCTTTGACCGTCTGTTCAAGATCCATCTTACTGAAATAAACAGCAGAAAGATAAGGAAACCTGGCGTGAAGACCTATTTATGCATATGATGAATGATATGTTTATTCATGCAATGCATTCAAGTATTTAGAAATTCAAAATTGTTGCAGACAAAAAGAACACACGTCATATTAATAAGAAGAAATTTTGTCAGTACATAAATGCCCCATGGGCCAAATATTACAAAAACTTCTTAAGGTAAAAATACGTTGCGCATCCTTTTTGGTGCGATATAAGTGTTGAGGGTCTCCTCCTCATGAATTAGGCGGGTAAGCTCCAAAACCTTCTTCTCACTGGCGTAGAAGCTGGCTTCAAAAGTATCCCTTTCTTCCTTGAGTTGGATCCAACTCTTCTGCATCTCCTCCCATGATGTTGGCATGTCAGGATGTAGGATGGTGTATGGAACCTCTCCTTCCTTAACAGGCTCTTTAATCAAAGGGAGAATATGAGGGTAAGGCATCATAAGACTCTGGGCTCGGGTTCGTACCCACTTGAGATAAGGCTCAAGAGGGATGGAATTCTTGTGCCCCAGTGTCTTGCTATCTACCTTGTTAGGCATTCTCCAAGCTCTGATGAACCTTTGGCGAAGTCCTTGCGCATCGTTGTCGAAGTCAAAAACTAGGTCAAGAATCAGCATGTCATGAGGGCCATCCCTCCGTGCATATCCAAATTGTCTCAAAGCTAGACAAGGGTTGTAGGTAATGCCTCCCCTAATGCCAAGTAATGGAACATTAGGGAACTCACCACAACGATCGACGATGATGACATTTTCTCTGGACTGAGAACACCAATGTACATCTGAATGTGTGAGGGTCATCAACCGTTGTGACCACCTTAAGCCTTTCTCATTATTCAAAACAGATTGTGGAAGGTGATAAATAAACCACCTTGCAAGGAGAGGAGTACAGCACATGAGAACACCTCTCTTCCTCATTGTTCGTGTGTAAAATGAGTGGAGGATGTCCCCAAGCAATGTTGGTATGGGATTCCTGGATAAGAAGATCTTGACGGCGTTGACATCTATAAGTTGGTCAGGATTTGGAAACAAGACCAACCCATAAATGAGGAGTGCCACAATCTCTTCAAAGGCTTGCAAATCCAAAGAATTCCAACACTCTTGTGCCTTCTCAAACAAGAATTTTGCCAAGAAGCCTTTGACACCACTTCTAGTCTCCCAATGCCCTTTGATGTCAGATAGTTGCAAGTGTAGTGCTTGAGCAACATCTTCAGGCTTTGATTCTTTTTCCGTACCGTTGTAGGGTAGTTGATTAAGAATAGGAATTCTTAGGAGTTGAGAAAATTCCTCCAAAGTAGGCACCAATTGGTAGTCGGGGAATGTGAAACAGTGGTGAAGGGGGTCAAAGAATTGGAACAACACTTTCACCATGTCTTATTCAATGTTGGTGTTGACTAGGCTGAGCAGTCTACCATGTCTTTCACTGAAGAGAGAACTTTCTGGAATTCTGGATGTGAGCTCTTTGAGTTGAGGAGGGATTCTCACAAGGTTGACTTGGATAGTTTTCCTGCGAAGAATTTCCATGACCTACAAAACAAGAACAAAGATGAAGATCCAAACCCTTGAAATGGTTAGTGGATGCATATGATGCTTTATGATGTTCATGATGTATGCACAAACATATGTACAAGCAAGTCACACAAAACCCTAGTTTCAGGCTTGCATGAGGTTTCATAGGTAAGTACCCTCTTGAGTGTAGCTGGCTTAAAAACTTGTCCTATAAATAGTAATCGGGTTCTAAGGAGCTCAATATCATTGAATTGTTTTCTATGTTCATTGTTTTGGTTTAGCCACTTAACTAGCGACCAAAATATTCCAAGAAAACAACCCTCAATGAGTGTAGTATCGAGTATCTACCAACTTCGGACTGCACCAAAGCCGGTCATCTCACTACCTCTAATAAAAGGCCAATATGGTCAAGTAAGGTTCTAAGTCATTAGTGCTTAGTGACATCACTCAGCGGCCCCGTACTCTCCTTGATTGAACTCAAGGGTTACCGGTACTCACAAATATGACGCACTAATATAGCTATTGCTTCAACCGTGTCGGTATACCCTGCACAGTTTCCACAATGTATTGCTATCTATGAATGTTTCCCCAAATCCGGGTGTAGGATTTCAAGCCCAAACAAGAGAACCAAAATGTAAAGCAATCAAAGCAAACAATTAGTCATGCAAAAGGGTGATCTAGGCCCTAAGGTTACTCCACTTTTAAACTTTCCCCAGCAGAGTCGCCAGTTCTGTGATACGGTGGGAGAACTGACTTGAGGTTTGCGTTTGTTTTCGCAAATGTTTCGGTTTATCAAGAGTCACCACCGACTTTTTATTTTATCCTAAGGAAAGGTTAAAATCACAGGAAAAACCTTTGAGATGTTTTCTTGGGTTCGGGGAGTAGGTTATAGAAAGGGAAGGTATTAGCACCCTTTCTATCCATGATTATCCATGGGCTCTTAGTTACTTGCTTAGATCACTTGCCTTTGCTTTTCAATTGTTTGAAATGGTGCTTTGTGTGTGGTTTTGAAAATGTTTTGAAAAAGATGTCTTGTCTAGGCAACCGTTGTAACAATTCTTTACTCGAATGTTTTACAAAGGTGTTTGTCTTTTTGAAAAGATGTTTCAATGTTTTTGAAAGTTGTTTTGAAAGTTGTGTTGTGGAGTGTGTTTTGAAAGTAGGCAAGTGTGTTTTGTAAGTTTGATCAAGTAACTAAGAGTTGTCTACCCCTAAATTTCTCAAAGATCTTTCCTATGTTTTAACCCTTTTAACAGTATTGTTCCACCATTGTATTTGGTGGCAATCTTGTGTTAGGATGTTAACGGGACGGGCACGGGTCATCGTTTAGACCATGGATGCAATGGTGCCAAGTGTCTTTGGCAATTTTCTTTGAGGGACTTGATCATTTTTTAGGCAACTTGATAGCGTCATCGAGGGACTATGATCATTTGATTTGTTTTTGTTTTGCCAAAGACACTCAACATGCAACATGGCCCATTTTTGAAGGCAACAAGTGGAGTAACCCTAGGGGTGCAAGTGTGCATTGTGTTGTCCATTTTCATGCTTTTTTGTCTTTGTATTAGTCAAGCTATTTGGTGGTTTTATTTGCATACAACCCTAGGTCTATCATGGCATAATTTGAAAGCTTTTAAATGCGGAAATTTAAAGTCCTAAATTATTACAACATGATTATGGGGATGGGGGTACAAATGTTTTGAATGGGGGGATATTTGACAAGGAATTAAATCTAAACTATTACATCCATATCGAATATACAAATATTTAAATGTACAATATAAAGTAAACACAATAAATATGCAAAATGTATTATGCACAAAATGATCTTTTTATGTATGTGAAAGTGTTTTTCAATGTGAAATATAAACAAAAATAAAAAGGTCAAATTTTGAATATTTTTGTGGTTTAGGGCAAAACCCTAGTTTTTTAAATAAATAGTATTTATTTATTAATTATATACAATATTTATACATTAATTTATACAAAAAATAAAAACAAGAAGTATATTGTAAAAAGTATTTTTGATGTCAAATATTAATAAAAATAAAAATGTATTATTTTTATATTTTTATCCTAAGTATTCTAATAAAATATACAAGTATTTATATTACATATTAAATATACTAAATATATACAAGAATAAAATATTAATTATTAAAAAAAGTATACTTTTAAGAGAATGTTTTCAAAATGTAAATAAAAAATAATAACTAAAAAATATTTATTTTTGTATTATTTTTAGGGTTTTAAATAAAAAGGTATTATATTTATTTACATATATATATTCTAAATAAAACAAATAAATGCCAAATAAATGCAAAAATGTATGGAAAAATATTTTTTATATTTTTTATATTTGAGCAAAAAATATTAAGTCAGAAACAAAAAGAAAAAGTCAAAAATGATAAATATTTCACACAATGGGCCAGGGGGGTGTAAATTAGAAAAGGGGGTGCAAAGAGCAGGACTAACTCAGGCCCAGCGCAAGCCAAACATCTTCAACCTTCAACAATGTTTGAACAAGCAAAAACGCGCGTTTCTTAACTCCTGATTCCTGGACTTTCATGCAAAACTCATAACACCAATATTATAGAGCATCAAGAGACGAATTCAGACATATAAAATACTTGACCTAACTCTAAGAAACGAGGGAGAATTTCTTCATCCCCAATTTCTGACCTAATTTTTCTTCAATGTTCATGGCCAAAATTCTCACAGCACGCATAATATAAATGAAAAGTAATCATATGTATGGCTTTAGGGCTATGAGTAGAGCATGTTTCATTCACAAATCTAAGCCTAACTCTTCCTAGATTGAGAGATAGAAGTCCATGGTTTACCTGTCTCAGCTTGATTCGAACAGAGCAATGTAGGTATCTTCAATGGAGTTTGAGCTTTGGTACAGCTTGCCTGAAGTCCAAGGATGCTTCTCCAACACCTAGCTTGCTTTGAATCACTCTGAATCGTGCTATGGAAGTCCACCTGCAAAACTGAAAACTAAAAATGGCAAGTGATGTTAGGGATGTTACAGCTTGGATTTAAGGCTTGGGATAGTTCCAATGGATGATATGGAATGTATTTGAACTGGTTTTAGCCAAGGTGCACGAGTGGAATGGATTGTGGAAGTCAAACTGCAACAGATGCCCTGTTTTGCAGAAAAACTGTGATTTTCTGTATGAGGAGGGATGAGGGGTGGTTTAGTCGTGCTTTAGGCTTGCTTGGATGTATGAAAGATGTTTGCAAATTTTGTGTTTGGCTGTGTTGACAGGAATGAGAGCTTGGAGTCGTTTTGCAATCTTGCCTGTTTTTGAAGTAAGAAGGTTCAAGTTCTTATGCAGGCCTGTGTACCCCCTCTATCTATGCTGCATACTTTGCTCTTGATCAGTGGGATTTGTCTACAAACTCTTGCCTCAAAGATCTGGCTTGTACCTCTTGGATTTGGTATTTGACATAAAGCACTACTTTTCAAAAATGGCAAGTTTGCTTTTTCTACTTAAGGGTTAATTCTTTGTGTAATGACCAAATGCACAAAACAATGCTTGAACACAATGGTTAGGCATTTAATTATGGAGTGCAAACTTGGTTTAGAGGCCTGCAAGCAAGTACCAAGCATGCTGATTTGAGAATGAGACTTGTATGAACATGCATTTGGTCATGAATAGAAGTGAATTTTGCCCAACTTTGCAAATTCGATTCTCCCTAACCACAAGGGTGTTTGAGAAGTTCTTGGACAATTTGGAAAGCTTGGAATGTGTACTATAATCCATATTTGTAATGAAAATTGAAACTCCAAGTGGAAATATGTGAAAAATGGCCAAGAAGTTGGACAAAAATCCTACCTATAATAGGTCATAATTTCTCTAAGTTAAAAATGTTTTACACCCTTGTTCCAAAAATCATAACTTGAGATACAAGCTTATTTTGAGAAAACTTTGTGAATAAAAGTTGTAGATTTTGCAATGGACTACAACTTTCATGTTTCAAGTTTTGTTTGAATCCATTTGCATCTTGGTGAAAAAATGGGACAAAGTTAGGAAAAAATAAGGAAGTTTCATAACTTAGAAAAAATTCTAAGTTATGAAATTTTCTCATTTTAAACCCTAATTTGAAAATTTGGATTTCTTGATGAAAAAGTTTCATAATTTGACATGTCTTGATGAAAAATGAATCTTGGCACTTGATTTTGACCAAAAAGTCAAAGTTTGACTTTTCAGTACACAATCAAATTTTGATCAGTTGACTGAAAAATTCATTTGTCAATCCTATGCACTTGAGATCTTTTGAACTTGTTGAATGGGTCAAGACAATGCCATTGAATCCTTGAGTCCATATGTGAGCTTGGTTTGCCATTGGTTAGGTCAAACAGTCAAAAATTGCCTTTGTGCAGTCAAAACCCTAAAAATGACCATTTTGCCCTTTTGGTGATCTGATCAAATTTCTTGTGGAATTGTGATCCAAACTTGACCAAATGGTTCATATGAGTTCATTATGTTGATGTGGGTCAAAAATCATGAAGTTTGACTGTCAATTGGCCACAGTTGACTTTTTTCCCAATACAGCTGATTTTTGGGTCAACTGTCCAATTGACTAGGCAAAGATTGGAATCAAGGCTTGAAACTTGGTATGGATAAACTTGTAAGTCCAACATGAAGCATGAAAGTCACTTTGGGCATTTTAGGTCAAAACATCTTTGTGCAAATTCAAACCCTAATTTGGGTCAACAGTGCAAGGAGGAGTCTTGAGAAGAGCAAACCCTAACTTGATCTTGAGCTCCAAGAGTCTTGTGGTGAGAAAATGTTGGTGAAAAGGGAGGGAAAATTTTGGGGTACAACACCAAGGTTCTGCCTTGTTTCCTTCTTCGATTGAGGCTGGAAGCAGTGAGGGAATGCCTTCCGGCTGAGCCTGGAATCAGTGAAGGCATGCTTTTCGTCTGGGCCTAGAAGTCAACATGGTTTTCCTCCTGGTTGTCTCTTTCGTTTGACTTGGAGAATGAGGGTAGAAGTCAGAAGCTTCGTTTCCTATTTCCTGTTTCCTGTTTCTTTCATTTAAAGCATTAAATGGCAACATGGCCTGAGGCCATGCTAGTATTTTTCTTGTAACAGTTTAATAGTTAAAGCAAGTTCAGGTAAACAGAAAGCAAAATGAAAGGGTTAGCTCTGAAAAGTATGTTAGAAATGTGGAAACGAAAGGAACAATGGTATGTACAATGTTTCAAACGAAAAGGAATTGTATTTACATGTTATGAAACGAAAATTTCAAAGGTAAGAATAACTTACCTTGCTTCAGGCCTTGAATGGATGTGGGACCTTGAGTGGAGGCCCAGGATGCTGGGTTCAAAAGAGGGGAAAAAGCAAGTGTGATGCTTCTTCGACTTCAAAGGAGATTGAAGTGTTGTTGTTCTCCAGAATTGAAGGAGATGAATGTGATTCTGGGCTTTTTTGTGATTTCTCAAGTGTTGATGAACTTGAGAGTTTTTTTGTTGTGTTTGAGAAAATTTGGGGGATTCGTTCCTCTGGTCCAAAAGATCCCCTTAGCTTTGTAAATGTTCCTCTAATTATAGATAAAGAATGGACATGTTGTCCAAAGCCAAGCCTTGCAAATAAATGATAAAATAATGTAACGTGAAAGTACATGTGGGGGCCTCTTGGCAGTTGGGGTGCAGAAGATAATAAAATAAGGCTCAATCTGGAAAGTAAATGTCCACTTGTGCCACAAAAGCAAGATGAATGGTTCAGATGGGGTTGCTTCCTTCTGAAGGAAAATAGGCACAAGGCTCAAGACAGACTTTCCTAAAAGGTAGTACTGTGCTATTAAGTGCAAGTGGTCTTAGAAAACAAATGGGTAAAGGCCTAAAAAGGGAAGACACGTGGCCTGGCCTATGGGTCTAAATGTTCAACTTGATCTTTTGAGTCGAATCCTCCATCTTTCTACACCTTTCGGCCAGACTAGGACAAAACGGCATTCGTTTTCACCAGCTGTGTGCCCTTCGAATGGACCAACTGTGTGTTCTTCGAATGGCCCTTTTCATAAGGTTATTAACTTCTGAATCAAAAGAAGCTTTTAGAAGATTATTGACTTTTGAATTGAAGAAAACCAATAGGAAGCCTTTCCCTCAGTCGAAGCTTGTATCAAAGAAAACATACTGCCAAATCGAAAGCTCATGCTCGAAGGAAGCATATTGCCCAATCGAAGCATGTGGATTGAAACAAACATAAATGGAGTCATTGCCTTTTAGCGTGAGGGAGGTTCCTGGCTTCTGAGTCGAAGGGTATTCCCAAGTTGCATTCGAAGGAGGCTCCTGCTCAAAACGAAGGATGTACCTAAACTTGCATTCGAAGGAGGCTTAGAGTTCAACATGAAGGACATATCCAAGTTGCATTCGAAAGAGGCTTTTTCTAAAAACGAAGGATGTAATCCAAATTGCATTCAAAGGAGGCTCTTGCTCAACTGAAGTTTTCATCCAGGCACACAGAAAGTGAGTGCCCAAACAAAGACTTGCCTTGCAGGGGGTACATGTGACCAGTAGGTCATGGCCTTCGATTGCAAGCATGCAGGCAGCAAAAGACACAAACGAAACCTGCAACAAGAAGTCACATGCCCAGGTGAAAGAGGCACGCTAGCAGCCACTTTGAGAAATCGAAGGAGGCCAAGAGTCAATCGAAGGATGTAGAATTGAAGGAGCCTGTTTTCCTCCAAATTTGTCAAAATGTTATTTTTATCTATTTTCCCCCTTTTTGACAGTTTCCTTTTAATTTTGGTACTGGAAAATCCCAATGCACTTGTGCAAGCTAAAATCCTGAGAATCTTTATGAGAAAAGCCTTGAGAATTGAGAGAGCAAATTTTAGGGTACAACAGCTGCCCCTGTTCAATCTTCTTACACCTGAAGAGTTAGATTGGCAAATCTGCCATTTGTGACTTGAAGGTGGAAGATGATTGAACACTAGAGTACCCAGAAATTTGCACTCGGTGGTGTGATGGTAGAGGGAATGGGCTTAAAGATGCCATTTGGAGAGGTGATAGAATCCTGTTAGAGATGGGCTTGTAGATGCCATCCAAGAATTCTTGTTGAATTGTAATTTTGTAAGTTGAAAGAAGGAACCTGTGTAGGGTTTCCTGATGATGAGTCTGTATGAAACTGCATCTTGAAAGGAAGGAACCTGTGTAGGATTGACTGATGATGAGTCTGTGTGAAACTGCATCTTGGAAGGAAGGAACCTGTGTAGGGTTGTCTGATGATGAGTCCGTGTGAAACTGCATCTTGGAAAGAGAAGGAACCGGTGTAGGGTTGCCTGATGATGAGTCCGTGTAAAACTTCATCTTGGAAAGAGAAGGAACCGGTGTAGGGTTGCCTGATGATGAGTCCGTGTAAAACTTCATCTTGGAAATGAGAAGGAAGCAGTGTAGGGTTGCCTGATGATGAGTCCGTGTGAAACTTCATCCGAAATTTCCTGAGAAGGAAACTGTGTAGGGTTGCTTCATGATGAGTCCGTGTAAAACTGCATCTGGAGAGGAGGAACCTGTGTAGGGTTTGTTAGAACAATGTTTGAATCTACTACCCTATATTTAAGTTTTGATGATAACAAAGTGAAAAGATATAGTATTTATAAGTGTCATGAATGAACTATCTGCTGCCTAAAATTATTATGTTCTGACTTGCAGATACGCTGATTGAAATAAGCAAGATCACGTTTATTCAGCATCAGAATTTGATTTCATACACCAGCATCAGAAGTTGCTACATCAGAACGTCAAGATCAGATGATCAACTCACGTACATGCTGAAGCTTGATGAACAAGACTGCGCTCAAACACTCTGATACAGAAACACAATAGTTCATCAGCAGCGAAGCAGAATCAGAATGAGCCAAGCCAGAACTTGCGTTAAGTAAGCAACGGTACTGTGCATTGAAAGCTAATTAATTCCAACGGCCTCATTCCAGACAAGATCTGCTCAATAAGGAAAGCTTGTTATTAGCATTGAATCAAGAATATTGCATCCAACGTTCGTCATCTCAAGTGCTATATAAACAAGGCTTTGAAGATTGAAATGGTTAATGCTCTCCAAATCTCTACACGCACAAAAGCTGAACCATAATCTTCGTTCTACCAGTTTTGCTAAACCACAAACTCTGATACTCCATTACTGTTTAGCAATCTAGTTTCTAAGCTTCATTTTGTGTATACATCACAGTTGTGATAAAGTTTTGTAGAAAACATCCACACACATTGTTTTATACCTTTGTAAGAAAGTGTTGCCTTGACAAACCGGGTTGTGGTTTGAATCAAGAAGGCTTTAGCAGTTGTTAAAGCAGTCTGTAATATTCAGTTGAATATAGTGGATTAAGACCTCGTTGGAGAGAGGCGAAATCACCTTGACGGGTGGACTGGAGTAGTTTGAGATCAAACGAACCAGGATAAAAATATCTTGTCAATTGCTTTAGATTTCAGTTTTACAATTCAACCCCCCCCCCCCCCTTCTTGTGTTTTTCACCTCTTCAATTGGCATCAGAGCGCCTGGTTCTGAGCTAAAACACTTAACCGTGTCAGTACAAGATCCAGCGTCAGAAAAACACAATGGCAGGAAACAATTCTCACATCAGCAATGACAACAATGAGGACAGAGACAGATTCAGTGGCAAACCTCCAGTCTTTGATGGAGAAAACTTTGATTACTGGAAAGACAGAATTGAAAGCTTCTTTCT
Source organism: Vicia faba (assembly GCA_948472305.1). Classification (NCBI taxonomy): domain Eukaryota; kingdom Viridiplantae; phylum Streptophyta; class Magnoliopsida; order Fabales; family Fabaceae; genus Vicia; species Vicia faba. Next base: position 216,747,931 of record OX451735.1, on the reverse strand, counting down.
AGCACATGATGCTGATCTGTGGGATATGGTGACAGATGGATACACGCACCCTGTGAATGCAAGTGGTCAGAAGATTGATAGAAAATCAATGACTGATCAACAAAAGCGTGACTTCAAGAATCACCATAAGGCCAGAACCATCCTCCTCAGTGCCATCTCCTATACTGAGTATGAAAAGATCTCCAACAGAGACACAGCAAAGAATATCTTTGATTCTCTCAGAATGACGCATGAGGGCAACGTTCAGGTCAAAGAAACAAAAGCTCTGGCGCTCATTCAGAAGTATGAGGCATTCAAAATGGAAGAATCTGAATCCATTGAAGCTATGTTCTCTAGATTCCAGATTCTGGTAGCTGGTCTCAAAGTTCTGGACAAAGGATACTCTACTGCTGACCATGTCAAGAAAATAATCAGAAGTTTACCCAAGCAGTGGAGGCCTATGGTTACTGCTCTGAAGCTAGCTAAAGATCTCAACAAAATCACTCTGGAGGAACTTATAAGCTCCCTCAGAAGTCATGAGATAGAGCTAGAAGCTGATGAGCCTCAGAAGCAAGGTAAGCCTTTAGCATTAAAATCTAACAGAAAATTTGAGTCTAAAGTTTTGCAGGCAGTTGAAGAAACATCTGATGGATCCTCATCAGAAGAAGACGAACTTTCCCTTCTCTCCAGAAGAGTAAATCAACTGTGGAAGCAAAGACAAAGGAAGTTCAGGAATCCCAGAAGATCTGATCAGAACGAGTCTTCTTCCAGATACAGAAGGACAGATTCTTCCTCTGGATACAGAAGATCTGAAGGCTCCTCCAGTAGCAAGAAGCCAAACACCAAAGACATCATCTGCTACGAGTGCAATGAGCAAGGACACTACAAGAGTGACTGCCCAAAGCTTCAGAGGGAAAAGCCCAAAAAGAAGTTTGGAAGAGAGAAGAAGAAAAGTCTCATGGCCACATGGGATGACTCTGACTCGTCTGAAGCTGACTCAGAATCAGATGATGAAAGGGCAAACATAGCTCTCATGGCAAACATTTCAGAAGATAGTGAAGCTTCTGAATCAGACTCAGAATCAGACACAGAAGAGGTATTTCCTAACTTCGCTGTTAACTTTACAAAGGCTGAACTTGCTGAAAGCCTTAATGAGATTCTGGAACGTTATCAGCAGATTAGAGCTAAATTCAGAGACCTGAAAAGGAATCTTGAATCTGACTCTAATAAGTCTGAGAGTCTCAAATTGGAAAATTCTGAGCTGAGAGATAAAATTTCAAAATTAGAAAACACTTTACAAAACTCTCAGAAGGAACCAATTTCTGAAACTCCCAGCAACGCTGATGAGATCATCAAGGAGTATGATCACAGTTTCCAGAAGTTCTTAGCTAAAAGCATAGATAGAAGCAGAATGGCTTCAATGATCTATGGAGTTAGCAGAAACGGCAGGAAAGGAATAGGATACCAAGGTAAGGTTCCTACACCAAAGAATGTCATGGACTTAACCATTAAACACACTCCTCTAAATTCACACTTTGTGTATGGTCACACACATGATATCAAATATACTAGCAGTAAGCACTCTGTGAAACCAAAATTCAACCAGAGTTTTGGTAAAACTAAAAAATCAGGACCCAAGAAAATCTGGGTACCTAAGGATAAAATAATACATGTTGCAGATATCTTTAGCAGCAAGTCAGAAACACCAGTCATGGTACCTGGACTCTGGCTGCTCACGACACATGACGGGAAGAAGGCATATGTTCCAAAGCCTGGAACTTAAGCCTGGAGGCCACGTTGGTTTTGGAGGCAATCAGAGGGGAAAGATAATTAGCTCTGGAACTGTAGGTAATGGAAATCTTCCCTCTATCAATAATGTTCTGCTAGTAGATGGATTGATGCATAATCTGTTATCCATAAGTCAATTAAGTGATAACGGTTATGATATAATCTTTAATCAAAAATCATGTAAAGCTGTTAGTCAGAAAGATGGGACTATCCTGTTTAATGGTAAGAGGAAAAACAACATTTACAAAATCAAACTTTCTGAACTAAAGAGTCAGAATGTAAAATGTCTTCTGTCTGTTAACAACGAGCAGTGGATCTGGCACAGAAGATTGGGGCATGTTAGTATGAGAAGAATATCTCAGATTAACAAACTCAATCTGGTCAGAGGACTTCCTAATTTGAAGTTCAATTCAGATGCTCTGTGTGAAGCATGTCAGAAAGGCAAGTTTGCAAAACCTTCTTTTAAATCCAAAAATGTTGTTTCCACCTCTAAACCATTAGAACTTCTGCACATTGACTTATTTGGACCAGTTAAAACTGCTTCAGTCAGTGGTAAGAAGTATGGGTTAGTAATCGTAGATGACTATAGCAGATGGACATGGGTAAAGTTCTTAAGACACAAGGACGAGTCACACTCTGTGTTTGTTACCTTCTGTAACCAAGTTCAGAATGAAAAAGATCTTAGAATCGTTAAAGTCAGAAGTGATCATGGTGGGGAATTTGAAAATAAAGATTTTGAGTCATTCTTTAATGACAAAGGCATTCTGCATGATTTCTCTTGTCCTAGAACTCCCCAACAAAATGGAGTTGTAGAACGAAAGAACAGAACATTGCAAGAAATGGCCAGGACCATGATCAATGAGACAAACGTTGCTAAGACTTTCTGGGCAGAGGCAATAAACACAGCGTGCTACATTCAGAATAGAATCTCAATAAGACCTATTCTGGAAAAGACTCCATATGAATTGTGGAAGAACAGAAAGCCCAACATTTCATATTTTCATCCATTTGGATGTACTTGCTTTATATTGAATACAAAGAATTATTTGAACAAGTTTGACTCTAAGGCACAGAAGTGTATTATGTTAGGATACTCTGAACGCTCAAGAGGGTACAGAGTATACAATACAGAAACACAGATTGTGGAAGAATCAATCAGTGTTCGTTTTGATGATAAGCTTGACTCTGAAAAGTCAAAGCAGAATGAAACTTTTGCAGGTATAGAAATTGAATTTGCAGGTTCTGAAGACAAGTCATCAGAAGCTCTCAACACAGACATTCCTTCAACGTCTGAAAGGAGCACTGCTAGAAATACTTCAACAGCTGCTGATCAACCTCAGAAGAGATTACTCAGAAGCAGTTTGGATCACCCAGAAGAGACTATCCTAGGAAGAAAGGAAGATCCAATCAGAACAAGAGCAAGCTTCAGAAACTCTGAAGAAACTCTTATGGGACTTGTGTCTCTGATTGAACCTTCTTCTATTGATGAAGCACTTCTGGATAATGACTGGATTCTGGCAATGCAAGAAGAGCTGAATCAATTCACAAGAAACGACGTATGGGATCTCGTTCCCAGACCAAAAGGATTCAACGTCATTGGAACAAGATGGGTGTTCAGAAACAAGCTAAATGAACAAGGTGAAGTCATCAGAAACAAGGCACGACTGGTTGCACAAGGTTATAGTCAGCAAGAGGGGATAGACTATACAGAAACCTTTGCCCCAGTCGCCAGGTTAGAATCTATCAGACTTTTAATTTCATTTGCTGTTAATAGAGGCATCACTCTGTATCAGATGGATGTCAAAAGTGCATTCTTAAATGGTTATATAGAAGAAGAAGTTTATGTTCACCAACCCCCAGGTTTTGAAAATACAAAACATCCAGAACATGTTTTCAAACTAAAGAAGTCACTGTATGGTCTGAAACAAGCTCCCAGAGCTTGGTATGAAAGGCTAAGTAACTTTCTGCTTGAAAATGAATTCACCAGAGGGAAAGTGGACACTACTCTATTCTGTAAAACAGTTAAGAGTGACATCTTAGTCTGTCAAATTTATGTTGATGATATTATTTTTGGTTCTACTAATCCTTCTCTTGGAAGAAAATTTGCTAAGTGTATGCAGGCAGAATTTGAGATGAGCCTCATGTGGGGAACTGAAATTCTTTCTAGGAATTCAGATCAATCAAACTCCAGAAGGAACTTACATTCATCAGAGCAAATACATCAGAGATCTTCTGAAGAAATTTGACCTCTCAGAATGTAAGCCATCAAAGATTCCAATGCATCCCACGTGCATTCTGGAAAGAGAAGAGGTAAGCAAAAGTGTATAACAGAAAGTCTACAGAGGTATGATTGGTTCTCTCCTCTATCTGACTGCTTCAAGACCTGACATAGTATTCAGTGTTTGTATCTGTGCTAGATTCCAATCAGATCCTAGAGAATCTCACTTAACAGCTGTTAAGCGAATTTTCAAGTATCTGAAAGGTACTACTAATCTGGGTTTGTTTTATAGAAAATCTAGTGATTACAGCTTAGTAGGCTACTGTGATGCTGATTTTGCTGGAGACAGAGTGGAACGTAAAAGTACTTCTGGAAGCTGCCAGTTTCTGGGAGAAAATCTGATCTCTTGGTCCAGCAAAAGGCAATCAACAATTGCTTTGTCAACAGCAGAAGCTGAGTACATAGCAGCAGCAGGATGTAGCACACAAATGCTCTGGATGAAAACTCAGCTTGAAGACTTCCAGATTTTTGAGAGTAACATTCCTATACTTTGTGATAATACTTCTGCTATTTGCTTAAGTAAGAATCCTATTTTACATTCTAGAGCTAAGCATATAGAAATAAAACATCACTTCATTAGGGACTATATTCAGAAAGGTATTTTGAATTTAAAATTTATAGATACAGACCATCAATGGGCTGATATCTTTACTAAACCCCTTTCAGAAGATAGGTTTAATTTCATTCTGAAACATCTCAGCATGAAAGTATGCCCAGAGTGAAAATGTTTTAATTCCATATATTTACTTTCAGAATGTAATTATTTTACTGTGAACTTCTGATCAATCTCCTTTCAGAAAGATAGAACATGCAGATTGTATCAGATGCAAGTCTAAAGATCTGAGAGTCTAATCTCAAAAACAGACGTGCTGATCACTACATCAAACAAGTGTCATCCAATCATCAGCATATCTCGGAAGCAGAACGCGTGCACGCTTCTGAGAAGGCAAAGCGCTGATTGGGTGCATTGAGACACATGTCTGGTAACCGTTTTTAAGTATCTTTCTCAAATCCCCCAAAATCAGCAAGCATTTAATGAAAAGTAATCATGCTTTTAAATGGCAATCATGATTTTTCTCTCTCTTAAAAACGTTTAACTTTTCAAAATAATTTTGAAAACTCTATTTAAGCACATTAATCTCTCATTCTTATGCTTTACGCTTTCTCACAATCACTCAAGCATTTTCTGCATATTTCTGAGTTCATCTCTTGCAAACTTTTTTCTCAATTCATTCTCAAAGCTTTTTTAGTGTGAACAATGGCATCCTCCAGCATTTCTGCAGGCAATTAGAAGAAAGCAACTTCTGAGCAATATCAGGTGCCACTCAGAACTCTCCTCACTCCGGTGAAGAACCTTGAAGTGCTTTCTGAGTTAATCATTGACTTTGAAAGCTTGAAGGAAAATGGTTTTGACCTAACTGATGAAATTAGGGCTCAAAAGTGGGAGAGGTACTTCGATAGGTTGGTTGGACCAACATTCCCAGCGCTGGTCAAGGAATTTTGGATTCACGCCAAGGTTTCAAAACATCTAGTCATCTCCTCTGTCATGGGGAAGAAGATTGTGATTTCTGAAGATCTCATTGCAAGGCTAATCGGTCAAAGTGGTGGTGGCGTCCGTTGTGTGGACATGGCTGAAAGATGCGCTGATGTAGGTGTGGTAGCCAACAGGATTTTCACTCTTGGGATGCCCAGCAGCAAGATTAAGGATCTGAAGGATCATTGCAGAGTATGGGCTAAGATTGTTCTGGGATGCTTCAACCACAGGAAACCAACAAGTTCTCCTGATTATATAAATGTGGATCAGCAGTTTCTGATCTACTTTATTGATCAGAAGATAAAGATAAATCTGGCTCACTTCCTGTTCAACCATCTCAAAACCAGTGTGAAAGAAACAAGGGAAGAAGAAAGAACCAAGAGGGACTGGATACCGTTTGGAAGGCTTATATCAGATATTCTGACAGAGAATAGGCTGATTGAACATCTGATAGAAGCTCAGGAGCTGAGCACTATTGAACCAACAATTGGGAAACCTCTGAACGCAAAGAACCTGAAGAAGATGAAGCTGATAGAAAATATTCAGAAGGAACCCAGAGCTACTTCCACTGCTGATATCTCCAGCAGAAGAGTGCCTCTGAGTGATTTTCCAGTATTTTCTGAAATGGAATCCAAACCAGAGATGTTTCTCAGGTACCCAGATGCGTACAAGGCAGAAGATACAGGTTCAAAGCTGAATATCAAAGATCTGAGTCAACCCCAACCAGAAGGGACTTTGAAGAAGACAAAGAAGAGGAAAGCGCCATCAGAAGGATCATCTCAGCAGACTCCAAAGAAAAGAGGTATTTCATCTGCTGCCCCTATTTCAAAATCTTTTACTATTCCAGCATCTGCTGCTCCTCAAACCTCCCATAGAATATCAATCCCAATCCCTACCATTGATGAAACCATACAAGAAGAAGACCCTTCTGAGGCCTTACTACTCAGAATACCCAGAACCAAACTTCCCAAACAACCAACAATTTTAACAACAACAGCACTTGACCAAGTGCTGGCTGATATTGAGCGTGAACATGCCTCTGCTAAACCACACTCTGAACCACAAAAAGTTCCTCCTCCACAACCAGAACAACAACAACAACCAGAACCAGAACCACAACAACAACAACCACTCTCAGAAGAACCTCTGATCCCTGAGCAATCAGAGATTCCACCTCCCTCTACCCAACCAGAAATAAATCCACCTACACCACAAACAGAGTTTCACCATTCTGAAACCCCTTCTCCTCATAAATCTGACCCTCACTCACCTCAACCTTCACCGCTGGCAATCCAGTTGCCATGTGGAACCACTATTGTCATGCCCCAGTTACCATCTTCAGAAGAATCAACACCTCCAAAGACTCCCAAAACACCACCCACTCCAATCGAAATATCTGACTCTGATACCCCTCCTCCAAAACAAACAGCATCTCAGCAAACCCCTGAAAACCCCAGCAGGACTTTCATTGACTTAACCAGTCTTGACCGTCTTGCTGATCTAAAACACAAAATAGCCATCCCAAAACCAAAGCAACCAGATGTTGGCTCTGGTATTTTGAATTTTGAAACAGGTGTGCTGCAATGGATTGCTTCTTTGAAGCAAGTCTGTCCTGGGATGATTGACCCAGCTGCTTCTGATCAGCTCTGGTCACAGTTCAGATCTTGGGTACGTGCTGAAGCCCTCAAGTTGCAGGATATCAACTATGAGCAGGCACAACAGAACTTCAGCAAGCTGCTGAAGGAAGTTGAAAGTCAGCTGCCTCAGGAAGTTGTGCTCCCTCTGGACAGTGAACCTTGGTCTGAGAAACAGCAAGCTGCAAAGGTGCAACCATCAGAAGAAGACAAGACCATTCAGGCTGAAGAAAATCAAGCAGAAGATGTCGCTGAAAGTTCTGAGAAGCCTCCTCCTTCTGATGCTTCTCAAGCTGCCTTGGACAGGCAGACTCTGGAAGAACTAAGGCTGAATGACTTGCGTCTACAGCAGTGGATGGAAGAAAATGATCAGAAGATGAAAGCAAGAATGGATGTGCAGGACAGCAAGATTGACACTGTTGTCAGCATGGTTCATAAGAAAAATGAAACTTCTGAAAAGATTCAAGCGATGCTGGAGAGCCTGTTCACACGCTTGCCTCCTCAACCTTAAATCTTTTTTCATGCATGACCTTTTCCATATTTTCTTGATTTTCTGATGTACTGTTTTGATTATGTTTTGTAATATTTTCTTGCTCTGATTCTGAACTATCTTAATATAATCAGTTTTTCTGATCTTAATTGTTTTAGCACATCACCAACACTTTTTGATTGCTGACAAAAAGGGGGAGAACAAGAATGATATTTAAATCAATAACGGCTAACTAGACAGAAATTCTCAAACACTCTAACTTTATTACTTGAAATGTTTTTTCTGTTTTGTTTAAAGTCTACAGGCATAAGGAAGCTCCTGGACACTCTGAAGACTAGAAACTCTGATCAATGTTGCTCTGATCAATATGAAGTTCTGATCGTCCTAATACTCTGATCCAAAGCAAAGCTCTGACAAGAAAAGCTCTGAAGCTCTGCTCTCTGATAAGTCAAAGACTCTGATAATCTGATGTTCAAAGAAAGAAAAAGATCTGATCCTGAAGAACACGTATAATCAAAGGGAAGTAATCAACTCAGGGGGAGTATCTCTTAACTCTGACTTCTCCGTACTTCTCACTCTGATACATTTTCCAGATACCTTTTCACGTTATTTTTCATTTAAAATATCTAGTTTTTGTCATCATCAAAAAGGGGGAGATTGTTAGAACAATGTTTGAATCTACTACCCTATATTTAAGTTTTGATGATAACAAAGTGAAAAGATATAGTATTTATAAGTGTCATGAATGAACTATCTGCTGCCTAAAATTATTATGTTCTGACTTGCAGATACGCTGATTGAAATAAGCAAGATCACATTTATTCAGCATCAGAATTTGATTTCATACACCAGCATCAGAAGTTGCTACATCAGAACGTCAAGATCAGATGATCAACTCACGTACATGCTGAAGCTTGATGAACAAGACTGCGCTCAAACACTCTGATACAGAAACATAATAGTTCATCAGCAGCGAAGCAGAATTAGAATGAGCCAAGCCAGAACTTGCGTTAAGTAAGCAACGGTACTGTGCATTGAAAGCTAATTAATTCCAACAGCCTCATTCCAGACAAGATCTGCTCAATAAGGAAAGCTTGTTATTAGCATTGAATCAAGAATATTGCATCCAACGTTCATCATCTCAAGTGCTATATAAACAAGGCTTTGAAGATTGAAATGGTTAATGCTCTCCAAATCTCTACACGCACAAAAGCTGAACCATAATCTTCGTTCTACCAGTTTTGCTAAACCACAAACTCTGATACTCCATTACTGTTTAGCAATCTAGTTTCTAAGCTTCATTTTGTGTATACATCACAGTTGTGATAAAGTTTTGTAGAAAACATCCACACACATTGTTTTATACCTTTGTAAGAAAGTGTTGCCTTGACAAACCGGGTTGTGGTTTGAATCAAGAAGGCTTTAGCAGTTGTTAAAGCAGTCTGTAATATTCAGTTGAATATAGTGGATTAAGACCTCGTTGGAGAGAGGCGAAATCACCTTGACGGGTGGACTGGAGTAGTTTGAGATCAAACGAACCAGGATAAAAATATCTTGTCAATTGCTTTAGATTTCAGTTTTACAATTCAACCCCCCCCCCCCTTCTTGTGTTTTTCACCTCTTCAGGGTTGCTTGATGATGAGTCCGTGTAAAACTGCATCTAGGAAAGAGAAGGAACCGGTGTAGGGTTGCTTGATGATGAGTCCGTGTAAAACTGCATCTTGGAATTGAGAAGGAACCTGTGTAGGGTTGCTTCAATGGTGAGTCCTTGTAAAACTGCATCTGGAAAGAAGGAACCTGTGTAGGGTTGCTTCATGACGAGTCCGTGTAAAACTGCATCTTGGAAGGAAGGAACCTGTGTAGAGTTGCCTGATGATGAGTCCGTGTAAAACTTCATCTGAAATTGAGAAGGAACCTGTGTAGGGTTGCTTCAATGATGAGTACGTGTAAAGCTGCATCTTGGAAGAAAGGAACCTGTGTAGGGTTGCCTGATGATGAGTCCGTGTAAAACTTCATCTGAAATTAAGAAGGAACCTGTGTAGGGTTGCTTCAATGATGAGTCCGTGTAAAACTGCATCTTGAATTAAGAAGGAACCTGTGTAGGGTTGCTTCAATGATGAGTCCGTCTAAAACTTCATCTGAGAAAGAAGGAACCTGTGTAGGGTTGCTTCATGACGAGTCCGTGTAAAACTACATCTTGGAACGAAGGAACATGTGTAGGGTTGCTTCATGATGGTCAAGTAGATAATTGTCATGTCTGGTTTCAGGTATTAATCTGGAACTTGAAAAGGTTGATGGTAGTCATCTGTTGATTGACCTTTTTCTGAAAAAGGTAAAACGTTAGTTGTATGAAATGTCATGATGTATGAAATGCACGATGATGTTCTCAAAATAAATGAGATTGCGTTGTATGCACTTATCATGTATGTAAATAGGATGTATGAAATGTGAAATGTTAATGAATGTACTTTTGTCTGGGAAAATAAATCCTTGACAAATGTTGGGGAGTCGTTAAATCCTGGACTGTTGTTGAAGAGTATGTGTGTCTTCAAATTTCGCTTAGAATGTTTCCACTGGGGATTCCTGTTTTGTTGTTTGAGGAGAAACTCCGCTGGGGAGTGTTGAAAACTCTGCGGGGAGGACGTTTATTCCTGCTTGGGAAAAGAGTTCATGAGTCTTGATTGTCTGTTGTTCTACCGGGGAGTCGAAGTTGAACTGATATCTGATTGGATCCAGGTTTCACAGTAACTTGCTATGGATTGTAGAGTAGTCTACTGGAGAAGAGGAGTTGTGGTCCTTGGATTTGGAGAGGCAAATTCAAACTGGGGGAATCTGTAGTTTGTTGGGGAAATAAACCCTGTGGTCGGTCTGCTAGAGAGGTGATGAACTCGTTGGGGAAGTCCTCGAGGATTCTTGAAGTTGTCTCAGCTGGGGAAAGGTTTTTAGAGATTAAACTCTGGCTGGGGAATCATCCTGTGAGAAGGATTTTAGGGAGATTTGTCAATGCCCCTAGTAGCAAGTGCTTGTGGCACTTCCTGGAAATGTTTGACTGTATGTAACCCTTTGTCGGGATTGACGTTCAATACCCCAAGTGACGGAGATAGAGACTTGCCCCTGGTTACTCTGCACTTCTTCAGAGATTTCTTGAAATCTTGACTGGACTGCCCCAGGTGTGCTGGATAGTGACATGTCAAGTCCCCCCTGTTGATAGGATATTCGTCAATGGAAGTTTCATCCTTCTTGAATTGATTTTGTTCACTGAGAGAGCTTTTGTTCACTGGATATTCATTGTGTGAATTTCTCCGCTGTTAAACAAATAGCCATATGCAAACAATGATATTCAAGTAATGCAAAGTTTATGTTTGTCTCGAAGTTTTGAAAAATTCATTTTTTAGCAGAAAACTTTTTATAAGACAAATCCAACACAAGATTTAGGGCAAAGCCTTACAGGAGTCAGGATACCTTTTGTAACAGTATGCTTTTGAACTAACCCATGCTTCAATTAGGACTTTTGAAGGGTTGTAACGTGGCTTGGTTCACGGTTTAAGAAACAAAGGATAAAGGCTCAAAGTATATTTGTAACCACCCGCTCTTCGTGATGTTCTTCAATCCTAAACTCAGTTAATTGTGCGCCAAACTCTATTCGAATTTGGAACAACGTTTTGGTGATGGTTCACACAAGTTGGATTTTGGAAGGCAGTCATCATTTTTTTTGCAACATTTTTCATGTTGTCGAGGATTTGTAATGACCTCGTTCTTTTGATTTGTTATCCCTAACTTTTTCCTGACTGTTCCTGTTTTCGAGATTACAGTCAGCGGGATGCCCCAAATTTCTTAAGCCTCCTTTGTAGGTTTTGGCTTAGTGGGCTTTTCCTTTTTTTTGAGAGATAATGATTGCCTATGAGATAAGGAACCACCACTATCTTTTGATTCCAGAGGAATGCTTTTGATGTCGTTCATTGTATTACGAACTGAGAGTTTGCGACTTCAATGCGCATCTTTTGAATTAACTGAGTGACTACCCTGCCCCAGGTTTAAAGGTTTCAATTTGTGTTTAAAACAGAAAACTTCTACTTCTTTGGCTCGAAGGGGTTGACTAGGGATTATCTTCCTTATAACTCCAGTGTTTAGGATTTGCAAGAAACGCCTGTACATCGTCAGCAAGGTCTGTCCAAAAGCATACTGTATGAGATTATGGCATTGTTTCGTCATCCTCCCTCTAAAGGCTCGCAACCTTTTGGCAAGAGTTAAATGTCATAAAGAAAGTAGAAAGCATAGTTCAAGTATAGTGAAAACGAGTGGATGAATTCAAGACAAACATATGTAATGCATTAATGAAACAGAGTTTGACATTAACAGATAATTGTTTGAATAACAAAAGAGATTACAACTTGAAAATTCAAATGAAACAAAGACGCTCTCAATGATTTGTCAAAGGAGCATCGATTATGCTGGAGTCTCCGGAGGACCAAACTCAATCTCCTTGGCATCAATCAAATTCTGAATCTTGTACTTCAATGCCCAACAATCGTTAGTATCATGCCCGGGACTGTCAGAATGATAAGCACATGTTGCATTAGGATTGTAGTTAGGAGAAGAAGTTTTGGGGTTTGGATGAGGTTCTATCAATGTAATCAGATTCATACTCAATAAGTGTTGCAGCGCTTGAGATAGCGGCATGTTGATGTTGGTGAACTGTCTTTTAGGCTCGTCTGGCCTTCGTTGATTTCCCCTTTGCTGTTGTCGGTGTGATGCAGAACCAGGGATCAGGACTGCCCCTACGTGTTGGTCACGGCGACTCTTTTGACTGTACACAGCATTAGACTCTTTCTTCCCACTGTAAGGCTTTTTCTGAGCATCAGAAGGTGTAGCTTCTTGAATCTTCCCACTTTTGATGCCAGCTTCGACCCTTTCGCCGGTCAGTATTAGCTCGGTGAACCCGGCTGAAGAGCTTCTAATCAAGTGTTTGAAGAAAGGCCCTGTCAAAGTTCCCATGAAGATGTCAATCAGCTCCCTATTAGTTAAAGGGGGTTGCACCCTACCAGCCAGATCTCTCCACTTTTGGGCGTATCCTTTGAAGCTCTCGTTGGAACCCATGGTCATGTTCTGCAATTGCACATGAGTTGGTGCAAGATCAGCATTGTACTGATACTGCTTATAGAAAGCAGCAGCTAAATCCTCCCAGGTGTGGATGCGAGAACTCTCCAATTGATAGAACCATTCGAGTTGAGTCCCTACTAGGATTTCTTGGAAGAAATGGATCCAAAGCTCTGGATCAGTTGTGTATGGTTGAATCTTGCGGATATAAGACTTTAAGTGCATCTTAGGGCAAGAGACTCCATCGTACAGGGCAAAGATAGGGACTTTGAACTTTGGCGGGATGACCAATCCAGAAACTAAACCCATGTCTCCTAAATCCAAGCCAGGTATTTGTTGAATCTCCATAGCACTGAGGCGATCCTCCAACTGTTTATACTTGTCATCAGCGGGAGGATATTGTTCCTCGGAGTAGTCAGTTTCAACTTCATTAATCTCCAAATTGTGGTCTTCTTCAAGACTATCCCCTATGCTGGATGGAGTTGAAAGATCTAGGGCTTTAGGTCTTCTTCTCAAGTTCAAGACGCTTACTGACTTCTTGGACTTTTTCTTTTTTTCTTTGAGAAGGAGAGCTTTCAGGTCCTCTTGACCCTTAGCCATAGTCAGAAACATTTGTTGGATTTGAGCGTTTTGAGCTTGGAGATCTTTCACCGTTTGTTCCATATCCATCTTACTGAAATAAACAGTAGGAAGATAAGGAGACCTGTATGGGAGAAACCTGTCATGATATGATATGTGGATGCATGTTTTCAAGGATCTTGCGGGGTAAACACAAGAAAATGTTAGAGATTTGAACTTTGATCAACGTCTTTGATTGGAGAACTTTGTTATTGGTGGATGTCTTTCCACGAGAATTAAGCTCACCATGTCGAGTGGGTCATAGCCCCTGATTCAAGTTGTTGCACTTGATCTTTGACGGTGTTTGTTTAGAGGAAAACCCTCTTGCCTCTTGGTAGATGTCTGGTTCAACGTGACCCTGCATTGAAAGACCCTCGAGATCCTTGAAATGGTTATTGAAAATGCTATGGTATGATGTTATGATGATATGTACATGTATGCAAAAGTAAGCAAGTGTATATACAGGTAATCATATTCACACAAAGCAAACAAGTCCTTAGGTTTTAGGCTTGCATGGGGTTTGTAGGTAAGTACCCTCTTGAGTTTAGTTGGCTCAAACCTGTCCTAGAAATAGTAACCAGGTTCTAGAGGATCTCAATATCACTGACTACCCTCAATTGATCATAATTCCAGTTTAGCAACCTTTTCTTGCGGCCGGAATCATCGCGAGAGTTTAGTCTCAATGAGTGTAGCATACTGCTACTGTTCTATGACCAAGTTGGTCCATTTAAGGTTCTAAGGTCAGTTGGTGCTTAATGACTCCTTAGAAGACCCATATTCTCCTCGTTCCAACACAAGGGATATCGGTACAGACCAAGGTGTCACACCAACGTAGCTACTACTTCATCTGTGTCGGTCTATGCCGGACAGATCCCTCACAGTTTATTGCTACATACCTAAAAAGGTGCCCCCAAATCCGGGTGTAGGATTTAAAACAAACCCAAACAAGGAACCCAAAAAGTAAAGCAATCAAAGAAATCAAAGTAAGCATGTATAGGTGATCTAAAGCCCTAAGGTAACCCCACTTTTAAACATTCTCCCCAGCAGAGTCGCCAGTTCTGTGATACGGTGGGAGAACTGACTTGGGATTTGCGTTTGTGTTCGCAAATGTTTCGGTTTAGCAAGAGTCGCCACCGACTTTTTATTTTATCCTAAGGAAAGGTCAAAAAGCACAGGAAAGACCTTTGAGATGTTTTCGTGGGTTCGGGGGGTAGATTATGAAAAGGGAAGGTACTAGCACCCTTTTCATCCATGGTTATCCATGGGCTCTTAGTTACTTGTTTTAGATCACTTGCCTTGGCTTTTCAATTGTTTGAAATGATGCTTTGTGTGTGCGGTTTTGAAAATGTTTTGAAAAAGATGCCTTGTCTAGGCAACCTTTGTAATGATTCTTGTTTGAATGTATACAAATGTGTATGTCTTTTTGAAAGGTTTTCAATGTTTTGAAAGTTGTTTTGAAATTGTGTTGTGGAGTGTGTTTTGAAAAATAGCAAGGATGTTTTGCAAGATTTTTGATCAAGTAACTAAGAGTTGTCTACCCTATTTTACTCAAAGATCTTTCTAATGTTTTTAACCCTTTTAACAGTGTTGTTTCACCATTGTATTTGGTGAACAACCTTGTGTTAGGATGTTAACGGGACAGGCGCCGGTCATCGTATGACCATGATACCAATGTTGTGAAATGACTTAGCACTTTTCTGTAGGGACAAAAATCATTTTGAAAGGCAACTTTGATAGCGTCATCGAGGGACTATGATCTTTTTTCAATTTGTTTGTGCTAATATATCCCACATGCATAACATGGCCATTTTTATAAGGCAACAAGTGGAATTACCCTAAGGGTGCATGTGTGCAAGTGTGTTTGATTGCATGCATTTTGTCTTTGATTTTTGGGTTGTCTACTTGTTGATTTTATCTTGCCATACACCTCTAATTACTAGTATTTGTACAAAGCAATAAAAATGCAGGAAATAAATATCCTACACTATTACAACCATATTGAAAGACAAGAAAATATAAAGGCAAAAACAAAATAAAAGAAAGGAAAATGAGCTCTTCGACCCAGGCAGGAGCACCCTTCGATTTGCATTCTGTTGGCCTCCTTCGATTGGGGGCTGGCATCAGTAAGGTCCTGTCCTTCGATTGGGAACTGGTTCTAGTGAGGTCTTGTCCTTCGATTTGCCTAGAAACCAGTGCGTGGTGAAGCCCAAGGTTCTGCCTTGTTGCCTTCTTCGATTGAGGCTGGAAGTAGTGAGGGAATGCCTTCCGACTGAGCCTGGAATCAGTGAAGGCATGCTTTTCGTCTGGGCCTAGAAGTCAACATGGTTTTCCTCCTGGTTGTCTCTTTCGTTTGACCTGGAGAATGAGGGTAGAAGCCAGAAGCTTCGTTTCCTATTTCTTGTTTCCTGTTTCTTTCATTTAAAGCATTAAATGGAAACATGGCCTGAGGCCATGCTAGTATTTGTCTTGTAACAGTTTAATAGTTAAAGCAAGTTCAGGTAAACAGAAAGCAAAATGAAAGGGTTAGCTCTGAAAAGTATGTTAGAAATGTGGAAACAAAAGGAACAATGGTATGTACAATGTTTCAAACGAAAAGGAATTGTATTTACATGTTATGAAACGAAAAGTTCAAAGGTAAGAATAACTTACCTTGCTTCAGGCCTTGAATGGATGTGGGACCTTGAGTGGAGGCCCAGGATGTTGGGTTCAAAAGAGGGGAAAAAGCAAGTGTGATGCTTCTTCGAATTCAAAGGAGATTGAAGTGTTGTTGTTCTCCAGAATTGAAGGAGATGAATGTGATTCTGGGCTTTTTTGTGATTTCTCAAGTGTTGATGAACTTGAGACTTTTTTTGTTGTGTTTGAGAAAATTTGGGGGATTCGTTCCTCTGGTCCAAAAGATCCCCTTAGCTTTGTAAATGTTCCTCTATTTATAGAGAAAGAATGGACATGTTGTCCAAAGCCAAGCCTTGCAAATAAATGATAAAATAATGTAATGTGAAAGTATATGTGGGGGCCTCTTAGAAGTTGGGGTGCAGAAGATAATAAAATAAGGCTCAATCTGGAAAGTAAATGTCCACTTGTGCCACAAAAGCAAGATTAATGGTTCAGATGGGGTTGCTTCCTTCTGAAGGAAAATAGGCGTAAGGCTCAAGATAGACTTTCCTAAAAGGTAGTACTGTGCTATTAAGTGCAAGTGGTCTTAGACAACAAATGGGTACAGGCCTAAAAAGGGAAGGCACGTGGCCTAGCCTATGGGTCTAAATGTTTAACTTGATCTTTTGAGTCGAATCCTCAATCTTTCTACACCTTTCGACCATACTAGGACAAAACGGCATTCATTTTCACCAGTTGTGTGCCCTTCGAATGGACCAACTGTGTGTTCTTCGAATTCCCCTTTTCAGAAGGTTATTAACTTCTGAATCTAAAGAAGCTTTTAGAAGATTATTGACTTTTGAATTAAAGAAAACCAACAGGAAGCCTTTCCCTCAGTCGAAGCTTGTATCGAAGAAAACATACTGCCAAATCGAAAGCTCATGCTCGAAGGAAGCATATTGCCCAATCGAAGCATGTGGATCGAAACAAACATAAAGTGAGTCATTGCCTTTTAGAGTGAGGGAGGTTCCTGGCTTCTGAGTCGAAGGGTATTCCCAAGTTGCATTCGAAGGAGGCTCCTGCTCAAAACGAAGGATGTACCTAAACTTGCATTCGAAGGAGGCTTAGAGTTCAACATGAAGGACATATCCAAGTTGCATTCGAAAGAGGCTTTTTATAAAAACGAAGGATGTAATCCAAGTTGCATTCGAAGGAGGCTCTTGCTCAACTGAAGTTTTCATCCAGGCACACAGAAGGTGAGTGCCCAAACGAAGACTTGCCTTGCAGGGGGTACATGTGACCAGTAGGTCATGGCCTTCGATTGCAAGCATGCAGGCAGCAAAAGACACAAACGAAACCTGCAACAAGAATTCACATGCCCAGGCGAAAGAGGCACGCTAGCAGCCACTTTGAGAAATCGAAGGAGGCCAAGAGTCAATCGAAGGATGTAGAATCGAAGGAGACTTGTTTTCCTCCAAATTTGTCAAAATGTTATTTTTATCTATTTTTCCCCTTTTTGACAGTTTCCTTTTAATTTTGGTACTGGAAAATCCCAATGCACTTGTGCAAGCTAAAATCCTGAGAATCTTTATGAGAAAAGCCTTGAGAATTGAGAGGGTAAATTTTGGGGTACAACACCCCCTCCCATAATAATTTTTGTAATAGCTTAGTTTACATTTACGCAATTTATCGTTTTCCTACCATGTTTAGTAAACTAGGGTTTGCAGGACAAGAACAAAAACAAAACAAATAGAAAAGACTTAATACAAGACAAATCAAATGCATGAAAAATGACACACTTTGCACACAAGCACCCTTAGGGTTTCACCCACTTGGTTGCCTAAAACAAAATGGCCATGTTACGCACGCGAAGTATCTTGGAAAAACAAAACAAAAATAAGATCATAGTCCCTCGATGATGCTATTCAAAGGTTACCTAAAACAAATGATCTTGGTCCCTTCAAAAATGCTAAGATACTTGGAAAAATTGCTATCATGGTCATACGATGACCCACGCCCGTCCCGTTAACATCCAAAGATAGGGTTGCTTACCAATTCAATGGTAATTCAACAATGTCAAAGGAATAAAAATGCACAAGAAAGACATTTGAGTAGGTAGATAGCTTCTAAGTTACTTGCTCCATTTCAAACAATCCTTGCTATTTTCAAAAACAAACACACACATTTCAAAACATTTTACAAAACATTGAAACATTTTTCAAAAGACAAACATCTTTGCATACATTCTTACGAACGAGAATCATTACAAAGATTGCCTAAACGAATGGTCTCTTTTCAAAATACTTTCAAAACCACACCAAACACCAAGCACCATTTCAAACAATTTCAAAGCAAAGCAAGTGATCTAAGCAAGTAACTAAGAGCCCATGGAAAACCATGGATGAAAAGGGTGCTAGCACCTTCCCTTTTCATAATCTACCCCCCGAACTCAAGAAAACATCTCAAAGGTCTTTCCTGTGCTTTTTTGCCTTTCCTTTTGGATAAAATAAAAGTCGGTGGCGACTCTTGCTAAACCGCGACATTTGCGATGAAACGCAAAACCTCAAGTCAGTTCTCCCACCGTATCACCCCATTACTGAAGGTATTGGCTTTTTCTTAACAAGACAACTTCTAACTGGTAGAAGAATCTGGCCGATTTGTTAGAAAACAGCTAAATTACAAACCGGGTGACTTGTGATGATTTATTCTTCATTATAGATCTTATTTCTGATTATTAATTCAGTAATACTGTAACACCCTAATTCCCTATCGGTAAATTAACCAAAAATTAGAGTAAATTAATTCATAAAATAAGACATTAAGAATAGAATGCCGTATCTTCATACATCATAAATGGTCATAGAAAACAATACGCAACACATAATCACTTATTCATCATGTATGAACTTCGTTTCATTTATTCGCCACGGAAAACATCACTAGTAATTATTCTCAACATGAGTGATAGTTATTATAATTCAAAAATCAACGTAAAACATCAATTAAATCCAAAAAAATGGAGTTCTACAATAGTTTACTCCTAACATAAACAAAACAAGCACAAAATCCCCCAGTGTTGTGTATTGGAGCTGACACCGACTCAATCTGTGCAAAATGAGGTAACTCCTCAGCTAACCTCGACCTCGAGCTACTTCGAATTATCTGCACGTTATCCACGTAGAGGCAATATTCAAATAAAATGGGTGAGATATCATAACAATATAAAAGAGAGCATAATAATGAGTAGATAGTAATTTAAGTACCCATAAATATACTCATTAACATAAAACCTTTACCGCATTCATCGTACCACAGAGTATGTCAACATATAAGAAAATATACACACAGCATATAATACTCATCATAATATAACTCATATTTTTTCAGCATCAAAATATCAAGTTAATCAACCATAATGCAATGCAATAATACCGACACTTACTCAATGCATGTGGTACCAACAAGGCATAAGGCCACATATTTACACCAATATATGCCATCTCTCTCCAATACAGGCCATCTTTCGCCAATACAGGTCATATTTCGCCAATACAAGTCATCTTATAGAGCATAAGCCCTAATAATGAATGCATGTGACACCGACATGCATCAACATAAAATACATTTATATTACTACTCACCAATGCAACGCTAATACAGGCCATCATCATCATCATCATCATCATCATCATCATCATCATCATCATGCAGTACATCACACAAAATAATTGAACCATTCATGCAACATCATCTTACTCAAATGCAACATTAATCATAGAATAATACTCAAGAATATATACAGATAGGCATCAATTTTGGTAAAATAATTATCTACTATATTCCAATTTATATTTATAGGATAGAAAATGATTTTATCTTTTCATCGGTCCAAACATCACGTCAAATAAACAACCGAGTCAAAAGTTATGAATTTTACAATTTTTGAAAAATCTGTCAGCTTCAGTGGTACCCGGGTACAGCCAGGAGGATACCTGGTTACCACCTCACAGTTTCTCCCACTGACCCTAAAAATGCACTTGGTACCCAGATATTGTCAGAAGGGTACCTGGGTACACCTGTTGCAGAACCCAAAAATCTGCAATTTTTAAAAATACGATTTCCATTGTTTCAAAACCCAAACTTCCAATTTTTCAATCAAAATAATGTCTTTTAATCCTACTAATTATTAACGAACATTTCCCATCAATCCAATTCAATTTACATCATCAAGTTCACCATTTACACACAAAATGCATCAAAGAAATTCATCAATGGGTAAAACCCCATAAATAAAATAGGAAGAAAATCAAGACCACACAATCATGGAACATAATCACTACCATGCCCCATTGTTATGGAACTCATTATAGTGTTAGAATCCCACCCTTATCTTGGATTTTGCTGGTTCTTGACTCTTACAGTGAAACTTCTTGCCCTAGCCTCTTCCTCTTCTTCTCTCTTCTATGATCTTCTTTGTTTTCTACGTTGTTTTTCTCTTCTCTATTCTCAACTCTATTTTATTCCAACACTAACTTTAGGACCCCTAAATCATAATACCAACCTTGCCCTTCCCAATTTAAATAAATAATAGTTCTATTATTCTCCTAATAATATTTATTTAATTATTATACTATAGTATTAAATATAATATTTTAATATAAATAATGCTAATAAACTATTTATCTCTCTACACGTCACATTTCTACACTTTTGGGCATACACCTCTATCATGTTAACTCCAATAATTTCTAAGGCCTCTAATTTCCAACAAATTCGCCACAACATAACAAAATATTCACTAACATGCACAAATACATCACATCATCTAATTAATTTAAATAAAATAATTTAACAAAATCGGGATGTTACAACTCTCTCCCACTTAGAATATTTTAGTCCTAAAAAATTATCCAAAGTGAACAACTATGAACACAACTCTCGTATCTTACTCCCTGACTTCCACAGCATGAACATCGTCTCTACTATTTCATCACACAGTAACACCACCATAATAAAGCTGACATAACAAAATACTGATATCTTCGGCACACAATATTAGTACCACAATGTTACGATTCACCAATTGAACGTGTAAATTAATACATCCATTAACATGGAAATAACATGAATAAGACATAAACCTTTCACCTAACAATTTCATTATAGAATGTCCAATAGTTTGCATTATCCCCACAGCTTCTAATGTTTAATCCTTGACTCTAAAAGTCATACTCGCATAACAAACTGTGTCACATTATGCTTCCACTGCGCTACTCTGATCATCTACCTTAAGTCACTGTCTTCATTTTGATTTTCATCAACTAACATATCTATGAGTTTCACATCTATCTTCAGACTCTCTTTGGTATCCACCAGAAAATCATTGTTCACTTTTCGACATCCTCAACCTTCCACTTTGCAGCGTTAGCTCGCATACAACTCAAGTCTCTGAACTGCTCAATGATTTTCAACTCTTTCATGGCCACTCTTCCACTTGGTCCACACGGAATAGATAACGACTATCACCTCGACAGAACGTCAATCGCCTTACACACTATTAAGCTTGCAAGATAAGTTTATTAAATCCAACACGATCCAATTTTCTATCAACAAGAGATTAAGGGTGATCAATTACTTAATTTGTCAATAGATTTCCGACAACCATAATGGAGCATAAACCATCGTTACCAAACTATAATAGCGTTCCATTAGAACTTGTGCTCAAAGTCACCTAAAGCACCAAGGCCCAATAATCTCCTTTGAGGTTTAAAAATTCTTCCATAATTTCCTTCTCATTCGATCTCGTCGACGAGACACCATCGCCCAAATACATTACATAATCGTCTTTACACTCACTTAGCATCACACAAATGTTAAGTATTTTCCAACTCATGAAATGCTAACATACCAAATACATCATAATTCATTTTGTTCCAATTGAAGTCTTTATCCATGTATAGGGCTCCAACCACATTCATACATCCTTAGTTTTCTTTTAAATATCACAACATCAAGGACCCATATATTTTCACATTTGAATCTCATCCCAATCTCAATCTCAATAATACCATCTCCACATTCCGATTGACGATAGAAACTTACAAAAAAAAAATTTGACACATGTCGATATTATGCTATCAATAACATGCAATCCACTCCACCATATAACTTTCTCTTTTCCTTAAAGATCTCTCCACTCTGGCCATTCTCAATTGTCATTAACTGCACTTCTATGTGTTTCTCCAATACCTTCATATCCTTACTAATACCAATATCCCATTCATTAATAATATATCATTCTTGACCTCGACTCATACAAACTATGACAATAACCATTTATGTCCAAAGAGCTTTTGGTCTTTGTAGCCGACTTCAGAGCTTCCTAATATAGAACTACATCTACTTGGAATGGATCCGCAATTACCACCACCAGAAATAGAATACTCAAGAAAAATCACTTCCTAAAACTATAATTTACACCTTGACAACTTTACATAAATTTTCCTCCTTTTTGACGTCGAAATTCACATCGCAATTGAAATTATGGTATGACAGAACTCATATGTCCTATGACATGTTGGGACATCTAATTCGGCATAAACTAACAGGCAAGGTGTTAACAATAAAAACGGTACTGAAAAGCATAAACAACACACAAAATTGTTAACCCAGTTCGGAATAACCTTCCTACTCTGGGGGCATACCAAGCCAGAAACAAATCCACTATGATAATATCAATTCATAGACTCTACATCAAACCTCCAGTTTAAGGCCTAATTACTTAATCATTATCCTTCCTAGATTTCTATCTAAGACTCACCTAGATATGAGGCCCTCCTCAATCCCTCTTCAATCACAAACATCGATTGGATCAACATAATTATGAACAAATAGGAAGACACATTTCCATGACAATCACTAGCCGAGACTCTTGACTAAGACCACAACTTGGAGTTGCTTCAAAGCTTCCTCCAAGAATAATACTCAACTCATTACTTTACAGCTTCTGAGTGAGAACAACAGTGACCATCTCACAACCCGAGTGGTTCACTTACACCAACTCTCCTAGAGACTGTCAAAAAGATAAATCCCTAGACTTCTACATCTTGAACCTGTGCTTTTACTAGGTTACAAACACTTCTATTTATAACCTATACCCAACTGAATTTGGGCCTTTAAATAACAGCTTTTTAGCTGTTACAAACAGCAGTAGCTTTTGCTACAAACAAGATCTTCAATAAATCTTCCTAAATTATCTCCAAATTTAGAACTGTATATTCTTTAATATTATTATTGATTCTTCTTGATATTTAAATTAGTGCCCTATAATGTTGCATAATATTTCCCATAATATTATGCATCAGTTAAATCATACATGTTGTTCCATATGTTGAAGCTCTTCAACTCAACATGTCCTAACATAAGATAGGACTTCTTGCTCAACCTGTTCATGTTAGCAAGTTAATACATCCTATTTAACATATTGTTGTATTATTTTTTTTACAAAAATTAATTCCAATCCTTAAAACTAGAGAACTTACAATCTCTCTCTTTGGCAAATTTTGGCTAAAACAAATAAATAAAAACTACAACCAAATTACAACAATAAACAAAAACATCCATCAGCACTAGTCTTCAGCAACTGTTGAACACTGTAGCATAGTACCATAGAGTCAGTCTTCAAATGAGATGTCAGGACATCTTGTTCGACATCTTCTATAATGTTGGTGCGGTAAAGCGCAAGCAATGAAAGTTCTAGAAATATTTATCCGGGAATTTATCTTGTCCACAGAGATTGGTTATTGATTTCGTCATTCGACAAATTTCTTGTTAATTGGTTTGGGTTTGAATGAATTGATAGAAAATGTATTAACATAAAATAAATGTATAAAAAGGAACAAGGAATAACTTATCAAGCATGTATATATGCTACTTCTCACAAACTTAAACCTATCGACATGTTATACTCAACCTACAATATTCATCAATGTCACTACGTATCACTCACAACTTAAGTCATTTAAAACACAAATTGAGAGGTCGGCTGCATCACCTCGGTAGCAATCTCTCAACCACCTCAACAACGCAGAAGCCAATTGTGCTCGTTTGCACCGATGATCTCTCAGAGCGACACAAACAACACAGAGGAATTAAGCTTTGATACCCAAGTAGATGTCAGCTCTAAATCTATCTCTAGATTTTAGAAACTAACAGATGATCATCCTAGATAAGAATCTAAGCAATATATGTATATAACAACTCAAATCCTTAACACATAGTAAAAATCTAGGACAATAATCCATAAAGATTTGTAAAGTAAGTTTTATATAACGCCAAGGGCGATAAATATACATCAATTCAAAGAAAATATACATATAAACTCAACCAATATAGAATACAGAAAGAGGAAGAGAAATGAATCACATATCTACCGGTTTTTCAGTGTCGATCGAAGAGCAATCCACTTCGGATCATCCGTATGCAAGCTCCATAGTTGTTATCTAAGTTAATTATAACAAAATTTACAGGTTGATGAAGTTGGGAGCAAAAACATCCCCAAAACCATAACCTAAAAAATATGTATTTTGGCCCTTTTAACGCAATTATGTCCAGGGGACCGCGCTAAGTGGCAAAATCCTGCTAAGCGTGCTCTACTCTCATGAGAAAAAAATTAGGTTTTTGTTTTCGCCATAACTTGAGAATCGTAACTCTGATTTACGTCTGGTTCGAAGCGTTGGAAAACTTATTCAACTATCTATCTAAAAATTCCTAAATATCAACCAAATTGATGATTTTTTATTCTTTGATTTTGAGTCTTATCCGTTGACGAGATACTCAAAATCGCGCGTTTGAAGCCTTGTCTTCTACACTTTATTGCCCATGCTCCAAATACGCATCAATACCTATAAAATGAATAGAAAATTATCAAACGGTACACAAATACATAAAAACTCGATTAAATACCATTTATACATAATTATATAAAAAGCAGGGAATTACTAAACGATATTAACAACAAAAAGTCGATAAGTGCAACAAAAAGCATATACAAAAATAGCTACAATTTGCACTTATCAAACTCTCCCCAAGTTGAACTTGTTTGTCCTCATACAAAGCCAAACAACTCAAAGAATCAAAAGTAATAAACCAAAGAATCATAAATCAACAAGTTTTGAAAACGAAAAACAAATGTAATGACTCAATTGAAAAACGGTACACACGAAGAAACATACTTACCACTAAACTACGACGATAACATAAACATGAAACAAATGCTAAATACAAAAATTATGTCAAACATTCTAAAAAAATACTAGTTTACAAATGAATCACACCTAGCATACACAATCATCGGTAGATGAAAAATACACAAAAATGGGGTATTTTCACTCATCTAACAATTCTTGCAAACAATAGACTAAATTATGCATTCATCCAAAAATTTACATGGAAAATATTAAAGCAAGAATCTCAAGGAATTTTCAAGGTTTTAGCATGGTCGGGTGAACAAACAAGGGATAATTCCTAAGGATAATCGAAACAAAACTTGCCTAAACCTAAGTGAGTGACCAATTTACCAAAGTTTCAAACAATAGAATTTCAATCAAACTTCTTCTTCATCCCAAGTGTTACACTAAACACACATCACTTATTAACACAACATTATTCCAACTCTTTTTTTCTTTTTCAAAGCTTTTCTATTTTTTTTCTTTTCTTTTATTTTTTTTCGACCTCATAGCAATCAACCAATAAATACACAATTGTTTTTCTCCCCAACTTGAATTCAACCATACATTAAAGTGAATACTCTCTACTTTCTAAGCCAAGGTAAAAATTCAACTAAAAATCATAGTTGAGGGTTCAAAAAAATCAATATCCATACAAAAAGATGAACCAGACACTCATAGACAAGCATTTAGCAAAAACAACATGGATATCGACAAAAAGGGGTTACTAATGATCATACACTCACAAAGTGAATAGACTATTTGGCCAAGGTAGTTTTTCTCCAAATGGAACAAAAAATTCCTTGATCATGTTCAAGCTTTCATACAATCAACACAAACAAAAGATTAAACATAATAAAATCCAGTTAAAACAAGAATTGTGATCTCCAGCATATGTGAACAATGGAAAGCTACCTCACAAAAAGGGTAGGAACTAAAGTGATTCACAAATGAACAAGTATACAAAATAATGGATGGCATAAAAATTGTAAAAAGTCTAAGTATCATGAATATGCTAAAGTATAGAAAGCGATAAACACATACCTCGAACGTGTATAAAACTTTAACAAAATAATTACCACGCATTCACAAGTTGAAACACTCAAACTTGGAAAATCACCAAAAGCAACCTCAAGATATTGAACCAAAATTGGAGTCCAAACAACAATCAAAATAATTAGAAAAATAATACTCCTATAAAATTTCAATGTACAAAATTTACAATATATACAACGAGCAAAACTCCTCAAGCTAAACACGACAAGCTTTCGGAAAACACACATTGACATAACAAAACAAATACAAATAATGATATAAAAGCCGGATGAAAATGAATTAACAAGTTAAAAAATGAAGATTTGAAATTCAGAACATTTCTTTGTTTCAACTTGTTAAAACATAAATCACCACACACATAAACAAATACAAACAAACATGCTTATTTTACATCATAAGCTCGAAGCCTTTATTGTGCAAGCTAGAAACCTCCTCTCGTCATGACATGGCATTGTCACACCGCGCAAACCTAAAGAAAGTGTCCTAACAATCACTCAACAAACGTTACAAAAACGAGACAATTCACAACAATACGTGAAAACACATATATGCACAAATATCATATATAAGTTAATGTATAATTTCTATACAACATATACATTAATTACAAAACTCAAAAACAAAGAAACTATCACAATGCAAAACAATAAACACCAACCCTCGGCAACGACACCATTTTGTTGATGCGGTATGTGATCGGTGGGAATGAGAACTGATTGTTTTTTAATGTTGGTTCGTGTTTGCGTTTGTTTTTGCAAAGTGTCGTGGTAATCAAGAGTCGCCACCGTCTTTTATTTTATCCAACAAGGGAAAGGACAAAAGCACAGAAAAATTCCTTTTCGAGATGTTTCTCAGGTTCGGGAGGTAGATTATAGAAAGGGAAGGTGTTAGCACCCTTTCTATCTGTGGTTATCCACGGGCTCTTAGGTACTTGCTCACTATGTTTTCAAAAAGGTTTGCTTTTCTTTGTGGTTGTGGGTTTTGAAAAGAGTTTTGTTTGAAACTTCAATTTGACTCTTGCTTCTGTCCTCAAGAGTGTATGAAGTGTTTTTTTGAAAACTTTGTTCGAAAAGTGTAAGTGCGAAAAGTTTTTGTTTTGTTTTTTTAAAAGGAGCAAGTACTTAAGAACCTCTACCTACTCAAAAAGGAATTTAATTATGCAAATGTCCTTTAGACAGTATTATCCTACTATTGAGGAGTAGGTAGCACCATCGTTGGAGTTTTCGGGTCAATTCAATTTTAGGGACGTGTGGTCACTAAAGCAACGTTAGGACGCTTTAGTGGTAATCCTAATGTCTTAGATCATTTTTATCGAGGCGACCATTTCGAGGCAACTTATGATCTTGGGACAAAGGACGACCTCTAAAACATCCTATACTTAATGACCATGTTTGAGGCAACCAAGTGAGGTGTACCCTAAGAGTGGCATGTGCAAGTGTGTCAATTTTCAGTTATTTTACTCTTGCATGTCATGGTGAGCTATTGTTGATTTTAAGTTAAGATAGATCTTGCCATGTAATCCTAGTTAGCATACATCTATGTACAGGAATTTAAAGTGCGAGAATTGTAAATCCTATGCTATTACAAGGCTTTCGGGGAGGGGGGTTATTTACATGTCCAAAAATTAGGGAAATAAAAGCAGTAAAGGGTCTTAGTTTAAGCTATTACATCCTAGTAGGCAATTACAATAAAATAAACGCACGCGAATCTGACAAATAACTTTCTAAAAATTCTAAGAATAATTTTTTTTTGTTGTTTTATTTTATTTTGGGAAAATAATCTAAATCTATTTAATTTTAATTTTGGAAAAAATGTTAAGATAATTAAAAGGTTAATTAACAAAGTTAATTTAATAGAAAAAGAACTAGCCTAATGTTTTTTTTGTGGTTTTTTTATTTTAATGTTAATTAAAAGGAAGTCTATGAAAACAAAAATAAAATGCAAAAGGGATCCTTCGATCCAAGGAAAAAAAGAGCTTCGACCCAGGGAGGGAATGGACTGCTTCGATCCAGAGAGGGTCCTGGTCCTTTCGATTGGGCCAGACAGTAAGGTGTGAATAGCCTTCGATCCAGGGAAGAGGACTGTCTTTTGATCATGGAGGTCATGGCTTTCGATCCAGGAATAAGATGCCTCCTTCGATCCAGCATGCTAATGGGTTCGATCCAGAGAAGGTGTCTCCTTCGATCTAGGCTGTTATACCTGCAACAGTATGTGAGCGAAATAAAATGCAGGGCCTGGGTATTGAACCCCTGGCCCTTTGATCCTATGCTTGCTGGGTCTCTTCAGGCTATGTCTGTAGCAAGTGTTGGCAAATGAAGAATATGACATGGGCGCCAAACCCAGGCCTTTCGATCCTGTCTAAGATGGCAGATCAAAGGTAACAACAAGTAATAATGTGTTTATGCAAATGTAAAGTTCGACAATTTACCCTTTCTTACCTGCAGATTGAGTCTTTGATTTGGGCACTGGCTGGATGGGAGCACTTTCAATCTGGGATTTCTGGGCGCAGGCACTTTCGATCTGGGCACTTCCTGGATGTAAGCACTTTTGATTTGGACACTTCCTGGATGTAGACAACTTTTGGCAGCGTAACTCCAATGTTTTTTCGTGCAGAGTTTTTCTGTATATTTTTGTTCTATGATTTTCCTCTGATTTTCGTGTGTTTTTTTTGTCCCCCTGTAATGTGCCACTGGCCTCTGTATTTATAAGGGTGTGAGGGTGCAGTAATGGCAAGAGACAGCCATTAAACAGGCCACTAAATGCCATAAGACAAGAAACTGACACATTAAATAACTTCCTTTTTTGAAACATTTGTGTCTCTTGAATGAACCTGGACATGTTGATTTGGGCGCCCTCTTGATGACCTCCTTCGAATGGGCTGATGGCATCCTTCGAATGCTTTTCGAAAGCTTCTTCGAATGGACCCTTTGAATGCCTCTTCGAATGGACCTTCTGGAATTCCAATCGAAGGACACTGTTATAATGCCAATCGAAGTACTTGTCCAGAATGCCAATCGAAAGGCTCCTTCATAATGCCAATCAAAATGCTTCTTCAGAGTGCCAATCGAAATGCTCCTTCAGAATGCCAATCGAAGGGTCTTTCAGAATCCCAATCGAAGTGCTCCTTCAGAATGCCAATCGAAATGCTCCTTCAGAATGCCAATCGAAGGGTCTTTCAGAATACCAATCGAAGCGCTTCTTCAGAATGCCAATCGAAATGCTCCTTCAGAATGCCAATCGAAATGCTTAAAGCACCACTCAAAAATTTTCTTTTTCCTTAGGCAAGGGTTTATGATCAACCATGCAGGGGGAAGACTTTGGAAAACATGAGAGGGCAAATTTTGGGGTGCAACAGTTGCCCCTGTTCAATTTTCTTAAACCTGAGGATATAGATTGGCTTTCTAGCCTTTCGTGATCCGAAGGTGGAAGATAATTGAACACTAGAGTGCCCAGAAATTTGCACTCGCATGGTGAAGTATCAGGATTGTGATGTCGGGAATGGGCTTACAGATGCCATTTGGAGATTGTTGGCAGGAGGATGGGCTTATAGATGCCATCTGGAGATTGTTGATAGGAGGATGGGCTTATATATGCCATCTGCAGGAGTGTCGATCGCATAAGAGATTCCTTAGCGAGAACTTGCATACCTGTTGAAAGAAAGATGGTCTTCCTGGCTTGTTGCAGGTGTTAATCTTCAATCTCTTTGTGTAGATGGTTTTCCTGGCTTGTTACAGGTATTAATCTACGATCAGTCGTCCACAGATATTTTCCTGGCTTACTACAGGTATTAAACAGGGATTTGAAAAGGTTGGTCGAGGAGATATCTGTCCTGGCTGGTTTCAGGTATTGATCTCTGACCTGAGAAAGAAAGGCTTCCTGGCTTGTTACAGGTATTAATCTTCAATCTCTTCACGTAGATAATTTTCCTGGCTTGTTACAGGTATCAATCTATGATCAGTCATCCACGGATATTTTCCTGGCTTGCTACAGGTATTAAACTGGGACCTGAAAAGGTTGGTCGAGGAGATAGTTGTCCTGGCTAGTTTCAGGTATTAATCTCTGACTTGAGAAAGAAAGATAATTCTGATGGCTGGTTTTAGGTGTTAATCTTCAATCTCTTCATGTAGATAATTTTCCTGGCTTGTTACAGGTATTAATCCATAATCAGTCGTCCACAGATATTTTCCTGGCTTGCTACAGGTATTAAACTGGGATCTGAAAAGGTTGGTCAAGGAGATACTGTCCTGGCTGGTTTCAGGTATTGATCTCTGACCTGAAAAGGTTGGTCAAGGAGATACTGTCCTGGCTGGTTTCAGGTATTGATCTCTGACCTGAGAAAGAAAGTCTTCCTGGCTTGTTACAGGTATTCATCTTCAATCTCTTCATGTAGATATTTTTCCTGGCTTGTTTCAAGTATTAATCTATGATCAGTCGTCCACAGATATTTTCCTGGCTTGCTACAGGTATTAAACTGGGACTTGAAAAGGTTGGTCGAGGAGATACTGTCCTGGCTGGTTTCAAGTATTGATCTCTGACCTGAGAAAGAAAGGTCTTCCTGGCTTGTTACAGGTATTAATCTTCAATCTCTTCATGTAGATAACTTTCCTGGCTTGTTTCAGGTATTAATCTACGATCAGTCATCCACAGATATTTTCTTGGCTTGCTACAGGTATTAAACTGGGACTTGAAAAGGTTGATGGTAGCCATCTTTTGATTGACCTTCTCCTGAAAAAGGTAAAACGTTAGCTGCATGCAATGTCATGATGTATGAAATGCATGATGTCATGATGTTCTCAAAATAAATGAGATTTGTGTTGTATGATGCGTATGTATGTCATGATGTATGAAGATGTGATGTTTTAGCTGGGGAAAATAAATCCCGGAGCTACTGGAGAATAGAGTTGAGTTCTTCGTTTCCGCTGGGGATGATGAACGAAGATGGTTGTGAGAATAAACCTGTAGGAGAAAATAACTCCGTTGGGGAATAAACTGATGAAGTAATTACTCTGCAGGGAATTACTCTGTGGGCAAGAGATGCTCTGCTGAGATTTTAACGATAAACTTCGTTGGGGATTCCGTTGATAAGCTCTGTTGGGGATTTTGATGATGAACTCCGCTGGGGATTGATTACCATTGCTGGTGATATTGAATCTGTTGAGGATAGAAGCCCTGCTTGGGGAAAGAAAGAACTTCGCTGGGGATGATCTTTCAGTTGCAACTTGCTGAGGATAAACCAGTTAGGCTCTTGTGAGTACAACCTTCTGAATTTGGCTGGGGAGACTTATTTTGTGTTTCGCAGGGGATAAGCTTCCAGAATCTACTAGGGAAGATGATTCAACTCCATTGGGGAAACCCTTTTTAGATTGCGCTGGGGAAATGGCTCCACTAGGGGTACCTTGCATTCTGCCGGGGAACATTCTTATATTCCGTTGAGGAATATTAAGACTACCAGGGATACTCTTATGCTTGCTGGAGAATATCCTTATACTCTGATGGGGAATATTAAGACCTTCTGGGGATGCCAAGCTTTTTTAGGGCTGATGGTAAACTAACTCATCTTGGGGAGAGTATTGCTGATTTGTACATAGCTGCAAGTCTCAGCTGGGAGAGCTACCATTATTGCCTTATTCTGCGGGGAGTGAAAGTATCTTAGCCCTGTTCTTCAGCTGAATCTACCTTTGTACCTGGTGAGCAGAGCAGCTGTACAGTTTAGACAATTTTTATTGCCCCTGTTTCTGCGGGAGAAGGTGCCTGCGGAGGCCCTGTGGATCGAGTATTATCCCCACCTATGAGGTGCTTGGTAATTGCCGATTGAAGTGACAAATCTTCTTCTGGTAGGCAAGTGACGAGATGACGGGACATAGTCGTACGCTTTGATCCCTAATTTTTGCCTGGACCTCCCTTTCGGGTTTTCAGTCCATCGAGATACCCTTTTTTGCCCAAGCCGCCTTTTCAGGTTTTCGACTTGCCGGGTGTACAAATTTTTTCATTTTCATCCCTTATTTTTGCCCGAACCCTTTTGGTTCGCCGGGAAGCCCTTATTTTTGCATAGGCCAGTCAACCTAGCGGGTCTTTGATTATGCGTAGTACTTTTTTGACTATGTCCACGCTCTCAGAGTGTAGGGAGGTGTCACTGCCAGTAGTGTCATGTTGCCATACTACCAGAAGATGTTTGATCATGCAAGATTCGTTGCTGGAATTCATGTCCCATGCCCCAGGTGACGGAGATGATCATGTCTGCCCCTTGGTTGGAAGTGTTTCTTCCACTTGAGATGACCCTTTTTATTGAGAAGGCTTTTGTTCACTAGATATTTGTCGTGCGAATTTCTCTGTTATTTGAACAAATAGTCATATGCAAACAATGTTATTTTACAAATGCAAAGCTTATGTCTATCTTGAAGTTTTTGAAAATGCATTTTTTCAGTAAGATAGGAAAATTTTGTAAAATGTGATGTCAACTCAGGATTTACAACAAGCCCTACAGGAGTCAGGATACCTTTTGTAACAGTATGCTTTCGGACTAACCCATGCTTCAGTTAGGACTTTTGAAGGGTTATAACGTGGCCTGGTTCACGGTTTAAGAAACAAAGGATAAAGGCTCAAAGTATATTTGTACCCACACACTCTTCGTGATGTTCTTCAATCCTAAACTCGGTTAATTGTGCATTAGATCTTGTTTGAGTCTTTGCTCTGATATACCAGTGATGGTTCGGATACTGATAATTTATTTTGAATAGGCAGTCATTTTTGCAACATTTTTCATGTTGTTGAGGATTTGTAGCGACCTCGTTCTTTTGATTTGTGGTATCCCTGTATTTTGCTTGAACTGTTCCTTTTTGTATTCACAGTCAGCGGGATGCCCCAGTTTTGTAAGTCTCCTTCATAGGTTTTGACTTAATGGGCTTTTATTTCTGAGAGATAATGACTGCTTGTCCTTACAATTATTCGGAACCATCATTGTCTTCTTGTTTTGGAAGGACTCCTTTAATGCCATTCATTGTGCACCTGGATCAACTGAGAAAACTACCCTGCCCTAGGTTATAATTAAGGGTTTTAATTTGTGAAAAGAAAAACTCCAACTTCTTTGGCTCAAAGGGGTTGACTAGGGATTATCTTCCTTATAACTCCAGTGTTTAGGATTTGAAAGAAATGCCTATGCATCGTCAGCAAGGTCTGTCCAAAAGCATAATGTATGAGATTATGGCATTATTTCGTCATCCTCCCTCTAAAGGCTTGTAACTTTTAGCAAGAGTTGAATGTCATAAAGTGAGTAAAAAGCATAGTTTAAATGTAATTAAAATGATTGGATCAAATCAAGACAAACATATGCAATGCATTAATGAAACAAAGTTTGGAATTAATAGATAATTTTTTGAGTAACAAAGAGATTACAACTTGAAAATTCAAATGAACAAAAGTCTTCTCATCTCAGTACTTGTCACTTCAAATGGTGAACCTTGGAGGGATGGTAGAAGAACTCGGCCTGACCATCTTGTGTGAATTCCAATTCTCCTTCATCAATCAGGTTTTGAATTTTGTACCTCAACTTCCAACAGTCGTCAGTATCATGCCCCGGACTGTTAGAATGGTACGCGCACCTTGCATCAGGATTGTAGTTGGATGAAGAAGTCTTAGGATTCGGATGAGGTCCTACTAACGTCACCAGATTCAGTCTCAACAGATGTTGCAAAGCTTGGGACAGCGGCATGTTGAGCTTGGTAAACGGCCTCTGGTCAACCTGTTGCTTTTGGTGAGGTTGTTGTTGGACCCTTAAGGTAGTAGCAACTTGGAGAGGTCCATTCTTTACCAAGCCAAACCCTTGTCTTCTTGGAGGCTGATCAATGACTTGACCACCAGCCTTGACCGTTTGCTTCATGTTGTTGTATCTGTCTTGATGAAGCTGGTTGATCATGGTTCTCAACTCTTCTTGTTCCCGAGCTAAGCCTTGGATAAGAGCCATCTGCCCCAGCATCTAGGTTTTCATGGCACTGAATTCAGCTTGTAGTTTCTCCAGTCGTTCGTCCTTATTGTCTTCAGGACTTTTCTTGACCAAATTCCCCATGAGGAGTGTTCTCAGCTCTTCCTGCCCCTTGGATAGGTTTAGGAAGATTTCCCTGAACTGAGTCTCTTGAGTATGAAGATCCTGGTTGTCTTGTTGGAGAGCCATTGCTGAAATAAACAGCGAGAACATGAGAGACCTGTACTGGAATACCTGTTATGCAATGATATGTATGATATATGTATGCAATGTTTTCAAGGATCTTGCGGGGTAAACAAGAAACTGTTAGAATTTGAATCTTGTAGCTTTGATTGAAGGAACTTCATGTTGCTGAGAGTCCTTCTTCAAGAGTCAAGCTCACCATATCGAGTGGGTCATAGCCCCTGACTCAAGTTTATCGTGTTTTGATTTCTAGACAACCTTGGCTAGAGGAAAATAAATCCCCTTTGCCCCTTGCTAGACTTTTGATGTACCATAATCTGCATCACAGACCCTTGAGATCCTTGAAATGGTTAAGGAAATGTTAAGGTATGATGTTATGATGTATATGTTATGCGTTTAAGCAAAAAGTGAGGTGATGCAAGTGAGCCCTACAATAAATCCAATTTGTTGGATAAGGACTGTAAACAAAACCTGCAAGGAACCCCTGTTGTCAGATAACAAGTAGTTCAAGTTTGAAGGCACACAAGTCACACATATAGCCTTAAGTTTAGGCTGGCATGGAGTTTAGGCATTACCCTCTTTCAGTTTAGTTGGTTTAAACCTATCCTAAAAAAATAGTAACCGGGTTCTAGAGGATCTCAATATCACTGACTACCCTCAATCGGTCATAATTCCAACTTAGCAACCTTTTCTTGCGGCCGGAAACATCGCGAGAGTTTAGTCTCAATGAGTGTAGCATATTGCTACTGTTCTATGGCCAAGTTGGTCAATTTAAGGTTCTAAGGTCAGTTGGTGCTTAATGACTCCTCAGAAGACCCATATTCTCCTCGTTTTAACACAAGGGATATCGGTACACACCAAGGTGCCACACCAACGTAGCTACTGCTTCATCCGTGTCGGTCTACGCCGGACAGATCCCTCACAGTTTATTGCTACTTACCTAAAAAGGGTACCCCCAGATCCGGGTTAGGATCTATAGAACTCTGATACAAGCCCACAAAATTAAAAGCATACAAAGCAATACAATTAAAAACACAAGTGATCTAATCCCAAGGTATACCTCACTTATTAATTACTCCCCAGCAGAGTCGCCAGTTCTGTGATCGGTGGAAATGAAAACTGACTGTTTTTTAATGTTGGTTCGTGTTTGCGTTTGTTTTTGCAAAGTGTCGCGGTAATCAAGAGTCTCCACCGTCTTTTATTTTATCCAACAAGGGAAAGGACAAAAGCACAGAAAAATTCCTTTTCGAGATGTTTCTCGGGTTCGGGAGGTAGATTATAGAAAGGGAAGGTGTTAGCACCCTTTCTATCTGTGGTTATCCACGGGCTCTTAGGTACTTGCTCACTATGTTTTCAAAAAGGTTTGCTTTTCTTTGTGGTTGTGGGTTTTGAAAAGAGTTTTGTTTGAAACTTCAATTTGACTCTTGCTGCTGTCCTCAAGAGTGTATGAAGTGTTTTTTTGAAAACTTTGTTCGAAAAGTGTAAGTACGAAAAGTTTTTGTTTTGTTTTTTTAAAAGGAGCAAGTACTTAAGAACCTCTACCTACTCAAAAAGGAATTTAATTGTGTAAATGTCCTTTAGACAGTATTATCCTACTATTGAGGAGTAGGTAGCACCGTCGTTGGAGTTTTCGGGCCAATTCGATTTTAGGGACGTGTGGTCACTAAAGCAACGTTAGGACGCTTTAGTGGTAATCCTAATGTCTTAGATCATTTTTATCGAGGCGACCATTTCGAGGAAACTTATGATCTTGGGACAAAGGACGACCTCTAAAACATCCTATACTTAATGACCATGTTCGAGGAAACCAAGTGAGGTGTACCCTAAGAGTGGCATGTGCAAGTGTGTCAATTTTCAGTTATTTTACTCTTGCATGTCAGGGTGAGCTATTATTGATTTTAAGTTAAGATAGATCTTGCCATGCAATCCTAGTTAGCATACATCTAAACAGTTAATATATGTACAGGAATTTAAAGTGCGAGAATTGTAAATCCTACGCTATTACAAGGCTTTCGGGGAGGGGGATTATTTACATGTCCAAAAATTGGGGAAATAAAAGCAGTAAAGGGTCTTAGTTTAAGCTATTACATCCCAGTAGGCAATTACAATAAAATAAACGCACGCGAATCTGACAAATAACTTTCTAAAAATTCTAAGAATAAAATTTTTTTGTTGTTTTATTTTATTTTGGGAAAATAATCTAAATCTATTTAATTTTAATTTTGGAAAAAATGTTAAGATAATTAAAAGGTTAATTAACAAAGTTAATTTAATAGAAAAAGAACTAGCCTAATGTTTTTTTTGTGGTTTTTTTATTTTAATGTTAATTAAAAGGAAGTCTATGAAAACAAAAATAAAATGCAAAAGGGATCCTTCGATCCAAGGAAAAACAGAGCTTCGACCCAGGGAGGGAATGGACTGCTTCGATCCAGAGAGGGTCCTGGTCCTTTCGATTGGGCCAGACAGTAAGGTGTGAATAGCCTTCGATCCAGGGAAGAGGATTGTCTTTTGATCATGGAGGTCATGGCTTTCGATCCAGGAATGAGATGCCTCCTTCAATCCAGCATGCTAATGGGTTCGATCCAGAGAAGGTGTCTCCTTCGATCTGGGTTGTTATATCTGCAACAGTATGTGAGCGAAATAAAATGCAGGTCCTGGGTATTGAACCCCAGGCCCTTCGATCCTATGCTTGCTGGGTCTCTTCAGGCTATGTCTGTAGCAAGTGTTGGCAAACAAAGAATATGACCTGGGCGCCAAACCCAGGCCTTTCGATCCTGTCTAAGATGGCAGATCAAAGGTAACAACAAGTAATAATGTGTTTATGCAAATGTAAAGTTGGACAATTTACCCTTTCTTACCTGCAGATTGAGTCTTCGATTTAGGCACTGGCTGGATGGGAGCACTTTCAATCTGGGATTTCTGGGCGCAGGCACTTTCGATCTGGGCACTTCCTGGATGTAGGCACTTTTGATTTGGACACTTCCTGGATGTAGACAACTTTTGGCAGCGTAACTCCAATGTTTTTTCGTGCAGAGTTTTTCTGTATATTTTCGTTCTATGATTTTCCTCTGATTTTTGTGTGTTGTTTTTGTCCCCCTGTAATGTGCCACTGGCCTCTGTATTTATAGGGGTGTGAGGGTGCAGTAATGGCAAGAGACAGCCATTAAACAGGCCACTAAATGCCATGAGACAAGAAACGGACACATTAAATAACTTCCTTTTTTGAAACATTTGTGTCTCTTGAATGAACCTGGACATGTTGATTTGGGCGCCCTCTTGATGACCTCCTTCGAATGGGCTGATGGCATCCTTCGAATGCTTTTCGAAAGCTTCTTTGAATGGACCCTTTGAATGCCTCTTCGAATGGACCTTCTGGAATTCCAATCGAAGGACACTGTTATAATGCCAATCGAAGTACTTGTCCAAAATGCCAATCGAAAGGCTCCTTCATAATGCCAATCAAAATGCTTCTTCAGAGTGCCAATCGAAATGCTTCTTCAGAATGCCAATCGAAGGGTCTTTCAGAATGCCAATCGAAGTGCTCCTTCAGAATGCCAATCGAAATGCTCCTTCAGAATGCCAATCGAAGGGTCTTTCAGAATGCCAATCGAAGCGCTTCTTCAGAATGCCAATCGAAATGCTCCTTCAGAATGCCAATCGAAATGCTTAAAGCACCACTCAAAAATTTTCTTTTTCCTTAGGCAAGGGTTTGTGATCAACCATGCAGGGGGAATACTTTGGAAAACATGAGAGGGCAAATTTTGGGGTGCAACACAGTAAAGCAGCAAGCAACAAAAGTTTTGGAAATATTTATCCAAGAATTCATCGTGTCCATAGAGATTGGTTTTTAATTTATTCGTTCGAAAAATTTCTTGTTAATGAGTTTAGGATTGCATGGGTTGACAGAAAATGTATTAACAGAAAATAAATGTATAAAAAGGAAAAAGGAATAACTTATCAAGCATGCATATATATACTACTTCTCATAGACTTAAACCTATCGACCTATTATACTCAACCTACAATATTCATCAATGTCACTACGTATCACTCACAACCTAAGTCATTTATAACCCAAATTGAGAGGCCGAATGCATCACCTCGGTAGCAATCTCTCAACAACACAAAAATCATGCGTGCTCGCCTGTATCGACAATCTCTCAGAGCGACACAAACAACACAGAGGCATTAAGCTCTGATACACAAGTAGATGTCATCTATAAATCTATCTCTAGAGTTCACAAACTAACAGATAATTATCCTAGATAAGAATCTAAGCAGTATACGTCTATAACAACTCAAATCCCTAACACGGTAAAAATCCAGGAAAATAATCCACAAAGATTCGTAAAGCAAATTTTATATAACGCCAAGGGAGACAAATATACATCAATTCAAAGAAAATATACATACAAACCCAACCAATAGAGAATACACAAAAAGGAAGAGAAATGAATCACAGATCTACCGGTTTGTCAGTGTCGATCGAAGAGCAATCCATCCCGGATCATCTGTATGCAAGCTCCATAGTTGTTATCTAAGCTAATCCTAACAAAATTTACAGGTTGATGGAGTTGGGAGCAAAAAATTTCCCAAAACCATAACCTAAAAATGTGCATTTTGGCCCTTTAACACTATTTTGTCTAGGGGACCGCGCTAAGCGGCAAAATCCCATTAAGCGCGCTCTACTGTCATGAGAAAAAAATCCAGCTTTTTGTTTTCGCCATAACTTGAGAATCGTAACTCCGATTTACGCTTGGTTCGAAGAATTGGAAATCTTATTCAATTATATATCTAACAATGCCTAAATATTAACCAAATTGATGATTTCTTATTCTTTGATTTTGAGCCTTATTCGTTGACGAGTTGCACAAAATCGCGCATTTGAAGCCGTGTCTTCGACACTTTATTGCCTATGCTCCATAAACGCATCAATACCTATAAAATGAATGGAAAACTATAAAACGGTACACAAATACATAAAAACTCGATTAAATACAATTTATACATAATTATACAAAAATCGGGGAATTATTTAACGATATTAACAATAAAAAGTCGATAAGTGAAACAAAAAGTATATACAAAAATAGCTACAATTTGAACTTATCATATGTCCAAAAATTTGAATGACCTCTATTGCAGTACCAAACCCATCACCAAAGTGCAGAACCTTCAAGAAAAGGAGTAGAAAGTCCTGAAGTCATTTGGTTTGGTGCGTATGAGGAAGAAGATAGTTGACACCCCCTCAAACCAAGTATCATCTCTTGTGGCATAAGAGAATTCCAAACCATTCCTTGATCAACATCCTCCACTGGACTTAGACAAATCAACCACCACCTCTGGTAACTTAGAATACTGGTTAAAATTGTGTTCATAACTCAGATCACAAGTCACAAAACCATAACTGACCATAACATGCCACGACCACAAGATGGAACATCTTATCCGACATTTGAAAGCAACATCTGGAGCTGCAGATTCTAGACTGACCATCTGAGTACACCCTTTCTCCTCTTTTTCTCCAAAAATTGACAAAAGAGGCCTTCACAAAACCAAACTCGGGCACAACTTACCCATACCCGAACAAAACCCATAGTGATGATGAATAAAATCAAACACTCACATGGAGATAGAGGACATGAGAGA
Organism: Vicia faba; assembly: GCA_948472305.1. Lineage (NCBI taxonomy): Eukaryota > Viridiplantae > Streptophyta > Magnoliopsida > Fabales > Fabaceae > Vicia > Vicia faba. Next base: position 216,707,828 of record OX451735.1, on the reverse strand, counting down.
AGTCTATAAATAGTTAAGCAGTTTTCTTAGGAATTAACGATCTTTAAATGAGATGATCTTGGTCAAAGAGACATTAATTGAGGGACAAAACTGCCACTTACATCAAAGTGCACCATCTAAACCAGCTTTGAACGCCTTTAAATGCTCTAGACTATGTCTGCTGAAAAGAACCAGTCCCAATTCATGCACATGCATGGTCAAACACACCTTCTGACATGTGTTCGATCATAAATTATTGTAACACTCCCTTGTTGGTCGCACATGAAACATGTCCTAAATAATGTCCTGACATCCAGTCAAACATTGTCTTCTTCTGCTTGCACATTAACCAACACATTCGCAATGTCTTCCACTTGATTCTAAGTGTTCTCCTTTCACTTAGACTTAGTGACACACACCAAGACATCAGAACATCACATTTGTGACATCTCTTAATAATAAAGACCCGAAGAGTCCTTTTAGCATCTGCAGAGAAAAATAAATTCTCCCATACATAATGATTAATCACCAGAGAGATATGTGAACTTCTGATCCACCAGCTTCACATGCCTAACACCAACCATGCCTTGTCAAGATCATCAATAATTTCATAATGGCGCAACATGTTGTCTGACATCACATCATCATGAGAGGCATAAGATCTCCATAAGCTTTGAACAGCATACAAATAATTATCTATAACATTGCAGCAACAATCCAAAAATACCTACATGATTCCCCCTGTCATAGATAACAAATGCTCCAGTTGAAGATAACAAATTGAGCATTAGTTGAAAGACTTCAGCACTTCCCACATATGTTGAACCTTGACTCCATCGGTAGAGTCAAACCAGAGTCACATATTCTCACTCCATGAGAATACTTCCAAGAACTCTGACTTCTTCAAGAACACATTTGGATACTATCATTTCATAACTACACTCTGTATCATGACCTTTTGAATAGGTAGGATATCATGCATACTAGGTGTGAAGTCACTCACAAACTCCAAAAACTCTTAGTTTGTTTTAAAACTTTACTAAGATCCAGATCACCAAACCTTTTTTGGAGTGATTTGCAGCAGAAGAAAACCACCTCCTCAAAACACTCTGCTCAGACCTCGGTATCTATCAATAGTCTTCTACCCCTTACATCTATTAGTAGTTGTTGATACTAGTGGAGTCTTCAACAAAGTATTCATGCATTCACCAAGCATACTACTGTAGATAAGATTAGCTTCTCCACATTCTAATCCACCTGGTCAGAAATGCCACTTATGACTATAATCCTTGAGCATCCAACTTCACATGCACAATCCCAAGCAGTAAAATAAAACAACCATCAACAATCATGACGTTAACACATCATGTGGGACATCAACTCCATAATACAGAATCCAATCAAACTAGTTCTTGATATATTACTTAAAGGACTCATTATGTATAAAAATCCTTTTAAGAAGCTCCCATTAGAACACACAACCCGTGTAGCTTACTCAGGTTTTTCCAAACACCTGAAACAATAGAGAGAAATAAACTCTCACATATTCTCTGAACCACAATGTTCAGAATGCAGATTTGCATAATTTCCCCAAACAAATACTTAGTCTCTTGTCAAAGTATTCACCATCAGTCTTCATGCACAACCTCTTTAGAGGACAAACAAATACTCAACTTCAGTCAAAATATTTATCAAAAGTTAGATAATATTACCTTCTCACACAAGGTATGCCATTTGGTCTGACATCCTTCTTATGTATACGTCTAGCACCAGTTGATGACATTCATTCATGTCATAACAATATTCCAGATTAGTTCAGTGGCTTGACCTTAGCTCCACTATGGACAATAACAACTTCCTTGGCTAAAGGAATAACACAACCTTTGAGATGATGTTCCAACATCAGATCTGACATCAGTCTCAAACACATGGATTTAACCATTAACTATAGTCTAGAGACACCATAGTAATCCATAACTCTTCCAAGGTATACAAGAGAATCAACCATTAGTAGCTGATCAGCTTTCCACACTGAATCATACATACATGCAGAAATTTGCATATCACACATCTCAAGAATATTCTTCTTAAACTTCTAAACTTCAGACCTCCTGTCTGACATTGAGATGTTGGATGCCATTCTTCTTTACCTAAAGAGAAGATTCTCCCTAATAGGTATTTGGAGTAAACTTCAACAACCATGGCAATGTATGATCATATTTCACCATAAGCAGATTGTTCAGACTAAGTCTGCTTCTTCTAATACACAAGGATTCCCTTCAGTCCTTGCAGACACGTTTGTTCCATTATGTGAGGACACCATATAATTAAACCCTATCAGAGAGAGGAACTTCCTAGAACTACTCCTTGCTTCAAACAATTGAGATGCTCATCCTAGGTGGTTTGGATGACTCTTAATAGTGCAGACACCAATCAACCATATAATTCCGGTTGACATTACTATAATGCTCACCATCCCTGGAAAGACCTTTCCACAACAGTAGAACATGGGTTCCGTGTTCTCATATACTTGATAAGAATACTAAGTTAGAGTAGACAACCGCCATCCTATTTATGAAAAGAACCACCAGTCATATTGAGAAAAATAAATCCTCAATACAAAGATGTCAAAACATTATATATGACACTTCTTCAAGTTCTTCTAGCTTTAGATTAAGGACTCCCCTTTATTAACTACTAAGAATTCCTTGAGAAGCATACAATAGTTGCACATCATGTGATTAGTGCATTACTTCCCTCAATTAGAATTTGTTTCATGTCCAGAAATAAGATTCCATAATCCTGTCTCCTTTGATCAGAAGGATCTTCTAGATGTTAAAGAGAAAGTTTTGTCACTATAGCTTGTTCTCCACATATAAAGAATATGTATGTGATACCTTTATCAAGCCTCCATAACTATGCACAACCATTGTTCACCAACTCACTTAGATCAGAAATAAACTAATCTAAAGAGTGCCAAATATATTGATCGTGTCTTGACAAACATACTTATCTAAGATATGTTTCTATCATAGAAAGTTCTTAGATACAGATGCCTCCTCTTCCAGATCAAGAGTAGGTTCCAAACGTATGTGATTTAAGACACAATTGTTTAGCCCCTAAGCATCTGCTATGCCTTACCTTTGTCCAACCAGATTCTACACAATTTGCTGGCTTAATGTTCCAACATCTGGTAGGATATCAGTTCCCTTTACAAGGAACACATCAAGAGATCCATTATCAACGCCTGGAGATTGGCCTTTTAGGGTTGAAATCAAAAATAAATTTCCCCTACCAAATCTAAACTCACATAAGAGTGCCTTTATGAGTGGACTTGGGATAAACCTTAAGTATCTTTGGCTACTCTAGCAAGATAGTCGAACCTCTCCTCAAGTATCACCACACCATGTGATACGCCTTCAGAGGAGAACAATGTGTTGCATCCTTAACACACAAAACCACCAAGAGTTTTCCATCAAATATATATGCATTGGAATACAAACCAGAAAATCTCTTTAACCACCTTCAGGAAGAAATAGTAACCCTTGCACAACACCATCCTTCAGGTGCAACAGTTTAACTTGGATTTGAAAATAAATCAACCCTTAACACAATAACTTTCCACAAAAGCTACATGCCTGAAACCAATACAGACAGGTCCAATATACACCCTGTCACAAATAGTTCATCCTCCACTTCTAGGGACTGTTCAAACAACAATATGAACTCTCCAAGTTCATACAACTTTTCAATATAACAAATCTACCTTGTACATAACTAGAAAGTATCCCCCTTGGATCTCATCCAGAAACAGACATGATGCCTGCTCTGATACCAATTAAAATTATGTTGGCAGAACTCAAATGTTCTATGACATGTTGGACCATTTGATTCGACATAAACTAACAGGCGTGGTATTAACAATAAACACAATATTGAAAAGTATAAACAACACACAAAATTATTAACGTAGGTCGGAACAACCTTCTTACTTTGGGGGCATACCAAGCCAGGAACAAATCCACTATGATAGTATCAATTCATAGACCCTACAGCAAACCTCCAGTTTACGCCCTAATCACTTAATCACTACCCTTCCTAGATTTCTATCTAAGACTCACCTAGATATGAGGCGCTCCTCAATCCCTCTTTAATCACAGACAGTGATTGGATCAACACAATTCTGAACAAACATGAAGACATACTTCCATGATAATCACTAGCCAAGACTCTTGACTAAGACCATAACTTGGAGTTGCTTCAAAGCTTCCTCCAAGAACAATACTCAACTCATTACTTCACAACTTCTAAATGAGGACAACAGTGACCATCTCACAACCTGAGTGGTTCACTTACACCAACTCTCCTAGAGAGAGGCAAAAAGACAAAGCCTTATACTTCTACATCTTGAACCCGTACTTTTCCTAGGTTACAAACACTTTTATTTATAACCTATACGCAACTGGATTTGGGCCTTTAAATAACAACTTTTTGGTTGTTACAAACAGCAGTAACTTCTGCTACAAGCAAGGTCTTCAATCAAATCTTCCTAAATTATCTCCAAATTTAGAAACTGTATATTCTTCAATATTATGATTGATTCTTCTTGACCTTTATATCAACGTCCTATAATGTTGCATAATATTTCCCATAATATTTTACATCAGTTAAATCATAACAGAATCTAACTGTCCACTTCAGCTCAGGCGCGATTTCGTATGTTCCTTCATAGGATATCTTATCCGACATGTTGTTCTAGATGTTGAAACTCTTCAACTCAACATGTCCTAACATAAGATATGACTTCTTGCTCAACCTGTTCATGTTAGCAAGTTAATGCATCCTATCTAACATATTAGTGTATTATTTGTTTTACAAAAATTAATGTTAATCCTTAAAACTAGAGAACTTACAGCAATATTCAACATGCATATACTTTAACTCAAATTAAATCAGAATGTCCACAATACACACCGTAACAAATTGATCCAAAAATTCCTAATGCCTACACCGAGTTCTAAAAGTTGTCCTCTAATTATCCTCACCCTTCACCCGAATTCGAAGGTAACCCAACATCAATTTGATTATACTAAATACATACTCGTCTACTAGTTAGTCCATCAAATCATCAATCCCTTTGAAGTGGATATTTAATCTCAATCACTACCTTAATAAACTATCGGTAATCCATACACAATTTCGTACTACCTTCTTTCTTCTTAACTCATAACGCCAGAGCTCCACAAGTGAAACACATGGTCTCATAAATTTTCTTTCTAACAAATCTTCTAATTGCTTCTTCAATTCACCCAATTCTGAAGTTGTTGTCCTGTATGGTGCCATAGAAACAAGTTTGGCACTAAGGACAAGATCAATAGCAAAATCCACCTCCCTCCAGCATCACCATGTAACAAATAAGTAATTTCAGGTACTGGAACCATTTTTACATCATGTTAGCTTTCCAACGCTTCAAACGAAACTCAAATCAGATGTCTAGAACTCAAGTTATGAATTTTTAAAGTTTTTACAAAAACTATCAGCTTCAGGCGTACCCGGGTACCTAAACCCGTAACCGGTTACATCCCGCCAAAACGGCCAAAATTCTATTTTTCAAGTGGTAACTGGTTACCCATATACTGGTAACCAGTTCCCACTGTACCAGATTCAAAAAAACCAGATTTTTATGTTACGAAAAGCACTTCTTTCATACCCAAACATCCTTAACTCCCACATACTTCATCGTTCATGTTCCAAATTATAATTCCTATCTATATACATCATTATCAATGTTCTAATTCACAAATTAAACACATTTAAGCATGCAATTACTCAATTATATTGCATTAATCCCAACACTGACACATTAACCACATCTCAACAATTTGAACACCGACACCCATTCATACCAAAACATCAATATTCCAATTCTTTTCATAATACTACTAATATCTTTGAGTTCTGACTCTGTCTCGCGACTCACAAATACCCAACAAAATTAACGACATTCAACAACCACTTACATGATTCAAATAACAAAATTCACAGCAATTTATCACATATGTATTACTCCGAACAATGACAACACTGACAATGGTAACTCAACACTGACAACTTCAAGATCAACATGCAATGTTGAAAACATTATAACCATCTAAGCTTCACCTTCTAATAGTTATCCTACTTGATTAACATATATCTTCTGGCATAAGAATATGCATCGAATCATCAAAATAATTCGTAATCACTTGGTTTAACTCCAATCAGTTCACTCCAAAAATAACACTAAGTCAATCCAACATCTCTCTCTAACGACGAGTCACAATTGTCCCCGAGAAAACATCAGGACTCACCCACAACTGACACATCATTAGACATAATATTGCCCTTCACTTCTAGAGATGCGAACTCCATAAGTACCTGATCATTCCCTCTCAAGGATACTTCGACTAACCGCTAGGCATAAATCTCGAACCCATACTTCCTTCAAAATCAGAAAATAACTCAGCCTCACTAACATCTGCACCCATGCAATTCACAACATACTAAACCAAGTTTCCTCACCTGAACCATCTCAGAGGAGCACAAGCTTCTCCCCACTTGTTTCAATCCCACTCCTACAAACAAGTGATTAGAAAAGTAAGAAACCACATACAGTGTTTCACACACATGTCGTGTACTAAGGAACAACACATCAACAGTATTAAATGGTCATACTACACTGACTCGACAATTTGGCCAGACAGACCGACCTGCTCTGATACCACTAATGTAACACCCTAATTCCCCTTCGGTAAATTAATCAAAAATCAGAGTAAATTAATTCATAAAATAAAATGTCAAGAATAGGATGTCACATCTTCATACACCATACATGCTCATATAAAAAGATACGTAACACATAGTCACTTATACATCATGTCTGAAGTTTATTTCATTTATTCGCAATGCAAAAACACTACTAGTAATTATTATCAACATGAGTGATAGTTATCATAATTCAAAATTCAACGTAAGACATCAATTAAGTCCAACAAAATGGAGTTCTACAATAGTTTACTCCTAACATAAACAAAACAAGCGCAAAATCCCTAACTGTTACATATCAGAGCTGACACTGACACAATCTACACAAAATGAGGCAACTCCTCAGCTAACCTCGACCTCGAGCTACTTCAGATCATCTAAATGTTACCCAGGTAAAGGCAACATTCAAACAGAAAGGGTGAGACATCATAACAATATAAAAGAGAACATAATAATGAGTGGATAGTAATTTATAAGTACGCATAATCATACTCCTTTACCTCACACCTTTACCTCATTCATCATACCACAAAGTATGTCAACATATAAGCAAATATACATACAACACATAATACTCATAATATAACTCATACTTTTTCGACATCAAAACATCAAGTTAATTAATCATAATATAATGCAATAAGACCGACACTGAATCAATGCATATGGTACCAACAAGGCACAAGCCCCCATCTTTATGCCAATACAAGCCATCTCTCGCCAATATAAACCATCTTTCGCCAATATAGGCCATCTTTCGCCAATACAGGTCATCTTACAGAGCATAATCCCTTATCATGAATGCATGCGACACCGATACGCACCAACATAAAATGCATTAACATTACTACTAACCAATCCCACGCCAATACAAACCATCGTAATCGTCATCCTCATCATCATGCAGTGCATCACACAAAATAATTGAACCATTCATGCACCATCATCTTACTCAAACATACCATTAATCATAGCACTTACTCGGGAATATACATAGATAGGCATCAATATTGGTCAAATAATTACCTATTGTGTCCCAATGTATTATTATAGGATATAAAATGATTTTATCTTTTCATCGATTCAAACGACGCGTCAAACGGACACCCGAGTCAAAAGTTATGAATTTTACAATTTTTGAAAAATCTATCAGCTTCAGTGGTACCCGGGTACAACCAGGAGGGTACCCAGTTACCACCTCACAGTTTCTCCCACTGACCCAAAAAATGCACTTGGTACCCAGTTACTGTCAGAAGGGTACCTGGGTGCACCTGTTGTAGAACCCAAAAATCTGTAATTTTTAAAAATACGATTTCCATTGTTTCAAAACCCAAACTTCCAATTTTTCAATCAAAATAATGTCTTTTAATCCTACTAATTATTCACAAACATTACCCATCAATCCAATTTAATTTACATCATCAATTTCACCATTTACACATAAAATTCATCAAAGAAATTCATCAATAGGTAAAACCCCATAAAGAAAGTAGGAAGAAAATCAAGAACACACAATCATGGAACCTAATCACTACCATGACCCATTGTTATGCAACCCTTTATAGTGTTAGAATCCCACCCTTATCTTGGATTTTGCTGGTTCTTGACTCTTACAATTTAATTTCTTTCCCTAGCCTCTTCCTCTTCTTCTCTCTTCTACGATCTTCTCTGTTTTCTATGTTGTTTTTCTCTTCTCTATTCTCAACTCTATTTTATTCCAACACTAACCTTAGGACCCCTAAATCATAATACCAACCCTTCCCTTCCCAATTTAAATAAATAATAGTTCTATTATTCTACTAATAATATTTATTTAATTATTATACTATAGTATTAAATCTAATATTTAATGCAAATAATGCTAATAAACTATTTATCTCTTTACACCTCATATTTCTACACTTTTAGGCATACACCTCTATCATCTTAACTCCAATAATTCCTAAGGCATCTAATTCCCAACAAATACATCACAACACAACAAAAGATTCACTAACTTGCACAAATACATCACATCATCTAATTAATTTAAATAAAATAATTCAACAAAATCGGGGTGTTATAAGTACTAACGAGAGTGTACTTCTGATAGCTGGCAGCTTCTCTTTCTAGAATTCATTCGTCTAGAATTATGTCTTCATGCATGATCTTTATTTCTTCTACACGCCTCTGATGATTTCTTCTCATGATTTGCTCAGCTGGCTGTTGAGAGAAATTCTTCGGATGCATCTCGTTCTTGATATTTCTTATTATCTTTCATAATTATGATGCCTATTCGGATAAACCTAAATGTTTGAAAGGATCCCTTTTTCTTTCATTTCAATCTATAACATTTATAGTTTTTATCTTGCCAGATCTCTCTATACAGTTAAGTGTTTGATTCAAAAATCAATAATAGAGCTGGACTCTGATACCAATTGAAGGTAGATAAAAACACAAGAAAGGGTGATTTGAGTTGGGTTTTAAGAAAATATTCTCCTTTAGAAAATTATTTTATTGAACTATGAAAGAATATAGAATGCTGGAAATAAAAAGAACATATTCAGTTATCCAGTTTCGCCATTAATGAGGCTACTTCTGTCCATCCTCCTCAGGTGATTTTTCCTTCAATAAGGACTTAATCCACTATAACCAAAACTAATTACAATCCACAATAAGTACGATCAACCTTGCTGACAACCACAACAAGTCCAGCTGATCCTTGTTGCCTTTTCTGCTAAGAATGCAGTCTAAGCCTTCTTGAGAATCCTGACTCAATCGAGTCTCTCAAGGAACATCATAATGATATGTTCAGTGATATCCACTAGATATAACAATCATTGACCCTCATAGAATCCGACCAACATGGTCTCCTAGAAAGGATTTCATCCACGATGATCACAATCACTCGTCTTCTCAAGTCTTTTGATCTTCACTCGATCACTTGAGAAACCACCAATTCTAAACAAAATTGTTTTCCTGGAGATTACACGAGTGCTTCTTATTAAGAAGATTACTCCTACATTAAGTACATATTGTTTGACACAATTTTGAGCAACAACTCTTGTGTACAAACAATTTACATGAAGATTCTTAAGAAATAACACAATCTGAGCAACAACTCTTGTGTTTTACATTATTTCTAGAAAGATGAATATAATCTAAATTTAGTGCAACTTCTTGTAGTCTTCTTGTCTTCATCTTCTTTGTTGAGCAAGCTATGAGCAACAACTCCTTGCTTCTTCATAATTCTTCCAAGATTTATATGGTTGATAGTTTAAATAGAACTTTGTAGAATTCTTCATCTTCACCTTCTTTCTTCATTAATCAAGATATGAGCAACAACTCCTTGCTTTTTTATTTCATATTTTCAACGTTGTAAATATTTTCTATCAAGAACAACAACATTGTTTGGACTTAGACATGGTCTTCTTTGCCAATATTTTTGTCAATTTGAATTTGAAGCTTTAATCTTCTTTTTATAGCCTTCATATGAAAAAAGTCATTGTAAGGATAGTTTGATATGGTGGGAGAACTGACTTGAAGGTTTTGTGTTTTATCGCAAATGTTGCGGTTAGCAAGAGTCGCCACCGACTTTTCTTTTATCCAAAAGGAAAGGTGAAAAAGCACAGGAAAGACCTTTGAGATTGTTTCTTGAGGTCGGGGGATAGATTATGAAAAGGGAAGGTATTAACACCCTTTTCATCCATGGTTTTCCATGGGCTCTTAGTTACTTGCTAGATTACTTGATTTTGTTTGAAATTATGCTTTGTGTGGTTTTTGAAAGAATTTTGTAAAGAGGCCATTGTTTAGGCAAACTTTGTAATGATTCTCGTTTGTAAGAATGTATACAAAGATGTTGATCTTTTGAAAATATTTTCAAGTTTGTAAGATGTTTTGAAAGTGTAGGTGTTTGTTTTGAAAATAGCAAGGATGTTTTATTTTGAAAGTGAGCAAGTAATTAAGAGCATTCTACCTACTCAAAAGTCTTTCATGTTCATTTCCTTTTTCCTTTGACATTGTTATCTTACCATTGATTTGGTAAGTAACCCTATCTTTGGATGTAAACGGGACAGGCGTGGGTCATCATATAACCATGATTAGCAATGTTGCGAGGTATCTTAGCATTCTCTTTTAGGTACTAAGATCATTTGAAAGGCAACATGGATAGCGTCATCGAGGGACTATGATCTTGTATTTTTGCTTGTTTTTGCTAATATACCTCACATGCGTAATATGACCATTTAGTAAGGCAACCAAGTGGATTTACCCTAGGAGTGCTTGCGTGAAAGTGTATTAATTTACATGCATTGTTTTTGTCTTGATTAGGGTTTTCTATTTTGTTGGTTTTAGTCTTTCCATACAAACCCTAATTACTAGCATTTGCATATAAAGTGATAAATTGTGGAATTTAAAATTACTACGCTATTACAATACTTGTGGGAGGGGGTGTATAAATTTCAAATGGGGATTGCAAGAAAATAAAGCCTAATTTATCTATTACAACCATATTGAATTTAGATATTTAATGTACAAAATGAATAATCATACAAGAATGTAAATATGAAGAAAATGGATATTTTTGTTTGGATTTTTTAGAGCAAAGGGGTTTTGATTTAACCTAATTAATTAAAAGAAAATAATTAATTAAATAATAAAAAGTAAAAACCTAAATTTACTAGGAAAAGATTTTAAATAAAACCCTAATATATTAATTGATTAAAAAGGGAAATTAAGTTTATAAGAAGAATATTTTTGGTATTTTTTATCTTAAAAATAAATCATAGTATTATAAAATATTTTTGGTCTTTTTACATTTTAAAATGATATATTTAAATGGTGTAAAAGAAAATAACTAAAACCCTAGCTTTTAATTAAATTTACAAAATAATTAGTGAAATAAATAAAGTATGATTAAATAAAAATAATTTTTATTGAGGAAAAAAAACTATGTCAAAATATTAATCTACTATTTTTATATTTTTTATGATTTTTTAATATTAGATAAAATATTTAAGAAAATAAATAAAATAAAAATAAGAAAAAAAAAGAAAATAAATGTGTCAGGGTGTGTAAATGAAACACAGGGTCAGAAAGTAATAAAAAAAACAATGAGGCCCAAGGAGGAGGCCCAGCGCTTGTCCAAAAAAAAGTCAGAATAGGAAAAATATGAAAAATCTAAAAGGGTATCACTGGGGCTCGAACCCATGTCCCTCAAGTCACAGGCGCGCGCTTCTACCATTGGAGTGGTTATACATATGTTTATATAATCAAAACAATAAATATATGATAGTAAACAAGTCCGTGGCCTGAACTCCATCTTCAACCTCACGCCCAGCCATAGCCTTTGTATCTTGTTCAAATCTCAACAAAAATGAAAACTGTAAACATGAAACTTGTAGCAAATTTCCTCACAATTTCAGAAATGTAGAGAAAAATAATTATAGATCAAAGATAATCATGAATTTTAATGGCCCTATTTTTGAACCCTAAAAATCTTAGAAACTTCAATCTTAAAATTCTCTAAGCTCAAACAAAATTAATGAAAAATATGGACATGGTTAGCTTTAGGGCAATGATATCTACATGTTTCACTCATAAATAATTCATTGATGATGCCTGTATGAAAAGTTCCAAAGTTAGAAAACTTACCTTGCAAGAGGGTATCGGGTTTGGAGTTTGAGTAGATTTCAGTGAGTTCCAATGATTGGGTTAGCTTCCTCAAGTTCCCAAGAAGCTAATGGGATGCTTAGCTTGAGTTGAAAGTACCTGAGGAGTTCTGGAGAAGTCCAAGTGCAAAGCTCTGTTTTTGAAAATGGAGGATGGAATTAATGGTGTTACAGTCTTGTAACAGGGTGTGGGATGAGATTTAAATGATATTTAGAAACTTTAGGAACCAAAAGGCTTGAAAACGCACGAGGGAGATGTGAGTTTCAAACTTTTGGTTAGGTTAGGCAACAATGGAGGTATTTGATGCAGTTCTGAGATCTTGGTGTTTTTTAGGGGTCAAGTATACGTGTTTTTATGGAAAATGGCTTGTGTATCTATAAGAAAAGAGTCTTGAGTGGTTTGGCAAGTCAGAAGTACCAGTTTCAAGCTAGTTGCTAGGTTACTTGATTTTGAAGAAAAATGGGAAAACAAGTTTCAAGAGGAGGTACAAGCATGGGTTTGGTGATTGTAAGTGTCTAAACCATTTCTCTTGTGTCATGAGACATGTGTGATCATAAAAGAACAAGTGCAAGGCTCAATAAGAAGTTTTGTGCAAAAAGCCACTTTATCAAAATGGCAATGTGCACTTTCTTCCAAAAATGGATATAAAGCATGGCCTTGCATTGAATGCTTGAAATGAGACCTCTAACAGCTGTTCAAGCAATTAATCATGGAGTGCCTAACAAGTTTGAGGCCTGCAAAGTAGAGGTTATGCAGCATAACTTTGAATTTTGAATTTGTTCATCACAAAATGACTTGTAATTCAAGTGATAAAACCCTAACTTCATCTCTTCGATTCTCCCTACTCAAAAATGATCTCAAGGAGTTCTTGGACATTTTATAAAGCTTTCAATGTGATCTAAAACCTATATTTGAATTACTTTTGAAAATTCCCATTGGAACTATATGAAAAAGTGCCATGAAGTTGGGTCAAAATCCTGACTAAATTAGGGCAAAATTTCACTAAGTGTTTTGTTTCATGACCATGTATTCTTAAAATTATAACTTGAGATCCAAGAACTTTTGGAAGGAGTTGTTTAAATCAAAGTTGTAGATTTCATGGAGATATACAACTTTCATGTTGGAAGTTTCTCTTGAATCTTCTTGCATCATGGTGAAAATTTTGCTCAAAGTTATGAAAAAATAAGAAATTTCTAACACTTAGAAAAATTTCTAAGTTTAGAAATTTTAACTTTTCAAAATGAAATATTGAATTTTGGATTTCTTGATGAATAATTTTCATATTTTGACATGTTTTGATGAATTGTGATCTTTGGCATTTGATTTTTTACCAAAAGGTCAAAGTTTGACTTTTCAGTATACAGATGACTTTTGATCAGTTGACTGAAAATTCATCTATCAATCCATTGGACTTGAGAAATGTTTTGAGCCATGTAATTAGGTCAAAATGATGCAATTTTACTCTTGAGATCATTCCTTAAACTAATTGATCATTTGCTAGGTCAAAAATCAGAAATTACCCTTTCCCAATCAAAACCCTAATTTTGACCATTTTGCCCTTTTGAAGATTTGATCAAATTTCTTGAGGAATTGTGATCCAAACTTGATCAAATGATACATATGAGTTTAAAATGTTGATGTGGATAAAAAATTATGAAGTTTGACTATAAATTGGCCATAGTTGACTTTTTCCCCAATACAGCTGATTTTTAGGTCAACTGCTCAATTGACTGAGCAAAAGTGTGATCCAAAGCTTGAAACTTGACATGAGTGGTCTTGAGGGTCCATAATGATCCATGAAAGCCATATGGGGCATTGGAAGTTCAAATATCCTGGTGCAATCTCAAACCCTAATTTTGGTCATCAGTGCTTAAGGAGGTGTCTTGACCTGATCAACCCTAGTGCAGTCTTGAGTCAAAGGAGATCTTGTGAGCAAATTCTTTATAAATGAGAGGGAAAATTTTGGGGTACAACATCTCCCTTTGTTCAATCTTCTCAAGCCTGAAGAGTTAGATTGGTGAGTTTTTCCATTCGTGACTCAAAGGCGGAAGATGATTGGACATTAGAGTGCCCAAAAATTTGCACTCGGTGATGTGATGGTTGATGGTATAGGGAATGGGCTTAAAGATTACATTTGGAGGGATGATGGAAAGTTGTTGGATATGGGCTTTTAGATGCCATCCAGAAATAATTGTTGAACTGTATCTGTAAGCTGAAACTGAATGAGTATCAGGATGGCGTCCGTGTCTGGAGCGTATCTGAACTGTATCTGAAAATTGAATATGAATGAGTATCATGATGGAATCCGTGTCTGGAGCGTATATGAACTGTATCTGAAAGTTGACTTTAAATGAGCATCAGGATGACATTCGTGTCTGGAGCGTATCTGAACTGTATCTGAGAGCTGAATCTGAATGAGTATCAGAATGGCATCCGTATCTGGAGCGTGTCTAAACTGTATCTGAGAGTTGAATGAGTTTCAAGATGGCATCCGTGTCTATAGCGTATCTGAACTATATCTGAAAGTTGACTCTGAATGAGCATCAGGATGGAATCCGTGTCTGGAGCGTATCTGAACTGTATTTGAGAAGGAATCTGAATGAGTATTAGAATGGCATCCGTATCTGGAGCGTATTTGAACTGTATCTGAGAGTTGAATGAGTTTCAGGATGGCATCCGTGTCTGGAGCATATCTGAACTGTATCCGAAAGTTTTTGAACATTGTTAATGGTATCTATTGATTAACCTTATCCTAAAAAGGGTAAAATGTTAGCTAATATGTAATGTCATGTTGTATGAGATGCATAGTGTAATGAGATCGTGATACATGCATTCGTGTTATCGATGTTTATGATATATGGATGCGATGTATGCGCATGTGAGCTAATCTGCTGCACTACGGGGGATTTGGGGAAAATAAATCCCTGACTGGTGCTGAGAATATGGAGTGTAAGTCTTCATGTTGTGAAGTTGAAGTGTTGATGGATTTCCTCTTAGAGAAACAAACTCTGTTGTAAGGGAAACGCCGTGTACTGCTTGTGAAATCCTGTTGGGGAATCCTGAGAATTTTGGTGACTTCTATCGGGGAGTGATAACTGAAGTTTTGGTCCGCTGGGGATTAATCTGCATACTGCGGGGTATTTCATGGAAATAGCTTAGAGAGATTTCCCTATTTCTTAAAGCCATTAGTGATTGTCTTTCTATTTTGTTCATTTGTAAATGGTAGTTACGTTCAAATGCATATGTTCAAAAATAAATCATTAGACATTTTTGTAAACAAAACATGAGAGTAAAGAAAAAAACAGATAGTTCTGCACTTTAAAAGGGATATCTTTGTATTGACTTTGAGTAAGTATTTTTGTACAATGAGACAAACATTCTAGTAAGAAAACGCCATCGTAAAAAAATGAAAATTTGATACAAAGAAAAGATAGCTATGTGAAATAATCCCATGGGGTTCCCATTCTGCTATATCCTTTATGTCTCCGAGAATCTTATCTATTTGCTGCCTTGTCTGAAGCTGATTGAATTGATCAGAACCTATGATTTTGTCAGTTTGTCCATAAGGTGATCCAACAGGACATAGTCATATGCTTTAATTCCCTAACTTTTTCCTGGACTGCCCTTTCGGGTTTTCAGTCCACCGGGATACCCTTTTTTGCCCAAGTCGCCCTTTCGGGTTTTCAACTTGCCGGGTGTACAAATTTTTTTGTTTTATCCCTAATTTTTTCCCGAACCTTTTTTGTTCGCTGGGATGCCCTTGTTTTTCCTAGGCGTGTCAACCTAGTGGGTCTCTTATGCGTAGTATCTTTTGATTATGTCTGTGTTCACATGGTGCGGCAGGTCGTCGCCATCCATGGTGGTCAAGATCATTGCTCCACCAAAGAATATGCTTTTGATTACAAATGGTCATTCATATGTAGGAGTCCATTTTCCCATGGGATCACCTTGCGATAGTATAATACGTTTGATCACCCGATCCCCGACTTGATACACTTGGCGTCTGACCTTTTTGTTAAAATCCTTGATCATCTGTTTTTGATACATTTGACCATGACAGACAGCATTAAGCCTTTTCTCATCAATCAAGTTTAGTTGATCAAGTCGAGTCTGGATCCAATCATCTTCGTTCAGCCCTGCATCCTTCATAATTCTCAAAGAGGGGATCTGGACTTCAATAGGCAAGACAGCCTTTATGTTGTATACCAGAGAGTAGGGTGTTACCCCAGTTGATGTGCGTGTTATGGTACGGTAACTATGGAGAGAGAATGGTAGCATCTCATGCCATTCTTTGTACGTGACTGTCATTTTCTGTATGATCTTTTTGATGTTCTTATTTGCGGCTTCGATAACACCATTCATCTTTGGCTGGTAAGGGGAAGAATTGTGATGCTGGATCTTGAATTGTTCTCACAGGGCGGTGATTATAGTATTATTTAGATTCGTACAATTGTCTATGATGATTCTCTTCGGGGTAACATATCGACAGATGAGATTCTGCTTGATGAACCGGGCGACAACATTCTTGGTGACGGAAGTGAAAGAGGCTACCTCAACCCACTTCGTAAAATAGTCAATGGCCACTAAGATGAAGCGGTGTCCATTAGAGGTTGTTGGCTTGATTTCCCCAATCATGTCGATGCCCCACATAGCAAAGGGCCAAGGAGCCGTTAAGACATTCAAAGGAACAGGAGGTACGTGCACCTTGTCAGCATAGATCTGACACTTGTGGCAAGTTCGAGAGTGTTGATAGAAATCTGCTTCCATGGTAGCCCAGTAATAACATGCCCGTAGGATTTTCTTTTCCATCGCATGCCCACTGGAATTGGTACCAAAAGTGCCCTCATATAACTCATCCATAATCTTTTCCACTTCAACCTTGTCTACGCATCGAATTAACACAGAGCCATGGTTGCGTTTGTAGAGAATGCCATTACTAAGGAAGAATTTAGCAGAGAATCTCCTTAAGAGCTTCTTGTCATTGACTGAAGCTCCTTCCAGATATTCTTGAGCCTCGAGATACTTCTTGACTTCGTGAAACCAAGGCTGGTCCACTACCTCTTTAGTATTAATCTCATGACAGTGGTTTGGTTCATCCATTCATTTAATGGTGATTTGGGGGAGCCTCGTTATCCCATTTAAGTTTAAACATGGATGACATTGTGGCTAGTATGTCTGCTAGCTGATTTTCTTCTCGCGGGAAATGCTCGAAGGTAATATTTTCAAAATGTGGGATCAATGTCAACACATGTTCTTTGTAGGGGATAAGGTTAGGGTGTTTGGTGTCCCATTCCCCTTTGATATGGCTGATGACCAAAGCTGAATCACTGAATACATTTAAGGATTTGATCCCCAAATCTATGGCAGCTTTAAGACCAAAAAATGCACGCTTCGTATTCCGCCATGTTATTTGTACAATTGAAGCAGAGTCTTGCAGTAAAAGGGGTTTGAAATCCTTCAGGAGATATGAGTACATCACCTATGCCATTTCCAAGTGCGTTAGATTCCCCATCAAAAACCAGGGTCCATTGGGATCCTTGTTCAGGTCCGTCATATGGTCTGAATTCTTCACAGTTGTTTACCATCATGATGTCTTCATCTGGGAATTCGAACTTCATGGACTGGTAGTCTTCCACAGCTTGGTGAGCAAGGTGATTAGCTAATACACTGCTGTTGTACCCCAAAATTTGCCCTCCCATATTTCTCCAAACATTGCAAGAAAAATCTCCAAGTGGCTCAAGATTGCTCAAGAGTTGGACAGTCAAGTTATCTCCTAAGGCAGTCTTCCCCAAATTAGGGTTTTGTGTTGCATCAATATCCTTGAATCCAAATGACCTCAAGTGCTCCCCAATGTCCTAATATGTTCTCAAGATCACCCATGTTAAATTTCAAGCCTTACAAAGGAAGTTTGCTCAGTCAAATGCTCAAAAGGTCCAAAAATCGACTGTGTTAGGGCAAAAGTCAACTGTGACCTATAAACAGTCAAACTTCAAGATTTTTTGTTAACATTCTCATTTTGAAGTATATTTAATCATTTTATAAAGGGTTGATCATGATTCATCAAGGATTGCTCAAAATTCATCAAGACTCAAAAGTTGCTAAATTAGGGTTTTGCAGCAAAAGTCAACTCAACTTTGACCAAGCATAACTTTATCATACTTTATTAGAAATGACCCATCCAAAGCTCAATTTTAATAGAATGCAATTTACTACAATCCATCTTCATACCCAAAGATCATAAAATGCACTCACAAGAAGTTATAAATTTGGACATTATAGGTCATTTTTGAAAGTCAACAAAAACACATTTTTTTCCAAAGCTTATAACTGGAGCATGGAACATCAAAATGAGATGAGACCAACAGGGTTGGTTAGAGGACATCTCAAGATTTCTAAAATGTCCAAGAACACTTCCAAAAGTTCATAATTGAAGAAGTTATGCATTGTTGAAGTTGGGCATTTTTGCAAAATTGCCAAAAGTCAACTATCCTCAAAACTTCAAATTTTGTCAAATGGGCCCATTCTTTTCCACTTGATTTTAGCTTGCATCATTGCACACGTGTCCTAGCTTCATCCATGAGCCCATATTTTATTTTTATTATTTAATTTGATTTTTATTTAATTTATTCATTTTAAATCAAAATTAAATCATATAAAATCCAAACTTTGATTACCTAAGATCTTTTTGGTTGTTTCAGGTCTTAATTATCATCATGATCACCATCAAATTCGTATCATACAATATCATGTGCAAAAAGATTGAAAATTGGCAAATTTGGAAGGTTTAGTAATGGTGAATCAAATCAAATATGCAAGCCATAATAGGAGAAGATTTGGACCATAATTGTTACCCTAGCATATTCCACAATACATAAGCAAGAGCGGCACACGAAAATAGAGGTTGGAGGCTGCAGAAAAAGGCAAGACAAAAGTTGCAAAATTCACTAAAAAGTGTGAAATCAAAATCATACTTAGAGGCAATTTCAGAAGCTTAGACCGGTCTCAAACGATTCTTGGGTGTCCACTCAGTCTACCTGGATCAAAAACAAGCATTCTCATATCACCTAAAGCGCTGTAAGTAGCACGACAACCCGCCCTGTTCTTGAAACCGTAAATCTTCATTCTTGTATCATTTGAATAAATTACTTGCATATTTGTAATCCTCATAATGTTTCTAAGCTTTTTGCATTATTCAATTTTGTTTATCTAACCTTTAACGTAAAGTACCATTGTTAGGGTTTTGCATCTTGGTTTGGGGTTTTTCGTTTCAGATAAAATTAGCCTTAGTGATGGCTATGGGCGTGACCGGAAGAGGAAGACGGATGCAACCATGGCCTTGGAATGAATTTATGTAGCCTGAGATGGATTCTAGGATGGAACTATGCTTTTAGTTGCGGATTCAAATCCGCAGGTAAATATGTTGTAGGTTTCAGGACAGGGACGATGAGGTGTCCCCTGCCCATTGGCGTGTTCAAATCGCGCGCGTTTTTTTTTTATTCTGACCAATAATTATTGTTTTGGCATATTATCTTTGTTGTGTAATATATTAACAAATAAGCAAAACGGCGTAGTGGCAAGCGTGCGTATTGTGTTATTTTTCTTTTTCAGGCAATTGTGTGCATATCCAGGCTTGCAACTCACCATGAACCATCGTTTAATCAATTGCCAGATGGCCCAAGGCCAAATCTAATGGCCAAGATCTGATAGTCCACATGGAGCTCAGTCAACGCGTGCACACTAAGTCTAGAAAGTCAACAAAGGGCCAATGCAATTGGGCCTTCAGATTGTTGTTCACACACTAATTTCAGGCCCATACCCCTTTTCTCTTATATTTATTTATTTTGTTTTAATTATTTGTTTTAATTGTTTTATTTAATTACTAACCAATCAAAAATTCTTTTCTTATAAAATAAAATCAAAAAAAAAAATTATGTTTAATCAAATTTTAATTTTTATTAATAAATTAACTTAGTTTTAGTTAGAATAACTTTAATTCCTTTTTTAATTAAAATTAAATTAGATTTAATTAGGCTTTTACTAACATTAATTATTTTATTTTTCTTTCTTAAAATACCAAAAACCAAAAAAATAACTTTTTTTATTGTTTAATTAAATTATTAATTTAGTAATTAACTTAGGTAATTTTCTTTCTTAATTCAAAAACAACAAAAAAGAGATGTTTTCTTTAAAGGGTCAAAACCCTAGAACTTTGCGCTCGATTTAATTTCCCGCATGTGATTTACTTTCTTTTATCCTATTATGTATCTGATTCCGGTTTGTAATAGTAAATAGGACCTTTTATGATTTTTATCGCTTTATTTATTTTTAAAGGGTTTGTCTTTGGCGATGTAAATACTCGACGCCTTGTAATTTAAATTCTGTATTTTTATTTCCGCAAATTATAACTGTTAGATGTTTGATAATAGGATGGCATGACAAGACTGAATGTTTTAACCTAAAATCAACTTAGATCACCATTAACATGTACAAAGATAAAATAACCGAAAACAACACACTCGCACATGCACACTCCTAGGGTATACTCCACTTGGTTGCCTTCGTACACGGTCATTAAGTATAGGTTGTTTTAGAGGTCGTCCTCTTGTCCAAAGATCATAGTCGCCTTAAAATGGTTGCCTCGGATATTGTGGCCTCAAACAAATGATCTAAGACATTAGGGTTACCTCTAAGGCGTCCTAACATTGCTTTGGTGATCGTAAGTCCCTAAATTCGAATTAACCCTTAAACTCCAACGACGATGCTACTTACTCATCAATAGTGGGATAGCACTGTCTAAAGGAAGATAGCATAGAACGATTCCTTTTTCGAGTAGGTAGATGGTTCTTAAGTACTTTCTCTTTCAAAAAAACAAAAACTTTTCACACTTACACTTTTCGAACAAAGTTTTCAAAAACACTTCATACGCTCTTGAGGACAGAAGCAAGAGTTAAATCGGAGTTTCAAAACAAAAACTTTTTCAAACCCACAAGCACAAAGAAAGCAATTTTGAAAATAATTGAGCAAGTACCTAAGAGCCCGTGGATAACCACAGATAGAAAGGGTGCTAACACCTTCCCTTTCTATAATCTACCCCCCGAACCCGAGAAATATCTCGAAAAAGGAATTTTTCTGTGCTTTTTTCCTTTCCTTGTTGGATAAAATAAAAGTCGATGGCGACTCTTGCTTACCGCGATATTTTACGAACATAAACGCAAAACGTAAACCAGCATATCCAAAAACAGTCAGTTCTTCCCACCGTATCATAGAACTGGCGACTCCGCTGGGGATCTTATAAGTGGGGTGTACCTTAGGAATAGTTCATAATGTTTTCAATTGCTTGACTTGTATGCTTTATATTTGTGGGCTTGTATCAGAGTTACTATAGATCCTAACCCGGATATGGGGGATACCCTTTAGGTAAGTAGCAATAAACTATGGGGGAACTGTACGGCGTAGACCGATACGGTTGAAGCAGTAGCTACGTTGGTGTGGCACTTTAGTATGTACCGATATCCCTTGTGGCGCAACGAGGAGAATATGGGTCTGCTAAGGGGTCATTAAGCACCAACTGACCTTAGAACCTTTAAATTGACTAACTTCGCCATAGAATAGTAGCAGTATGCTACACTCATTGAGACCAAACTCTCGCGATGATTCCGGCCGCAAGAAAAGGTTGCTAAACTGGAATTATGACCGATCAAGGGTGGTCAGTGATATTGATATCCTCTAGAACCCGGTTACTATTTCTAGGACAGGTTTGAACCAACTAAATTGAAAGAGGGTAATACCTAAACTCCATGCCAGCCTGAAATTTAAGAGCTATTGTGTGACTTGTGTGCTTTCAAACTTGAACTACTTGCACATTCTTGTTATTTGACAACATGAGTTCCTTGCAGGTTTTGTTTACAGTACTTATCCAATAATTTGAATTTATTGCAGGGTTTACTTACATCACCTCACACTTTTGCTTAAACACATAGCATACACATCATAACATCATGCCTTAACATTTCCTTAACCATTTCAAGGATCTTAAGGGTTTGTGATGCGGGTTATGGTAAATCAAATGTCTAGCAAGGGGCAAAGGGGATTTATTTTCCTCTGGCCAATGACGTCTAGAAATCAAAACACGATGACTTGAGTCAGCGGCTATGACACACTTGATATGGTGAGCTAGACTCTTGAAGAAGGACTCTTGACGACACGAAATTTCTTCAATCAAAGCTGCAAAATTCAAATTCTAACAAGTTTCTTGTTTACCCCGCGAGATCCTAGAAAACATTGCATACATATCATACATATCATTGCATAACAGGTCTTCCAGTACAGGTCTCTCATATTCTCACTGTTTATTTCAGCAATGGATTTCCAACAAGACAACCAAGATCTTCAAACTCGAGAAATTCAGTTCAGGGACATCTTCCTAAACCTATCCAAGGGGTAGGAAGAGTTGAAAACACTCCTCGTTGGGAATTTGGTCAAGAAAAGTCCTGAAGACAATAAGGATGAACGACTGGAACAATTGCAAGCTGAGGTAGATACAATGAGAACCCAGATGCTGGGGCAGATGGCTCTTATCCAAGGCCTAGCCTGGGAACAAGAAGAGTCGAGAACCATTATCAACCAGCTTCATCAAGACAGATACAACAGCATGAAGCAAACAGTCAGAGTCGAAGGCCAAGTCACTGATCAACTTTCAAGAAAACCGGGTTTAGGTTTGGTGAAGAATGGACCTCTCCAAGTTGCTGCCACCTCACGAGTCCAACAGCAACCTCGTCAAAAACAACGGGTTAATCAGAGTAAGCCGGATACACCCAAGAGGTAGTTTACCAAGCTCAACATGTCGTTGTCTCAAGCTTTACAACACCTGTTGAGATTGAATCTGGTGACGTTAAGGGACCCTCCTCAGAATCCCCACATAGCCTCCCCAAGGTACAATCATGATGCCAGGTGTGCATACCATTCCAACAGCCCTGGACATGACACCAACGGCTGTTGGGCGTTGAGAAACAAAATTCTAGACCTGATTGATGAAGGAGCTTTGGAACTCACGCAAGACGCTCAGATTGAGTTCTTCTATCACCCCTCCAAGGCTCACCATTTGAAGTGACAAGTCCCGAGACGAGAAGACTTTTTGTTCACTAGAATTTTCAATTTGTAATTTTCTTTTGATTGTTCAGACATTTATTCATGTCAAACTTTGTTACTTCATCAATGCATTGCATATGTCTGTTTTGAATCAATCCATTCGTATTCACTATAATCAAATTGCTTTCATTTTTGTGATGTTCAACTCTCGATTAAAAAAAATTCTGAGCCTTTAGAGGGAGGATGACGAAAATGATATCAAAATCTCTACAGTATGCTTTTGAACAGACCCCACTAACGAGGTACAAGCGTTGTTTCAAATCCTAAATAGTGGAGTTATAAGGAAGATAATCCCTAGTCAACCCCTTTGAGCCAAAGAAGTTGTAGTTTTTTCTGTTCACACAAATTAAAACCCTTAATCACAACCTAGGGCAGGGTAGTTTTCTCAGTTAATCCAGGTGCATAATGAATGGCAATAAAGAGGTCCTTCCAAAATAAAAATATGGTGATGGTTCCTTATAATCGTAAGGACAGGCAGTCATTATCTCTCAAAAATAAAAGCCCGTTAAGTCAAAACCTATGAAGGAGACTTACAAAACTGGGGCATCCCGCTGACTGTAATCACAAAAGAAACAGTTCAGGCAAAAGACAAGGATAATAAAATAAATAAAAAAGAGATCCTACAAACTCTCAACAAAAATGACTGCCTGTTCAAAATAAATTGTCAGTATCCGAACCATCACTGGAATATCAGAGCAAAGACTCAAACAGGATCTAATGCATGATTAACTGAGTTTAGGATCGAAGAACATCACGAAGAGCGGGTGGGTACAAATAAAATTTGAGCCTTTATCCTTTGTTTCTCGAATCGTGAACCAGACCGTGTTATAACCCTTGAAAGTCCTAGCTGAAGCATGGGTTAGTTCGAAAGTATACTGTTACAAAAGGTATCCTGACTCTTGTAGGGCTTGCTGTAAATCCTGAGTTGACATCACATTTTACAAAAAATCACTTGTTTTATTGAAAACTGCATTTTCAAAGAACTTCAAAACAGACATAAGCTTTGCATTCTTAAAATAACATTGCTTGCATATGACTATTTTCTCAACAGCAGAGAAAGTTGCACGACGAATATCTAGTGAACAAAAACCTTCTCAGCAAAAAGGGTCACCTAAAGTAAAAAAAAGCACTTCCAATCAAGGGGTACGGCATGATCATTGTCCATCATCTGGGGCAGTCAAGTCAAGATTCAAGGAATCTCTCAAAATGCCAAATAGCCAGGGGCAAATCTCCATCTGAATCAATTGGGGCATTGGACATGAATTCCAGCAACGAATCTTGCATGATCAAACATCTTCTGGTAGTATGGCAACACGACACTACTCACAGTGGCAACTCCCTACACTCTGAGAGCGTGGACATGGTCACAAAAAAAGTACTACGCATAATCAAAGACCCGCTAGGTTGACTGGCCTAGGCAAAAATAAGGGCTTCCCAACGAACCAAAAGGGTTCGGGCAAAAATAAGGGATGAAAATGAAAAAATTTGTACACCCGGCAAGTCGAAAACCTGAAAAGGAGGCTTGGGCAAAAAAGGGTATCCCGGTGGACTGAAAATCTGAAAAGACAGTCCAGGCAAAAAATTAGGGATCAAAGCGTATGACTATGTCCCATCACCTCGTCACTTTCCTACCAGAAGAAGACTTGTCATTTCAATCAAAAGATACCAAGCACCTCATAGGTTGGGATAATACTTGATCCGCAAAGCCTCCGCAGGCACCTTCTCCCGCAGATACAGGGGCAATAAGAATTGTCCAAGCTTTACAGTTGCTCTATCCACCAGGTACCAAGGTAAATTCAGCTGAAGAACATGGTTGAGATGCATTCACTCCCCGCAGAAAAAGACAGTAATGTTAGCTCTCCCCATCTGAGACTTGTAGCTGTGAATGAATCAGTAATATTCTCCCCAAGCAGAGTTTATCTACCATCAAGGCTGAAAAGGCTTAATACCCTCAGCAGCCTTAATATTCCCCAACGGAGTATAAGAACATTCCCCGGCAGAATACAAAATATCCCCAGTGGAGTTTAAAATTTTTCCAGCGCAGTCTGAAAAAGCTTCCCCAGTGGAATTTGGAGAATCATCCCCAGTAGACTTTGGAAAATTGTCCCCAGCAGAACTCAAAGGATTATCCCCATAAGAGTCTAGAAGGTTATTCCCAGTGAAGTCGCAACTGGAAGATCATCCCCAGTGGAGTTCTTTCCTTTCACAAACAGAAGTATCCCCAACAAGATTCAGTATCACCAGCAACGGTAATTCATCCCCAGCGGAATTTATTGGTGGAATCCTCAGCAGAGCATCTCTTCTCCACAGAGTAATCTCCTCATCAATTTATTCCCCAACGAAGTTATCCTCTCCTGCAGGTTTATTCTCGCAATCATCTTTGTTCGCCATCCCCAGCGGAAATGAAGAATTCAACTCTTTTCTCCAGCAGCTATCCGGGATTTATTTTCCCCAGCTAGAAACATTACATCTCCATACATCATGATACATGCATATACGCATCATACAACACAATCTCATTTATTTTGAGAACATCATTGCTTGATATATATCATGCATTACATATGACGGACCTTTACCTTTCAGGAAAGATGCAGTTAAAGTTCTCAGCTATGTCAAAGAACTGACCGGTTCTTAAATCTCAACTGAATTATCCTCGGTTGAATTACAGATAAGATTATAAATCTCGACAATTTTCCTCCGTCGAAGTGTGGACGAGTTCTAAAATCTCAACAGAATTATCCTCCATTGAAGACCAAACAGTCCTAGATCTTGATGAAGATGTTTCCCTTAGTCGAAGACCTGACCGGTTCTTAAATCTCAACTGAATTATTCTCGGTTGAATTACAGATAAGGTTCTCAATCTCGACAATTTTCCTCCGTCGAAGTGTGGACGAGTTCTAAAATCTCAACAGAATTATCCTCCGTTGAAGACCAGACAGTCCTAGATCTTGATGAAGATGTTTCCCTCAATCGAAGACCTGACCGGTTCTTAAATCTCAACTGAGTTATTCTCGGTTGAATTACAGATAAGGTTCTCAATCTCGACAATTTTCCTCCGTCGAAGTGTGGACGAGTTCTAAAATCTCAATAGAATTATCCTCCGTTGAAGACCAGACAGTCCTAGATCTAGATGAAGATGTTTCCCTTAGTCGAAGACCTGACCGGTTCTTAAATCTCAACTAAATTATTCTCGATTGAATTACAGATAAGGTTCTCAATCTCGACAATTTTCCTCCGTCGAAGTGTGGACGAGTTCTAAAATCTCAACAGAATTATCCTCCGTTGAAGACCAGACAGTCCTAGATCTTGATGAAGATGTTTCCCTCAGTAGAAGACCTGATCGTTTCTTAAATCTCAACTGAATTATTCTCGGTTGAATTACATATAAGGTTCTCAATCTCGACAATTTTCCTTCGTCGAAGTGTGGACGAGTTCTAAAATCTTAACAGAATTATCCTCCGTTGAAGACCAAACAGTCCTAGATCTTGATGAAGATGTTTCCCTCAGTCGAAGACCTGACCGGTTCTTAAATCTCAACTGAATTATTCTCGGTTGAATTACAGATAAGGTTCTCAATCTCGATAATTTTCCTCCGTCGAAGTGTGGACGAGTTCTAAAATCTCAACAGAATTATCCTTCATTGAAGACCAGGCAGTCCTAGATCTTGATGAAGATGTTTCCCTAAGTCGAAGACCTGACCGGTTCTTAAATCTCAATTGAATTATTCTCAGTTGAATTACAGATAAGGTTCTCAATCTCGACAATTTTCCTCCGTCGAAGTGTGGACGAGTTCTAAAATCTCAACAGAATTATCCTTCGTTGAAGACCAGACAGTCCTAGATCTTGATGAAGATGTTTCCCTCAGTCGAAGACCTGACCGGTTCTTAAGTCTCAACTGAATTATTCTCGGTTGAATTACAGATAAGGTTCTCAATCTCGACAATTTTCCTCCGTCGAACTGTGGACGAGTTCTAAAATCTCAACAAAATTATCCTCCATTGAAGATCAGACAGTCCTAGATCTTGATGAAGATGTTTACCTTAGTCGAAGACCTGACTGGTTCTTAAATCTCAACTGAATTATTCTCGGTTGAATTACAGATAAGGTTCTCAATCTCGACAATTTTCCTCCATCGAAGTGTGGACGAGTTCTAAAATCTCAACAGAATTATCCTCCGTTAAAGACCAGACAGTCCTAGATCTTGATGAAGATGTTTCCCTTAGTCGAAGACCTGACCGGTTCTTAAATCTCAATTGAATTATTCTCGGTTGAATTACAGATAAGGTTCTCAATCTCGATAATTTTCCTCCGTCGAAGTGTGGATGAGTTCTTAAATCTCAACTGAATCATTCTCGGTTGAATTATAGATAAGGTTCTAAATCTCGACAATCCTCCTCAGTCGAAGAACTGACGGGTTCTTAAATCTCAACTGAATTATTCTCGGTTGAATTACAGATAAGGTTCTCAATCTGGACAGATTTCCCCCAGTTGAATTATGGACAAGTTCTTAAAACTCAGCAGAGATGTTCTCTCAGCTGAGGTACGGGCAAGTTCCTAAATCTCAACAAAAATCAGACTCCCCCAGCGGAATCTTCCACAACAACAGGTATGCAAGTTCTCGCTAATGAATCTCTTATATGATTGACGCTCCTTCAGATGGCATCTTTAAGCCTATCCTCCTGCCAATAATCTCCAAATGTCATATGTAAGCCCATCCCCGGCATCACAAGGCTGATACCACTTCATGCGAGTGCAAATTTCTGGGCACTCTAGTGTTCAATCATCTTCCACCTTCGGATCACGAAAGGCACGGAAGCCAATCTACATCCTCAGGTTTAAGATTATTGAACAGGGGCAGCTGTTGTACCCCAAAATTTTCCCTCCCATATTTCTCCAAACATTGCAAGAAAAATCTCCAAGTGGCTCAAGATTGCTCAAGAGTTGGACAGTCAAGCTATCTCCTAAGGCAGTCTTCCCCAAATTAGGGTTTTGTGTTGCATCAAGATCCTTGAATCCAAATGACCTCAATTTCTCCCCAATGTCCTAATATGTTCTCAAGATCACCCAATTTTAAATTTCAAGCCTTACAAAGGAAGTTTGCTCAGTCAAATGCTCAAAAGGTCCAAAAATCGACTGTGTTAGGGCAAAAGTCAACTGTGACCTATAAACAGTCAAACTTCAAGATTTTTTGTCAAAATTCTCATTTTGAAGTATATTTAATCATTTGATCAATGGTTGATCATTATTCATCAAGGATTTCTCAAAATTCATCAAGACTCAAAAGTTGTTAAATTAGCGTTTTGTAGGAAAAGTCAACTCAACTTTGACCAAGCATGACTTTCTCATACTTTATTAGAAATTACCCATACAAAGCTCATTTTGAAGAGGATGCAATTTCCTACAATCCATCTTCATACCCCAATATCAGAAAATGCACTCACAAGAAGTTATAAATTTGGACATTATAGGTCATTTTTGAAAGTCAACAAAAACACCTTTTTTTCCAAAGCTTATAACTTGATCATGGGACATAAAAATGATATGAGACCAAAAGGGTTAGTTATAGGACATCTCAAGCTTTCTAAAAAGTCCAAGAACACTTCCAAAAGATCAAAATTGAAGAAGTTATGCATTGTTGAAGTTGGGCATTTTTGCAAAATTGCCAAAAGTCAACTATCCTCAAAACTTCAAATTTTGTCAAATGGGCCCATTCTTTTCCACTTGATTTGAGCTTTCATCATTGCACACGTGTCCTAGCTTCAGCCATGAGCCCATATTTTATTTTTATTATTTAATTTGATTTTTATTTAATTTATTCATTTTAAATCAAAATTAAATCATATAAAATCCAAACTTTGATTACCTAAGATCTTTTTGGTTGTTTCAGGTCTTAATTATCATCATGATCACCATCAAATTCGTATCATACGATATCATGTGCAAAAAGATTGAAAATTGGCAAATTTGGAAGGTTTAGTAATGGTGAATCAAATCAAATATGCAAGCCATAATGGGAGAAGATTTGGACCATAATTGTTACCCTAGTACATTCCACAATACATAAGCAAGAGAGGCACACGAAAATAGAGGTTGGAGGCTGCAGAAAAAGGCAAGACAAAAGTTGCAAAATTCACTAAAAAGTGTGAAATCAAAATCATACTTCGAGGCAATTTCAGAAGCTTAGACCGGTCTCAAACGATTCCTGGGTGTCCACTCAGTCTACCTGGATCAAGAACAAGCATTCTCAGATCACCTAAAGCGCTGTAAGTAGCACGACAACCCTCCCTGTTCTTGAAACCGTAAATCTTCATTCTTGCATCATTTGAACAAATTGCTTGCATATTTGTAATCCTCATAATGTTTCTAAGCTTTTTGCATTATTCAATTTTGATTATCTAACCTTTAACGTAAAGTATCATTGTTAGGGTTTTGCATCTTGGTTTGGGGTTTTTCGTTTCAGATAAAATTAGCCTTAGTGATGGCTATGGGCGTGACCGGAAGAGGAAGACGAATGCAACCATGGCCTTGGAATGATTTTATGTAGCCTGAGATGGATTCTAGGATGGAACTATGCTTTTAGTTGCGGATTCAAATCCGCAGGTAAATATTTTGCAGGTTTCAGGACAGGGACGATGAGGTGTCCCCTGCCCATTGGCGTGTTCAAATTGCGCGCGCATTTTTTTTTATTCTGATCAATAATTATTGTTTTGGCGTATTATCTTTGTTGTGTAATATATTAAAAAATAAGCAAAACGGCGTAGTGGCAAGCGTGCGTACCAATCACCATCAGGACCTGGGTTCGAATCCCAGGTCCCCCACTTTCTTTGTTATTTTTCTTTTTCAAGCAATTGTGTGCATATCCAGGCTTGCAACTCACCATGCACCATCGTTCAATCAATTGCCAGATGGCCCAAGGCCAAATCTGATGGCCATGATCTGATAGTCCACATGGAGCCCAGTCAACGCGTGCACACCAAGTCCAGAAAGTCAACAAAGGGCCAATGCAATTGGGCCTTCAGATTGCTGTTCACACACTAATTTCAGGCCCATACCCCTTTTCTCTTATATTTATTTATTTTGTTTTAATTATTTGTTTTAATTGTTTTATTTAATTACTAACCAATCAAAAATTCTTTTCTTATAAAATAAAATCACAAAAAATATTATTTATGTTTAATCAAATTTTAATTTTTATTAATAAATACTAATAAATTAACTTAGTTTTAGTTAGAATAACTTTAATTCCTTTTTTAATTAAAATTAAATTAGATTTAATTAGGCTTTTACTAACATTAATTATTTTATTTTTCTTTCTTAAAATACCAAAAACCCAAAAAATAACTTTTTTTTATTGATTAATTAAATTATTAATTTAGTAATTAACTTAGGTAATTTTCTTTCTTAATTCAAAAACAACAAAAAAGAGATGTTTTCTTTAAAGGGTCAAAACCCTAGAACTTTGCGCTCGATTCAATTTCCCGCATGCGATTTACTTTCTTTTATCCTATTATGTATCTGATTCCGGTTTGTAATAGTAAATAGGACCTTTTATTATTTTTATCGCTTTATTTATTTTTAAAGGGTTTGTCTTTGGCGATGTAAATACCCGACGCCTTGTAATTTAAATTCCGCATTTTTATTTCCGCAAATTATAACTGTTAGATGTTTGATAATAGGATGGCATGACAAGACTGAATGTTTTAACCTAAAATCAACTTAGATCACCATTAACATGTACAAAGATAAAATAACCGAAAATAACACACTCGCACATGCGCACTCCTATGGTACACCCCACTTGGTTGCCTTCGTACACGGTCATTAAGTATAGGTTATTTTAGAGGTCGTCCTCTTGTCCAAAGATCATAGTCGCCTCGAAATGGTTACCTCGGATATTGTTGCCTCAAACAAATGATCTAAGACATTAGGGTTACCGCTAAGGCGTCCTAACATTGCTTTGGTGATCGTAAGTCCCTAAATTCGAATTAACCCTTAAACTCCAACGACGATGCTACTTACTCATCAATAGTGGGATAGCACTGTCTAAAGGAAGATAGCATAGAACGATTCCTTTTTCGAGTAGGTAGATGGTTCTTAAGTACTTGCTCTTTCAAAAAAACAAAAACTTTTCACACTTACACTTTTCGAACAAAGTTTTCAAAAACACTTCATACGCTCTTGAGGACAGAAGCAAGAGTTAAATCGGAGTTTCAAAACAAAAACTTTTTCAAACCCACAAGCACAAAGAAAGCAATTTTGAAAACAATTGAGCAAGTACCTAAGAGCCCGTGGATAACCACAGATAGAAAGGGTGCTAACACCTTCCCTTTCTATAATCTACCCCCCGAACCCGAGAAATATCTCGAAAAAGGAATGTTTCTGTGCTTTTTTCCTTTCCTTGTTGGATAAAATAAAAGTCGGTGGCGACTCTTGCTTACCGCGATATTTTGCGAACACAAACGCAAAATGCAAACCAGTATATCCAAAAACAGTCAATTCTTCCCACCGTATCACAACTGCCCTTTATTGCTTTCTAGGTAGTATATTGTATATCATATTCTGTCAGGATCATCTGCCATCTCGCTATTCTCCCAGAGAGGGAAGGTTTCTCGAAGATGTACTTTATTGGATCCATCTTGGATATCAATAAGGTAGTATGGGTCAGTATATACTGCCTTAGCCGGCAAGCAGCCCATGCCAGAGCACAACAAGTTTTCTCGAGCAGTGAATATCTTGTTTCACAGTCAGTAAACTTTTTGCTCAGGTAATAAATAGTGTGCTCTTTTCGGACAGACTTATCATACCTGTCCCATCACACACCCCATTGAATTCTCCAAAACAGTTAGAGACATGATCAATTGTCTTCCCTCGACTGGTGGCATCAAAATAGGAGGCTCTTGTAAGTACTCTTTGATCTTTTTGAAAGCAGTTTGGCACTCGTCATTCCATTTGACTACTTGATATTTCTTCAGTAATTTGAAGATTGGTTCACAAGTAGCTGTCAGGTGGGAAATGAATCTGGCAATGTAGTTTAAATGTCCCAAGAATCCTCTGACTTCCTTCTCAGTACGAGGAGCAGGCATCTCTTGTATTGCTTTCACCTTGGAGATCCACTTCGAT
Organism: Vicia faba; assembly: GCA_948472305.1. Lineage (NCBI taxonomy): Eukaryota > Viridiplantae > Streptophyta > Magnoliopsida > Fabales > Fabaceae > Vicia > Vicia faba. The sequence continues at coordinate 216,675,125 of OX451735.1, read as the reverse complement.
TCCTTTATTGCTAACAACAAAGCCTAGGAGTTTACCAGACCTCGCCCCAAATGTGCATTTATTTGGGTTCAACCTCAGCTTGTATTTCTTTAGCCTCTCAAACAGTTTCTGTAAATGGTCAAGATTCTCTTCCTCTGTTTGAGATCTAGCTATCATGTCGTCCACATAGACCTCTATTTAGTGATGTATCATGTCGTGAAATAGAGCTACCATGGCACGCTGATAGGTTTTCCCAGCATTCTTCAGCCCGAGTGGCATAACCTTCAGGCAGAATGTGCCCCACTATGTGACAACGGTTGTTTTCTCCATGTCCTCAGACGCCATTTTGATTTAGTTGTAGCCTGAGAAACCGTCCATGAAGGAAAACACTTTGTGTTGTGCCATATTGTCAACTAGAATATCAATGTGGGGAAGTGGGAAATCATTCTTAGGGCTTGCCCTATTCAAATCTCTATAGTCCATACACATTTGTACCTTGTCGTCCTTTCTGGGTACGGGAACAACATTGGCAACCCATTGCGGATAGGAGGTGACGGCCAAGAATTCGGCATTGAATTGTTTCATGACTTCATCTTTAATCTTCTCTGACATGTCCGGTCGCATTCGACGGACCTTTTGTTTTACCGGAGGACAGTCCTCTTTTGTAGGTAGACGATGTACTATGATATCTGCATCAAGTCCTGGCATGTCTTCATACGACCAGGCAAAGACTTCAACACAATCATGTAGCAACTGAATCAGATGCTCTTTGACACTGGGTTCCAGATTGGCACCCACCTTGACTTCTCTTTTGTCTTTTTCGGTACCTAGGTTAATTGCGTCCACTGGCTCTTCGTGGGACTGAATAGTCATCTCTTCTTGTTGTAGTAACCTGGCGATTTCCCCTGGTACTTCACAATCTTCCTCACCTTCGTCTTTGGCTTGGTATATTAGATTTTCAGAGTCACAAAAGGCCATAGTAGAACCGTTACCCATGGGATCCCGAATGGATGTAGACCTGCATTGTGAGTGTGAGTGTGTGTAAGAGTATAACTATCTTTGAAAGAAATGTAAAAAGAAAAACAATGAGCATAAAGTTTGTATGCAAAAACGTCCATGATTCATTGATGCCATATGGAAATGAGATGATAACCCTTACAAATGGACCATTGTGCCTTGGGTAAGACACAAGGTTTTAAGAGTCTGAATTGTTTTAATATTACAGATCCAACGAAATTTTAAGACAAATTACTATTGGATAAATGTGATCGGGACAAAATCTCTAGCCTCCCAGTTGCTGAGCCCTTCACTGACAGTTGGGAAAATCCAATCCTCCAGGTTATAGATATCTTCATCTTCCTCCACGGTGCTGACTTGGTGGTTGCTGATATTCAAGGGTGGTCCTCCGGCACGAGCGCAGCTACAGCTTTCTGGGCTCCTTAAGTGAAACCCAAACCGAATTTTTCAGATTTGTAAGGGATATCTGGGAGTTGACCCCAAATAGTGCACCCACCTTCTTCTATCACTGCCTTGGCATCTTTTGAAGACGACATCTTGAGTGGAGGCCTTGTAATCTTGGGGACTTGAGACACAGCCTTGGTTACTGCCACAGTCTGCGGGACTTCTTCAAAGTGCTGGAATGGAGTTTCAATAAATTCACCATCTAATTCCACATATCTGAAGGAATTTAGATGGCTGACCATATACTCTTCTTCTCCATGAACAATGATGATTTTCCCTTGAATTGGATATTTAAGTATTTTATGCAATGTAGAAGTGACGACACCAGCACTGTGGATCCATGGTCGGCCTAATAAGCAGGAATATGAAGGGAAAATGTCCATTACATAAAAAGTTGAATCAAATGTTTGAGTTCCAACTTTTATGGGGATGTCCACTTCCTCATGCACCATCCTTTTTGAGCCGTCGAAGGCCCTCACTACTATGATGCTCAGTTTCAATGTCAATCCTTCATAGTCAAGCCTATCAAGAGCCTTTTTAGGCAACACATTCAGAGACGAACCGGTGTCAACCAAGACATGAGCCAGAGTTGTGCCCCTGTATTCGACTGAGACATGTAATGCCTCATTATGCTTCCTCTCTCTTGGTGTTAAGTCAATATCCAAAAAACCTAAACCATTATCTGCAGTCAAGCTGGCTACGCAGTCTTGGAACTGATCAGTAGATGTTTCTTGGGGTACATGGGAAGTTTTAAGGAACTTTACCAAGGCATTTGCATGTGCCTCAGAACATAATAATAAAGCCAGCATGGAAATTTTTGATGGAGTTTGCCCCAGTTGCTCGACTATGTTGTAGTCTCTTCTTTTATGACCTTTAGAATTTCCTCCATCTCTTTCCGGGAGGTCTCAGGGATAGCTACTGATTGTGCCTTCGTCTAGACAGGCTCAATCAGAATACCTTTACCTCGAGTCTCGGTTGACTCAGCAGCAGGAATGTCAGTAGGGGTGATAATAGGGACTGTAACAGTTTTGTCAACATGAGTATTAGCAGAGATGATTGCAGGACCGAGAATAGCCTTTGGAGGAGAAACAATAACATGAATGATTACGGGTCTATAAATAGCTTTTGGAGGAGCAATTTCTAGAGAGAATACCATTCCACTCTGGGTTATCTTACTAGTCCCTGCGATATTACTGATATCGGAGTCAACTTTCTCAGAACTTAGATTTTCAGCAGCTGGCCAATCTTGCTTGATACCGTGGTAGTAGACATCCCCTCCATAATTCCATGGGACGGTTTTGTCTGATGAATACAAGATTGGTCCAGGAATTGTAATTATCAACGGAGCTACTTTAGGAACTGATGTAATTCTAACGGGTCTTTTGGTGGAGACCCTGGAAGAATTGTCGGAAATGGTCAAAATGGAAACATCATTATAAGAAACAGTTGGAATTGAAGTCTTATCAAACAAAATCTCCTTTTTATCTATTAGGCATTGAACGCCTGTTTTAACAACGGACAGCTGGTTGGTGAGGATAAACAAAAATGACAGCTTTCACCATAGCCTGGGAATACACCAACATTCAACAAGTTCTTTTTGATAGTCAGGAGTGAGGTCATAAGTTCATCAACTGAAGTAACAAACATATCTCCCTCAACGACATTGACATCACAATCGTGCTTGGGCATAGGGGCTGTAATAACATTGGGAATTTCTGGCGCATCAAATTCAATCTCTTTGGCTTCAAGAAGGTCTTGTACCTTGTTCTTCAGAGTCCAACAGTTGTTAGTGTTATGGCCAGGACTCTCAGAATGGTATGCACAACAGGCATTAGGATGATAGTGAGGAGAGGTTGTATTAGGATTCTTTGGAGCTTCTTTCAAAGTCACTAGATTGGATCTTAACAAATGTGGAAATACTTGAGATGGTGTCATATTAATTCGGGTGAACTATCTGACTGGTCTTTCCATTCTTGGTTGATTGCTCCTTTGCTGGGCAGGCGCGGGTTTAGGAATCATGACAGCCCCCACCATTAGACAGTGTACATCCCTATCTTGATTTCTCTGAGGATATACAGCAACAACTTCTTTCTTTCCGATGAATGGTTTCCTTACAGCAGCAAAGGATGCATCCTTTTAAATCTTCCCATTCTTTATCCCGGCTTCCACCCTTTCTCCGGTTAATATCAATCCAGTAAAACCTGCCGATAAGCTCCCAATTAAGTGATTAAAGAAGGGACCAGACAAGGTGCCCAAAAACATGTCTACCAACTCTCTTTTAGATAGAGGAGGATGGACTCTTCCTGCTAAGTCCCTCCATTTTTGCACATAGTCTTTAAAGCCTTCACTTGAAACCATGGCCATACTCTGCAGTTGAGTACGGGTGGGCGCAAGATCAGTGTTGTATTGGTATTGTTTGTAAAAGGCAACGGCCAGATCTTCCCAATTATGAACATTGGCTCTTTCTAACTGATAAAACCAATCAAGTTGAGTCCCGGACAGGCTGTCTTGAAAGAAATGTACCCATAAATCCTTGTCAGCAGTGTGAGGCTGTATTTTTCTCACATAGGACCGGAGATGCATTTTGGGACATGAAACTCTGTCATATTTGGCGAACATCGGTGCTTTGAATTTTGGAGGGATGACAATCCCAGATACTAGACCCAACTCCTCAAAGTCCAATCCAGACACTTTTTGGATTTCCATTGCACTTAACCGTTCTTCCAAATGCTTATACTTGTCATCGGCTGAAGGATATTGTTCTTCAGAATAATCTTCTTCTTCCTCTTCCTCTTCTGACTCTGGCTGGACAACTGCTTCCTTGCCTTTCCCATCTTGATTGTCTTTCTCACTATATGACGTTGCAAAGTCTAGGGTCTTTCTTGCTTGACCTTGGGATCTTCTTCCCATGTTTAGAACTCCGGTTATTTTCTTTGTCTTCTTTTTCTTCTCTTCAACCAGAAAGGTCTTCAACTCTTCTTGTCCTTTGACTAGAGTTAAGAACATCTGTTGAAACTAGGCATTATGTGCTTGGAGGTCCTTCACCGTTTGCTCGAGATCCATCTTACTGAAATAAACAGTAGAAAGATGAGGAGACTTGTTGCAAGAAACATGCTTATGTTATGATGAATGGTATGCATATATAATGATTTCAAGGATTTCAAATATTCAAATTTGTTTTAGACAAAAAGGAAACACACGTTATATTAATAAATTAAAGCTTGAGTACATCAATGCCTTTTTGGGCAAAAATAACAAAAAACTCTAAGATAAAAAGGTAGTATGCATCCTCTTTGGTGCGATGTAGGCATTCAGGTTCCGCTCCTCATGGAGTTGCTTAGTGAGCTCTAAAACCTTCTTCTCGCTAGCATAGAATTGGGCTTCGAAATTATCTCGCTCCCCTTCGAGTTGTATCTAATCTCTTTGTAAGTCTTCAAGAGAGGTGGGCATGTCAGGATGTAGGATAGTGTATGGAACATCTCCTTCCATAACAGGCTCAATGATTACCAGGAGAATGGAGGGATAAGGCATCATAAGACTCTGAGCACGATTTCGTATCCATTTGAGGTAAGGCTCAAGAGGGATGGAATTATTGCGCTCCAATGTCTTACTATCTACCTTGTTCAACATCCTCCAAGCTCGGATAAATCTCTGGCGAAGACCTTGCTCTTTATTCTCGTAGTCAAATACCAAACCTTGGATGAGCATCTCATGAGGGCCATTCCTTCGGGCGTAACCAAATTGTCTTAAGGCTAAGCATGGGTTGTAGGTGATATCTCCCCTAATGCCAAGTAAGGGGACATTAGGGAATTCTTCACAATGATCGACAATAGTAACATTCTCTAGGGATCGGGAACACCAATGAATGTCTGAATGTTTGAGTGTCATCAACCTTTATGACCACCTTGAACCTTGCTCGTTCTTTAATACATATTGGGGAAGATGCGAAATAAACCATCTTGCTAAGAGAGGAGTACAACACATAAGGACACCTCTTTTCCTCATAGTGCAAGTGTGAAAATAATGTAGGATGTCCCATAGCAAAGTAGGCACTGGGTTGTGGGATATGAAGATTTTGACAGCGTTCACATCTATGAGTTGGTCAGGATTTGGAAACAAAACCATCCCATAGATGAGGAGAGCCACAATCTCCTAAAAAGCTTGCAAATCCAAAGAGTTCCAACAGTTTTGGGCTTTCTCACACAAGAACTTTGCTAGGAAACCCTTGACACCACTCCTTGTTTCCCAATTGGTTATGACATCAGATGATTGCAAGTGTAGAGCTTGAGCAATATCTTCTGGATTTAGATCTCTTTTCGTACCGTTGAAAGGTAGTTGATTGAGAATGGTAATCCTCAAGAGTTGGGAGAATTCTTCCAAAGTTGGCACAAGTTGATAATCGGGAAATGTGAAGCAATGGAGTAAAGGATCAAAGAACTGAAAGAGCACCTTCATAACGTCTTCATCAGTGTTGGAGGTGACCAGGTTGAGTAGGCGACCATGTCTCTCGGTGAATGAAGAATTTTCTGGAATCCTTGAAGCTAGATCCTTAAGTCGAGGAGGGATCCTTACAAGATTGACTTGAATAGTTTTTCTGCGAATAGAATCCATGTCCTACAAAACAGAACAAAGATAAATCCCAAAATACTTGAAATGGTTAGTGAATGAGTATGATGTTATGATGTTCATGATGTTATGTACAAGTATGTATACACAAACAAAGCAAACAAGTCCTTAGGTTTAGGCTTGCATGGATTCTCATAGGTAAGTACTCTCTTGAAGTTTAGTTGGCTCAACATGTCCTAGTAATAGTAATCGAGTTCTAAGGAGCTCAATATCACTGGTTTGTTTCCTTGGTCATTGTTTCAGCACAAGCCTCTTTAATGGCAACCGAAATATCCTAAAAAAACCAAACCTCAATGAGTGTAGTATCGAGTATCTACCAACTTTGGACTGCACCAAAGTCGGTCATCTCACTACGTCCTAAATGCCAAGTTGGTCAAGAAAAGGTTCTAAAAGTTCATTAGTGCTTCATGACATCACTCAACGGCCCCGTATTCTCCTTGATTAACTCAAGGGCTACCGGTACCCACAAATATGTCGCACTAACGTAGCTATTGCTAAGACCATGTTGGTATACCCCGCACAGTTTCCACAACGTATTGCTACTTACCTATAAGGTACCCAAAATCTGGGTAGAGGATTCAAACCCAAACAAAGAACCATAATGTAAAGCATACAAGACAAACAAAGAAAGCAAGTAAATGTTATCTAACCCTAAGGTAACCCCACTTTTAGAATTCTCCCCAGCAGAGTCGCCAGTTCTATGATATGGTAGGAGAACTGATTTGAAGGTTTTATGTTTTATCGCAAATGTTGCTGTTAGCAAGAGTCATCACCGACTTTTCTTTTATCTAAAAGGAAAGGTGAAAAAGCACAGAAAAGACCTTTGAGATTGTTTCTTGAGTTCGGGGGGTAGATTATGAAAAGGGAAGGTATTAGAACCCTTTTCATCCATGGTTTTCCATGGGCTCTTAGTTACTTGCTAGATCACTTGCTTTTGTTTGAAATTGTGCTTTGTATGGTTTTTGAAAGTATTTTGTAAAGAGGCCATTGTTTAGGCAAACTTTGTAACAATTCTCGTTCGTAAGAATGTATACAAAGATGTTGATCTTTTTAAAATGTTTTCAAGTTTGTAAGATGTTTTGAAAGTGTAGGTGTTTATTTTGAAAATAGCAAGGATGTTTTATTTTGAAATTGAGCAAGTAATTAAGAGCATTCTACCTACTCAAAAGTCTTTCATGTTCATTTCCTTTTTCCTTTGACATTGTTATCTTACCATTGATTTGGTAAGTAACCCTATCTTTGGATGTAAACAGGACGAGCGTGGGTCATCGTATAACCATGATTAGCAATGTTGCAAGGTATCTTAGCATTCTCTTTTAGGGACTAAGATCATTTGAAAGGCAACATGGATAGCGTCATCGATGGACTATGATCTTGTATTTTTGCTTGTTTTTTCTAAGATACCTCACATGCGTAATATGGCCATTTAGTAAGGCAACCAAGTGGATTTACCCTAGGAGTGCTTGTGTGCAAGTGTATTGATTTACATGCATTGTTTTTGTCTTGATTATGGTTTTCTATTTTGTTGGTTTTAGTCATTCCATACAAACCTTAATTACTAGCTGTGATACGGTAGGAGAACTGACTTGAGGTTTTGCATTTGTGTTTGCAAATGTTTCGGTTTAGCAAGAGTCGCCACCGACTTTTTATTTTATCCAAAGGAAAGGTCAAAAAGCACATGAAAGACCTTTGAGATGTTTTCTTGGGTTCGGGGGTAGATTATGAAAAGGGAAGGTGCTAGCATCCTTTTCATCCATGGTTTTCCATGGGCTCTTAGTTACTTGTTTAGATCACTTACTTTTGCTTTTCAATTGTTTGAAATGGTGCTTTGTGTGTGGTTTTTTGAAAATGCTTTGAAAAGAGGCCTTGTCTAGGTAACCTTTATAATGATTCTTGTTTGAATATATACAAAGGTGTTTGTCTTTTGAAAAGATATTTCAATGTTTTGAAAGTTTATTTTGGGAAATGTTTTGAAATGGTGTTGTGAGGTGTGTTTGAAAATAGCAAGGATGTTTTTGCAAGTTTTGATCAAGTAACTAAGAGTTGTCTACCCTATTTTACTCAAAGATCTTTCCTACACATTTTTAACCCTTTTGACAGTGTTGTTTTACCATTGCATTTGGTAAACAACCTTGTATTTGGATGTTAAACGGGACAGGCGCGGGTCATCGTATGGACCATGATAGCAATTGTGCTAAGTATCTTTAGCAAATTTTTGAGGGACTAGATCATTTTGTATAGGCAACCCAGATAGCGTCATCGAGGGACTATGATCTTTTTGTTTTGTTTTTTGTTTTGCCAAGATACTCAACATGCATAACATGGTCATTTTAAAGGCAACAAGTGGATGAAACCCTAGGGGTGCATGTGTGCATTGTGTTGTCAATTTACATGCTTTTTGTCTTTTGCATTAGTCAAGCTATTTGTTTGATTTTGGATTTCTTGCATACAAACCCTAATCTCTAACATGGCATATTTGAAAGCATAAAATGCATAAAATAACCTAAGCTATTACAACATTGATATGGGGAGGGGGATACAATTTTGAATAGGGAGTATTTACAAGAAAATAAAACCTTAATATTTACTATTACATCCAAATTGAATCTCTTTGCTCAAATGATAAATAAACAATATTTAAATAAGCAATAAAATGTGAATATGCACAATATTATGAATATGCATAAAATGTTTTTATTTATTTTTATGTGTGTAAAAATAAAATATTTAATGTATATAAAAAAGAAATAAAAGATTATTTTTTTTATTAAGGGTAAAAACCCTAATTTTCTTTAAGAAAGTATATTTATTAATATTATTTATTTATGTACAATAAAAAATAAAAATATATTCAAGTGTCAAAAAATAAAATATATTAGAAAAAAATATTATTTTTAATAAGGGTGGAAACCCTAGCTTTTTTGTTTTAAGATAATATATACTATATTAATTATTTTGTGTACAAGAAAATAAATATAAATATATACAAATATTTAGAAAAATAATAGTATATGAGAAAGTATTATTTAAATATATAAATACTAAAAAATATTATATTTTTATGTATTGTTTACAAGCTTTTATTTGAGAAAATAAATAGTATATCTAATTAATAATTATTTTCATGTTAGAAAAATAAAATAAAATATAAAAATAAATGTGAAAATTTATGAAAAATGATTTTGGTATTTTTTATGTTTAGAAAATATAAAATAAAATCAGAAATGAAAAATAAATGGAAATAATACACAAATATAAAGAAATGGGCCAGGAGGGTGCAGTCAGCAAATTGGAGGTGCAAAAAGGAGGCCAAGCCAAAGCCCAGTCCACTGAACTTCATCTTCAACCTTTGAAACTCAGAAAACGCGCGCCCTATACAAAATATCCAGATCCTGCATACGTGCTCTAATGCAAAAACTCATAACATCAATGTTGTAGCATTTTTCAAGACGATTTCAACCATATAAGAAACTTAATCTAACTCTCAAAGACCAGAGAGAATTTCTCTGGCCCTAATTTCTAACCTAACTTTTTCAGGAAGTTCATGAATCAAATTCTCTTAACACGTTTAACTTAAATGAAAATTGAGCATATGTACAACTTCAGGGCTATGAGTGCTACATTTTTTAGTCACAAACCTAAGCCTAATGATTCCTAAATAGAGAGATAGGAAGTTGACAAAAACCTGTTTCAGTTGAACTCGTGTATGGTAATGTGGAGCTTTTCAGTGAGACCTGAGGTGCTTGGGAGCTTGCCTGAACTTCCTCTGACCTTCCCCAATGCTTAGTTTGCTTTGGATGTGCTTGAACAAGCCTGTAGAAGTCAACCTGCACAAGCTGAAAATAGAAATTGTGAAGCTTGCAAATGGAGTTACAGTTCAAGGCCAATGGTTGGGATAGCTTGGATAGGCTATATGGAATGTGTTTGAACAGGTTTGGGGAAAAACGCACGAGGGGTTTTTGCTATGGAACTCCAAGTGCAGAAACTGCCCTGTTTTTGCAAGAGGAAGGTGATTTGATGTTCAAGAGTGTTTGAGGGATGAAAGGCTCGTGTTTCAGGCTCAATGCAATGTCAAGAACTTGTTTCAAATGCTTTCTAAGCTTGGTTATAACAGATGTGCAAGTTTTCTTGATTTTGGCAAGTTTCTTGGATTTTAAGCAAAAGTAAGCCATGATGCAAGACAAGCCTGTACAGGCTATCTATCAGCTTGCACTTTGTGATCTTGGCCCCCTAAGTTTGTGGATATTGTGTGTTGTACAAGATCTTGTTCAAGGCTCAAGGATTCTATTTGACATAAAGCAAATTTGACAAAAATGGCAATGTTGCCTTTTTGCTATTTTAGGATTAATCTTTTGTGTAATCCTCCCATGACTAGAACAAAGCCTCAAACCAATGGATTTACATTTAATTATTAAGTATGGAAGGTTTTTGGGACCTGTAATCAAGTACAAACAAGGTTGATTAGAGTTTGCAACTTGTATCAATATGAAAATGTCATGGATCAAAAGTGAGTTTTTGCCAACTTCAAGCCTTCGATTCTCCCTAACCACAAATGATTTTGGAGAGTTCTTGGATATTTTATAAAGCTTGTAACATGCTCTACAATCCATCTTTGAAATTAATTTTGATATTCCAAGTGGAACTAGGTGAATAATTGCCATGAAGATAGGTCAAAATCCTGCCTAAACTAGGGCAAAATTTCACTAAGTTAAAAGTTTCATGGACCCTTGTTCCAAAAATCATAACTTGAGATACAAGCTTCTTTTTGGAAAACTTTGTGAATCAAAGTTGTAGATTTTGTGGAGGACTACAACTTTCATGTTGGCAGTTTTGTTTGAATCCAATTGCATCATGATGAATATATTGGGCAAAGTTGGGGAAAATTAAGAAAATTTCATAACTTAGAAAAATTCTAAGTTATGAAAATTTTCAATCTTAAACCCTAATTTGTAAAATTAGGTTTCTTGATGAACAAGTTTCATGTTTTGACACATCTTGATGAAAAATGACCCTTGGCACTTGATTTTGACCACAAAGTCAAAGTTTGACTTTTCAGTGTACAGTTGATTTTTGATCAGTTGACTGGAAAATTCATCCGTTAATCCAATGCAATTGAGATCTTTTGAACCTTGTGAATAGGTCAAGATGATGCCATTGAGTCTTTGAATCCATGCTTGAACCAAATTTTCCATTGGCTAGGTTAAAAATCAGAAATTGCCCTTCTGCAGTCAAAACCCTAAAAATGACCATTTTGCCCTTTTGATGATCTGATCAAATTTCTTGAGGAGTTGTGGTCCAAACTTGATCAAATGGTTCATATGAGCTTATAATGTTGATGTGGGTCAAAATTTATGAGGTTTGACTGTAAATTGGTCACAATTGACTTTCCCCCAATACAACTGATTTTTAGGTCAACTGTCCAATTGACTGGGCAAAAATTTGATTCAAGGCTTGAAACTTGGTATGAGCAATCTCATAAGTCCAACTTGAAGCATGAAAGTCACTTTGAGCATTAGAAGTCCAAAATTCCTTGTGCAAATTCAAACCCTAATTTAGGTCAACAGTGCAAGGAGATGACTTGAGCAGAGCAAACCCTAATCTGGTCTTGAGTTCAAAGAGTCTTGTGATGAGAAATCTTGATAAAATAAGAGGGCAAATTTTGGGGTACAACACTAGCATTTGCATATAAAGTGATAAATTGCGGAATTTAAAAGTACTACGCTATTACAATACTTGTGGGAGGGGGTGTACAAATTTCAAATGGGAATTGCAAGAAAATAAAGCCTAATTTATCTATTACAACCATATTGAATTTGGATAAATAATGTACAAAATGAATAATCATACAAGAATGTAAATGTGAAGAAAATGGATATTTTTGTTTGGATTTTTTAGAGCAAAGGGGTTTTGGTTTAACCTAATTAATTAAAAGAAAGTAATTAATGAAATAATAAAAAGTAAAAACCTAAATTTACTAGGAAAATATTTTAAATAAAACCCTAATCTATTAATTGATTAAAAAGAGGAAGTTAAGTTTATAAGAATATTTTTGGTATTTTTTGTCTTAAAAATAAATTATAGTATTATAAAATATTTTTGGTCTTTTTATATTTTAAAATAATATATTTAAATGGTGTAAAAAAAATAACGAAAACCCTAGCTTTTAATTAAATTTACAAAACAATTAGTGAAATAAATAAAGTATGATTAAATAAAAATAATTTTTATTGAAGAAAAATAAATAAATAAACTATGTCAAAATATTAATCTATTATTTTTATATTTTTTATAATTTTTTAATGTTAGATAAAATATTTAAGAAAATAAATAAAATAAAAATAAGAAAAAAAAGAAAATAAATGGGCCAGGGTGTGTAAATGGAACAGGGGGTCAAAAAGTAATAAAAAAACAATGAGGCCCAAGGAGGAGGCACGACGCTTGTCAAAAAAAAATTCAGAAGAGGAAAAATATGAAAAATCCAAAAGGATACCATTGGGGCTCGAACCCAGGTCCCTCAAGTCACAGGCGCGCGCTTCTACCACTGGGGTGGCTATACATCCGTTTATATAATCAAAACAATAAATATATGATAGTAAACAAGTCCATGGCCTGAACTTCATCTTCAACCTCACGCCTAGCCAGAGCCTCTGTATCTTGTTCAAATCTCAACAAAAATGAAAACTGTAAACATGAAACTTGTAGCAAATTTCCTCACGATTTTAGAAATGCAAAGCAAAATAATTATAGATCAAAGACAAGCATGAATTTTAATGGCCCTATTTCTGAACCCTAAAAATCTCAAAACTTCAATCTTAAAATTCTCTAAGCTCAAACAAAATTAATGAAAACTAGGGACATGGTTAGCTTTAGGGCAATGATATCTACATGTTTCATTCACAAATAATTCATTGATGATGCCTGTATGAAAATTTCCAAAGTTAGAAAACTTACCTTGCAAGAGGGTATCGGGTTTGGAGTTTGAGCAGCTTTCAGTGAGTTCCAATGATTGCGTTAGCTTCCTCAAGTTCCCAGGAAGCTAATGGGATGCATAACTTTGAGCAAAATTTCCAAGGTCAAGATATTTGGATTTCTTAATGAATAAGCTAATGGAATGCATCAAGACAAGGTAAATATATTTAGATTTCTTGATGAATAAGTTTCATATTTTGACATGTTTTTATGAATTGTGATCTTTGGCATTTGATTTTTGACCAAAAGATCAAAGTTTGACTTTTCAGTATACAGTTGACTTTTGATTAGTTGACTGAAAATTCATCTATCAATCCATTGAACTTGAGCAATGTTTTGAGCCATGTCATTAGGTAAAAATGATACAATTGGACTCTTGAGATCATGCCTTAAACCAATTGATCATTTGCTAGGTCAAAAATCAGAAATTGCCCTTTCCTAGTCAAAACCCTAATTTTGACCATTTGCCCTTTTGAAGATTTGATCAAATTTCTTGAGGAATTATGGTCCAAACTTGATCAAATGATACATATGAGTTTAAAATGTTGATGTGGATAAAAAATTATGAAGTTTGACTATAAATTGGCCATAGTTGACTTTTTCCCCAATACAGTTGATTTTTAGGTCAACTGCTCAATTGACTGAGCAAAAGTGTGATCCAAAGCTTGAAACTTGACATGAGTGATATTAAGGGTCCATAATGATCCATGAAAGCCATATGGGGCATTTAAAGTTCAAATATCCTTGTGCAATCTCAAACCCTAATTTTGGTTATCAGTGCTTAAGGAGGTGTCTTGAGCTGATCAACCCTAGTGCAGTCTTGAGCCAAAGGAGATCTTGTAAGCAAATTCTTGATAAATGAGAGGGAAAATTTTGGGGTACAACAGATAGATAAGTCTTTTCTCCTTCCAACATTTTATTCCCAACATATATATTCAAGAGAGGTTTGGAACAATATGGAACATCACTTTCCTAGACCTACTACTTGCAGTGGTTAACGTACGATAGTGGGAGAACAACTTCTTTGAATAGTACAACTAATGTACTATTTTTCGTGACTAAGTTTCTTGATCTTTATCTTCTGATGATGTACTTCTGATTCTGAAGTATTAAGCTTGGAAGAGATAAATCACTTATCTCCGTTCTTCTGATGAATGACCGATGAGTAGTTCAGAAACTACTTTGTTGTTGTAGTGCATGAACACCAACCAAATATCATCTTCAGAATTATGGGCAGAAGCCTATCTGAAACATAAAGCTTTTATTCTTATCTAGAATCAATCTTGAAGGCATATTTCTTTTTTGATATGAGATATTAAGATTATGTTGGGAATATGTTTCATTTCAGATTCTTTCAATAGTGGATTCTTGTTTTTAGAATGATCAGCAACAACCTATCTGAAATAACAAGTCTTGACATTGTTCGTGAAAGCTTTTCTGATGAAGATATCAAAAGTTTTTCTGATGTTGTATCTTGAAATCAGATATTGTGACAACAACCTATCTGATTCTCAAGTATTTGAATTCTTGAGATTTGATTCTTTTCTTCCTGCTTGATTGATTATGATCGAGGAGTGATAATCATCTAGAAAATTCTTCTTTGTTGTAGAGTCAGTCTTTCAGATATTTGAACATTATCTTCATATATATAAGCAATAACTTATCTGATGAACAATTTCTTTGAGTGAAATCTCTTCTGAACTACTTTATCTTGACCTTGTCTTGATTCCTTGATTTTTGATAATCATCTTTTCTAAGTTGTATATCTGATGTCTAATTTCTGAAGCAACAACTTATATTAGTACATCTGATTTGGTGTTGAATTTCTTCTTTCTGATCTCTTAAATTTGATCTTTTGATTGAGCTGAAAGCAACAACTTATTGTCAGCTACATATTTGTTGTTTGATCATGAATTCTTTTCTTTCTTTGGAAGCGCTTATGTTTTTTGATCTGAGAGCGACACTTTCCTGAGAACATACTTGATTTCATTTGTGATGAACATTTAACATTCCTTAGAACTACTAATGTTTCTATATAAATGGTCTCAATAGTTATTCTATTGAGTACAATGGTATTTCTAATGATATTTGTCTTCTTATGAATATTACTTATGCTGAGTAGATTGGCTTGATAAGATATTATCCTTTGATCTTGTCTTCTGATGGAGTTTGTGATGTTGATTAGAAATGAATCCACAAGATCTTTCTTTCTTTAATCCTTTCTTCTGATGGAATACTTCTAATGTTGAATGAAGGTACGTATTCCATGATATCTCTGAGTCTTCAGAATCTTGACTTTGTCTTCAGATACACGAGCAACAACTCTTCTGATGAGCAAATCTTGACTTCTGATCTTGGAGTAGAAGCTTTCTCTATATATGTTCAGAATCTTGACTTTGTTTTTAGAATTGTAAGAAATAACTCTTCTAATGAACCAGTCTTGACTTCTGATCTTCTGCGTTGGAAGCTTGTTTCTTATGTCCTTTTGATTTCTGATCTTGAAGCAATAACTTATCAGAAATCCTTTCTTCTTGGAAACTCATTGAAATTTTTTCTTGTCGAACATTCAACATTCCATAGAACTACTGATGTTACATTAGAAACATAACTCAATGGTTCTTCTTCTGAGTGGTGAAGTGATTATGATGATATCTTGATTAAGACTATCGAGAATGCTAACAATGTATCTGCGCACTCAATGAAACCATTAGAACTAAAATTGTTCTGCATAAAATATATGCTTGTTATCATCAAAACTTAGAGATTAAACACAGACCTAAATTTTGTTCTTACAATCTCTTCTTCTTCATACTTTACGAACTTTGTATCACTTTCTTGATTCTTTCGCTTTTTTGAACAATCACTAGAATAATAACTATACTTTTGACAATTGTAACGCTCAATGTAACTCTTGTCAGGTTTTTTACCACCGCCTCTTTCTCTACCTCCAGCACCACCTCGTTGGTTACCTTGGTATGTGGGTATTCTCTGACTCAACATAGTTTATTTCTGCTGGTTTCCTCTACTAGTCGAATTGTTATAGTCACCTCTACCTTTGTCGAACCATTTTCCTTTGCCTTTACTTTCTTTTGCTGAATGTGCATGTAAAACCACATCACTCTTCGACTTTCCTGCAACTCTCTCATTAATTCTTTGTTCATGAGATTCAAGTGTCCCTTGAATTTCTTCCTTTGTTAATTTAGACAAATCTTTCCCGTTTTTTATAGCCACCACCACGTGGTCAAACTTAGGGGTCAAAGATCTTAAGATATTTGCAACAACCGCTCTGGTTGTTAATGTTTCTCCACATATCTTGATTTCTCCAAGTACCATTTGATTCACTAGTTTCGTAACTCTAGTAAAGAAAACAGATATGCTCTCATTATATTCCATATGAAGCAATTCATACGTTCTTTTGTGAGTTTGTAACCTCACCTCTTTCACCTTTCTTGCACCTCCAAAAGATTTCTCAAGAATCTTCCATGCTTCTTTTGAAGATTCTACATAACTAACCTTTTCAAAATTTTATGGACTAACACATTGGTGAATTATAAAGAGAGCTTTATAATTCTTCTTCTCCAATTCTCAGTGTCTAGTCTCTTTATCATCTGAAGGATCTTCATTAAGCAGTTATAATCCATCTTTTACAAGATCCCAAAGACCTTGAAAACATAATATAACCTTCATCTGTTTGCACCAATTCTCATAGTTATTAACTTTCAGAATTGGAAGACTTGCTGGAAAATTCACATTCGCATAATTCACCGCCAATATGATTTTCTTTTTCTTCCCTTGATCGCTCAACTGGAGCTCTTGCTATTAATCTTGATAAACAAGATTGTTATCACTACACAATAACGATGAAAAGAAAAGAAAATTAAAGAAGAAAAGAGATTAGGGTTTCTGCAGAGTTTCTCTCTGCCCATAAACTGTGGAAAATCTTTATTTATTTGCAACTGCAAATTCTATGAATACAAGTTGTTATAAAATAGGGGATACTCTATCTATTTATAACGAGCTTGCTTTCTCCCTAAGCCAAAAGCCCGAAACTATAAAAGCTAAAAATACCTATTTTAGACCTAAGTCGAAATCATGTGTAAGCAACATGCTTCGACACTTTGACATACACAACTCGACAAACAATTCGACACACACACTTAGGCTATTTCGACACACCTTGTGTCGAGCAACATGTTGCTTTCAACACAAAGAGTATTCTTATTTTCGTGACTTTCCATTTGAACAACAAACCTTTGTGGGAGACACACCAGTTGTCCACCTAAAATATTAAGGTTTTGGATGAATATGTGGTGTCTCTCTCACTTGTGTGTTGCTCTTGACCTAATGTAAAATGCTCCCTCGTGTTGACTCTCCCCTGAATTGCGCCAACAATGGTATCATGAGCCTTTGGTTTCGAGTGAAGGGACCAACTTACTTGTATCGAAATTACTCTCCACATGTGGTGGGTAGGAGGTGTCTCGTTAAAGAGTGTTAACGACGATTCAAGTGTATGTGCAAGAAAAAGCTTTCACTTTAGGGGAGAATTAGACTCACACTTGAGGGAGGAGTGTTGAGAATCAAGTGTGAGAAAGAAGTTCCATATTTGTTATAAAAGAGAAGATTTAACACTTTATAAGTGAGAGAATCCACACACATATTACCTTAAGATTTTGGATGAATATGTGGTGTCTCTCTCACTTGTGTGTTGCTCTTGGTCCAGTGTTAAATGCTCTCTTGTGTTAACTCCCCCTTAATTGCTTCAAACAATTTACAACATATAAAGAATAAACTATCAATATCATAGAGACGGACAAACCTTTAAATTTTGAAATTGTTACATAGAAAATATACAACATTAATGGTGAAGAATTGCTTAAAACTTATACAGAAATCAGTAGAAGACCCTCCCAATTTTGAACCACACAAGTAAAACATTATTCTACGCTACCGAAAATTAATATAGACAAATTTTTTGGTATACTAAAAAATTTAAATTTAAATAATAAAAAAACATTTTTATGATTAAGGAAATATGTGGGGTGTCGGATTTATATGGGGTGGCAGGTTAAATTGTCATGTAACCATTTTTGGTTTTAATAAGAAGGATACTTTAGTAATTTCGTGGGATAAATTGAAACAGAAGAAAACAAGAAAAAGAAAAGAAAATTTTGGATTCAGAAATCAGATTTGGCGGAGCTAGGTTAAAGTTGGTAGAGAAAGTGAGAGATTTTCGAGCAGCAATTTCCAAATCGTTACAATGTCAAAGCTTTCGAGCACGTTGACGAACTTGAAGGTAAGGAACCAAACCCTATCTCTATTGTTGAATTTTCGTTCCTTTACTCATACGAATTTTGTCACTGTTGTTTGATTCAAGATTGAAAGTTCAAATTCATGCAGTGATTAAGAATGTTGTTTGTTGTTTTTGATATTGTATAGTTCATGCAAAGGGCAGCTGCAAGAGAGGAGAAAATCGAGAAAGTTGAACAAGAGGTCAAACTTGACACCTCAACGATTTCTAGAAGATGGTACTTTTCTTTGTTAGGATTCCTTGTTGCTATAGTTTGTAATATACTGTTATTATTATCCGGTATGGCTTATAGGCTAGCTCTTCCAAGTTCAGAATTTGAACTTTTTTTGCTCTATTTCGTTTATAATTATCATCTAACTGAAAGATTAACTGTTTTTCAATTATTTAGTAAGGCTTGATGGTGTACAGAAATCACTGTTCGAATATGGGCCTCTAATGTTCAGTGTTTTTAAATAACCGGTATAGCACCGCTATACTGCTATTGCATGTCATGATATATAGCAACCACGTCAAAAGCCAATATACTATTGCAACTTTGCTGCCATGGCAGTAGCCGTGGCCTTTTGCATATTGGTGATAGCGATTATGGTTTACTAAAATTTAACAACTCTGATATACACCTGTCTCTTATCTACAATTAGTTTCTTCATCTTTTGATTTGTTTTTTGTCCCATGGCTTTCGACATATATGTAGTGTGGTCATAGTGGAAGGTGATCCTCATCCCGGAGCATTTAAAGGTCGAATGTCTTTTCAAAGTTTTAATCCAAAAGTTGATGTGAGTTTGAAGATCAAGAATTTAAAAGCCTTTTCTCTATACTCTTAATCAATTTATAGTGTATTTTTTCTATTGATTTAATTCTAATGTCGTAGCCTTGCCTTTGTAGAAATTAAATGAGGAAGAAGTAGGACTTAATCAGCCTGTAGCCAAAACTAGCATTTCTAAAAATAAAAATGCTAATGTATCTGTTAGGTGGGTTTCTTGTTCTAAGCTATGTAGGTATCAGATTTAATTCCTACAAGGGTCAGAAAATTATCTGTTTATTTTAGTTTCTAATATATTTCATGGATTTTTTTAACATAAATAGACACCTATTGAGAATATTTCCACATACTAAGTGTAAGTTTATTTCTTTTTGTGTTGTTTCAGAGAAAATAACTCTTCAGGAGAAGGTACAGAACATGATAACACGAGTGAAAAGAGTCCCGAGGTTAATGGCAATGTTAAAAGGAAGCAGTCTGAAGTAATTAATGAACAACATTATCCTAACAAATCACCCAAGAACAATCAAGGAAACAAACCGTCATCGTCAAACAATGGTTTGGGCTCTTTCAAAAAACCATCTGTAGATAAGCTAGACTGGAATGTTCTTAGATCATCTGGTGTCAAGCAAAATAGATGAGTTTGTTGATTGATGTATTTCATACAAAATTAAGCTAGGTTTTGTTTTGTCTAAGGCCCCAGGCTTTTATGTCTGTATTTGTTGTTCTATTAGCCTATTTTCTATGAGATTTTACTTCTATATAGCAAGGAGTGTAATTCAAAAGGTAAAGTGTAAGGTTTGAAGTATTTTTACAACATCTAAAGGCTTGAACATTGATTTCAAATGAGGAATCAAATCATTTTCAGTACCATTATGTTATATTTATTGGAATTTGATTTTAGCTACTATCATACTTAAATCCTAGTGGCTAAAAGTATAATATAATCCAATTTTGAGCTTCTCTTTTTAGCTCCCATCCACACCCTCCCATCCCCAACACCACCAAAACCTAACTACAGGTTCACAAGGTCTCCTAAACATCACAAGTGACAAGCTAATTCTAAATATGTTCATAGTTCACAATGCTTTTTGGGATTATTGAACACATTAAAATCCTACAAGATTCTTCTTGAAGATGGAAATAAACAAGGCACAAAGTACTTTACAAATATTTTAGTAGGCTGCCTTAGTTGTACTTCACAACTACTTTAAGAGGCTATTGTTGTACCAATGTATTGTATTCAAGCCAAATGATAGTTAGGGATTTGGATTAGGTGCCATTCACTATAACCGGCACATCATTGTCGTTAGATCAAGATTGGACGGTCTATACTCTAACTTTATCAAATACATTTTAAATAAACCTCAAATTACAAACCGTCCAATCTTGTTCTAACAACCTGATCTAAAAACTGTGTTTTTTTCTTTTATTGAAGTGACTTCACGGTGTTTTGACTGCATCCAATCCAAATCCAATGATTGAGATACTTCGTAAACTTGTAGGCAAATATAGGAACATGTGAGACTGAAGATTGGAAGTTGTGATGAGTCGAAGTAACAATGGATTAGAGAATTAGATCTAACTGTTGCTAAACTGGCTGTTTTTGAATTTTATTGAAGGCCTTTTGAGATTACTCCTGCGACTGGTATGTTAATCTGATCACTAACAACAAGAAAAAGGGGGCAATGCAGTATTATAGTCCAAATTATAAGTGCTGACTTGTTTCTGCATAGCAAAACATAGCACCTCAATGAAGGTATGCTTATCTATCAAGTAACTTTCAAGAAGAATATTGTCCATTAGTTCTGTTTTGCCTTTAATGCGTTTCATTGGACTGTTATTTTCCGTTTATTGCTATTGTTTTTCTCTTTTTATTTTTATGATTAGCAGTAAATTTGTGTTTCCCGGAAAAGAGATTCTCATGTTATATCATCTAGGTAGTGAATTGAACATCAATATCTGAAATAAAAACTCAATTGGAGAAGGTGAAAAGAGAAATTGTAAAGTAGAAGTTCATTACATTTTTTATCAACCTATGATAGATACTACAAGATACCTTTTGGACTTAAGGTTAAACAGGAACCCAAGCAGAAAAGGCATTCAAAATTCGCCCTTTCCATCCCTGCAAAACCCACTTACCATCCTCATCAACTACAAAATCTTTATGGTATTCCCTCTTCAACCTTGCTTTGGTTTCATTCACTAACTTAGAATCCAACCTGATTTGCTTGAACCCAGCTCTCCTGTTCCTGATCTTCCATTGCTTGTAGGTCTCAGGCCTTTCAACTCTCTCTGCACCCTCACAAGCTATAACATTTATAGCATCCCTTCCAAACAACCCTTTCTCAAGCATCATCCTCTGTGTGTCTTCGCGAGGCACGTTAGCCTCAAACATATCAAACAATGATGAGAAATGGTATAGTGCTTCCTTAAACCGAGTCAGGAAAAACGGTGCACTATAACTTCCGTTGACAACTCCATGGAAGAAGATTTTTGGATTAATCTTTTTGATCAACTTCAACACAGTATCTCTTGGACAATTCACTCCAACAGTTTCATCAGGAAGGTTTTTCAGTCTGTACAAAGAGCTTACAAGAGTTATTTCATTCCTGTCTATCTTTAGATCCTCGAGCCGGATAGTTTCCCATTTCTGTGCAATGCAGTTGTATTCAAACGGGACATTGAACTTCTTGCAGAATTTTCCTAACCGCCGTCCGGTTTCCTCCACCCTCTCTGCAGGCCTAAATCCTGGCTGAGGAAGGTCAATTCCTGTAATGCGAAGCTTTGGAGGACCGCCATGTCGTGATGAAAGTGTTTTGATAAGGCATGGCCACTGAAAACCATAGCTAATTCCAAAGTCGATAATATGAATGCTGCTCTCATTCTTCACTACACTGAGAATCGTTTTGGTTAATAACAAATTTGTCATTCTCTGCAATGGAGACGAGGTAACAAATAGTTTATAAGCTTTCAACATATCTCCAGCAGTTGCCACATCAAGCGCCTTATAAGAAGGCGTCTCCGCAGCGAATCTGATCTCAAGACCATTAGCAAAGTAATGAGCTAAACGCTGGAGCCCATCCCCAAATGGCGTAGAATGATACCTAATCTGATTGAGAAGCTCATTTGTATTCCTTTGATCATAGTTCGCTACAGCCTGTGCACATTGAGTTAGCATGGTCCACAAATCCACAGCTGTGGCATTGTTATTTCTAGATACTTTCTTTGAACGCGAACTAGTTGCCTTTGACTTTCCTACTGAGTCAACATCTTGTGATGCTTGTTGGTTTTGAGTCCTTCCTGTCTGACAAAGCAGCAGTACCTCATCTAATATCTCTGGTGGCTCTAACTCATCAGAGAAGATAGCTGAAACCTTGCTACCTCTTCCATCTTCTTCATTACAAGTATCATCATTATCATCTGTCTTATGACTTCTCTTTTCTCTTGGTACCAATGAAGCTGAAACCTCGGCAACCATCACTGGTTGAATATCATTCCAACTCCTAGTTCCAGTATGAAAATAATTAGCAGCTTGTGACTCAATGACAACTGGATCAGGTTCTGTCACCTCACAGTAGTTTTGTTCTACTAAAGGGGTTTGTAGTGGTAACGAAGAAGACTCAATTTCTCCAACAAGATTGACCCAATCAGATTCATACGTGTTATCAGTGGTGCAGCTGCTGCTATTGCTCTCAAAACTAACAGTACGGCCATAATTTCCATCCGGGTCAGAGGTATCGTCACATGATGAATTAGGATATCTATGGCCAAGAACATCATAAAATGATTTTTCAGCAGCTTGGAGTCTTAAACATTCCTGCAACATGCAGGGTTGACGCTCTAATTCATCTTCTTCATCCATGAGGATGTCAGTTATGTATCTCAGGAAGTTATTGGAATATCTTGAACCTTCTGAGGATTCTTCATTTGAGCTTGTGAAAGATGAAGGTGAAGATGTTGAACCTTCCAACTCAAAACCATCTGTTTCTTGGTTTACTGTATTAGGAACACAAAAATCTGGCAAAAAGGTATTTGAAGAAAGCATGTTGAAGCAAGACGATTACCAAAACAGAACCAAAAAATTGAGACTCTTGTAATGGATATTTTGGAAGATTGTTTCTGAGAAGCCACAAATATGTATCTGGCTAGGAAAACTTGGATGAATCAACTAAACCGAAGACAAAACGAGACAGAAACAGGAAATGATATTATCGATAATTGATGCTAGCAAGAAAGATAGATTCAGAAAACTAAATAGCTGCTCCTGGTTAGGATAATACCATAATCATATCTAGAATAGATCGAACAAGAATCAATTATAGTAAAAATATTAGACTTTAGTGAGTATAACTGTGGACAAACATAGGAAAAGTTGCTATCTAACAACTGAAGAGGAACTAGCACTGTTGGATGAATTGGGGTCAACCCTTTGTTATATAGAATCCATAAATGGTTCTTTCTCTGTACTAAGGAAGCTTCTAGGAAGCAGGATCATAGCCGCCAACTCCTCTTTTTGTATTATTTTATGATAGTTATAATAATAATACAGAGTCAAGTATTGTTTTAAGTACGCATGTACATGACTATCTGTTACTGTCATACACACGAGAGATAAGTGTAGAGTCTTTGATTTTTCTGTATTCTATATAAATAGTCAAAGGTGTACACGTGTCAGATGCAGGTGAATCCTTGTTCCCCAAGTCATTTGTCACAGCCTATTACTAAATCATATACCATGTGCAGTACTAACTTCGACTTTGAATTCAATGTGAATGCATTTGAATATGGTTGATGTTTTCTTGGGTCCATTCCATGATGGAGTAGTTAGATTTGTCATCTAATCTATATGCATCTTTTTAACACTTGAGGCCAACACCATATCTATCATAGACAACATAAAAAGAAATTTCAATGGAAACTTTTTGTATTTTTCTATTCAGAATAGTGTTATGACTTTGTTGGTTTGGATTGACTATCGGTCTATCATGTTTGAAACTTCAACTACTATGTCGCTTTTATGATTTTAATTCATAGTATGATTTGTCCAGATACATGCTACAAATACAGTTGTTTGTCGGGGCTTGCTCTTTTTGTATTGATTCTTCTTTTTTTATGCCAATAAAAGTGGTTTTCCATCTTGACCAGTTCTCCCATGTAACAGTTATTTGAACAAAGACAGAGTTGATAAAAATGTCTATTAAACCTGGGGCGGACGAAATTTGAGGTGAGGGTGTGTATACATACACTAAAAGCGAACGTATATCTTTGTTGCATCAACTGTGCAAGTTCGCAAAGAGGCTAGTGGCTCAATTGATAAAAAAGAGTAGTAACCAAAAAAGTTTATTCATGAAACTCGTTCCCTTTTCCCATGTCTTCTTGCGGGTAGGCAGCAGTGACGTGCCTCGAAATCGAACCTCTTTTTCTTTGACACTTTCAGTTTTTTTTTATCGAGAAAGAAACCTACAAGTGCTCAAGAGGAGGAGAAATTTACAAAGGCATCCCCATATTTTGCCACATATGTGAGTCCTGTTCTATAAGGCCGGTTAGATTTATAGTCATTGATGTAGTATTGGTTCTATTCATCGGACCATACTTTAACTTCTACTTAAATCGTGCTCTAGCAGCTGACTGAAACCAATTCAAAAAATGGGAAAATTTTCAAAAGAAAGGGGAAGAGCCCGACTAAGTAACGATAGATTTGAGAATTTGTTCTTACCGTTACTAAACTTGCTGCATTTGAATTTTATTGAAGGCCTTTTAAGATTGTTCCTGCTACTGATATATTAACTTGAAAATATCTGATCATTAACAACAAGAAAAAGGGGGGCAATAGAGTTTTTTAGTTCAAATTACAAGCACTAACTTGTTTCTGCAGAGCAAAACAAGGTACCTCAATGCTGGTATGCTTATCTATCAAGTAACAGATAAGAAGAATATTGTTCCTTAGTTCTGTTTTTCCTTTAATGTGTTGTTACTGCTGCCATATCTTAGTTTTTGTTGTCAATATCTTAGTTTTTGTTGTCATTCTGGTGTTCTTTTCCTTTTTGTTACTATTGTCGTTTTTGATGATAGTATTAGATTTATGTTTCATAAAAAGCAGATTTTCATGCTATATAATCTAGGTAGTGAATTGAACATCAATATCTGAAATAAAAACTCAAATAGAAAAGGAGAAGTTCATTACATTTTTTTCAAGATATGATACTACAAGACACCTTTTGAACATTAATTTAAGCAGGAACCCAAGCAGAAAAAGCATTCAAAATACGCCCTTTCCATCCCTGCAAAACCCACTTGCCATCCTCATCAACCACAAAATCTTTATGGTATTCCCTCTTCAACATTGCTTTGGTTTCATTCACTAATTTAGTATCCAACCTGATTTGCTTGAATCCAGCTCTCCTGTTCCTGATCTGCCATTGCTTGTAGGTCTCAGGCCTTTCAACTCTCTCTGCACCCTCACAAGCTATTACATTTATAGCATCCCTCCCAAACAACCCTTTCTCAAGCGTCAACCTTTGCGTGTCTTCGCGAGGCACGTTAGCCTCAAACATATCAAACAACGATGAGAAGTGGTAGAGTGCTTCCCTAAACCGAGTCAGGAAAAACGGTGCACTATAACTTCCATTTACAACTCCATGGAAGAAGATTTTTGGATTAATCTTCCTGACCAACTTCAACACAGCTTCTCTTGGACAATTCACTGCCACAGTTTCATCAGGCAAATTTTTCAGTCTGTACAAACAGCTAACAAAAGTTATTTCATTCCTGTCTATCTGTAGATCCTCGAGCCGGATAGTGTCCCATTTCTGTGCAATGCAATTGTATTCAAATGGAACATTAAACTTCTTGCAGTATTTTTCTAAACGCCGTCCTGTTTCCTCCACCCATTCTGCAGGTCTAAATCCTGGCTGAGGAATCTCAATTCCCGTAATTCGTAGCTTTGCAGGGCCACCAGGCATTGTTGAAAGTTTTTTGATGAGGCAAGGCCATTGGAAACCATAGCAAATTCCAAAATCGATAATATGAACGCTGCTCTCGTTCTTCACTATGCTGAAAATTGTTTCTGTTAACAACGTGTTAGTCATTCTCTGCAAAGGAGACGCGGTAAAGAAGAGTTTGTAAGCTTTCAACATATCTCCAGCAGTTACCACATTAATAGGCATATACGATGGCGTCTCGGCAGCCAATCTGATCTCAAGACCATCAGCAAAGTAATAAGCTAAACGCTGGAGTCCATCGCCGAACGGCGAAGAGTGTTGCCTAATCTGCTTGAGTAGCTCATTTGTATTCCTTTGATCGTAGCTCGCCACTGCCTGTGCACATTGAGTTAGCATGGTCCACAAATCCACAGCCTCCGTGTTATCAGTAGATCCTTTCTTCAAACGCGGACGTCTTGCTGTTGCCTTTCCTCCTGAACCAACATTCTTTGATGCTTGTTGGTGTTGATACCTTCCTGTTTGATAAAGTAGTACCTCATCTAAAATCTCTGGTGGCTCTAATTCACCAGAGAAGTTAGCTGAAAGCTTGCTACCCCTTCCCTCTTGTTCATTATTACAATTATCATCATCATCATCCATCGTATGGCTTCTCTTTTCTCTTGTTACTAACGAAGCCGAAGCCTCTTCAACCGCAATCACTGTCTGAATGTCATTCCAACTCCAAGTTCCATCTTGAAAATGGCTTGCTGGATCTGGTTCTATCAAATCATAGTAGTTTTGTTCTACTAAAGGGGTTTGTAGTTGTCTCCAAGTTCCATCTTGAAAATGGCTTGCTGGATCTGGTTCTATCAAATCATAGTAGTTTTGTTCTACTAAAGGGGTTTGTAGTTGTAACGAAGAAGAGTCGATTTCTCCAACAAGGTTAACCCAATCAGATTCATATGAGTTATCAGTGGTGCAGCTGCCACCACTATTGCTCTCAAAACTAGCAGTGCGACCGAAATTTCCATCTTGGGCAGTGCTTGTGCTATCCTTTGATGAAGGATGGTTGTTGTGATCAAGAACATCATAGAATGATTTTTCAGCAGCTTGAAGTCTTAAACATTCCTGCAACATGCAGGGTTTGTGCATCAATTCATCTTCTTCATCCATGAGTATGTCACTTATGTATCTGAGGATGTTATTGGAGTATCTAGTCGATTCTGAGGATCCTCCTCCATTTGAGGTTGCGACAGAAGAAGGTGAAGATGATGGTGAATCTTCCAACTCAAAACCATTTGTTTCTGGATTTACTGTGTTGGGAACACAGAAATCCTGCAGAAAGGAGTTTGGAGAAAGCATATTGAAACAAAGCTACTACCAAAACTGAACCAAAAAATTCAGACTCTTATAGTAGATGTTTTTAAAGATTGATCCTTATAACAAGAACAAGAAAGAAGAAGAAAACAAAAGATGAGAACAAAAACAGAAACAGGAAATGATAGTTTTGGAGAAATCTAGGAAAAGATGCTATGTGACAAGTGAAGTGGAAGTAGCATTGTTGGATGATATGTGGTTATACCCTTTGTTATATAGAATTCATAAATGACTCTTTCTTTGCACTTAGGAAGCTGCTGGGAAGGAGGATCATAGCCGCCACCAAACCCTCCTTTTGTATTAATTTATGAATTATGGATATTAATTTAGATCAAAATATATAAGATAAGATATGCAGTAGTCAAAGGTGTGCACGTGTAAGATGCAGATGAAGCCTTGTTCCCCAAGTCATTGGTCACAACCTATTAGTATACTCCATCATATATCATGTGGAGTTGAGTATACTAACTTTAGTTTTGAATTCAATGTGAAAGCATTATTAGAATCTGATGGATGTTTTCTTGGGTCCCATGATTCTCTTCCACGACGGATTAGTAAAACTAGAGTTGTCTTAAGTTTTTGGAGTCTATGTAGATTATAGTTTAACCATGATAAAATTATTAGAGATTCTATTTAACTACGTTTTAATTATGACAAATATTTTATGAGATAATATTCAATCACAGTTTAACCATGATAAAATTATTAGAGATTCTATTTAACTACGTTTTAATTATGACAAATATTTTATGAGATAATATTCAATCACAGTTTAACCATGACAATTTTTAAGTCATGTGCGAAAATCTATCTTACATGCTCTCAAAGACCGTTTAAAATAAGACTTGTCATGTAACCCAATTAAAAAGAAATTTGAATAGAAGAAACTTTTTGTATTTTTCTATTGAGAATAGTAGTGGTTATGACTTAATTTGTGTTGGATTGACTACCATGTTTGAAAGTTGAACCAATAATGTTGCTTTTATGGACTAATTCATTGTATGATCCGTTCATACTTGCCTCTAGTAAAGTGTTATGTCGGGGATTGAACTTTTTGTTTTGATTATCCTTTTTTATGCCAATAACAATGATTTCTCATCTTGCCTAGTTTTCCCATGTAAGTGTCATTTGAATGGAAGATAATGCTTTGAAAAATATGTCTATTAAACTGTGGGCGGACAAAGATATTTCTGCATAAAACCTCTAAGACAATTTGAAAGTGTTTGAAATACTATAAGGAAACTGATCTCGTTCACGATTACAGTTTTAAAGTATTTTGATTTAAATTAATGTTTCTAACAAGTTACTCCAGTGGTGATTGACGTTAAACTTGATAGAGAGGACTACGATTTGATAACTGTAATAAAAAAAGAACTGAAATCACTAGATTCAATCAAATTGTTGAACATATTTTTAAATATGTTAATTATGGATAACACATCCAAAACAAATAAATATAGATTACCATTGTTCAAAATTGTTGGAATAACGTTATCTGCTTTGATTTTTTTTAATTGCATTCACTTATATGTAATATTAGCCGATAAACTTTTTTCTTCTGGATTTGAAAAGATGAAAGATTTTTTTACTAAGGATGTTGTTATTCCTTCAAGTGATTTTGATTGATAGAGGACTTGTTTTGATTAAAACAATTAAAGTTGCATGTTTAGAGATGATTAATTTACTTTATCGATTTCACATAAATAAAAATATTGGTGTAAAATATATTATATATGTTTTAAAGGATACGAAAGAATCAATAATTAGATTGTGACGAGTTGTTGTATTATGGTTCTCTAAGTGAAGTATCAACACCATTTGCGATAGTTTGAGCAAATATATGTTTTTTTGTAATCTATTTGTTGATTATGTAATTGAGATATATGGTTTATTCTCCTTAAGAAATTATTTGTTGGAGTATGGATTAATTGGATTAGTAGTTTTTTAAAATTTTGAATTTGATCATTGATATTTTAGATTGCATTTAATTCAATTTTATGTGATATTATTTTTCTTATTAAGTTTGTATCTGCTCATTGTAAATGTTGGAATAAAATAAATATGACTTATTCAAATGTTGATAGGATATGCATGACAATATAAAGTTATAATTTGGAAATATCAAAGCTTCATTAGATAAGAGTTTTTTTCTTTCTTTTGAAATTGGATTCTTTCATACTAGTCCATTTTATGAGAATTTGTGTGAATTTATATCGAGAACTGGTTTGAGACACATTATAGAGGAGTTGAGATAGTTGGGTACGTGGGAACCAATAAACTGGTAGGTGGTTGTAATCTCATAACAACATATGAGTTATTTTATACTTTTGAGTTAGTAAGATTTAAAATAAGTAGTGTGTTGTTACCATTGGATTTTGTTCAAATTCAGTGGAGAAAACTAAGCATGTCAGGTCAATATGAGATAGATTGATGCACTTCAAGCAATGTGGAAACAATTCCAAACACTTGATATTGTTGAAAAAGAGCATTGAAAATTAAAGTGTGTGAATTTGCTTATCTAGTTACGAGTGCTTTTTTCTGTTCCATAAGTGTTCTTTCTTCAGCTATAACCGGTTAGATCAATGTGTTAACCAATTGTAACACTTAAATTATTGAGATTTCATTCATCACACCATCTTAATTAAAGTGTTTTAATTTCTCCATGTCTATACTCATCTTCAAACTCTTGAACACATCATTTGTGACTCCCTTAGTCAACAAATCAACAACTTGGTTCTCACTTCTACAATATTCCAATCTTAACTTGCCTTCACTAACAACCTTCTTCAAGTAGTGAGACCTCATCTCGGTGTGTTTGCTCCTCCCATGTGCAATTAGATTCTTAGCAAGATTGATGGCTGAAACATTATCAACCAAGAGTGTGACAACCTCACCCTCATTGCTTTCCAACTTTTTCAATAGATTCATTAGCCACACGACTTTGCACACACATAACAAAGCAGAAATATACTCGGTCTCACAAGACGAGAGTGTAACTACTGGTTACTTCTTCGAGCACCATGAGATTTGTGCTCCACTGAACATAAAAAAGCATCCAACTGTAGACTTTCAACCATCTTTATCTCTGCACCAATTTAAATCAGTAAAATCAAGTAAATTACATTTTCTGTCAGTATAAGCTGCGAGAAAGAGAATTCCGCAACCAATAGATCCTTTGACGTATCTCAGAATTCTCTTAACTGCTTTCAAGTGAGACATTTTCGGTTTCTCCACGAATCTACTCGCAATACCGACACCAAATGCCAAATATGACTGCGAATGGAAAAAGTAATGTAATGACCCAATCAACCTTCTATATTTAGTAGGATCTATGTTATGCTCTTCTTCACTCTTGGACATCTGCAACCTTGTTTCGGCTGGTGTAATAGCAGCGTTACAATGTTCCACATCACACCTCTTCAATATCTCAAAAGAATATCTCTTTTGATAAATAAACAGTCCTCTTTTGGGCTTGTGGAACTCTATGCCAAGGAAGTATGTCATTATGCCAATGTCGCTCATATCAAATTCTTTTATAAGTTCACTCTTGAAATTAGAAATATTCATCTCATTGTTGCCTGTAACACCCTATTTCGCAGTCGGAAAATTATATAAAAATTAGAGTAAATTAATTTCTAAAATACAACATCAAATATGGTGCCACATGCTTCATACATCATACTTGCTTATTCAATAAGATACGCAACACAAACCACATATCAAAAGATCTTAAAATTCATTGTATTTATTTGCAACGGAAAAACATCAATAAAAAATCATTCTCAATTCTCCAACAAGAGTTGTAATTAGCATCTTTCAGAATTCCACATAATTCATAATTTAAACTCAAAGCAATAGAGTAATGCAAAGTTCACTCCCAATAAAATAAAACAATCGTAAAAGCCCCAAGTGTTACGTATCAGAGCAAACACTGACTCAATCTAAACAAACTGAGGTACTCTTTAGTTAATCTCAACCTCAAGCTACTTTGGATCATCTGTATATTAGCCACTGTTTACCTGGAAAAATGGTAAACAACCGCTGATCTTCCAAAATGTTACTTATTTGGTGACTAGCAGGATCGATCAGATTGATCCTAAGACATGGTTGGTTTTTTGGAGTTTAACTAATCCTAATGGTGATTAATGCCAGTAAAGTAAAGACACTTTAAGTAAATTGCATGGAGAAAAGCTTGATAGAATAAATAAAAAGCGTTAAGGAATTGTTAAATAAAAGGCTTCAACGGAGGTAAATAAATGAACAACGGTAAATCGCTTGAATATAAAAGATTTTGATTAATTTAAATAGTGTTTCACACATACATTCTCAATGATTCTTTCTCTCACGCTGGGTACTTGAATCTGAATGAGTGACTTGTATAAAATGATGAACACACTAATAACTACATAGAAACTTTGTATTTATACTAAGAAAAATCCTAAGTAACCGCTGAGCAGTTACACCGCTTCGAGATGACGCCACATGGCACGCTCACAACCTTCGACGCCTATGCTCTCGACACGTTGCACTTGGTAACTGCTGGGAACCGTTTTCCCTTCAACAATTCAAATCTAAAACTGTTCGACCTTGGGCATCAGGGACCTTTGTCGAGAGGTTCCTTTGACGTCGAAGACAACAAGATTCTAACTTAAAGGAATCTCTCTAAGTATCTTGTCATTCTTTGATGAGCCTTCGACATGATCAGTTGGTCGAAGCCTCCTTATGTAGGAAACTCTTCTGACTCATAATTAATGGTCTATATGATAATAAACATGGGTGTCGAATTTAAGAGCCAACAAATTTCCCCCCAAGAATGTCTTATTTCGACACTGAAAAGAAAAAGGCATTCTTTGAGATTCCATTCGACACCTGTCCTTCATTCTCAGCCACAAATCAGTTTGTGTGCTTTTCATCTACCAACCAACTGACAAACTCAAAAAGTCATCATTTCACCTTTTCTCAAGACGTCACTTCAGTAAGGCGTTTTCCACGCACATTTACCTTTCATATGCCATCATCATGACTATTTCCCGAAATCGAGGACGCACGCTGCATCATTTCCGTTTTTCAGAACAGTTACAGCACCAAATGAGTGCCACGTGCCCCACTCTTGTCTATGGCATTAAATGACCTCGAGCCTTGTGATTTTTCAACCACTATAAATAGCACTAAGTGCCTCTGTTGGACTCTTTACACTTTCTTGCATCCAAATCTTCAGTCGAACGAAATTTTTCTGCAAGTAAACCTTTGCTTCT
The DNA here is from genome assembly GCA_948472305.1 of Vicia faba. Taxonomy (NCBI): domain Eukaryota; kingdom Viridiplantae; phylum Streptophyta; class Magnoliopsida; order Fabales; family Fabaceae; genus Vicia; species Vicia faba. Next base: position 216,642,467 of record OX451735.1, on the reverse strand, counting down.
TCCTCTCCAAACCCAGTAATATTTGTTCTTCATCTTCATCCCAAACCAAAAAAATGGCTTCACGTACTCGTGCTTCCAATGTCCCCAAATCTAGCACTCCCTCTCAAACTACTCAACCATAAATCTTCTCAACCGCTCTGATAGTTAACTCTATGGGAATGCGAAGGGTTCCTGAACCCATGGGAGACGCTGAGCGTGAAACTTATGGTTCTCAACTGCTGATTCCTGTTGGATATTCCAACCAGGTTTTTGCCATGTCAGGTCCTCTCTCAGCATGCATTGCTGACCCAACGAAAATCGAGGGTTTCTTCCCCGTGCATGAGGCACTCAAACCCATTGGGTGCTCAAAGAAGGCGACAGATGATACCGAAGATCCTGCAAAAGAGAAAATAGATCTTCGATTTTTTAACAGGGGGGTTAGGGCTTTTAGGTCTAGCCCTAACCTTACACCAGAATATAACGCTTGGCTCAACAAGATGGAGAAGTGCCAGGCTTCAATTTGGAAAGGCATGGGGATTTATGACCTAGTCATGCTGTCCAAAACTGGTCTTAACTACTGTTCTAAAATGCTGGTAGCTTCTTTGCTGTTTTGGGACTATACTCACTATACCTTCCACTTGCCTTGTGGAATGGTAATGCCCACTCTTTTCGACGTGGCCGCTATTACTGGTCTTCGACCAACTGGGGACTACTTCAACCCAGAGGAAATGTCTGAAGACCAGATTGGGTTTTCTGCTACCAAACCCACTTATACCACCTACACCAACTATTACCATGACAAATCGACGGCTGTGGTGACTGATGTGGAGCACATCGCGTTTCTAGCCCTTTAGCTGTCGCGCTTCGTGTTCTGCACGAAATCCCTACAGGTGACGAAGAAAATGGTCACCCTTGCTACTCAGCTTCATCACGGCCAAAACATTTGTTTGGCCGAATTAATACTGGCGAATTTGTATGAGTCAGTAAGCAGTGGAGCGGCTCAATTGAAAGTAATTGAAAATAGAGCCAGCTTGCTGCTTGCTGGTCCCTTCTGGCTACTTCAACTCTGGCTAAACGCCACTTTTGAGTCATTTCTACCCTAGAAGACTCAAATAAACGAAAAGGCTCCTGAGATAGCCAGAAGGCGCATCGAAGGCACCAGGCTTGCCTTATTAACTCCTACTGAAGATGGGCTGGAGCTACAAAATACCTTTGCAAACTTCATTCAGATGTTTGCAGGGAGGAAGGAATTTACCTCGACCATGGCCCCTTTCGCTGGTCGAAAGTTTGGCCCAGGGTGGTTCACCAGGCCCCATCCTAAATCATCAGAGGATCCTCACCTTGAAGAGCACACAACAATGTGGGAAGCATTTCTCACTCCAAGGATAATGCCATTGTGCTTCAAGAGTTCAAAGAATCAACTGAGCCTGATTGCCTACCAGCCGAATCTTGTCTCTCGACAGTTTGGCATTATCCAATCGCTTCCTTCTCCAATTTATCCTCGGGAGAAATCGTTGTTGTACTTTTGTAATGACTACTCTGAGGATGCTACTACTAAGCATATTAGTAGGTACATTGGTCGGACCGTACTATCATTGTTCGACTACCAACTCAACTTCCTCTGTTCACCATCTTTTGAAGACTGGTGGAAGAGATATTACGTCGAAGAGTTCTTCGACGAAAAGGATTTTGCAGACGAACTCCAGAAGTCCTTCGTCTTGGTTCTCGACAAAATAAAGAAATGTACGTTCCCTCTTCAAATTATACTTGTCTTTTCATTTCAACTTATATCTGCCAAATATAACTTGTGAACGTGTCTTCTTTCAGTTGTTCGAAAACCTGTGGCTAAGAAGGCCACAGACAGCCATCAGGGTGGAGGTCCCTCTACAAAACCTCCAGCACAGGTAACAAAATTTCTCTTGTTTCCTGCTTTGGTTTTAAACATCCTGGTTTTCGATGCTGTGTTTTAAATCAACTCCATTTGGGACTTTCAGGAACCTGCGCCTAAGAAGCGACCTGCATTAACGGTCGAATCTTCGAGTGGCGACGAGGAGGAATCTCCTCCTGTTCCTCTCAAACGGAGAAGGCTGAAGAAGGTTGCCCCTGCTCTTGAGCCTTGACCTGTGATTAAAACTAAATTCACAGGGAATAAACCCAGGCCACCTCCTGTAATCATCGAAGAACCCACGGAGGAGGAGCTAACTGTCTTGCTCAGCAAACCCGTTGAGAGTGACAACTCTAGCCCTGGGGCTGAGGTTCCTTTACAAGTAGTGCCTTTGACCACTTTTAACTTAGGTGCCGATGATCACCTTCGATTGTGCATCCCTCTAATTAGAATATTTTTCTTTTCTATTTGTAGGAAACGGCTGGAACTTCAGCGCCAACTGCGCATCCTGTCGAAGGTTCTGATACCTTTGTGAACAGCGCAGGGGAACCCACTTACCATCCTTCTTCTTTCGTCAGTTCTGCTAACGAAGTGAATCAAACTTCGGAGCCACAAGATTCTGCTGACCATAGCAGACAACGAGAGGAGGAACTGGTAGATGATGAAGTTCTTGCTGAAACAGAGGGTGCCCCTGAGACGCATCACCAGGAGGAAGCTCAAGTGGTCAATGAGACAGAAGAGCAACATGATGAAGAGGGTCATGTTGACGCTGACGCTGCTGAAAATGATCAGCCCCAAACCCACATTGCTGCAGAAACGGTTACCTCAACAAAGCCCAGGTCTAAAGAGGACTTGGCCCTCTTGAAGCAAAACGATCCAGTTGGCTACTTGAATGCCATCATCGAGAGCAGGGAAAATTCATCTGACCCTAGCCATGATGCTTCTACTGCATCAGGGAAGTCTACTTCGACTTCTCCTCTCGATAAGGTCTTGAAGAAAGTCAAGGCTCAGTTCTTCAAGAGGGATCTAATGAAGGCTTTGGAGGGGGATCCTACTGCCCAGTCTTGTTTGGGAGCTGTCTTGGGTGCAGTTGATTTGCTTGCTGTTTCTCCAGAGATTTCCAGCTTCATCTTGGAGTTATACTCCATTATTGACCAAGTCTCTGCGGACTATAATCGTTGAAGGGGGTTCAACAGCCAACTCGAAACACTGCATGGCAAGAGTTCTTCTGCTTGGACTAAAGTAGCTGAATCGACTTCTCGAATTACAGAATTGTCGAAACAGAAGACGTCCAAGCAACAGGAAATCGAAGCCATAGATCAGGATAACGCCTCTATACGGGCGCAGATCGAGGAGTTGGAAGCTAGGTTAAACGCTAACACTAAGCGCAAAGAGGAACTCCTTTTGACTGTTTCAGACGCAAAGAGCCAAGATGAAGTTGCTCGAGGCTTAGAGTTCGCTGAAAGGGCCCAAGCCCTAGATGACCAGATTGCCAAAATTTCTCAGGCGAATGCCTTGTGTAGCAAACGACTGGAGTTGCAGCGAGCCAAATATCTTCGTCTGAAAGCCTCTGTCCCTTTTTAATTTTTCTCTGCACCTCATTGACCATGTACTGTAATTTTTGTAATACAATGAAGCCATTTTGGTTGATCAATGTCAATTTCCATTTTGGCTTTATGGTTCACTTAGTCATTAATTATTATTTATTTTGATCTCTTGGAGCATAGGTTTATATTTTTTCAAATATTTGCCGTTTACTCTCAAGAGTCTTTTATCTTCGCTTAACTCTTCGACCTCATAAGCTCCACCAGAAAAAGTTTGAATAATTCTGAACGGTCCTTCCCACTTGGGTGACCATTTTCCCATGCTTCGATCTCTTCGATCCATAGGAAGAATTACCTTCTAAACTAGTTCTTCAGGCGAGAATGCCTTAGGTTTTACCTTCTTATTGTAAGAGTCTTCCACTCTTTTCTTCTGAATTCTCAGTAGGTTGAGAGCTCGCAATCTTTCTTTGTATAAATTTACCAATTCATCTAACATCATATCCCAATAAACCTCAGAGGGGATATCTTGATGTTTTTGAACCCTTGCTGATTGAAGACAAATTTCTGCTGACAGTACTGCGTCATGACCATAAGTTAGCCGATATGGTGTTGTACTTGTGGCTTCCTTTGGGGACGTTCGACAGGCCCACAAGATCTGGTCTAACGTTTTGTGCCAATTTTTTGGATTCTTTCCCACATGCTTTTTTATCAGGCCAATCACTATTTTATTTGCCGCTTCGACTTGACCATTTGCCTGCGCGTAATAAGGTGTTGATGTTAGGAGTCTAAAGCCTGTTTCTTGAGCGAATTCCTGCATCTTTCGACCAGTAAACACTGACCCTTGATCAGTTGTTATAGTCTCAGGGATTCCAAATCTGTAGATAATGTTCTTTTGAATAAATTCAATGACATTTTCTTGGTCTGCATTGACTAAAGGGATAACTTCGATCCATTTAGTGAAATAATCAATGCCTACCAGTATATACTTCTGGCTCTTTGATGATGCTGGTCGAATCTCTCCAATAAGATCCAACGCCCATCCTCTAAAAGGCCAAGGTTTCACTATTGAGTGAAGTTCGCTTGCTGGTACATGTTGGATACCAGTATGGACTTGGCATTCCTGGCAACCCTTCGCGAACTCAACACAATCTTTCAAGATAGTGGGCCAGTATAGTCCTTGTCGGAACAACAACCATTTCATCTTATGACCTACTTGGTGAGCTCCACATGCTCCAGCATGCGTAGTTGAAAGGGCTATGTATGCTTCAGTTTCGCTTAAGCACTTTAGTAATACCCCTTCAGGCGTCTTTTTGAACAACTCATTACCCATGAGTACGTAACTTAACGCCCTATATTTTATTTTTCGTTCTGTCAAAGCTGCTGGATTTTGTAGATAATCTACAATGGGTTTCCTCCAATCCTGCTCTGATAAACTGTCTATGAACGAAATTTTGAAATTCCTCTGATCAGCATACCCTAGTCTTGTCGATTCCAAATCAGTTGGAGACAAGCTGGTTGCTTTTATTTTTTCTCGAACTTCGATTGCTCTTTGTAATCTCGTTTTTGAAATTTTGTACCCAGATGCAATTTGTGCCAAATCATTGGCTACTTGGTTTTCCAATCTAGGTATGTGTCGAATATTAACCACTTCGAATTTTTTCAATAAACGATTTGCTATCACAAAGTACATAATGAGATTTTCTCTTATGCATTTGTACTCTTTTGTGACTTGCTTAATGACTAACTCTGAGTCTCCCATTATTTCGACTCGAGTTTCCCCCAATTCCAACAATATTTCAAGGCCAGTAATTAGAGCTTCGTATTCAGCCTCATTGTTCGAACAAGTACCTTCTCTCTTGTACTTAAATGTTGTTGGAATTTTTTTTCGAGAAATAATTAGGACCCCTACTCCCGTTCCATCTTTATGGCTGGAACCATCGAAGTAAAATTTCCAGGGTTCTATCTCCACGTAATTTATATTTTCAACATGAATCGAGTGGTCGACTATAAAGTCTGCTACCACTTGTCCTTTTACTGCCTTAAGAGGCATAAAGGTCAATGAATACTCAGTTAATGCTAGCGCCCACTTGCCAATTCGACTGTGCAAGATGGGTTTCGATAACATGTATTTGAAAACATCAAAATGAGATGAAACATACACATCAACTGGTTTTATATACTGTTTAAGCTTTGTACAAGAGAAATAAAGACATAGACATAATTTTTCAACTTCGCTATATCTAGTTTCTGAATCGTTCAAAACTCTGCTAAGGTAGTAAATGGGTCTTTCGACTCCATTTTCATCTTCTTGGGCTAACATGCTTCCCAAAGTTTTTTCGGATGCAGCTATGTACAATCTCATACTCCTATTGCTACAAGGAGGCACCAAAATAGGTGGCTTGGTGAGATACCCTTTGATCTTGTCGAAGGCATCCTATTGCTTTTGTCCCCACTCAAACCCTTCCTTATTCAATCGAAGTAAGGGTGAGAAGGCTTGCTCTTTTCCACTTAGGTTAGATATAAATCTCCTCAAGAAGTTTATCTTGCCCAGCAGAGATTGCAGTTCCTTCTTATTCGTTGGTGCTTTCGCTTCCAAGATGACCTTTGTCTTGTTCTGGTTGATTTCGATTCCCTTTTTGTGGACGACGAAGCCCAAGAAATCTCCAGCTTTCACACAGAACGCACACTTCAAAGGGTTCATTTTCAGACCATGCTCTCTCATTCTTTCAAATGATTGTCGAAGGTGGTCTATATGGTTCTTCCTGGAAACAGATTTTACAACGATATCATCAATATATACTTGCATGAAAGTGTTAATAAAATCATGGAAGATAGAGTTCATCGCTCGCTGATATGTTTCCCCAACGTTTTTTAGACCAAAAGGCATTACTACCCATTCGTAAGTGCCTATAGCCCCGGGGCATCGAAAAGCTGTTTTCGACACATCTTCTTCAGCAATGAAAATCTGATTGTATCCTGAGTAACCGTCGAGCATGCTCAGGTACTCGGGGCCAGCGGCAGAGTCGACTAACATTTCCGCCACAGGCATAGGATATTCATCTTTGGGTGTTGCAGCATTCAGATCTCTGAAATCTATGCACACCCTCAACGTACCATTTTTCTTAATTACTGGCACAATGTTTGCAATCCATTCGACGTACCTCGTACCTCGTATGAATTTGCACTTCAGCAGTCTTTCGACTTCCGTTTTGATCTTCGACAGTATTTCTGGAGCGAAGCGTCTTGGACATTGCTTGACTGGCTTTTTCCCAGGTTTGATTGGCAACTGAAGTTCTACCAATCCTCTGCCGAGACCAGGCATCTCGTCGTAATCCCATGCAAAGCAGTCCTTGAACTCCTTTAATAATTGGATCACTTCAACCCTGAGCTCTGGGTCTATTTTGGCGCTGATGTAAGTGGGCCTTTTATCTAACCCTTCGCCCAAGTTGATTTCTTCTAAAGGATCCCGTGCTAACATTTTGATGTTGTTCGCCAGGGGGTCCTTTTTGAATCCCAAAGGCTCATCGTCATAGATGGCGTCGAGCCTTTGTTCCTGCATCCCCTCCGTCATGGTATCGGGGGGTTCTGGGTCGAAATCTTTTCCAGGACCAATATCCGGTGGCTCCTGGTCATTGGCCTTGTTGGCCATATATTTTACTTCGGCTTTAAGAGCCACTATCATTCTTGTTTCGGCTACGTAAGCCGAAATTCGCTGCAATGCTTGTGACTCAGTCATTATCACTGAATTCACTTCCCCAACCAGTTGGCTGGATGTCAATTAGCCCACTGAAATCAATGTGGGACAAGTCTTCTTTATCCCATTGAAACCCATGATCAGGATGCAGGTACAAGGAACAAAAAGCATTTGGCGCTGGCACCATGTCGAAGTCAGGTGCTGGACATGGCCCAATGTGAGCCAAATTTTTGTCGAAGTCAGCTCTTCCTAGGTGATTTACTTCGCCTAAGTAGTAGCTCTGATCTGCTTCTATATTCTCGACAATTCCATCAGGACGCTATAATATCACCCTTTGATGCATTGATGATGGTACTTCTCCTACACCATGTATCCATTCTCGGCCCAACAAAAGGTTGTAATTAGGTTTAGCCGATATGACCATAAACATGGTTGGTCGAAGGATGGATCCCACTTTGAGATCTAGTTGAACCACACCCATGGTGGTCCCTATTCCGCCTTCGTAATTCGATAGGACCATATTATGAGGCTTGATGTTTTCATCACTCTTGCCTATTTTTCTTAGCATGAAGTGGGGAATTATGTTGATGGTTGCCCCACAGTCCACCAAGATTTTGTTTACAGTGGCCTCTTCGAGTTTTGCCCTTATGAATAAAGGCTTGAGGTGACTTTTCATCGCCTTAGTTAGTGGCTCGAAGAAACCATTATGTTCTTCAGTGCAGCCATTACCCATGACAAAGTAGCAAACTGGCCTATGCTTGGCCATCTCTTGTTCGACTTCCCAGTCGTTCGATTCAACTTCCATTTGGCGGTTGAATTCTATTGGCAAAACTGACACTATATTTACCATGATGTCTAATATGTCGTCAGACTCAGAGCCATCTTTGTCACCAGCTTCGCCTTTTTCAGGCCATACCAACCTATTGGACACCGGTTCCCTCTCCAAAGGCTTTCTTTGCTTTCGCTGGGGGACATTTGAACTTGACTCTGGTTTTGGTTCGTTGACAGCTTCTCTCTCAGCCTTGCGGCGCCTTTGGTATCTTCTCCACTAGGATCGAGACATTGGATTATTTCCCTTGTAGTTACTTGATACTTGGGTCACTTTGGAGGCACCAGCATGAGGTTCTTTCTTGAGTGTCAAAGATGAACCTCTTGGCACTTCAAAGGAATGCCGCCTTTCTTTGCTGGGTCTCTTTCGACTCGATGTTTTTAGCCATGTATCAACTGGCACATTGGTTGGAGGCCTGAAAGTTGGTGGCCTCCTTTCCTGATTTGAACCCTTTTGGTAGGTTCTTCTGGGATCGTGTCGAGTATCAGAGCCTGCACCTTTTTGGGCATTTCTGCTCCAATTTGTGTTTGCTGCTCTCACACCTTCGATGTTTTCAGCAACTTTCTTGTCAAAAATAGAGCTGCATCGAGGACACAACATCACTTCTGATTTCTTCTTCTGGAATCGTTGCAGGAATTCTGCCAGATTTTCGTTCTCCAGAGGAAAAGCTGTTTTGTTTGCTTGCTCTTGCCTAATGGTCTCCTTTGAAACTTTTGATTCAGAGATTTCTACCATGTTGACATTCATGTTGTCTTTAGTGGCAAGAGTCATTTGCTTCATTTGAGCCTCCAGGTCTTTTGTCTGGCCTTGCACTGCAGCCAAGTAGGAAACGGGTTTGGTTCCAGATTTTGAGGCTCCAGCTGTCTCCAGTTTTGGACCTTCAGCGACCTTTTGGACTGCTTCAATTGTCTTTCTAGAAAGGTTCCCAGAAAAACTGCCAAAGATTGGCATATTGATATGATCTTTGGTGACTTCGACCATAGTTATCCCATGCCTTTTCACCTGACTCCCGGAAGCTTCGATCACATTCACCTCTGAAGGTTCAGCATAGTGGGCTTCCGCCTGCAAAGGGCTCAAATCCACTTTCATGGGGGCCTTATCAGCGAACTTCAGCCTCCCTTCTTCGATAGCATTGTGCAGGAGATACCTGAAAAGAAAACATTGAGATGTTTTATGGCCCAGAAAGTTATGATATTTACAATAGCCTATTTTCTTTCTTTGATCAAGAGGAGGCACTTTTACCCCTGGGGGTATTATCATTTGGCCATCTTTTACAAGTAAATCAAAAATTTCATCACATTTCGTAATATCAAAACTGTAAGTCTTTTTAGGGAACCTATCATTGGCCTTTTCAGAACCAGTGGGGTTTTTTCCACTTGAGGGGACTAGTAGTTTGCAAGAGTATGGTGGCCCTTGTTTTAACTCAACTAAATCGACCTCACTTTCTTCGACGGTTATAGGTTCGTCGAACGTTTCTGGATCTTCATCGTCCATTTCGACATACGCTATCCTTTCTCTTTTATGAGTTTTCGTCGCCCTGACTTTTTCAGCTTTAAGGCGTTCTACCTGTCGAACCCTATCGGCCAATTGGGCCATGTCCCTCAGGTACTGAGTGTCTAATTTCTTCCTAATGGAGTAATCTAGACCTCATGTGGCTATTTTGACTAACTCATGTTCTGGCACTTGCGTAAAGCATCTTGCCTTGAGAAATCTAAACCTATTTAGGTATTCGTCTATAGGCTCAGTGAATCTCCTCTTTACACTGGCCAACTCTTTCAGGCTTATCTTGGTCTGTCCCATGTAGAATTGCTCATGGAATAATCTCTCCAACTGGGTCCAATGGTGGATCGAATTGGGGGGGGGGGGGGGGGGGAGAGTTGTGAACCAAGTAAACGCATTCTTGGTTAGGGAACTTGGGAAATACTTAATCCTCAGGTTCTCATTGTTTGATATTTCTCCTGCTTCGATTAAATATCTTGCCACATGTTCGACAGTGGATTCTGTGGTGTCCCCTGAAAACTTAGTGAACTTAGGGACTTTGCACCTAGGAGGCAAGTCCGTTTGTAACACATATTCCGACAACGGGGATGTGAAGTTGGGCCTACGGAAGCCCGTATTCATCCCATTTTGCATCATGATTCTTTCAATCATGGCTGTCAAGTTATTCTCCAAACCAACATTCTGGTATTGGATCTGCTGAACTACTTCGTCAGCGTTTTGGTTTCTATTAACCATCCTTATTTCCGGGGCTATAACTCTAGGCTCTTTGACCCCGGGTTGTTCCATTTGTACCCTAAGGTTCTCTTCGACAGGCTGCTGGACTTGGTTAATAGTGGTTTCTTCCTCTAGAAGTATGCCTTGATTCCCCCTTATTTGTGCCCTTTGAGGCTGTCGAATAGGTTGGGGTACCCCAAAAAAATCTGCCAGGCGCGACATTTGCGCTGTCATTTGCTAATTTGACTGGGTGGTATTCTGTATTAGCGGATTTAGCACTGTACTTAAAGTTTGTGCCAACATTTGAACCATGTCGTGGTTGCTTTCGTCCATTTGCTGCCTCAGGACTGCTGTCGAGGCATTCGTAAGGCCATGCATTACTTGGGACGTTCCTCCTAAGAGTTGGGTCCTACCCCTGTTCGCCATACCAACCCCAGAGCCTTGGAGTGGCGAAGAGGCGCTCACTAAAGGATCTGAAAAAGTGGACGTAGCATTCGTCAGGCTAGCCAATTCAGAAGTTGGCATGTCATAGAGTGGTTCTCGATTTAAACCTACTGTCGAAAAGCCTGGGGGAACATATGGCCTAGTTCCTTGGTTTCCCCTTGGTGGGGGAGTTCCCAAAGGCATTCCGGGGCCTGTAAATGGAGGTAATGGCCCTGTTTGTGTAACCGTTACTGCTGGCGTTGAGCCAGCGGTTACCACTTCACTTACGGTTGGGATAACCGTTGCTCCCACGTTTGTCTGTGGGATTTCTCCGTTGTTTGGCGGATTCGCCATTTCTTCACTTCTTCTCCTAGTATTGGTTTCGTTGGTGTATATTCTACCACTTCTCAATAATATGCAATACTCTCGAAAAAGGAGGATATTTTATATAAAATGGTTAATCGTGAGAAAATCAACACAAGGTCCCACTGGGCGTGCCAATTTGTTTACCTGGAAAAATGGTAAACAACCGCTGATCTTCCAAAAGGTTACTTATTTGGTGACTAGCAGGATCGATCAGATTGATCCTAAGACATGGTTGATTTTTTGGAGTTTAACTAATCCTAATGGTGATTAATGCCAGTAAAGTAAAGACACTTTAAGTAAATTGCATGGAGAAAAGCTTGATAGAATAAATAAAAAGCGTTAAGGAATTGTTAAATAAAAGGCTTCGACGGAGGTAAATAAATGAACAACGGTAAATCGCTTAAATATAAAAGATTTTGATTAATTTAAATGGTGTTTCACACATACATTCTCAATGATTCTTTCTCTCACGCTGAGTACTTGAATCTGAATGAATGACTTGTATAAAATGATGAACACACTAATAACTACATAGAAACTTTGTATTTATACTAACAAAAATCCTAAGTAACCGCTGGGCAGTTACACCGCTTCGAGATGACGCCACATGGCACGCTCACAATCTTCGACGCCTATGCTCTCGACACGTTGCACTTGGTAACTGCTGGGAACCGTATTCCCTCCAATAATTCAAATCTCAAACTGCTCGACCTTGGGCATCAGGGACCTTTGTCGAGAGGCTCCTTCGACGTCGAAGACAACAAGATTCTAACTTAAAGGAATCTCTCTAAGTATCTTATCATTCTTTGATGAGCCTTCGACATGATCAGTTGGTCGAAGCCTCCTTATGTAGGAAACTCTTCTGACTCATAATTAATGGTCTATATGATAATAAACATGGGTGTCGAATTTAGGAGCCAACAGCCACGTAGAGGTAACATTCAAATATAAAGAGTGAGATATCAAAACAATATAAGAGGAAACATAATAATGAGTAGGTATAAATTCAAGTACACATCATTATACATCTTTACCACACACCTTTTCTTGTTTGTCATACTACGAAACACATCAATATAATTAAGCGCATAAACAACATAAAACATCCATCATAACAAAAGTAGAAATTCATTCAACGCTTAAATAATCAATTACTAACAATCATGCAATACAGTGAAACTAACACTGACTCAATACAAGTGGTACCAATAGGGAAAAACCATCAACTTAATAAATTCCAACTTGGGGCAACAACGCCAATACAAGCCATCTTTCGCCAATACAGACCATCTTTAATGAGTGCATGCGACACTGACATGCAACGACATAATTTCACATTGATTATTTTTACCTATCAATGACACGCCAATATAGACAATAATCATCATTATCATGCATATCAGGTCACACAATCAAAACATTCATAGAACATCATCTTACTCAATCACAATACCAATCATAGCATGTTACTCATGAATATTCACACAGATACGCATCAGTGTTGGCAAAATAATTAGCTACTATATTCCCATTTATTTTTATAGAATAGAAAATACTTTTAGCTTCGTAATGGCCCAAACGACGCGTCAAACAAACACCCGAGGCGAAAGTTATAGAGTTTTCAATTTTACAAAATTTTGTCTAACACAGTGGTAACAGGTTACTGCCATACCAGTAACCAGTTACTGTACAAAAAAATAGCAAATTACGCAAAATCCTTCAGCGGTAACTGGTTACCTCAATACCAGTAACCGGTTACTGCACGCAAAACAGGCCCAATATTTCCCAAATTTTCAACAAGTAGCCGGTTACTCAATCCTGGTAGCCGGTTACCACTGAACCAGAGCCCAAAAAATTTCGCGCAGTAGCCGGTTACCACCAGACCAGTAATCGGTTACCACTATTGCAGAACTAAAAAATCTATAACTTTTTCAAATGTGATTTTCAATGTTTCAACACCAAAAATCTCAGTTTTTCCAGCGAAAATCATCTTTCAATAATGCTAATTATTTACCAACACATACATATCGATTCTAACAAAAAAAAATCATCAATTTCACAATCAATCTTACAAAAAAAAACATCAAAACTCAACAATGGGAGAAAACCCCAAGAACACCAATTAGGGAGAAATCAAAATATACAACCATGAGACCTAAACTCTACCATACCCCATCATTAGGAATCCATTATAGTGTTAGAATCTCCTCTTACCTTAGATTATCTCGGTTCTTGATTCCTACGGTGAATCTTCCTGCCCTAGCTTCCTAGTGCTTTCTCCTCTTCTAACTTCTATGCTTCTCTTTCTCTGTTTCTACGGTCTAACTCTTTTCCCTTATTCTTACTCTAATATATCCCAATAATAATATAACTTTAATTAATTAATTATTTAATTATTATCATAAAATAATAATAATCCTATTATTATAATAAAATAATAATAGTAATCTATATTATTCCACACACCTCCATGATTCTACGCTTTTAGTCATACACCCCTATAATCTCAACTTCAATAATTCTAAGGCATCTAGTTCACAACAAAAGTGTCACCCCACATCATAAAATCTATTAATTCATAATAATACACCACATCCTCCAGTTATTTAATTAAAACAATTCTAATTAAATCAGGGTGTTATAACTCTCCCCACTTAGAATATTTATGTCCTTGAAAATTACCTGATGCGAATAACTCCGGATACGACTGTCGATTCCTACTCTCTAGTTCCAACATCATCCTTAGAAACCTTTCGAATACCACAACCTAACCTCCCATATATGAAATCATAATAATCCAACAAGATGCATTACTATCGAGTTACGAATGTGCAAGTTAATTTTCTCCTTGCCCCATCGTCCTAGAATGCAGAATATATTACTTTATAATCTTGTTCATGCTTGGTCCGTAACACAACAAGATCTTCTCCGTCACCATAGGTAACGTTTCTCTAATTTCTCTTCATAAGGAAATATTCTCACCCTCGAGTCCTCTCCATAGGAAACGAGATAACAACATAGATTAAGAACTTAGAGTCTTATGATGTGAACATCGCCTCTAATATTTCATCATACAACAATATCGTCATAAGAACATGAACACAACCAATTACCGACAACATTGACACACAACCTTAGTGCCACAATGTTACATTCCACCAATCGAACATGTAAATCAATACTTTTATTGACATGTCATCAACACGAATAACATAGAAACCTTTCACCTATCATTCTACTATGAAATATCCACCAATTTGCATCATTCTTTCAGACGTCTAACATTTAACCCTCGACTCCTAGTAAGTCATACACGCATAAGGAAGTGTGCCACATTCACCCTTCCACTACACCACTCTAATCATTTACCTCAAACTCACTGTCCTCATTTTGATTCTTGTCAACCATCAGACCTACAAGTTCCACATCTATCTTCAGACACTCTTTAGTATCCACCAGAAAATAATGGTTCACTTTTGCATTAGGTTCACACAAAATGGTGAACAACTAACTTCTCGTTAATACGTTAATTCAATTCACTCACTATCAAGCAAGCAAGATAAGTCTATCCCATATGATATGATCCCGTCTACTATGAACAAGAGATTTAGGGTGATCAGTTCCTAAATTTGTCAATAGGTAGCCAACAAACATAATGCTGGCATAAATCATCATTACCCAACTATAATAGCGTCCTCCACCTTGTGCTCAAAGTTACCTGAGCATAATGTCCAAAAATCTCTCCAAGGCTTACAAACGTTTGTCTTAATTTCCTTCATTTCAAACTCGTCAATGATACATAAACGCCAAAAATTCATTTCATAGTCTCTTTTTACACGCACGCAACACAACACAATTATTAAGTATATTCTAATACAGGAAAACTACCATACCAAGTATAATTCAAATCATTTCGTTCCAAAAGAAGTCTTTATCCAATTAGAAGAATTTGACCACATCAATAAATCTTTACTCATTCATTTAATCTTACATTTAGATCTCACCCTAATCATAATCTCAACACTACCATTTCTTTATATGGTGGGTGATAGAACTCCCCAGTTTCTCCATAACTCATGTTTATACTTTTCTGTCATAACCATGATTCCAATCCTTCTTGAATTTATCTTTCCTCTTGCATTACTTCTCTTCTCCTAAAAAACTATCGTCATTCTAACCATCCTTAATCGGCATAGGTTGCATCTATATGCACTTATCTAATACATTCACATCCTTACTAATGGAAAACACCTCATTCCCTTAGCTCATTCACTAACAACAGATCTCGCTTGACCTCGTCTCAAGCAAAATGCAATAATGACCAGTTAATCCCGAAAAGCTTCTAGTCTCCGTAACCAATTTCAGAGCCTCTCAATATAGACCTCTATTTACTTTGGATAGGTTCCAAAGATCTCTTCATTCGAAATAGAATGTTCAAGAAAATTCACTTCTTCAAACCATAATCTACATCCTGACATCCTTACATACATTTTCTTCCCTTTCGACACCATAATTCAAATCACGACATTCAATGTTTCCTTTTTTTGACTCAGACTAAATCAAAATGCCTTCAATAAACACCGCAACAAACTGATCCAATTATTCAAAATAACTTCACCGAGTTCTAAAAGATATCCTCCAATTATCCCCATCCTAATCTGAAAGTAACTCAACCTCAACTCAATTATACTTAAGACATATTCGCCCACCAGTTGATCCATCAAATCGCCAATCATTTAAAGTGGATATTTAATTTCAATAATTACCTTAGCACCTTTCGGTAATCTGCATATAATCTTGTACTACCTTCTTCCCTCCTAACCAATAACGTCGAAGCTTCCCAAGTAATACATTCGGTCTCACAAATTTCCTTCCCAGCAAATATTCTAATCATTTCTTCAATTCACCCAACATTGAACTGACATCTTGTATGGTGCCATAAGAACAAGTCTGGTACCAAGAATGAGATCAACAGCAAACTCCGCCTCTCATCCAACATCACCACGTGACAAATAAATTACTTCCAGGTGCTGGAACCATTTTTAAAACAAAGTTCATCTCATTAACTTTCTAGCGCTTCAAATGGAATTCAAATCGGACGTTCATAACTCAAGTTATAAAATTTTCAAAGAATTACAAAATGTTGTCATCTCAGCGGTAACGGGTTACCCTAATAGCGGTAACCGGTTACACCCCTCAAAATAGCTAAAAAAGCTATTTTTTGAGCGGTAACCGGTTACTCATATAATGGTAACCAATTACCACTGTACCAGAGTAAAAAAATCGGATTTTATGTTACATAAACCACTTATTTCGTACTCAAACATCCCTAACTTCCACACACTTCATCGTTCATGTTCCAAATTATAATTCCTATCTATATACATCATCATCAACATTCTAAATCACCAAGTAAACACATTAAAACATGCAATTACTCAATTATATCGCATCAATCCCAACACTGACACGTCAAATAGAACTCAATAATTCAAACACCGACACTGACACCCAATCATACTAAAACATCAGGATTCCAATTCTTTTCACAATACTACTAATATCTTTGGGTTCCGATTCTGTCTCGCGATTCACAAATACCCAACAACATTAACAACGTTCAACAACCACCTATATGATTCCAACAACAAAATTCACAGTGATCCATCACTCCAACATTACTCTGAATAATGATAGCACACATAATGGTAACTCAACACTAACTACTTCGCGATCAACATGTAGTGTTGAAAACATTATAATCATCCGAGCTCCACCTTCTAAGAGTTATCCTACCTACTTAGCATATATATTCTGGCATAGGAATATGCACTGACTCATCAAAATAACTCGTAATCGTTTTGTCTAACTCCAAACAGTTCACTCCAAAGATAACATTAAGTCAATCCAACATCTCTTTCTAATGACAAATCACAATTGCCTCCGGGAAGACATCAAAACTCACCCACAATTGGCATATCATTAGCCATAACATCGCCCTCCACTTTTAGAGATGCGAACAACACAAGTACCTAATCATTCCCTCTCAAGGATCCTTCAACTCACCACTAGGTATAATTCTTGAATCTATACTTCCTTAAAATTAGAAAAACAACTCAGTAGCACTCACATCTGCACCCATGACATTCACGATATACTAAACCAATTGTTCACACCTGAACCATCTCAGAGAAGCACACACTTCTCCCCCACTTGTTTCAATCCCACTCTTGAAAACAAGTGATTAAGAAAAACAAGAAAGCACCAACAATGTTTCACACATATGTCATGTACTAAGGAACAACACACCGACAGTATTCAACTGTCGTACTACACTAACTTGACAACTTGGCCGGAAGGACCGACATGCTCTGATACCAATTGTAACACCCTATTTCCCTGTCGGTAAATTATATAAAAATAAGAGTAAATTAATTTCTAAAATACAATATCAAATAGGGTGCCACATGCTTCATACATCATACTTGCTCATTCAGTAAGATATGTAACACAAACCACATATCAAAAGGTCTTAAAATTCATTGTATTTATTCACAATGAAAAAATATCAATAACAAATCATTCTCAATTCTTCAACAAGAGTTGTAATTAGCATCTTTCATAATTACACATAATTCATAAATTAAACTCAAAGCAATGGAGTAATACAAAGTTCACTCCCCAAAAAATAAAACAATTGTAAAACCCTCAAGTGTTATGTCTCAAAACAGACACTAACTCAATCTACATAAACTGAGGTACTCTTCAGCTACTCTCAACCTCAAGCTACTTTAGATCATTTGCACGCTACCCATGTAGAGCTAACATTCAAACAGAAAGGGTGAGGTATCAAAACAATATAAGAGGAAGCATAATAATGGGCATGTAGAAATTCAAGTACACATCATTATACATCTTTACCTTACACCTTTTCTTGTTCATCATACTACGAAACACATCAATATAATTAAGCTCATAAAAAACACAAAACATCCATCATAACAAAAGTAGAAATTCATTCAACGCTCAAATAATCAATTACTAACAATCATGCAATGCAGTGAAACTGAAACTGACTCAATGCATGTGGTACCAATAGGGAAAAAGTCTCAACTTAATGAATGCCAACTTAGGGAAACAACGCCAATACATGCCATCTTTCTCCAGTACATGTCATCTTTCACCAATACAGGCCATATTTAATGAGTGCATGTGACACTGACATGCAACAACATAATTTCACATTGATTATTCTTACCTATCAATGTCATGCTAATACAGACCACCACCATCATCATTATCATGCATATCATGTCACACAATCAAAACATTCATGCAACATCATCTTACTCAATCACAATACCAATCATAGCATGTTACTCATGAATATTTACACAGATAGGCATCAATATTGGAAAAATAATTAGCTACTGTATTCCCATTTATTTTTATAGAATAGAAAATAATTTTAGCTTCGTAATGGCCCAAACGGCTCTTCAAACGGACACCTGAGGCGAAAGTTATGGAGTTTTCAATTTTACAAAATTCTGTCTAACACAGTGGTAACCGGTTACTGCCATACCAGTAACTGATTATTGCACGAAACAATAACAAATGACACAAACTCCTTCAGCGGTAACTGGTTATCTCAATACCAGTAACCGGTTACTGCACGCAAAATATGCCCAATATTTCCTAAATTTTTAATAGGTGGTCGATTACTCATTCCTGGTAACCGGTTACAACTGAACCAGAACCCAAAATTTTTCACGCAGTAGCCGGTTACCACCAGATAAGTAATCGGTTACCACTGTTGCATAACTCAAAAATCTACAACTTTTCCAAATGTGATTTTCAATGTTTCAACACCAAAATTCTCAATTTTTCCAGCAAAAATCATCTTTCAATCATGCTGATTATTTACCAACACATACCTATCGATTCCAACCAAAACACATCATCAATTTCATAATCAATTGTATAAAAAACATCAAAACTCAACAATGGGAAAAAACCCCAATAACACCAATTAGGGAGAAATCAAAACATACAACCATGAGACCTAAACTCTACCATACCCCATCATTAGGAAACCCATTATAGTGTTAGAATCTACCCTTATCTTAGATTATCGCAGTTCTTGATTCCTATGGTGAATCTTCCTACCGTAGCTTCCCAGTGCTTTCTCCTCTTCTCACTTATACGCTTCTCTTTCTCTGTTTCTACGATCTAACTCTTTTCCCTTATTCTTACTCTAATATATCCCAATAATAATATAACCTTCTTAATTAATTAAATATTTAATTATTATCATAAAATAATAATAATCCTAATATTATAATAAAATAATAATACTAATCTATATTATTCCACACACTCCATGATTCTACACTTTTAGCCATACATCCATATAATCTCAACTTCAATAATTCTATGGCATCTAGTTCCCAACAAAGGCGTCACCCCACATCATAAAATCCACTAATTCATAAGAATACACCGCATCCTTTAATTATTTAATTAAAAACAATTATAATTAAATTAGGGTGTTACATTGTCCGTGATAAACAAATATTCTATATATAGACAAAGAATGATCACACGTTCACTTGCTTCAGTCTTCACATAAACTCCATACTCGAACACACATTTTTTAAAGTCAGCCTCAACTAAGAAACCATATATCCGTTTTTTCTAAGCTCTTGGAGATTACTTCAAACCATATAGAGCTTTTCTCAACTTATAGAACATTCCCTCTTGATTTTTCACAACAAAACCAGGGGACTGTTCTACATGCACTTCTTCTTCAAGAGGACCGTTCAAAAATGCGAATTTCACATCTATTTGATAGATAGACCAATTGATGTTATTCGTGAAACCAAAAACTAGCCATATGGTTTATATTCTAGCAACCGGTGAAAATACCTCATCAACGTCTATAACTTCTCTTTGCAATAATCTCTTCATAACTAATTGAGCCTTATGCTTGATTATCTCACCTTATAGACCCATCTTACACCAATTGACTCCTTACCTTTAGGTAGATCAACCAACTCCCAAGTATTTTTTTCTTAATCGATTTCAGCTCTTCTTTCATTTCAAAAACCCACTTTAGATCACTCAAGGCCTCTTCTATGTTAACAAGCTCGAATTCGGCCATAAGTGTAAAATGGACAAAATCATCATCATCATCATTGATCTCGTTATCCCAAAATATCGCACACTATTGGAGTATTTGAGGAAAACCTCTTTGCCTAGTTGGTCGTCTCACATTTTTATCCATTCTGACTTCAACACGCGTCTGTTCTGCAGTTTCATATTCTCTATAATCCAAAAAATTGTGCGTGTAACCGGTTAGCATTTTCTTGTAATCGATTAACGCATGCATGTAATCGGTTAACGAATGCATGTAACCGGTTACAGATTATTCCACTTGCTTTAATTCATTGATTACAACGTCCTGGTTGATCATAATCCTCATGTTTTTGACATCAAACAACTTGTAACCTCTAGTAGGGTGATACCCAACAAGTATCATCATCCCCCTTGTCATCCAACTTCTTTCTAAGTTGACCTGAAACATGTCGATATGCCACGAACAAAAATCTCTCAAATGGTTTAGATTCAGTTTGAATCTAGACCATGCTTCTTCTGATGTTATCTTCTCATGATTCTTTGTAGGACAAATATTCAACAAAAAGGCAGTCGTGGATACTGCTTCTCCCCACAACTCTTTTGGTAAGTTCTTCCCTTTTAACATGCTTCTCACCATGTTCATAGTAAATCAATTTTTCCTCTCGGCAACACTATTTTGTTGCGGTGTGTTGGGTGGTACTATCTCATGCACTATCCTATCATCATCATAATACTTCCCAAAGTCATTTGAGACATACTCGCCTCCACCATTCATTTTGAGAAATTTGAGCTTGTGACCGCTTTATTGCTCAACCATGGACTTTAACTTCTTAAACACTTTGAATGCATCATCCATTCTCTTTATTAGGTATGTTCATAGCTTTCTACTATAATCATTGATAAAAGTGATAACGTATCTATTGCCACAACACAAATCAACTTGCATCGACCCATACACACCGGGATACACCACCTCAAGGTGATGCTTGATTCTATAACCTGCATCCTTGATGAATTTACCCTTGTGCTGCTTTGCTTGCACACACTCTTCATAAATATTAACTAGAATGTTGATGGATGGAAACCCGATTACCATATTGCTCACTTGCAACACATTAAGATCTATAAAATTGAGATGCCCAAGATGGTAGTGTCACAACCACTCATCTCGACTTGCCGTTGTAGCAAGACACCTATGATCCATCACCTTTAACTTAATCTTGAAAGTTCTATTGGTAGCCATATGAGCTTTAAGAACAAAAACCCCATTTCCATCCGTTGTACCCCAAAATTTGCCATCTCATTTCTCAGGAAATCACTCTGGATTCTCAAAGTTTTCTCTCATACAAATCCAAGCCTTGAATTATCATTTCTTTCCAAGCAATCCATTTACAAGGGCAAAATGGTCATTTACACGTTGAGAAGTCAAACTTTAGTTTTTGGATCAAAATCAAATCTCAAGAATCATATTTCATCAAGACATGTTGGAATATGAAGTTTGTTTCATCAAGAAGGTCAAAAGTCAAATTTTACCTTGGAAAAGTTAAATTCTAAGTGCTTAGAATTTTTCTAAAGTATTTAAGAAAAATGACACTTCAGAACTTCTGAGCTAGCCTCCAGGCAGGAGCAGTCAGAAGTTGTAAGTATGTTTCAGCACATAACATTCAGTCAGAATGTGGCCCTTCAGCATCTACGCCAGCTCAGTCAGAAGTTGCTAGAAGATTATAAAACATGATGAAAAATCTGAAAGCTCCTTCAGAACATGCTGGAACCAGAAGGTAAGAGGATTGGGTGCTACACTGAAGCAGAATCTCTAAGTCCAGAGTTTTCAGAAGAAAGTCAAAGAAACATGCTGGAAAGCTTGGGGATTCCTCAGAACTTGCTAAGGCAACAGGATATCAAGATATGAACTTGGGTACTTTGTCCTAGACTACGTTGAAATGGAACTTATGGCCTAGATTTAAGTAATGATGCAAATCTCATATTACAAGATTTCTGATTTTTGACGAATCTCATCATCATTTAATGCTCATTAATGCTCACAACCACTTTTGAGTCTTCGTCCAGAGGATCTCTCCACGTGTAGGTTGGAAATACTTTTGTGCAGGATTAGGTAAAGGCCCATACGCTACATTTCGCTTATAGGTTCACTTTTCCTTAATCCTTGCTTACTAATCCAGCCTAGGCTAAAGGCTGTCAATCACCACAACCTTTTTGGAACTTGCTTCAAGAGTAAGTCAGCATCTAATGCATGATATTGGCGCCACTTGACCATAAAGCTTTTCCTATAAATGGAAGGCCATTGGTCACTGAGAGGAAGACCAGAAAAATTGCTGAAAAGAGACAGAAAATTTGAGAAAGAAAAGTCTTGAACCTCTGCCCAAAATTCCTAGAGTTTAAAAAAAAACTGTAAACACAGCGTACAAACCATTAACTTTGGATCCCTTGCTTTCAAACTCCATTTGTTCTCAAAGTATTTCTTGATTAAAGAACCTTTCATACAGTTTCTGACCCACACGTTGGAAACTGCCATAACTTCTATATTCATACCACTATATACCCTCCATCCATCCATTCAAAGAAGCTACTCAAAACGTCATCAGAGTTAAGGCTAACTCCAGTTCACAGAGCTTCTTCCAGCTGCAAGGTAAGCACTTGCTGACTCTCACCACCTTGCCTAAGCATTACCAGATTTGCATGCTCAAAAATACAATGTAGATATCATGCTTCTGATGTTGTACATGTTCTGAGGTTTTCAAGCATCTGTACGCTTAAGTAGAGAATGAATCAGTTCAGAACTTGCCTCTGATTTTTTGATTCTGATTTCTGAAACACTTTGACATTTGCTGAAGTTGTCCCAAGCATGTTTTCTGTTTTGTGGAAAAATAACAAAACTGCAGATGTTCTGGCCAACACATGGAGAAGCCAAGTTCTGACTTTGACGTTAGCACATCTGAAGCCTGTTTTGCTGTCAATAATATTAGAACTTCTGAAAATTATTGTATGTCCAGCAGGGTCAGAACTTCTGACTTCCCCACTAACAAACTTTTGTCTTGCAGCGCATGGGGGTCAGAACTTCTGACCTTCCCACTAACAGGTTTCTGTTTTGTAGGTGCCAAAGTCAGAAGTTCTGACTCATACATTTTCACCAAAAGGTTAATAATCTGGCAGCAGGCCTGGGTCAGAACTTCTGACTTCCTCTCAGCAGCGCGCTAGCCCTCTCTCTCTTTCTCTCTATCTTCCCTTTGTTATTTTCTTTACTTATCTATTTTTCTCGTTGAACCACCCCATGTACAAATGTGTATCCCCATCCCCTAAATGCTGTAATAGCGTAGGATTTTACATTTCCGTCTTTTATTGCTTTCAAATATAAATGCTAGTAATTAAGGATGTGTATGGCAAGATAAAATCAATGAAATAGAAAATCCTAATTCAATATAAACTCTTGCATGCAATAAAACACACTTGCACATAAACACCCCTAAGGTATCTCCACTCGGTTGCCTAAACAAATGGCCATGATATGCATGTTGAGTATCTATTGGCAAAACAAAAACAAAACAAAAGATCATAGTCCCTCGATGACGCTATCTTGGTTGCCTATAAAAAAATGATCTAGTCCCTCGGAAAATTGCTAAAAGATACTTGACACAATTGCTATCATGGTATATATGATGACCCGCGCCTGTCCTGTTAACATCCTAACACAAGGTTGTTCACCAAATACAATGGTGAAACAACACTGTTAAAAGGGTTAAAAACATAAGAAAGATCTTTGAGTAAAATAGGGTAGATAGCTCTTAGCTACTTGATCAAGCTTGCAAAAACATCCTTGCTACTTTTCAAAATACACTCCACAACACAATTTCAAAACCCTACTTTCGAACATTGGAAACTTTTCAAAAGACAAAAACACCTTTGTATACATTCAAACAAGAATCATTACAAAGGTTGCCACGACGATGGCCTCTTTTCAAAACATTTTCCAAAAAATCACACACAATGCACCATTTCAAACAATTGAAAAGCACCATTTCAAACAATTGAAAATGCAAAGCAAGTGATCTAAGCAAGTAACTAAGAGCCCATGGATAACCATGGATGGAAAGGGTGCTAATACCTTCCCTTTCTATAATCTACTCCCCGAACCCAAGAAAACATCTCAAAGGTCTTTCCTGTGCTTTTTGACCTTTCCTTAGGATAAAATAAAAAGTCGGTGGCGACTCTTGCTAAACCGAAACATTTGCGAACACAAAATGCAAAATCCTAAGTCAGTTCTCCCACTGTATCACAGAACTGGCGACTCTGCTGGGGATTTTGAAAGTGGAGTAACCTTAGCGTTTAGATCACCCTTTGCATGATTATTGTTTGCTTTGATTGTTTTACATTTTGGTTCTCTTGTTTGGGCTTGAAATCCTCCACCCGGGTTTGGGAAACATTCATAGATAGCAATACATTGTGGAAACTGTGCGGGGTATACCGACACGGTTGAAGCAATAGCTATATTAGTGCGACATATTTGTGTGTACCGGTAGCCTTTGAGTCAATCAAAGAGAATACGGCGCCGCTGAGTGATGTCATTAAGCACTAATGAACTAGAACCTTACTTGACCATCTTGGCCTTTTATTAGGGGTAGTGAGATGACCGGCGTTGGTGCAGTCCGAAGTTGGTAGATACTCGATACTACACTCATTGAGGGTTGTTTTCTTGGAATATTTTGGTCGCTAGTTAAGTGGCTAAACCAAAACAATGAACATAGAAAATAATCCAATGATATTGAGCTCCTTAGAACCCGATTACTATTTATAGGACAGGTTTTGAGCCAACTAAACTCAAGAGGGTACTTACCTATGAAACCTCATGCAAGCCTGAAACTAGGGTTTTGTGTGACTTGCTTGTACACGTGTTTGTGCATACATCATGAACATCATAAAGCATCATATGCATCCACTAATCATTTCAAGGGTTTGGATCTTCATTTTTGTTCTTGTTTTGTAGGTCATGGAATCTCTTCGCAGGAAAACAATTCAAGTCAACCTTGTAAGGATCCCTCCTCAACTCAAAGAGCTTACTTCCAAGATTCCATAGAATTCTCTCTTCAGTGAAAGACATGGTAGACTCCTCAACTTAGTCAACACCAGCATTGAAGAAGACATGGTGAAAGTACTTTTCTAGTTCTTTGACCCCTTACACCACTGTTTCACATTCCCTGATTATCAATTGGTGCCTACTTTGGAGGAATTTTCTCAACTCCTGAGAATTCCTATTCTTAATCAACTACCCTACAACGGTACGGAAAAAGAACCAAAGCCTGAAGATGTTGCTCGAGCATTACACTTGCAACCATCTGACATCAAGGGGCATTGGGAAACCATAAGTGGTGTCAAGGGCTTCTTGGCAAAATTCTTGTTTGAGAAGGCACAAGACTGCTGGAATTCTCTTGATCTACAAGCCTTTGAAGAGATTGTGGCACTCCTCATCTATGGGTTAGTCTTGTTCCCAAACCCTGATCAACTTATAGATGTGAATGATGTCAAGATTTTCATGTCCAAGAATCCCATACCTACATTGCTCGGGGACATCCTACACTTATTTTACACACGAACAATGAGGAAAATAGGTGTTATCATGTGCTGTACTCCTCTCCTAGCAAGGTGGTTTATTTCTCACCTTCCACAATCAGTCTTGAAGAATGAGCAGGGTTTAAGGTGGTCACAACGGTTGATGACCCTCACACATTCTGATGTACATTGGTGTTCTCGTTCCAGAGAAAATGTCATCATCATAGATCGTTGTGGTGAATTCCCTAATGTCCCATTACTTGGCATTAGGGGAGGCATTACCTACAACCCCTGTCTAGCTTTGAGACAATTTGGATATGCCCGGAGGGACGACCCTCATGACATGCTGATTCCTGACCTAGTTTTTGACTTCAACAACGATGCGCAAGGACTTCGACAAAGGTTCATCAGAGCTTGGAGGATGCTTAACAAGGTGGATAGTAAGACACTGGGGCACAAGAATTCCATCCCCCTTGAGCCTTACCTCAAGTGGGTACAAACCCGCTCCCAGAATCTTATGATGCCATATCCTCACATTCTCCCCTTGATTAAAGAGCCTGTTATGGAAGGAGAGGTTCCATACACCATCCTACATCCTGACATGCCAACATCATGGGAGGAAATGCAAAAGAGTTGGATCCAACTCAAAGAAGAATGGGATACTTTTGAAGCCTGCTTCTATGCTAGTGAGAAGAAGGTTTTAGAGCTCACCCACCAACTTCACGAGGAGGAAACTCTCAACACCTACATCGCACCAAAGAGGACGCGCAACGTATTTTTACATTAAGAATTTTGTAATATTTTGCCCATGGGGCACTTATGTACTAACAAGTTCTTCTTAATATGACATGTGTTCTTTTTGTTTACAACAAATTTGAATTTTTGAACCCTTGAATGCATTACATGAATAACATATCATTCATCATATGCATAAGCAGGTCATCAAGCCGGGTTTCCTTATCTTTCTGCTGTTTATTTCAGCAAGATGGATTTAGAGAAAACAGTGAAGGACCTACAAGCACAAAATTCACAATTTCAGCAACTCCTCATGACCTTGGAAAAGGGTCAAGAGGATCTCAAAGTTCTGCTAGAGAAGAATAAAGGGAAGAAAAAGAAAAAGAGACCGGGGGTAGCTACTTTCGGAAGAAGATTTGAGGGCGATGCTAGAAGAACTCTTGAGTTTCCTTCAACGTCTGACGAAGGGATTGGCAAGGGGAAAGGAGTTACTATACCTTCTGAGTCTGAGGTAGAAGAGGAGGAAGAGGAAGCAGACGAAGACTATTCAGAATAACAGTATCCACCAGCGGATGACAAGTATAAGAACCTTGAAGACAGATTGGCAGCTATGGAGTTGCAGAGGGTACCCGAATTGGATTTTGAGGAACTGGGGTTGGTAGCCGGGATTGTAATCCCTCCCAAGTTCAAGGTGCCGACATTTGCCAATTACGACGGTCTATCTTGCCCTAAGATGCACTTGAGGTCGTATGTTAGAAAGATCCAGCCACATTCATCCGATAAAGACCTGTGGGTGCACTTTTTCCAAGACAGCTTGTCTGGCACTCAGTTAGATTGGTTTTATCAGCTCGAAAGGTCAGAGGTCCATAATTGGGAAGACTTGGCAGCCACTTTCTATCGTCAGTATCAGTACAATGCTGATTTGGCGCCTACCCGTACTCAGCTACAAAGTATGGGGATGGCTTCAAATGAAGGGTTTAAGGAGTACGCCCAGAAGTGGCGCGACCTGGCTGGAAGGGTGCAGCCACCACTATCAGATAGGGAATTAGTTGACATGTTTTTGGGGACCCTGTCTGGCCCCTTTTTCAACCATCTAATCGGAAGCTCTTCTGCGGGATTTACTGAACTAATCTTGACCGGCGAAAGGGTGGAGGCCGGTATCAAAAGTGGAAAGATTCAAAAGGATGCTTCCGCATCCACAGCTGCTAGAAAACCTTTCCCAGCCAAAAAGGAAGCATCTGCTGTATACACCCAGAAAAATCGGGAAAGAAAGGAACGTCGGCCAACAGTGGGGGCCGTATTAATACAGAAGTCCGCATCAGACCAGTTTAGAAACAGTCAATCGAGGAATGATCAGCCCAGAACTTATCAGCAAAGGCCACCACGGCAGTTTACCCCAGTAAACATGACCCCTGCTCAAATCCTTCCACATCTCCTGAAGTTGAATCTTGCTAATTTAAAAGAGGCGCCAAAGAATGTAAATACCACCTCTCCATCCTACAACTCAAAAGCCAAGTGTGCTTACCATTCCGACAGTATTGGGCACGATACCAATAATTGTTGGGCACTCAAGAACAAAATTCAGGACTTAATTGATGCCAAAGAGGTTGAATTTGACGCTCCTGAGAAGCCCAATGTTATATCCGCACCGATGCCCAAGCACGGCCACAATGTGCATGCTGTTTTGGAAAATCTCCATGTTATTGATGTTGCCGATCTGTTGACTCCATTGTTAGTGATAAAAGAAAATTTGTTGAGAGCCGGGATTTTTCCTGGTTGTGATGAAGACTGCTATTTTTTCTTGAACAATCAAGATGATTGTCCAATGTTGAAATCAGGTGTCCAACACCTGATGGATACTCAAGAAATACTTTTCCAGAAAACCCCCGTTAACACTTTCAATCTGATTACTCCTGATACTTGTGATACCTCAACCAATGATATTGCCATCATAACCATTTCCGACAATCCTCCCAAGGCTTGCAAAAGGCCTGTCAGGATTAAACCCAACTCTGAATGTGTACCTTTAAAGATCACTATGTCGGGACCTGTCCCGTACCAATCAAGCAAAATGATACCGTGGAACTATGGGGGAGAAATCTTCTACCACAACATCAAACAAATCGAAACAGTCCAAGAAATTTCTGAAGAAGACCCTGATATAGGGAACATCGCGGGTACAAGCAAGATAATCCGTAGTGGCCGGATCTTTTCTTCGGAAATTGCTCCCCCCCGAGCAGTTTTCAGACCCTTAAAACTTCTGCACCTGTTGGACCCTCTGTGCAGGGCCCAATGATTGAAGAGTTAAACACTTCTGAAGAAAGACCATCTGCTGATAATACCGACAAAGGTAAGGGGATACTGTAAATTCCTGTCATGACGAAGGCTCATGCTGTGGTTATCCCCGAAACCACTCAGAAGGAGATGGATGAAATCCTGAAAATAATTAGAAAAAGTGACTATGACGTTGTGGAACAATTAGGGCAAACCCCTTCTAAAATTTCAATGTTAGCCCTCCTGCTCTGTTCAGAGGCCCATGCTAAAGCCCTGATTAAATTCTTGAAGACGACACATGTACCCCAAGAGACTTTGGCTGACCAATTTCAAGATTGCGTGGCCAGTCTTACTGCTGACAATGGCCTGGGTTTTTCCGACGCTGACCTAACTCCCAAAGGAAGGAAACACAATGATGCGTTACATGTTTCAGTTGAGTACCGAGGGACCACCCTCGCCCATGTCTTGGTTGATACTGTTTCTTCCCTAAATGTGCTTCTAAAGAAGGCCTTAGACCGTTTGGATTGCGGAGGTTTGACCCTCAAACCTAGTAACATCTTCGTTAGAGCTTTCGATGGTTCCAAAAGAATGGTTCATGGAAAGGTTGATATTCCTATCAAGGTAGGCACCGAAGTGTTCAACTCCACCTTCTACGTGATGGACATCCGTCCGTCGTACTCATGTTTGCTGGGAAGACAGTGGATCCATTATGCCAGGGCAGTTACATCCTCTTTGCACCAGATGCTGAAATATCCTGTTAAGGGTAAAATCATAATTGTGCATGGAGAGGAAGAGTACATGATTAGTCATCTCAATTCCTTTCGATATGTGAATTTAGACGGCGAGTTCATCGAAACACCTTTTCAACATTTCGAGGAAGTTTCTCCCGAGATAGCAGTTGCGAAGACAGCGGTTGAGGTACCTATCATTCCTAAGCATGTGGCTAAAATGGCATCTCTCAAGGACGCAGAGGCTGTGATTAAGGAGGGGAAGAGCACAGTATGGGGACAATTGCCTGATTTTCCCCATAAGGCGGACAAGTTTGGTTTAGGGTTTACTGCTGCAGGACAAAAGGCTATGCGCCGCTCTAAGATTGGAAGACCACCCGTCAAGATCTCACACCACGGAATCAATGCTGTAGAAGATGAAGAGGAGGAGAGCCACTTTGAAGACTGGATCTTTCCGACTGTCGAAGGGGGTTTGAGCAATTGGGAAGCAAAGGATTTTGTTCCTATCACCTTTATCAACCAGTAATTTTATCTTTGAACAAATTTCCCATTTTTATGGTCTGTAATAACTAAAACAATTCGCACACTATTTTCACCTCATGCCTTGCCCGGGACGTGTAGGTCCATTTGTAAGGGATTGATTTCCTTCATAATCATATGCCATGTTTTAATGAATCATTGTACGTTTTTCATCTATAAACTGTTGTGTTCATTTTTCCTTCCTTTTGCATTTTGTTTTTTTTAAGGATGGCTATCCCTTACACACACCCACACTCACAAATGCAGGTACCCATCCACTCCGGATTCCATGGGTGACTATTTTGTTTTAGTCTTCGATGACTCTGAAGATTTGGTCAATCATGCTGAGTATGAAGTTGACGAAGATTGTGAAGTGCCGGGAGAGTTAGCCAGACTTCTACAACAAGAAGAGAGGGCCATTCTTCCTCATGAAGAGTTGCTAGAAACCATCAACTTAGGGACAAAGGAGGACAGGAAGGAAGTAAAAGTAGGTGCCAACCTGGAACCGAGTGTCAAGGAGCGCTTAGTGCAGTTGTTAAATGAATATGTTGAAATCTTTGCCTGGTCTTATGAAGACATGCCAGGGTTAGACACAGATATCGTGGTTCACCGTCTCCCTACCAGAGAAGATTGTCCACCGATCAAGCAAAAGGTTCGCCGAATGAGACCTGACATGTCCGAGAAGATTAAGGATGAAGTAATGAAACAATTCAACGCTGGCTTTCTGGCTGTTACAACCTACCCACAATGGGTTGCTAACATTGTGCCCGTACCCAAAAAGGATGGCAAAGTCAGAATGTGTGTAGATTATTGGGATTTGAACAAGGCTAGCCCTAAAGACGATTTTCCGCTGCCACACATTGACATCTTGGTTGACAACATAGCTCAGCACAAGGTATTTTCCTTCATGGACGGATTCTCGGGATATAACCAGATCAAAATGGCACCCGAGGACATGGAGAAAACTACCTTTGTCACGCCACGGGGTACCTTCTGCTACAAAGTGATGCCGTTCAGACTGAAGAACGCAGGGGCAACCTATCAGCGCACCATGGTAGCTTTATTTCACGATATGATACATCATGAGATCGAAGTTTACGTAGACGACATGATAGCTCGATCATAGACAAAAGAAGAACACCTTGAACATTTGCAAAAGTTGTTTGCCAGGATAAAGGAGTATAAGCTCAGGCTAAACCCAAGCAAGTGCACTTTTGGAGTTAGGTCTGGTAAACTTCTGGGATTTATTGTCAGCAACAAAGTTATTGAGGTTGATCCTGCCAAAGTAAAAGCTATACAAAAAATGCCTGCTCCCCGTACTGAAAAGGAGGTTAGAGGATTCTTGGGACGCTTGAACTATATCGCCAGGTTCATCTCTCACCTGACGTCTACCTGTGAGCCAATTTTCAAACTGTTGAAGAAAGATCAGGTAGTTGAATGGAACAACGATTGTCAAGTTGCTTTTGATAAAATCAAGGAGTATTTGCTAGAACCTCCTATTCTGATGCCACCCGTTGAAGGAAGGCCGTTGATCATGTATCTCACTGTTTTGGACAACTCAATGGGGTGCGTACTGGGCCAACATGACGAGTCTGATCGAAAAGAGCATGCCATTTATTACCTTAGCAAAAATTTTACCGACTGTGAGACTCGCTACTCATTGATCGAGAAAACTTGCTACGCTTTGGTATGGGCTGCTCGCTGGCTAAGGCAGTATATGTTGACTCATACCACTCTGCTGATTTCTAAGATGGATCCGATCAAATATATCTTCGAGAAGCCTGCTTTATCTGGAAGAATCGCTAAATGGCAGATGATCCTGACTGAGTATGACATCCAGTATACAACTCAAAAAGCTATAAAAGGGAGTGTACTAGCTGACCATCTAGCTCATCAAGCTGTCAAAGATTATCAATCTATGAAATTCGACTTCCCTGACGAGGACATCATGACTTTGGACAACATTGAAAGTAACAGACCGTATGACGAACCCGAACAAGGATCCCGATGGATCCTATACTTCGATGGTGCTTCAAATGCACTTGGCAACGGTATTGGTGTGGTACTCATTTCCCCAGAAGGTTGCCATACACCTTTCACTGCCCGACTTTGCTTCAGCTGTACCAACAACATGGCTGAATATGAAGCTTGCATCTTTGGTCTCAAGGCTGCTATAGACTTGGGAATCAAATCTTTGGTCGTATTTGGGGACTCGGCTTTGGTTATCAGTCAAGTCAAAGGATAGTGGGACACCAAACATCCTAATCTTATCCCATACAAAGAACATGTCCTGACTTTGTTGCCTCATTTCGAGCAGATTACTTTCGAGCATTTCTCGCGAGAAGAAAATCAGCTAGCAGATGCTCTGGCTACAATGTCTTCCATGTTTAAACTCAACTGGGATAACGAGGCTCCCCAAATCACCATCGAGCGAATGGACGAACCTGCGCACTGTCATGAGATTAATACCGAAGAAGTAGTGGAACGAACCTGGTTTCACAAGATCAAAAGGTATCTCCAGACTAGAGAATACCCCGAAGGAGCTTCCGTCAATGATAAAAAGTTCTTAAGGAGATTTGCTGCAAAGTTCTTCCTAAGCAATGGCATCCTTTATAAACGCAGCCATGATTGTGTTTTACTTCGATGTGTGGACAAAGCTAAAGCAGATTTGATCATGACTGAGATACACAGTGGCACATTTGGCACCCATTTGAGTGGGCATACAATGGCGAAAAAGATTCTAAGAGCAGGCTACTACTGGTCTACCATGGAAGCTGATTGTCACCAATTTTCCCGTACCTGCCATAAATGCCAAGTCTACGCTGATAAAGTACATATTCCTCCTGTTCCTCTCAACATTCTGACAGCTCCTTAGCCATTCGCAATATGGGGCATTGACATGATTGGAGAAATCAAGCCCACGGCATCCAATGGACATCACTTCATCTTGGTCGCTATTGATTATTTTACCAAGTGGGTCGAAGCAGCTTCCTATGCCTCAGTTACAAAGAATGTGGTTGCCTGCTTCATCAAGCAGAATCTCATGTGCCGGTATGGTGTCCCCGACAGGATCGTCACAGACAACGGTACAAACCTGAACAATACTATGATCACCGCTCTATGCGAACAGTTCAAGATTTATCATCACAATTCATCTCCCTATCGGACGAAGATGAACGGTGCTGTTGAAGCCACGAACAAAAATATCAAGAAGATCCTTCAAAAAATGACAGTCACCTACAAAGACTGGCATGAGATGTTACCGTTTGCTCTGCATGGGTATCGTACCACGACACGTACTTCGACAGGGGCAACCCCATTCTCTTTGGTGTATGGAATGGAAGTTGTCCTACCCATGGAAGTGCAGATTCCTTTTTTAAGGATTATGAAGGACACCGGTTTGAGTGAAGACGATTGGATTCAGACCCAGCTTGATCAACTTAATTTGATCGACGAGAAGCGACTTATTGCTGTTTGTCATGGTCAGACGTATCAAAAACGGATGATCAAGGCTTTCAACAAGAAAGTCAGGCGTCAAGTATATCAAGTCAGAGATCTTGTAATCAAGCGGATAATCTTGCCGCAAAGTGATCCCAGGGGCAAATGGACTCCTACTTACGAGGGACCATTTATGATCAAGAGCATCTTTTCTGGTGGGGCAATGATTCTGACCACCATGGACGGTGATGACTTGCCACACTCTGCAAACACAGACATGGTCAAAAAATACTACGCATAAAACGACCCGGCAAGTTAAAAACCCGAAAGGGCGACTTGGGCAAAAAAAGGCATCCCGATGAACCGAAAACCCGAAAGGGCGGTTCAGGAAAAAGTTAGGGATAAAACAAAAAAAATTTGTATACCCGGCAAGTTGAAAACCCAAAAGGGCGACTTGGGCAAAAAAGGGTTTCCCGGTGGATCGAAAACCCGAAAGGGCGATTCAGGCAAAAGTTAGGGAGTTAAGGCGTATGATTGTGTCTCGTCGAATCACTCCAAGAACAATCTCTTCATCAACAAGCTCTGAGCTTCTGATCAACCTAGTCATCGGCGGACAAAGCAACGAATGGACAAGATATTCAGAGTTGTGAAGGCCATAACAAAATGGGAATCCCATGGAATTGTTACACATAGCCATCTTTCTTTTGTATAAATTTTTTCAATTTTTACGACAACATTCTCTTACTAGGATGTCTGTCTCCTTTGTACAAAGATACTCACAAAAGTTAATACAAATACACTTCCAAGTACAGAAATTTGCTTGCCTTTCTTTTCTTTTTACACTTATGTTTATTTTGAAAACGTCCAATGTTTTGTTAAATAGGCATATGCATTTGAATATAATCACTGCTTACAAGTAAAACGAATTTGAAAAAAAGGGATAGTTACTGATAGGTTGAAGGTGTAGGAAGATATTTTTTGTGCCATCTCAGGAGAAATCCCCTGCGATACATCATTCAGACCCTCAACAAGGCTAAATTTGGAGTATATTTCCCCAGCAGAGTTAAGCTTCAAGATCCTTAGCAGAGTCAGTGCATTCCAAAACTTGATTCCCCAGCTGAGCTAAGTTTCAAAGTTCCCATCAAAATTAAGCTTCAAGATCCCCAGTGGACCCCTAAAAATCCTGAAAATCCTATACCCAGCAGAACCAGAATAGTGAACATTCTCCCCACAGAGATATTTCCCCAACAGATTGAAGATTCTCAGTCTCCTTTCTCCAGCAGAGGCCTCCCAGGCTTTAACTTCCCAGTAGAGATTTTCAAAGTTTTCCTTATTCCCTAAGCAGTCAGCAAGGATTTCTCATTAATCAAAGATTTTTCTTGGAATCCCCAGCTTCGGTCATGGATTTATTTTCCCCGGTAGCAGTCAAAGATTCCGTTATTTCCCGCTAGTAGGATTTATCTTCCTCAGCAAGATGGCTACTCAGCTTACATGCATAACCATTACGTTCATATATCATAAACATTGATGAAATACAGTTCATTACATCATACATATCATGCAACATAACTTTGTGTTTAGCTAACATTTTATCCTTTTCAGGATAAGATCAAAAGGCTATCATTAACAATTATTCAGATACAGGCTAGATACACCCCAGACACGGCAGTCATTCTATTACTTATTCAGAACTTCAAGTCAAATGCAGGCTAGATACGCTCTAGACACGGCGGCCATTCTATCTCTCATTCAGATTCAATTATCAACCTCAAGTTCAAATGCATTCCAGACACGGATACCATTCTGACCCTTACATCAGCAGTTTGATTCCCTTCAGTGCAGTCGCCTCGGAAGTCATCCTGTCATTCACTCAGATCCCAGTTACAGTACAGATACACCCCCAGACACGACGGTCATTCTATTACTCATACAGATCTTAACTCCTGATACAGTTCAGATACACTCCAGACACGGAAGCCATTCTGGCACTCATTCAGATTCAAAGACACTCCTGATACAGTTCAGATACGCTCCAGACACGGGAGACATTCTGACACTCATTCAGATTCAAAGACACTTCTGATACAGTTCAGATACGCTCCAGACACGGAAGCCATTATGGCACTCATTCAGATTCAAAGACAACTCTTGATACAGTTCAGATACGCTCCAGACACGGAAGCCATTCTGGTACTCATTCAGATTCAAAGACACTCCTGATACAATTCAGATACTCTCCAGACACGGAAGCTATTCTGGCACTCATTCAGATTCAAAGACAACTCCTGATACAGTTCAGATACGCTCCAGACACGGAAGCCATTCTGGCACTCATTCAGATTCAAAGACACTCCTGATACAGTTCAGATACGCTCCAGACACGGAAGCCATTCTGGAACTCATTCAGATTCAAAGACACTCCTGATACGGTTCAGATACGCTCCAGACACGGAAGCTATTCTGACACTCATTCAGATTCAAAGACACTCCTGATACAGTTCAGATACGCTCCAGACACGGAAGCCATTCTGATACTCATTCAGATTCAATCTCCTGATACAGTTCAGATACACTCCAGACACGGAAGTCATTCTGATATTCAAACTTACAAACTACATCTCAACAAGCATTCTTGGATGGCATCTACAAGCCCATCCCCAACAAGGTTTTATTACCTCTCCAAATGGCATCTTTAAGCCCATTCCTCCTATCGTCGCCGAGTGAAAATTTCTGGGCACTCTAGTGTCCAATCATCTTCCACCCTCGAGTCACGAATGACGAATTTTGCCAATCTAACTCTTCGGGTTAAAGAAGATTGAACAGGGGCAGCTGTTGTACCCCAAAATTTGCCATCTCATTTCTCAGGAAATCACCCTGGATTCTCAAAGTTTTCTCTCATACAAATCCAAGCCTTGAATTATCATTTCTTTCCAAGCAATCCATTTACAAGGGCAAAATGGTCATTTACACGTTGAGAAGTCAAACTTTAGTTTTTGGATAAAAATCAAATCTCAAGAATCATATTTCATCAAGACATGTTGGAATATGAAGTTTGTTTCATCAAGAAGGTCAAAAGTCAAATTTTACCTTGGAAAAGTTAAATTCTAAGTGCTTAGAATTTTTCTAAAGTATTTAAGAAAAATGACACTTCAGAACTTCTGAGCTAGCCTCCAGGCAGGAGCAATCAGAAGTTGTAAGTGTGTTTCAGCATATAACATTCAGTCAGAATGTGGCCCTTCAGCATCTACGCCAACTCAGTCAGAAGTTTCCAGAAGATTATAAAACATGATGAAAAATCTGAAAGCTCCTTCAGAACATGCTGGAACCAGAAGGTAAGAGGATTGGGTGCTACACTGAAGCAGAATCTCTAAGTCCAGAGTTTTCAGAAGCAAGTCAAAGAAACATGCTGGAAAGCTTGGGGATTCCTCAGAACTTGCTAAGGCAACAGGATATCAAGATCAGAACTTGGGTACTTTGTCCTAGACTACGTTGAAATGGAACTTCTGGCCTAGATTTAAGTAATGATGCAAATCTCATATTACAAGATTTCTGATTTTTGACGAATCTCATCATCATTTAATGCTCATTAATGCTCACAACCACTTTTGAGTCTTCGTCCAGAGGATCTCTCCACGTGTAGGTTGGAAATACTTTTGTGCAGGATTAGGTAAAGGCCCATACGCTACATTTTGCTTATAGGTTCACTTTTCCTTAATCCTTGCTTACTAATCCAGCCTAGGCTAAAGGCTGTCAATCACCACAACCTTTTTGGAACTTGCTTCAAGAGTAAGTCAGCATCTAATGCATGATATTGGCGCCACTTGACCACAAAGCTTTGCCTATAAATGGAAGGCCATTGGTCACTGAGAGGAAGACCAGAAAAATTGCTGAAAAGAGACAGAAAATTTGAGAAAGAAAAGTCTTGAACCTCTGCCCAAAATTCCTAGAGTTTAAAAAAAAAACTGTAAACACAGCGTACAAACCATTAACTTTGGATCCCTTGCTTTGAAACTCCATTTGTTCTCAAAGTATTTCTTGACTAAAAAACCTTTCATACAGTTTCTGACCCACACGTTGGAAACTGCCATAACATCTGTATTCATACCACTATATACACTCCATCCATCCATTCAAAGAAGCTACTCAAAACGTCATCAGAGTTAAGGCTAACTCCAGTTCACAGAGCTTCTTCTAGCTGCAAGGTAAGCACTTGCTGACTCTCACCACCTTGCCTAAGCATTACCAGATTTGCATGCTCAAAAACATAATGTAGATATCATGCTTCTGATGTTGTACATGTTCTGAGGTTTTCAAGCATCTGTACGCTTAAGTAGAGAATGAATCAGTTCAGAACTTGCCTCTGATTTTTTGATTCTGATTTCTGAAACACTTTGACATTTGCTGAAGTTGTCCCAAGTATGTTTTCTGTTTTGTGGAAAAATAACAAAACTGCAGATGTTCTGGCCAGCACAGGGAGAAGCCAAGTTCTGACTTTGACATTACCACATCTGAAGCCTATTTTGCTGTCAATATTATCAGAACTTCTGAAAATTATTGTATGTCCAGCAGGGTCAGAACTTCTGACTTCCCCACTAACAAACTTTTGTCTTACAACGCATGGGGGTCAGAACTTCTGACCTTCCCACTAACAGGTTTCTGTTTTGCAGGTGCCAGAGTCAGAAGTTCTGACTCATACATTTTCACCAAAAGGTTGATAATCTGGCAACAGGCCTGGGTCAGAACTTCTGACTTCCTCTCAGCAGCGCGCTAGCCCTCTCTCTCTCTCTTTCTCTCTATCTTCCCTTTGTTATTTTCTTTTCTTATCTATTTTTCTCGTTGAACCACCCCATGTACAAATGTGTATCCCCATCCCCTAAATGCTGTAATAGCGTAGGATTTTACATTTCCGTCTTTTATTGCTTTCAAATATAAATGCTAGTAATTAAGGATGTGTATGGCAAGATAAAATCAATGAAATAGAAAATCCTAATTCAAGATAAACTCTTGCATGCAATAAAACGCACTTGCACATAAACACCCCTAAGGTATCTCCACTCGGTTGCCTAAACAAATGGCCATGATATGCATGTTGAGTATCTATTAGCAAAACAAAAACAAAACAAAAGATCATAGTCCCTCGATGACGCTATCTTGGTTGCCTATACAAAAATGATCTAGTCCCTCGGAAAATTGCTAAAAGATACTTGACACAATTGTTATCATGGTCTATACGATGACCCGCGCCTGTCCCGTTAACATCCTAACACAAGGTTGTTCACCAAATACAATGGTGAAACAACACTGTTAAAAGGGTTAAAAACATAAGAAAGATCTTTGAGTAAAATAGGGTAGATATCTCTTAGCTACTTGATCAAGCTTGCAAAAACATCCTTGCTACTTTTAAAAACACACTCCACAACACAATTTCAAAACCCTACTTTCGAACATTGGAAACTTTTCAAAAGACAAAAACACCTTTGTATACATTCAAACAAGAATCATTACAAAGGTTGCCACGACGATGGCCTCTTTTCAAAACATTTTCCAAAAAATCACACACAATGCACCATTTCAAACAATTGAAAAGCACCATTTCAAACAATTGAAAATGCAAAGCAAGTGATCTAAGCAAGTAACTAAGAGCCCATGGATAACCATGGATGAAAAGGGTGTTGTGATACGGTGGGAGAACTGACTTGGGGTTTTGCATTTGTGTTCGCAAATGTTCGGTTTAGCAAGAGTCGCCATCGACTTTTTATTTTATCCTAAGGAAAGGTCAAAAAGCACAGGAAAGACCTTTGAGATGTTTTCGTGGGTTCGGGGGGTAGATTATGAAAAGGGAAGGTGCTAGCACCCTTTTCATCCATGGTTATCCATGGGCTCTTAGTTACTTGTTTTAGATCACTTGCCTTTGCTTTTCAATTGTTTGAAATGGTGCTTTGTGTGTGTGGTTTTGAAAATGTTTTGAAAAAGATGCCTTGTCTAGGCAACCTTTGTAACAATTCGTTTGAATGTTTTACAAAGGTGTTTGTCTTTTTGAAAAAATGTTTCAATGTTTTTGAAAGTTTGTTTTGAAATTATGTTGAGATGTGTGTTTGAAAAATGGCAAGGATGTTTTGCAAGTTTTTTGATCAAGTAACTAAGAGTTATCTACCCTGTTTTACTCAAAGATCTTTCTTATGTTTTTAACCCTTTTAACAGTGTTGTTTCACCATTGTATTTGGTGAACAACCTTGTGTTAGGATGTTGAACGGGACGGGCATGGGACGTTTGTATAGTCATAGAAGGCAACATATGGAACGTTTTAGCAATGTCGTTTCAGGGACTAGATCGTTTACCGAAGGCAACATCAAGGGTCATCGAGGGACTACAATCTTTTATCGAGGGTCTTTGCTAAAACTCTCATGCTCGAGGGACGTGACTATTTTCCGAGGCAACAAGTGAGATTACCCTAAGGGTGCATGTGTGCAAAGTGTGTTATTTACATGCATTTGTCTTTGATTTTTAGGTGGTCTATTTGTTGTTTTTATCTTACCATACACACCTAATTACTAGCATTTGTACAAAGCAATAAAAATGCAAGAAATAAATATCCTACACTATTACAACCATATTGAAAGGCATAAAAAATATGAAAAAAATAAGATAAAAGTAAGAAAAATGAGTGTCTTTCGATTGAGGCAGGAGCAGCCTACGATTTGCATTTTGTTGGCCTCCTTCGATTGTGGCTGGCAACAACAAAGTCACGTATTTCGACTGGGCCTTGGCAGGGGCGAGGTCCTATCCTTCGATTGGGTAAAGGCAGCAGCAAGTTGTATCTTTCGACTGGGGCCTGGAAGTCAGCGTATGGCGAAGCCTTCTGGTTCTGCCTTGTCGTCTTCTTCGACTGGAGGTTGAAAGCAGTGAGAGAATGCCTTTCGACTGAGCCTGGAAGTCAGTGAAGGCATGCTTTTTGTTTGGGCCTGAAAGTCAACATGATTTTCCTCCTGATTGTCTCTTTCGTTTGACCTGGAGAAAAAGGGTAGAAGCCAGAAGCTTCGTTTCCTATTTCCTGTTTCTTTCATTTAAAGCATTAAATGGCAACATGGCCTGAGGCCATGCTAGTATTTGTCTTTCAAACAGTTTAATAGTTAAAGCTAGTTCAGGTAAACAGAAAGCAAAACGAAAGAGGTAGCTCTGAAAGATATGTTAAAAATGTGGAAACGAAAGGAACAATGGTGTGTACAATGTTTCAAACGAAAAGGAATTGTATTTACATGTTATGAAACGAAAATTTCAAAGGTAAGAAACTTACCTTGCTTCAGGCCTTGAATGGATGTGGGACCTTGAGTGGAGGCCCAGGATGCTGGATTCGAAAGAGGGGTCCAACAGCTGTTCTTGGAATGTTGGATTCGAAGGAAGGAAAGAAACAAGTCTTATGTTTCTTTCCAAACTGGATTCAAAGGATGCTGAAGAGTACTTGTTCTTCAGAATCGAAGGAAGTAAGTATGTGTTTGGGATTCTGGGTTTTGATTTCTCAATTGTTGATGAACTTGAGAAATTTTGTTGTGTTTAAGAAAATTTGGTGTTTTTGAGAATTTTCTGAAGATTCGTTCGCCTGGCCAAAAGATCCCCCTAAACATGTGTTGGAGCCTCTTATTTATAGGCAAAGTTGGCTGAAGCTTTTGGAGGGAAAACAAAATAATTTGATCAATTTGAGTAAACTTCTCTTTGTAGCCTTCGAGGGACAGTGCTTTATTGCCATTTTGGTGCAAGGAATTGGGCAGCAATGCAGGACTGCTGTGCAGCAGTTTTGGAGTTTTATGGCCAGTGAATCAGGCCCGAGCCTGGCAGCGCATGTGACTTGGTCGAAAAATGCCTTTGGCCTCTCGTCCTCTTGTCTTAACTCCCTAGACTCACCTTTCGACCACACTTTCAATAACCATCTCCTTTTTTCAATCGAAGTGACGTTCGAATGACTTCCTTAGACAATCCTTCAAATGGGCCAAATTAATGCTCTTGGGATGGATCAGTAATATATGTCCTTCGAATGGGGACATCCAAACATTCCTGACAAAACTCTTTGAGTGAACCACCAAGATACTTTCTTCGCCTGAGGCAATGACATAGTGAAGAGTTTGTATGCTTGGAACAAGCCATTTCTAACAGGAAATCCTTCCCACTCAAATTTACCTACAAAGGGGATATATGGCCAAACGAAAGAATGACAAAACACTTGTGCCCACGGATTCACACCTCCAAGCGAAGGATGTGTTCCAGGGATGGAAGGCTCAATCGAAGCTTGCAACGTTGGAGAAGTCACTCCCCCAAACGAAAAGGGCGTGCAAGGGCAGGATGTGTGATCGAAAGAGGGCAAAAGAGAGGCCTTTTCCTCCTGGGTCGAAGGACATCATCAAGAGGTTTTTTGCCTTGGAAATGAAATAGATTACAAGAGGCTCTTTTCCTTGTGAATCCAAACCAAACTGTGTCAGAGGCCCATGCCCAGTCGAAGGATGCAAGTCAAACTTGTGTCAAAAGAGGCCAAAAGGCCAATCGAAGGATGCAAGCCAAGCTTGTGTTGAAAGAGGCCAAAAGGCCAATCGAAGGATGCAAGCCAAGCTTGTGTCGAAAGAGGTCAAAAGGCCAATCGAAGGATGCAAGTCAAGCTTGTGTCGAAAGAGGCCAAAAGGCCAATCGAAGGATGCAAGTCAAGCTTGTGTCGAAAGAGGCCAAAAGGCCAATCGAAAGAGCTGAAACGAAGAACACTTGTATTTCTCCAATTTTTGTCAAAATAATATTTTTATCTGTTTTCTCCCTTTTTTACAGTTTCCTCTTAATTTTGGTACTGGAAAATCCCAATGCACTTGTTCAAGCTTGAATTTTGAGAATCCTTGTGAGAAAGGCCTTGAAGAATGAGAGGGCAAATTTTGGGGTACAACAGGTGCTAATACCTTCCCTTTCTATAATCTAATCCCTGAACCCAAGAAAACATCTCAAAGGTCTTTCCTGTGCTTTTTGACCTTTCCTTAGGATAAAATAAAAAGTCGGTGGCGACTCTTGCTAAACCGAAACATTTGCAAACACAAAACGCAAAATCCCAAGTCAGTTCTCCCACCGTATCACACCATCCATAATGCGTAAGTTCTTGTCTTCCATGTGAATCTTGTAATCCTTATTAAGCAACTGGCCAGTACTTAGAAGGCTATGTTTGAATCCAGGAATGTACAATATATCTTTTATCAAGGAATGTTCACTGAACAATGCATTTTGATGCATATTCTCTTACTATTATACTTAGGAATTTCTTTATTTCGTTTTACTCTTTTATTGTGTTCTTATATTTTAGTATATTTTTGCCTTTATTTAATTTTCATATTTTATTTTCAGCATAAGCAGCTTTTAATGGAAAATCATAACTAGAGCTACGAGATGCCATTTTGCGTGTTCTGATATGCGTTGGAAAGCTAAGAGAAAGAGCTACAAGTTTCATGTTGAAACCAAAAGCTGATTCGGATTGTAGAAGTCTAGAATAATTTGTTGAACTTCCAGACTTAGGAAACAATTAGTTTTGGGTTGGGTTTGTTATGTTTTTCGACCCGATTGAGTTAGAACCCGAATTTATATGTTTTCCTACACCTAGGTTGCCGAGCTATGGTTCACACTCTCTCGTTTTTACTATTCACAAAAATAATTCAGAAGCTTTGTACGAATTCCTATGGAGAACTAATTCCTCTGAGTTGATATGTTGTATTCAGGTTTTGATACTTGAGGTTAATATAATTTTACAATTCAATTAATATTCATATCAATCTTGTTTTATGCTATTCACTTGCTTAATCTGAATTATCATAGAGTAGTTTTGTTGATTCGATTGGTTTATGTTCCCTAAATTTTATGTGTGTTATCATTTGCTTAATTCGTTAATTCACTTATTTCTTAACCGTTTGCTTAATCTGTGAAAAGGAAACATAATTCTTATAATTTCATTCTCGCTTGTTGATTGATTTTGTGATCGAACATGAATAGAATCCGCTTAGGGCAGTTAAGTTATAGTAATCAATGATAGGTAGAAACTGAAATAGCACATTTACTTATTTTTATAATTACTTATTTTAATCATTTTCCCTTGTTTTATAAATTGAAATTAAAACTAAACAACCCCCTCTCCCCTAAATCGATTTCATTTGGTTAATCAATACAAGAATCCTTGAGAATGATACTCGAGTTGTCATTATCGTAAACTATATTTTCAAAATTACTCATTTTTGACCCGTGTGCGACATCATATCAAATTGGCGCTGTTTATCATCCCTTCTCATGATCAAAACATCATTGATCCCATCGGCCACTAAAGTGGTGTCATCCGTGAATTTCACTTTATTCTTCTTGGCTCGATTGACTTTGACAAACCAATCCTTTCTACCCGTCATATCTGTGGAACAACAAGAATCCAAGTACCACTCTTTGTTGCATTTGACTGTTTCTCTCACAGTCACCATAAAATTTTCTTCTGCAAATGTTTCTACAGTGTTCCTGAAACGTTGTTGCTGCCCTGCAGCCTTCTACTGTTGTATTCACCTTTCGTGATCATGACCAAGAGTGTATTCTCATCATCCACCTCTTGTATAGCAACGTTTTCTTTAGGGATGGGAATAGGTCATGTCGGTCTACAGGGGCCTATATCATAGCCTATTTAAGGAAAGATCGGGTCAGACCTATTTAATAAAAGGCCAAGCTTAGACTTTTTTTAAAAGCCTATTTAATTAAATAGACTATACTTAGGCTATTAAAGAAACCTATGAAGTCTTATAGGCCGACCTATATTTTTATATGTATTAAAAATAGTCTAAATAGGCTGACCTATATATGCATATATATATTTTTTAAAAAGTCAAATAGGCTGGCCTATATATGCATATATATTAGAAAAAAATGCTAAATATGTCGGCTTATATATGCATATATAGGTCGGCCTATAAGACTTCTTAAGTTATATGGATTAATTGAAAACCTTAATGAGAACCAGGCTTTTAGGTCGGGCTAGGTAAAAAAAGAGAGCCTATAATAGGCCAGACTCAGGCCTTTTGAGTTTATCGTAGGCCAGGCTTAGGCCTTATAAATCCTAGCCTAGTTTATCTTATTTCCACTCATACTTAGCTTCATCTCCTTGAGAATCCCTTTGTTTCGCATTGCAATCTCTTGCAAAGTATCCAAGTTTTTGACATTTAAAGCATTGTACCTTACTCTTGTCAAATTCTTGTCACATAGTTGCCTTGACCCCCATTTTTGTTGTAGCTTCTCTCACCCCTTTGACAAGTTAAACTCTTTGAATTTTGGGACTCTTTTCCACCAAAATTCTGAAAAATTCCCTTTACTCTTTGTAGGCCATTCTCCCTTCGACTTCTTCCTCTTCTCATTGAACCGTGCTTGCAAAGCAATCTCCGCCTTTGCCTTGTCGTTACTCCTCCCATCCAACATTTGCTTATG
This sequence comes from Vicia faba, assembly GCA_948472305.1. Lineage (NCBI taxonomy): Eukaryota > Viridiplantae > Streptophyta > Magnoliopsida > Fabales > Fabaceae > Vicia > Vicia faba. The sequence continues at coordinate 216,597,676 of OX451735.1, read as the reverse complement.
AGCTTCAAGAGAGTTTTGAAGTTCCTATTTGCTCAAGTCAGAAGATCCTTTGACTCTTCAATCTCCACTACGGTGTTGTCAAATCTTATTGTCAAAGATTGCAAGATCTTTAACATAACATTCTGCTCCGAAATAGTTTCTCCACAAGACTTAATTTGATTTACCAATCACGTAATTCATGTCACGTAATCATCGATTGACTCTTTCTCCTCTATTTAAATCAATTCAAATTTATGTTTGTGAGTTTGTAACCTCACCACCTTTGTCTTATCATCCCTTGCATATGCCTTTTCTAAGATTTCCCATGTTTCCTTTGTCGACCCACAATCACTAACTTTCTCAAAGTTGTCACCATCAACACATTGATTGATCAAGAACAACACTTTGTAATATTTATTATTTTCTTTCTTGAATGCAACCTTTTGTACATCCGTTGCACCTTCAACAAGAGGAGTCACACCATTCGTGATCACTTCAAGAACTTCTAGGTAGCCAAACAACACCTTCATTTTCTTGCACCATTTGTCGTAATTCTTAGCTTAAAGGAGAGGTAGGTTTATAGGGGCTCTATCATTGGAGACGGTATTCATGTTTGCATAATAGATTATGGATCAGAACCAGGGCTCTTGATGCCAAATATTGGAACATGAAATTACACAATTGGTGAATAATGGAGAGTTAGGGCTTGTGGAGAAGAAGATATTGAGAGAAGAAGAAAATTAGAGAGAGTAGTAACTAAGGGTGAGAATGAACAATATCATTAATTTTCACTTAGAATGCTTCCAAAGCATTTATACAAGTGTTGCACAACAATTGGGACCTAAAACAACTCATTAAACAACAAGAAAAAGAAAAAACTCGAGCATGTAACTAGTTAACATAAACTATTTACAATCAAGTATAACTGGTTAACACATTTCATTAACTGGTTAACGCCAACTCAAAAGTGCTTATTCCTGATCCAGAAGTGTTTTTTCTTCATATGTAACCAGTTACACCCCTATGATAACATGTTAGAACACTTGAATTACTTGGATTTTATCTTGTCGGCGCAATTCAGAGGGGTCAAACGAGGAACACTTTTTTACTTTGGAGACTTTTATAAGCAACACCTCTTTGTGAAAGACACACCACATATTCACCCAAAACCTTAAGGTAATAGGTGAGTATGTTCTCCCACTTATAAATGTTTAAGTCTCCACATTCCTAACCAATGTGATTCTTCTCTACACTACTTACACTTGTAATTATTTTTCAACACTCTCCCTCAAATGTGAGTCTATCCACAATGACCCCCCTTAAGTGGAAGCTCTTTTTTCCACATACACTTGTACCGCCGTTGTATCTCTTCAACAGGACACCTCTTACGGGCATTTCGATACAAGTAAGTTGGTCCCTTTCTCGATACCACTTGTTTATGCAATTTAGGGGGGGGGGGTCAAACATGGAACACTTTTTACTTTGAGGACTTTCATTTTTTGAACAACACACCTTTAGTGAGACACACATCATATATTCACTCAAAACCTTAAGATAATATGTGAGTGGGTTCTCCCACTTATAAATGCTTAAGTCTTTATATTCCTAATCAATGTGAAACTTCCATAAACTACTCACACTTGTAATTCTTTTTCAACAATCCTGCGAATCTTCTGTTAGCAATGGAAAGAATGTAATTGCTTTACACAGTAACAAGAGAAGGAGTTCATGTTGAAATATTAAATTAGATTTGTTAAAATATTATATTAGATTAGATTTGATTAGATTTAATATTTAAATATAATCCAAGTTGTGTAGACCCAAGCCCAATTAGGATTGTATATAAATAGTCCTAGTCTGTATCATTATTTGTACAATTCAATAATATAAATCCTTATTTCCTTTATTATTACCTCTTTCTCTCCTCACTAAAGTGCCTCACGCACTAACAAATTGGTACTCAGAGCTTCCGGTTATTGTTCTTGATTGAGTTTTCAAGAATTTCATATCAGATACCGTGTTTCTAGTACAACTGAATCAACCGTTGCGAAGATGACTAGTGATAAGGGCATTCCTAATTCTCTTCTAATGCTTGACGGAAAGAATTGGATCTGATGGAAAAAATAGATGCAATCCTTGTTTAGCTTCCATGAAACCCTAAAAGTGGTTACCAATGACGTTCCAACGTTAGCTGCAAATGCAACCGATGAATAAGAAAAATCCCACAACAAATTCAAGAAGAAAGATTGTAAGGCTGCTTATTGTATTCAGACGGCGGTCGATGCTGCTAATTTCGACAGAATCTCTCATGCTAAAATGGAGAATGAGGCATGGGATATTCTGGTGAAGTATTACGAAGGAGGTGAGAAAGTCAAGGTTGTCAAGTTACAAACCTTACATCAACAATATGAGTTGTTGTCGATGGGAGAAGATGAAAAATTGAAGAATATATGTCGAAGATTCAAAACTCGTCCATCTCATGAAGGGTTGTGGTGAAACCATAACTGATAAGATGATAATTGAGAAGGTAATGAGAATGTTGACCTCTCACTTTGATTATATTATCGTAGCTATTCAAGAATCCAACAATCTTGAAACCACTAAAGTGGAAGATTTGGTTGGTTCGTTGGAGGTGCATAGATGAGGATTGTCAAAAGGAAAAGAGTGCAAGAACCACTACAGGCTTTACAAGCTCAGTCATGGAAAAAGGATGGAGATTCCAACAAATTTAAAGGAAAGTTCGAAAATACTCAGGGAAAGAAGTCTTGGTCGAAACCTCACAATCATCAGGGCAAAGAAGATAAAAAAAAGTGTGCAGTGCTATAACTGTGAAAAGTGGGGTCACAAAGCCAAGAATTGTTGGTACAGAAAAGACAAGGCATCGAAAATCAAGGACGAAGGAGTGAACCTTGCACACCAAGATTCAGATGATTCTGGAGGTGGTATGGTGGTTATGGCTGCAGTTGCAGATAACTATGTTGAATCCAAAATCTGGTTTCTCGACTCAGGCTGCTTGAACCACATGACTGATCGAAAGGAGTGGTTGGCAGATTTTGACGAGTCAAAGAAGAGCAAGGTAAAACGTGCTAATAATAGTGTAAAATCAAGCTTCTCAAATGAACTTTTGTTTTGATGAAGACAAACCATTTTTAAAAGAAGGCAAAGATTATTGATCAAGCTAAAAGCATCTGTGGATAAAGTATTTGGTTCAAGAACTTAGCAAATTTCAAGGTATAATGATAATACTTACTTTGGACTTAAGACAAAGATGCTCAATGGTCAAAAGAAATATTTTATATTGTCCAAACCTTTACTCAAGTTTTTCTAAGCAAAAATTCAATTTTTACTTGGGTGCAATCGATTTGCATATTGGTGCAATCAATTGCATGCTTCAATTTTTCAAAACATTTGCTACTGTTTCTAAGTGCAATCGATTTGCATATTTGTGCAACTGATTGCTCTCAATCAATTTTTGCTACTGACTTCAAGTGCAATCAATTTACACACTTGTGAAATCGATTTCTCACTCAAAATATTTGAATTTCTAGCTGTTAAAACCCCTTGCAATCGATTTACACAAGGGTGCAATTGATTGCATGCTGAACGATTTTGAAAAACAGCAGCTTTACTCATGCATGTTCATAACACAAATTCATGAAAACCTTTCACTCAATCTTGGCAATTGTTCATGATTCACTTGCAGAATTTTATGTTGTTTCAAAAGGGTGCTATGAACATATAAATACTTATTTTCAAAATCATCTTAAGTACCTCTTCCAATCATATTTTCTGAATTTTCAAAAATTAAACTCAAGTTGTTATACATTTTCATACACAAGTTTTTTGCACACTTTCACATATTGTTAACCAGAAAACTTTGAGCATTATATATCTTGAGTCATTGTATACTATTATCATTGGAAGATAAGATCAATTCATTGATAAAATCACTAAAAGTGATCATTTCTACTCAAACTTACTCAAATCAAATATTGCTATATACTTGCTTATTTTTCAGGATTGTTGAAAATAAGTTCAAGTGGTTTTGTAAATCTTGTTTTTCCAGGATTGTTCGATACAAGTAAAGTCACTTTGAGAGGATTGTTCTCATTATTGGCATAGTGAAAACCAAGAGGATTGTTCTTGGTCCAAAAGGATTGTTCTTGGTCTAAGAGGATTGTTCTTGGTTTTGGGTAGTTCTTGTTTAAGTTTGCCACAATAAGGAAATCTCTTTCATGTTGAAAGGGGAATGAAGTACTCTCGGACTGTGAGGGGAACCAGGATATATCGCTTGTGTCTCTTTATTTTTCTTCACTTTACTCTTTCATAAACTCACCATAAACTAGAAACATAATATCCATCACCACTAAAACTAGAAGAAATTTAAAGTACCTAATTCACCCCCCTCTTAGACGCACTTCGTACTTACAATTGGCATCAGAGCAGGTTATAGGTAACCTGTTCCTAAAAGATCCATAATGGCTTCCACAAATCAAAATCATGTTTTCAGAGATGGTGGTAGTAACAACAAGCCTCCTCTATTTTGTGGTGAATATTTTGACTTCTGGAAAATACGCACGAAGGCACATCTAGAAGCACAAGGAGAAGAAATATGGGATGTTGTCGAGAATGGTCCATTTATTCCTATAACGGTAATAAATGGTGCTGGCTCATCAAAGCCTAAAGCTGCTTGGGACGAAGATGATAAGAAGAAGGTTCTCTATGATAAAAAGGCAATAAATCTTCTTCAAGGTGCACTTAGCATGGATGAATTCTTCCGTGTCTCGGCATGAAAAACACCAAAAGAAATATGGGATACCTTGTATTGTACCCCAAAATTTGCCCTCCCATATTCTTCAAAGATTTGCCAAGTCAAAGCTTCAAAATTCCCCAAGGGTTGCACAGTTCAAGGGTCTCCTAAATAGTCAAAATTAGGGTTTTGGCTCTGATCAAGAAAATGAAGCTTCCAAAGGTCCAATCAAGTCCCACATGCCTACAAATATGGTCAAGCATCCCCATATCAAGTTTCAAGACTTTCAGCACAAAATTGCACAGTCAAAAACCCTAATTGCACTACAGTCAACTGTAGGGGCAAAATGGTCATTTGACAGTTAAAAGTTCAAATTTTTGATCAACATCTCATTTTGAAGCCACAAACATCATTTGATCAATGCTTGATCATGATTCTCAAAGCTTGGCTCAAAAATCATCAAGAAGCAAAAGTTTCCTTATTTGGACAGTTGAAAAAGTCAACTGTAAATTGACCAGGGCATAACTTTCACATGGATTATCAGAAAAATTCCATCCAAATCTCATTTTGAAGAGAAAGACATTTCCTACAACTCATATTCATACTTCAAGTCCAAGAAATGCTCTCACAAAAAGTTACCAATTTCAACATTATAGGTCATTTTCAAAAGTCAACAAAAAGGGACTTTAAGTCAAAGGCCATAACTTGAGATTGGTAAATCAAAATGACATGGGACCAAAGACATTGGTTAGAGGACTCAAAGAACTTTCCAAAATGTCCAAGAACATGAGCAAAGCTTAAAAATTGAGCAAGTTATGCCTTGTGGAAGTTGGGAAATTTTTGGATATTTTGAAAAGTCAACATTGATTCAAATGACCTAAAATTGCTAATGGGCCTATTTTTCTTCCACAATTCATTATCCAAGGCATGTGCACGACCACTTGGCCCAAAGGGAAGTATTTCTTCATTTTTTTTTATTTATTTGAATTTTTATTAATAATAATTCATTTAAATCAATTAAATACATGAAAAATATTTAACCTAAGTTTTTCAATCTTGTTGTGCATGAAATATACTCAATAATTCGTGCATAATCAAATATGGAAAGATTTGAAGAGAATTGATCATGATTAGGAGCAAAAGTGCATGAAAAATATTGAAAAAAGATCTTTGAAAATCAAATCTCAAAAACCATGAATGCAAAAGATTTGGATTGTTTTATTTGACCTAATTCATTCTATACTTAAGCCTGATCACAAACCTAATGCAGAGAACCACTCAGCTACGCAAGAATATAGAAAACCAAACTTGAAATTTTCTTTGAAAACTCATATTCTGAAAACAGGTTTGCAGGTCGTTTCAAGCCACGGGACTCGTCCTATTGCCTTCCAAGGACCTCAAGCAATCTTCCTGGATCAAAAACATTAATCATAACCCTTTGAATCACTGTACATAAGTCCAAATTTTCTCACTTTTTTTCATAACCGTGCTTTACAATTTACGCACATTCATGGCATTTTGTTTATAGATTCATGATCAGTGATGTGTTTTAATGCTAACCATATGATTTGATTGGATTTTCATGCGCTATACAAGAAATTGCCATGGTCGTATTTTAGGTTTTTCAGGACCTCAAATTGGGGTTTTTCAAATAAGGAAAAATTGGCGTTCAAGACTTAGCCTACTGAAACAAGCATGGTTGGACGATCTTAAACCCACCCTCGCGCCTAATTTATGATGATTCCTGGGCTATTCGCTATTTTCCTAAAAGTGGCCTAAAAGAACACTTAAAAAACCGTTGCCTAATATGTTTGTATTTCAGGAAAACAAAAATCAATGAGGAAGATGATGTGGTGGCCAGCCATGATTGGCTCTTTTGAATTTGCGCGCTCAAACCCACTAACGCCTTTGTTTTATTTGATATTATTTGTTTATTATACTACATACAAAGCGCATGAATTGGTTCAGTGGTAGGTACAGTTGCTGGTAATGTACATGACCTGGGTTCGAGCCCCAGGTCTTCACTATCTCCATATTATTTTCCAATTAATATTCACATGCAGATTCCATGCTGAAGCGCACCATACACCTTCAAGATCAAGCCGGCCACGCGTCAATTACCTCAATCCAAAGGCACAGGCCTGGGGAACACGATGTGCTCTAGTCAACGCGTGGGTACATGTCCTGGGAAAGTCCACAAGGCCAAGGTTAATGGGCCTGGATCACTACAAAAAACCTCCATATTAAGGGGCAGACCCCCTAGGTTTGCAAAATTTATATTTTCTTTATTGTTTTCTTTTTTATTATTTATACTTTCTTTTTAATTATTGTTTATTAATTATTTTCATAAAATATAAATAATATATAAAAAACATCAAAAAATCAGAAAAAGCTAAAATAATAAACATTTTTATTTTTAGTATTTTCATAAATAAATTATATTAATTCATTTAGTAAATTAATTAGGGTTAATTATAATCTTTTCATAATAAAAATCTAAAAAATGTAGAATTAGGGTTTAATTAATTTTCATCTTTTTTCTTTTATTCCATAATAATTAAATATTAGATATTTATTTTTATAATTAAATTTGCATGTAAATTAATTAGGGTTAATATTAGGTTTTAATCTTCTTTTCTTAATAAATTAAAAACAACTAGAATTAGGTTTAATTGCATTTTATTCTTTTTTCATTAAAATCATAAAATACCTAAAAATCCCAAAAACAATTTCTTTTCCTTTTAATTTTAATTAATTCATCGTTCAATTTAATTTTGCAAAAAGGGTCCAACGCCCTCGTTTTTAATTCCCATTTAATTCGCATATTTATTTTATTTCGTTTAAATATTTATGTATCTCTCCCGAAGCCGTGTAATTAACTTCTCGCACTTTATCTTTATTTCCTTATTTATTTTTCTATCAAATTGGGTCCTGGTTTAATTTTGGCGATGTGGACCCGCGCCTTTTGTAATAGCTTAGAATCTTTATATTTCTCGCAATTTTTAACTATTAATAATGACATGCAAGAATGAATGATAAAATAAAACAAACGCTAGATCACCAATAACATGACAAAAGACAAAATAACTGAAAACGACACACAAATCGCACACACCACCCCTAGGGTACGCCTCACTGTTGCCTTGCCTCGAAAGGTGATCGTCGAGTAGAGGGTGTCTTAGTAAGTCCTCATGATCCGGGAACCTGGCATGAGGGTAGCTTCTAAGGTGTCTTCCCATTACTCCAGTGATCACCACGTCCCGAACCTCGAATTGACCCGAACACCTCCAACGGTGGTGCTACCTACCTCTCAATGGTGGGATGGAACTACTTTAAAGGACATTTACACAGACGAATTCCTTAGGGTAGGTAGACAACTCGTGGATACTTGCTCTAATTCAAAACAAAACAAATCAAAAAAATACTTTTCACACCGACACCTTTTCAAAAAGCTTTCGAAAGCAACTTTTCAAACACTCTTGAGGACCGATACAAGAGTCGAACTGAAATTTTCAAAGAAACTTTTTAAACCCACAGTTGAAAAGCAAACAAACCATTTTTGAAAACACAAATGAGCAAGTATCTAAGAGCCCATGGATAACCATGGATAGAAAGGGTGCTAACACCTTCCCTTTCTATAATCTACCTCCTGAACCGAGAGCAATCTCTATAAGGAATTTTTCTGTGCTTTTGTCCTTTCCATTTGGAGAAAATAAAAGACGGTGGCGACTCTTGCTTCTGCGACATTTCGTGAACCAGCGTTAACAGTCAGTTCCAGATCCACCGATCACAGAACTGGCGACTCTGCTGGGGAACAATACTTTAAAGTGAGGTGTACCTTAGGGCTAGTTCATAACTGTGTTTTCAATTGTTTTCCTTGTGTGCTTTAAATTGTGGGTTGCTTGGGAGTTCTATAGATCCTAACCCGGATCTGGGGGATACCTTCTTAGAAAGTAGCAACAAGGCTATGAGGGAACTGTGCGGAGTATACCGACATGGTTGAAACAGTCTGCTACGTTGATGTGGCACTTTGGTGTGTACCGGTAACCCTTGAGTTCAGTCAAGGAGAGTACGGGGCCTCTGCGTGGTGTCGTGAAGCATCAACAGACCTTAGGAACCTTAATTGAACTATCTTGGCCTCTTTAGGGTAGTGAGATAACTGACTTTGGTGCAGTCCGAGGTTGGTTGATACTCGATACTACACTCAATTGAGGGTTGCTTTCCTGGAATATTTCGGTCGCCAGTTCAGTGGCTAAATCGAAACGATGAACAATGAAAGCAATCCCGTGATATTGGGAACCTTAGAACCCGGTTACTTTGATAGGACAGGTTGAACCCACCAACTTCAAGAGGGTACTACCCAGACCCCATGCTGGCCTTAAACCCTAAGGGCTTGTCTTGTGTGCCTTGTGTGCCTTACATGTTTGTCTTTGTAAATATCTGTGGTGTGTTTAATCATAGCATCATCCAGCATCATATGCATTGACTAACCATTTCAGGGGTTCGAATTTTCATCTTTGTTCTTGTTTTGTAGGACATGGAAACTGTTCATAGAAAGACAATCCAAGTCAGTCTTGTAAGGATCCCTCCTCAGCTTAAGGAGCTTATATCCAGGATTCCCGAGAACTCTTCATTCAGTGAAAGACATGGAAGCCTCATCAGCTTGGTCAATACCAACATTGAGGAAGATATGATAAAGGTCCTGTTCCAGTTCTTTGACCCTCTGCATCACTGTTTCACCTTCTTGGACTATCAGCTGGTACCTACATTGGAGGAGTTCTCCCGGCTCCTGAAGATCCCTATCCTTGATTAGCTACCCTTCAACGGTGCGGAAAAGGAACCTAAGCTTGAAGAGATTGCTAAAGCCTTGCACCTACAGTCATCTGACCTCAAGGGACATTGGGAAGTTAGAAGTGGTATCAAAGGGTTCTTAGCCAGGTTTCTGTTTGAAAAGGCCCATGAATGTTGGAACTCCCTCGACTTGCAAGCTTTTGAAGAGGTTGTGGCCCTCCTTGTCTATGGTTTGGTGTTGTTCCCTAACCCAGATCAGCTTATTGATATCAGTGCTGTCCAGATCTTTATGTCCAGGAATCCTATACCTACGTTGCTGGGAGACATCCTTCACTCATGTTACACTCGAACCATGAGAAAAAGAGGTGTCCTTATGTGTTGCACTCCTCTCCTGGGAAGGTGGTTTATTTCGCACCTTCCATAATCAGTTTTGAAGAATGAGCGGGGTTTGAGATGGTCACAACGGTTGATGACTCTTACACATGCGGATATACATTGGTGCCCTAGGTCCAGAGAAGATGTCACTATCATTGATCGTTGCGGGGAGTACCCTAATGTTCCTTTACTTGGAATCAGAGGAGGTATTACTTACAGCCCATGCCTGGCTTGGAGACAGTTTGGTTATGCTCGGAGGGATGGTCCTCATGACATGTTAATCCCTGACATAGTTTTTGACTTCGACAATGATACTCAAGGACTTCGCCAGAGATTTATCAGAGCTTGGAGGATGCCAAGTAGGATAGACAGCAAGACACTGGGGCACAGGAATTCCATCCCGTTGGAACCTTATCTCAAGTGGGTACGAGCCCGCTCCCAGAAGTTAGTGATGCCTTATCCCCATATGCTCCCTGTGATCAAAGAGCCAGTCTTGGAAGGAGAAGTGTCCTACACCATTCAGCACCCTGATATGCCCACATCCTGGGAAGAGATGCAGAAGAGCTGGATCCAGCTTAAGGAGGAAAGGAATTCTCTTGAGACCAGTCTACATGCTAGTGAAAAGAAGGTCTTGGAGCTCACCCGCCTGTTGCATGAGGAGAGGAATCTCAACACTTACATAGCTCCAAAGAGGATGCGTAGTATATTTTGGGATTGATTTGCTTTTGTATTATTTTTCCCACGAGGCTTTGATGTACTAAACAGTTATTTCCTTAATGATAATGTGTGTTCCTTTTGTCTACAACAAATTTGAACTTTCGAACCCTTGAATGCATTGCATAAACACATATCATTCATCATGTGCATAGCAGGTTTTTCCTCTTTTCAGGTTGCTTACAGTTCTTCGCTGTTTATTTCAGCATCATGAATCCTGACTCGTCATCAACTGAGGCATCCATCAAAACCCTTCAGGCGCAGAATGCGCAATTTCAGGAATTAATCAAGGGTTTGGCTCAAGGCCAAGAAGAGCTGAAGGCTCTGCTCCTGAAGAAGGAGAAGAAGAAGAAGAGAAGAACTGTTCTGTTCAACTCGGGCCGAAGGTTTGGCAATGCTCTGCAGCATGAAGAGGCTGGTTCTTCTGTTGGAAAGGGTACTCCTCAGACAGAAAAGGGTCCTAGTCCGGTAGTCTCTGACAACGAGACTGATTTTGATGAAGAACAATATCCTCCGGCAGAAGACCGTTACAAGCAGCTGGAAGATAGGCTGAATGCTATGGAGATACAACAGGTACCTGGGCTGGATTTTGGAGATCTGGGTTTGTCTACTGGTGTGATCATTCCTCGGAAGTTCAAAGCACCGTCTTTCACTAAGTATGATGGGGCGTCCTGTCCCAAGCTACATCTCAGGTCCTATGTTCGGAAAATTCAACCATACTCAGCGGATAAGAATTTGTGGATCCACTTCTTCCAGGAGAGTCTTTCAGGGACTCATCTCGAATGGTTCTATCAGCTGGATGGGACCAAGGTTCGTAACTGGGAGGAGTTGGCTACTGCTTTCTATAAGTAGTATCAATATAATGCCGACCTTGCCCCTACACGTACCCAACTCCAGGGTATGTCGTTAGGTTCAAATGAAGGTTTTAAAGAGTACACTCAGAAGTGGAGGGACCTGGCTGGCAGGGTGCAGCCTCCGTTGACTGATCGGGAGTTGGTAGACATGTTCTTGGGGACCCTATCTGGGCCATTTTTCAACCATCTTATCGGGAATTCGTCTGCAGGGTTCACTGATTTGATTCTGACTGGAGAGAGAATTGAGGCTGGGTTGAAGTCTGGTAAGATTCCGAAGGGTGCATCATCTAGTTCTGAAAAGAAACCCTTCAAAAAGGAGGCTAGTGATGTATATGGCTCCCGGAGATCAGAAAGATTTGAGCGCCGCCAATCTGTCAGTGCGGTAACAATTGCCAAGCCTGCTCCCGCTCCTCGGCCAACCAATCCTCAAAGGGCCGAAAGACCCCGGAGAGAGTTCACCCGCTTGAGTATGACCTTGTCGCAGATCTTGCCACAGTTGCTCTCAACCAACTTAGTGACTGTCAGAGAGGCGCCGAAGTTCCCAAATACTGCATCTCCTAAGTACAACCCGAATGCTCGTTGTGCTTACCATTCAGATAGCCCGGGGCATTCTACTGATGACTGTTGGGCATTAAGAAGTAAGGTGCAAGACCTTATCGACGCGAAGGAGATACAGTTCGAAGCGCCTGAGAGGCCGAATGTAGTTACTGCTCCTATGCCTCAGCATGGGGTAAATGTTGTTGACGAAGATGTTTACGCTGTTTATGTGGATGATCTGGCCACCCCCTGAAGACTGTCAAGAAGAACCTACTGCTGGCCGATTTATTTCCAGGTTGCAGTGAGGGTTGCCTGTTATGTGCTGTTTCCCTATCTGGTTGTCCCTTGCTGAAGTTAGGCATCCAAAGCCTAATGGATAGCAAGGAGATTTTGTTTAAGAAGTCTGTTGTTCAGTTGGTTCTGGTGGAAGAAGTTTCTGTGGTTACCATCTTCAATAATCCAATCCAGGTTCTCCCGAAGAAGCCTGTTCAAATCATGACCGTCGCACCTATTGTTATCACTGTTCTGGGGCCCCTGCCCTATGTATCTGATAAAGTTGTCCCCTGGCATTATGGGGCAGATGTGTATGTAAATGGGATTAAACAAGAGTGCAACGCTGGCGCCAGCATCTGTGATATCACTGGCCCAGCCAAAGTCACCCGCAGTGGCAGGCTCTTCTCGCCTGACATTGCACCGCCTGCTGCTCGAAGACCACTTCTTATAACTCCTACAAGTGTGCCTGTTCCTATTGCTGATCAAGTTGTTTCTCCTGCTGCCGAGTCATCCAATGCTCGGGGCAAAGGAATCGAAGTTGAGCCTGCCCAGATGGAGGCACCTGTACCTGTAACTGCTGAGGCCTCCCAACAAGAAATGGAGGAGATTTTAAAAATTATAAAGAAGAGTGACTTCAATGTTGTGGAACAGCTGGGGCACACGCCCTCCAAGATCTCCATGCTCTCTTTATTGCTGTGCTCCGAGGCCCACGCTAAGGCCCTGATCTCGTTTCTTAAAACGGCCCATGTGCCACAGGAGACATCTGCAGTCCAGTTCACTGATTGCGTGGCAAATCTGACAGCAGACAATGGCCTGGGTTTCTCAGATGCTGACCTGACTGCAAAAGGAAGAGACCACAATGATGCTCTGCATGTCTCTATCGAATGCAGGGGCACTACCTTGGCACATGTGTTAGTGGACACTGGTTCTTCCTTGAATGTGCTACCCAAGAAGGCTTTAGACCGTTTAGATTGTGAAGGCCTGGAACTGAAACCCAGCAATATCATCGTCAGGGCCTTTGACGGTTCAAAAAGGATGGTTCATGGAGAGGTTGACATTCCGATTCGTGTGGGCTCTCAGGTGTTTGACTCTACTTTTTATGTGATGGATATCCGTCCATCGTACTATTGTCTACCGGGTCGACCTTGGATACATAAGGCTGGGGCAGTGACCTCTACCTTGCACCAGAAGCTGAAGTACCCCGTCAGAGGGAAGATCGTCACTGTGCAGGGAGAGGAGGAGTATATGGTAAGCCACCTGAACTCCTTCAGATACATTGAGATGGACGGGGAGTTTATTGAAACCCCCTTTTAGCATTTCGAGGAGGTGCTTCCAATTGCAGCAGCAACAGAAACAGCAGCAGAAGAAATTGTTCCTTTGAAGATGGCTTCCCTGAAGGATGCCCGAACTGTGGTTCAGAAAGGTGAAAGTGCTAACTGGGGCAGGCTTCTAGACTTTACACAGAAGACTGATAAGTTTGGGCTGGGTTTTACTGCAGAGGGTCAGAAAGCTATGAGGAAAGCGAAGATCGGAAGACCTCCTGTGTTCATTACAAATCCAGGAGTGAATGCTGTTGGGGAAGACAACGAAGTGGATGAAGCAGAATTCAATAGCTGGATCTACCCAACAACCGAAGGCGGATTGACCAATTGGATTGCCAAAGACCATACTCCTGTTACCTTTGTGACGCAGTAATAAATTTCTTTGTTTCGTTATTTGTAATAAACAATAAATAAACTCTATGGCCCGGTGTCTTACCCGAGGCACCGTGGTCTCATTTGTGAGGGCATATAAATTGTCATTTCATATATCATGAATGAAAATCTTGGACGTTTTCTCGCATTGCCAATCTTATGCTCCTTTTGTCTTTATTTCTTTTACATATATTTCAAAACAGCTGTATTTACACACACACACTCACTCATACAGGTTTCAATCCACTCTGGATCTCACTGGTAACGACTCTGCTACTGCCAGTTATGACTTCGAAAATCCGATCAACTTAGCCGAAGACGAAGGTGAAGATGATTGCGAAGTGCCTGGCGAGCTTGTGAGACTGTTGCTTCAGGAAGAGAGGGAAATTCAACCCCATGAAGAGCCAGTGGAGACAATAAACCTGGGTACTGAGGCAGACAGGAAAGAGGTAAAGATTGGTGCCAACCTAGAGCTCAGCGTGAAGCAACGGTTAACTCAAATGCTGCATGATTATATGGAGATCTTTGCCTGGTCCTACGAAGACATGCCCGGGTTGGATATCGACATTGTGGTCCATCACTTGCCAACTAAGGAAGACTGCCCTCCGGTAAAGCAAAAGGTCAGTCGGATGCGTCCAGAGATGTCTGAAAAGATTAAAGCCGAGGTGATGAAGCAGTTTGATGCCGGGTTCCTCGCAGTAACTTCTTACCCTCAGTGGGTTGCTAATGTGGTGCCGGTACCTAAGAAGGACGGTAAGGTCAGAATGTGTGTCGACTACAGAGATCTGAACAGGGCCAGCCCCAAGGATGACTTCCCTTTACCTCACATTGATGTCCTTGTTGATAATACAACTCAGCACAAGGTGTTCTCTTTCATGGATGGCTTTTCAGGTTACAATCAGATCAAGATGGCACCTGAGGACATGGAAAAGACTACATTTGTTACTCAGTAGGGCACCTTCTGCTACAAGGTCATGCCTTTCGGACTGAAGAACGCTGGGGAAACCTACCAATGTGCCATGGTTGCCTTATTTCATGATATGATCCATCATGAGATAGAAGTGTATGTTGACGACATGATCGCAAGGTCCCAGACTGAGGAAGAGCATCTAGATCATCTGCAGAAGTTGTTTGACCGATTGAAACTATACAAGCTGAGGTTGAACCCGAACAAGTGCACCTTCGGGGTAAGATCTGGGAAGTTGCTAGGCTTCGTGGTCAGTGATAAGGGAATTCAAGTGGACCCTGCTAAGGTCAAAGCTATTCAAGAGATGCCAGTTCCCAGGACAGAGAAAGAGGTCAGAGGCTTTTTAGGATGCCTGAATTACATTGCTCGCTTCATCTCACACCTGACTGCTACCTGTGAACCAATCTTCAAGCTGCTGAAGAAAGATCAGGTAGTACGATGGAACGATGAATGTCAGGCTGCTTTCGACAGAATCAAAGAGTATCTCCAAGAACCACCTATCCTTATGCCACCGGTTGAAGGGAGACCTCTGATACTATATCTAACAGTGCTTGACAACTCAATGGGGTGTGTGCTAGGGCAGCATGACGAGTCTGGCCGAAAAGAGCATGCCATTTATTACCTTAGCAAAAAGTTTACCGACTGTGAGACCCGATACTCACTGCTTGAGAAAACTTGCTGCGCTTTGGTATGGGCTGCTCGCCGGCTGAGACAGTATATGCTGACTCACACTACCTTGTTGATCTCAAAGATGGATCCTATAAAGTACATATTCGAAAAGCCTGCTCTGTCTGGGAGAATTGCAAGATGGCAAATGATCTTGACGGAATACGACATTCAGTACACGACCCAGAAAGCCATCAAGGGAAGTGTATTGGCAGACCACTTGGCACATCAGGCCGTAGATGATTATCAGTCAATGAACTTCGAGTTTCCGGATGAAAGCATCATGATAGTAACTGATTGTGAAGTACCTGGACCGGATGAAGGACCTGAACTCGGATCCCGATGGTCTATGCACTTTGACGGAGCCTCCAATGCTTTGGGTAACGGTATCGGCGCCATCATCATATCTCCTCAAGGTACTCATACTCCGCTCACTGCCCGACTATGTTTCAACTGTACCAACAACATGGAGGAGTATGAGGCATGCATCATGGGTCTTCAAGCTGCGATCGACCTAAGGATTAAGTTTCTGAGTGTCTTCGGAGATTCCGCTCTTGTGATCAATCAGATCAAAGGAGAGTGGGATACGAAACATCTGAATCTTATCCCTTACAGAGAATGTGTATTGACCTTGATCCCCCACTTCACAGAGATAACCTTTGAACACTTCCCGAGAGAAGAGAATCAGTTGGCGGACGCGTTAGCTACAATGTCTTCTATGTTCAAAGTTAAATGGGATAATGAGGCTCCCCGGATCATCATCTGGAAACTGGACGAACCAGCATACTGTTGCGATCTCGAGACTGAATTGGTGACTGAGAAGCCTTGGTACCATGAGGTGAAGAGATACTTGGAAACTCAGGAATACCCTGAAGGTGCATCTGTCAATGATAAGAAGTTCCTGAGAAGATTCGCGGCAAAGTTCTTCCTTAGCAATGGCATTTTGTACAAGCGAAACCATGATTCAACCTTACTACGTTGTGTGGACAAGACGGAAGCAGAAAGAATCATGGAAGAGCTACATGAAGGGACCTTTGGTACACACTCCAGTGGGCACACTATGGCTAAGAAAATCCTACGGGCAGGATATTACTGGTCCACAATGGAAGCTGACTGCTACCAACATTCTAGGACATGCCATAAGTGCCAGATTTATGCAGACAAGGTGCATGTTCCTCCAGTTCCCCTGAATGTTCTGACTGCACCCTGGCCATTTGCAATGTGGGGTATAGACATGATCGGTGAGATTAAACCTACGGCATCCAATGGGCATCGCTTCATCCTGGTAGCGATTGATTACTTTACGAAGTGGGTCGAGGCAGCATCCTACGCTACTGTAACCAAGACTGTTGTGGCACGGTTCATTCGGCACAACCTGATCTATCGGTATGGCGTCCCAGAGAGAATAATTACAGACAACGGTACCAATCTGAACAACAAGATGATCGCTGAGCTCTGCGAGCAGTTCAAGATACAGCACCACAATTCTTCTCCTTACAGACCGAAGATGAATGGGGCTGTAGAAGCAGCAAATAAAAACATCAAGAAAATCGTGCAGAAGATGACAGTGACTTATAAGGATTGGCACGAGATGTTACCGTTCGCTCTACATGGGTACCGTACCTCAGCCAGGACGTCAACCGGGGCAAATCCTTTCTCTCTGGTTTATGGCATGGAGGCAGTCTTACCGATCGAAGTGCAAATACCCTCTCTCCGGATAATGAAGGATGCAAATCTGAACGAGGATGATTGGATCCAGACACGACTTGATCAGCTTAACCTCATTGATGAAAAGAGACTTGCTGCTATCTGTCATGGTCAGACATATCAGAAACGGATGATCAGGGCATTTAACAAAAAGGTCAGACCACAGGAATATCAAGTTGGGGATCTGGTAATCAAGAGAATCATCCTTCCTCAGAGTGATCCAAGGGGCAAATGGACTCCTACGTACGAAGGGCCATTTGTGGTTAAGCATGCGTTCTCAGGAGGAGCCATGATTCTAACCAACATGGATGGTGACGACCTTCCTCACCCCGGCAATGTAGACATAGTAAAAAGATACTACGCATGAAAAAAGACCCGCTAGGCTGACATGCCTAGGCAAAAATTAGGGCTTCCCGGCGAACCAAAATGGTTCGGGCAAAATGAAGGGATGAAAATGAAAAAATCTGTACACCCGGCAAGTCGAAAACCTGAAAAGGCGGCTTGGGCAAAAATGGGTATCCCGGTGGACTAAAAACCCGAAAGGGCGGTCCAGGCAAAAGTTAGGGATAAAAGCGTAATACTATGTCTCATTGATCACTTTGCATCCAGAATCCGGTATCTATATCAAGTTCAGACGGCATCGATCAGTCAGCTCCACCTTCAACCAAGGTCGTCAAGTGATGAGACGCTCAGAGTTATAAAGGCAATAGCAGAGTTGAAACCCAGTGGGATCATTCACTTCACACAGCTGTTTTATTTTATTTTGTACAAAACTTGTATAAACTCTCTTGTTCGGCGGCGTCCTCTTACTAGGACGTCAGTCTCTTGTACACAAAACGCCTATTGTCAGGCCATTCAAAAATCAATACAAATATACTTTTCAGTTAAAAGTGCCAAATGTTTTTCTTTTCTGTTTTGTTTTGCGAAGAACGTCCAAGGTTCAATTTGTGATATATGCATTGACAATAATTTGCTAACTCATGAATATTTGCATACGAAACAAAGAACTAATTACAGGTAACATTAGAAACAGGGGCAATAAAGAGTTGTCTGAGCAATCTAATTGTTCTGTCCTCCAAGGTACCAAGGTAGGTTCAGCTAAAGAACATAACCAGCATATCTTAATTCCCCAGAGAGTGAGTCAGCAAGTCAGTACACTCTCTCCAAATTATATTATCAGACCTTAAGGAAGTTGGGTATCCTCCAGCAGATCTCAACATTCCCCAGCAGCAATATACATATATTCTTAACAAGCATCCCCGGCAGTCTTGGTCTAAAGATTGTTCCCCGGCGGCATATCAAATATTCAGAGGAATCACTTCCCCCGCATAACAAAACTTCCCCAGGAAAGTCCAATCTAGTTCCCCAGGAAAGTTGGAATTCGTCTCCCCAAGCAGTAAGCTTATCCCCAGTAGATTCTGGAAGCTTATCCCCTCGCAGAGCACGAAAGCGTCGTCCGGCTTTATTCAAAGAGTTATTTCCCTACCAGGATATAACTGGGTTATCCTCATCCAAAAGCCATGGAAAGAGCGTCCTCGACGAAATTCTCTTACCCCCAGCGAAGTCTATCAATACTTCCAACACAACAAAGGTATCCCCAGCAAGGTATTATCAACACTCAGCAAAGCATCTCTATCCCCACAGAGTTTTGCTTCCCAGCAAGATCGTCAGAGTTTTCTCCCCGCAGAGTCATTTCATTCGCCAAGTTTATTCCCCAACGGAGTTATCTTCTCCTACCGGTATTCTTGCAATCATCATCCCCAGCGGAAGTAAAAGCTTATTCTTCAACATCAGCCCAGGAGTGACTTCCCGGCACCCGTCAAGGATTTACTTTTCTAGACGAAAAACACATTCATAAAACATCACATACATCATTATAGCATGCATAGACGCATCATATCATACAAATCTCATTTATGTTGAGAACATCATTGCTTGATTCATATCATGCATTGCATATGACTGACCTTTACCTTTCAGGAAAGATTCAGCTAAATTCTCCATCATATTTCAAGACCTAGACCGGTTCAGTTAATCGACTCCAAAGATTTCTTATCCAGTCCAAGGCCTTCTCTAGTCCAGCTAAATCGACTCCCAACAGATTTTTCTGATGAAGACTCAGTAGAAGTTATCAAAGGTTTTTCTCAAACGTCCGCTTTTGAGATTATAATTTCCTATGGTTCTCTCCCCAGCGGTGCGGAGATGATAATTCCATCCCAGGTTTTTCTCAAACGTCCACTTTTGAGATTATAATTTCCTATGGTTCTCTCCCCAGCGGTGCGGAGATGATAATTCCATCCCAGGTTTTTCTCAAACGTCCGCTTTTGAGATTATAATTTCCTATGGTTCTCTCCCCAGCGGTGCAGAGATGATAATTCCATCCCAGGTTTTTCTCAAACGTCCGCTTTTGAGATTATAATTTCCTATGGTTCTCTCCCCAGCGGTGCGGAGATGATAATTCCATCCCAGGTTTTTCTCAAACGTCCGCTTTTGAGATTATAATTGCCTATGGTTCTCTCCCCAGCGGTGCGGAGATGATAATTCCATCCCAGGTTTTTCTCAAACGTCCGCTTTTGAGATTATAATTTCCTATGGTTCTCTCCCCAGCGGTGCGGAGATGATAAAGCCATCCCAGGTTTTTCTCAAACGTCCGCTTTTGAGATTATAATTTCCTATGGTTCTCTCCCCAGCGGTGCGGAGATGATAATTCCATCCCAGGTTTTTCTCAAACGTCCGCTTTTGAGATTATAATTTCCTATGGTTCTCTCCCCAGCGGTGCGGAGATGATAATTCCATCCCAGGTTTTTCTCAAACGTCTGCTTTTGAGATTATAATTTCCTATGGTTCTCTCCCCAGCGGTGCGGAGATGATAATTCCATCCCAGGTTTTTCTCAAACGTCCGCTTTTGAGATTATAATTTCCTATTGGTTCTCTCCCCAGCGGTGCGGAGATAATAATTCCATTCCAGGTTTTTCTCAAACGTCCGCTTTTGAGATTATAATTGCCTATGGTTCTCTTCCCGATACTGCGAAGATGGTAATTCCCACCAAGATTTTCTCAACGAGCGTTGTTGAAGTTAAAGTCACCCAAGGTTCTCTCACTGTTCATGCTGAGGTAGCAACCACCCCTGTTTCATTCATCACCTTTTGAAGATTCAGACTCAGCTCCTGTAACCAGTCAGGACATATATATACCAAGCATCTGAAAACCAGCTCCTGCAACATGTCAGGTATTCATTTTCTTTTGCAAGTACGCAGTTTCTCGCTAAGGAATATCTTATGCGATCAACATCCAGATGGCATCTATAAGCCCATCATCCTATTCATCAATCTCCAAATGGCATCTATAAGCCCATTCCATCGTCACTGCTACTATGTGAGCGCAAATTTCTGGGCACTCAAGTGTTCAATCATCTTCTACCCTCGGATTACGAAAGGCACGTCAGCCGATCTGCATCCTCAGGTCTAAGAAGATTGAACAGGGGCAACTGTTGTACCCCAAAATTTGCCCTCCCATATTCTTCAAAGATTTGCCAAGTCAAAGCTTCAAAATTCCCCAAGGGTTGCACAGTTCAAGGGTCTCCTAAACAGTCAAAATTAGGGTTTTGGCTCTGATCAAGAAAATGAAGCTTCCAAAGGTCCAATCAAGTCCCACATGCCTACAAATATGGTCAAGCATCCCCATATCAAGTTTCAAGACTTTCAGCACAAAATTGCACAGTCAAAAACCCTAATTGCACTACAGTCAACTGTAGGGGCAAAATGGTCATTTGACAGTCAAAAGTTCAAATTTTTGATCAACATCTCATTTTGAAGCCACAAACATAATTTTATCAATGCTTGATCATGATTCTCAAAGCTTGGCTCAAAAATCATCAAGAAGCAAAAGTTTCCTTATTTGGACAGTTGAAAAAGTCAACTGTAAATTGACCAGGGCATAACTTTCACATGGATTATCAGAAAAATTCCATCCAAAGCTCATTTTGAAGAGAAGGACATTTCCTACAACTCATCTTCATACTTCAAGTCCAAGAAATGCTCTCACAAAAAGTTATCAATTTCAACATTATAGGTCATTTTCAAAAGTCAACAAAAAGGGACTTTAAGTCAAAGGCCATAACTTGATATTGGTAAATCAAAATGACATGGGACCAAATATATTGGTTAGAGGACTCAAAGACCTTTCCAAATGGTCCAAGAACATGAGCAAAGCTTAAAAATTGAGCAAGTTATGCCTTGTGGAAGTTGGGAAATTTTTGGATATTTTGAAAAGTCAACATTGATTCAAATGACCTAAAATTGCTAATGGGCCTATTTTTCTTCCACAATTCATTATCCAAGGCATGTGCACGACCACTTGGCCCAAAGGGAAGTATTTCTTCATTTTTTTTTATTTATTTGAATTTTTATTAATAATAATTCATTTAAATCAATTAAATACATGAAAAATATTTAACCTAAGTTTTTCAATCTTGTTGTGCATGAAATATACTCAATAATTCGTGCATAATCAAATATGGAAAGATTTGAAGAGAATTGATCATGATTAGGAGCAAAAGTGCATGAAAAATATTGAAAAAAGATCTTTGAAAATCAAATCTCAAAAACCATGAATGCAAAAGATTTGGATTGTTTTATTTGACCTAATTCATTCTATACTTAAGCCTGATCACAAACCTAATGCAGAGAACCACTCAGCTACGCAAGAATATAGAAAACCAAACTTGAAATTTTCTTTGAAAACTCATATTCTGAAAACAGGTTTGCAGATCGTTTCAAGCCACGAGACTCATCCTATTGCCTTCCAAGGACCTCAAGCAATCTTCCTGGATCAAAAACATTAATCATAACCCTTTGAATCACTGTACAGAAGTCCAAATTTTCTCACTTTTTTTCATAATCGTGCTTTACAATTTACGCACATTCATGGCATTTTGTTTATAGATTCATGATCAGTGATGTGTTTTAATGCTAACCATATGATTTGATTGGATTTTCATGCGCTATACAAGAAATTGCCAT
The DNA here is from genome assembly GCA_948472305.1 of Vicia faba. NCBI lineage: Eukaryota > Viridiplantae > Streptophyta > Magnoliopsida > Fabales > Fabaceae > Vicia > Vicia faba. Next base: position 216,575,348 of record OX451735.1, on the reverse strand, counting down.
GGTCGTATTTTAGGTTTTTCAGGACCTCAAATTGGGGTTTTTCAAATAAGGAAAAATTGGCGTTCAAGACTTAGCCTACTGAAACAAGCATGGTTGGACGATCTTAAACCCACCCTCGCGCCTAATTTATGATGATTCCTGGGCTATTCGCTATTTTCCTAAAAGTGGCCTAAAAGAACACTTAAAAAACCGTTGCCTAATATGTTTGTATTTCAGGAAAACAAAAATCAATGAGGAAGATGATGTGGTGGCCAGCCATGATTGGCTCTTTTGAATTTGCGCGCTCAAACCCACTAACGCCTTTGTTTTATTTGATATTATTTGTTTATTATACTACATACAAAGCGCGTGAATTGGTTCAGTGGTAGGTACAGTTGCTGGTAATGTACATGACCTGGGTTCGAGCCCCAGGTCTTCACTATCTCCATATTATTTTCCAATTAATATTCACATGCAGATTCCATGTTGAAGCGCACCATACACCTTCAAGATCAAGCCGGCCACGCGTCAATTACCTCAATCCAAAGGCACAGGCCCGGGGAACACGATGTGCTCTAGTCAACGCGTGGGTACATGTCCTGGGAAAGTCCACAAGGCCAAGGTTAATGGGCCTGGATCACTACAAAAAACCTCCATATTAAGGGGCAGACCCCCTAGGTTTGCAAAATTTATATTTTCTTTATTGTTTTCTTTTTTATTATTTATAATTTCTTTTTAATTATTGTTTATTAATTATTTTCATAAAATATAAATAATATATAAAAAACATCAAAAAATCAGAAAAAGCTAAAATAATAAACATTTTTATTTTTAGTATTTTCATAAATAAATTATATTAATTCATTTAGTAAATTAATTAGGGTTAATTATAATCTTTTCATAATAAAAATCTAAAAAATATAGAATTAGGGTTTAATTAATTTTCATCTTTTTTCTTTTATTCCATAATAATTAAATATTAGATATTTATTTTTATAATTAAATTTGCATGTAAATTAATTAGGGTTAATATTAGGTTTTAATCTTCTTTTCTTAATAAATTAAAAACAACTAGAATTAGGTTTAATTGCATTTTATTCTTTTTTCATTAAAATCATAAAATACCTAAAAATCCCAAAAACAATTTCTTTTCCTTTTAATTTTAATTAATTCATCGTTCAATTTAATTTTGCAAAAAGGGTCCAACGCCCTCGTTTTTAATTCCCATTTAATTCGCATATTTATTTTATTTCGTTTAAATATTTATGTATCTCTCCCGAAGCCGTGTAATTAACTTCTCGCACTTTATCTTTATTTCCTTATTTATTTTTATGTCAAATCGGGTCCTGGTTTAATTTTGGCGATGTGGACCCGCGCCTTTTGTAATAGCTTAGAATCTTTATATTTCTCGCAATTTTTAACTATTAATAATGACATGCAAGAATGAATGATAAAATAAAACAAACGCTAGATCACCAATAACATGACAAAAGACAAAATAACTGAAAACGACACACAAATCGCACACACCACCCCTAGGGTACGCCTCACTGTTGCCTTGCCTCGAAAGGTGATCGTCGAGTAGAGGGTGTCTTAGTAAGTCCTCATGATCCGGGAACCTGGCATGAGGGTAGCTTCTAAGGTGTCTTCCCATTACTCCGGTGATCACCACGTCCCGAACCTCGAATTGACCCGAACACCTCCAACGGTGGTGCTACCTACCTCTCAATGGTGGGATGGCACTACTTTAAAGGACATTTACACAGACGAATTCCTTAGGGTAGGTAGACGACTCGTGGATACTTGCTCTAATTCAAAACAAAACAAATAAAAAAAATACTTTTCACACCGACACCTTTTCAAAAAGCTTTCGAAAGCAACTTTTCAAACACTCTTGAGGACCGATACAAGAGTCGAACTGAAATTTTCAAAGAAACTTTTTAAACCCACAGTTGAAAAGCAAACAAACCATTTTTGAAAACACAAATGAGCAAGTATCTAAGAGCCCATGGATATCCATGGATAGAAAGGGTGCTAACACCTTCCCTTTCTATAATCTACCTCCCGAACCGAGAGCAATCTCTATAAGGAATTTTTCTGTGCTTTTGTCCTTTCCATTTGGAGAAAATAAAAGACGGTGGCGACTCTTGCTTCCGCGACATTTCGCGAACCAGCGTTAACAGTCAGTTCCGGATCCACCGATCACACCTTGGTACAAACTCATGAAGGAATTGTTGAAGTTAAAAGATCAAGACTAAATACTTTGAGTCAAGAATACAAATTATTTCGAATGCAGCCCGGAGAAACCATCCTTGACTTGCAAAAGAGATTCGTGCACTTGACAAATCATCTAAGTTCTCTTGGTAATACTTTGACGAATGATGAACTAAATCTGAAAGTACTTAGGTCCTTAACTAGGGAATGGCAACCAAAGGTAACAACAATTTCAGAAAAGAAAAGTCTCTCCTCAATGACTTCTGCAACGTTGTTTGGAAAACTTCAAGAATATGAAATGGAACTCGGAAAACTTGAAAAGCATGAAAATCAAGAGAAGAAATCCAAGAATATTGCCTTAAAGATTGATTCCAAGGAAGTTGAAAAGGAAGACAATCTGGAAGAAGATGAAAATTTCATGCTTCTTGTTAAAAGGCTTGGTAAGTTTTTTGGTAGAAATGAAAAATCCCTTTCTCATGCAAAAATAAAGAAACAATTTAAGAAAATGGAAGCTTCCATATCAACACAAGAAGTCACATGTTATGAATGCGGTAAGCAAGGTCATATCAAGCCGGATTGTCCAAAAATCTCCAAGAAAGGTGGCTATAAAAGCAAAAAGGAATTTAAGAACAAAAAGGCCTATGTTGCATGAGAGGGTAATGAAATAAGTTCTTCGTCTGATTCTGATAGTGATGAAAGTGCAAATCTAGCATTGATGGCCTCGCACAATTCTGATAATGAAGATGATGAGGTTAGTAATGAATTTTCGCTTTTTGATAGTGATGTACAAGGTGCTATAGATGAACTATTAAATGAATGCAAAATTCTGTATAAAACTATTTTATCTCAAAAGAAACAAATTTCATCTTTAGAAGAAAAATGTGAAACTATGGAAAAAGATTTCAAAGAAGAAAAAAAAATTAAGTGATGAACAAAAACAGAATTTTGTATGCAAAAATTGTGAATCACTCTCTTTCCAAATTGTCCAATTAAAAAGAGTTATTGAAAGATATGAAATATGTCAAATTGGATTGGAAGGTGTTCTTAGCCAACAAAGATATTCCAATGATAAAAGTGGACTTGGATATTCAAAGTTTTCAAAACCAAGTTCTAATAAAACTATCTTTGTTAAGGCTAGTGATTAATCATCCAAAGAGAAAGTGAACAAACCTAAAATGGTTCATCACTATCCTAAAAAGAAAACATTTACTAAGAAGAAATCTTATCCTTCTAGATATAGAAGTAACTTTGAACCTACTTGTTTTTATTGTGGTATTAAAGGTCATACACCTAATGCTTACTATGTTAGAAACTTTAGTGTGGCAAGTGGGCATTATGTGTGGGTAAATAAAGGTACTAATTATGAAGGACCTAAAGCAACTTGGATACCTAACAAAACCTAATTTGTTTTATAGGTATGCTTGAAGACCACGTGCAATCTTTGATATCTTGATAGTGGTTGTTCAAAGCATATGACGGGAGACTTAAACTAATTTTCAAATCTAGTTTTAAAGGCCAAGGGTTTTGTCACTTATGGAGACAATAATAAGGGAAGAATTCTTGGCAAAGGCAAAGTTGGTGCTCCACATTTCACATCCATTGAAGATGTTCTTTATGTTTAAGGACTAAAGCACAATCTTCTTAGTATTAGCCAACTTTGTGACAAAGGCTTCAAGATCAAGTTCACCAAAAATGAATGCTTGATAGAAGAGGAAATCACACATGAGGTTATACTTAAAGGTAAAAGAATCAATAATATATTCATGATTTCCCTTGATGATCCATCTTTGAAGGTAAAATGTCTCATGGCGAACAACGATGATTCATGGCTGTGGCACAAAAGAATTGCTCATATTCACATGGAACACTTGAATAAACTAATCAAGCATGATTTTGTCATTGGGTTGCCTAAGAGAAATTTTGTCAAAGATAGACTTTGTGATGCTTGCCAAAAAGGGAAACAAACAAAATCAACTTTCAAATCTAAGAATGTGGTGTCTACTACAAGGCCACTACAATTGTTGCATATGGACTTATTTGGTCCATCAAGAACAAGAAGTTTCAGAGGTAATGTATATGCTTTGGTTATTATTGACGATTTCTCTAGATATACTTGGACATTCTTTTTAGTGCAGAAAAGTGATGCATTCAAGGCGTTCAAGAAGTATGCTAAACAAATTCAAAATGATAAGTCTATAACAATTGCCTCCATAAGAAGTGATCATGGCAGGCAATTTCAAAATGCTCTATTTGAAGAATTTTATGGAGAACATGGAATATCTCACAACTTCTCGGCACCAAGGACTCCTCAACAAAATGGAGTGGTGGAAAGAAAGAATAGGTCTCTTGTAGAGATTGCAAGAATGATGCTTAGCGATTCAAATCTTCCAAAATATTTTTGGGCGGGTGTGGTGAGCACGACATGTTTTGTTAGCAATAGAGTTAACATAAGACCGATCTTGAAGAAAACTCCATATGAACTTTTCAAAGGGAGGAAACCAAACATTGCTTTCTTTCACATTTTCGGTTGCAAATGCTTTGTCTTAAACAATGACAAAGATAACTGTGATACGGTGGGAGAACTGACTTGGGATTTTGCGTTTGTGTTTGCAAATGTTTCGGTTTAGCAAGAGTCGCCACCGAGTTTTTATTTTATCTAAGAAAAGGTCAAAAAGCACAGGAAAGACCTTTGAGATGTTTTCTTGGGTTCGGGGAGTAGATTATAGAAAGGGAAGGTATTAGCACCCTTTCTATCCATGGTTATCCATGGGCTCTTAGTTACTTGTTTAGATCACTTGCTTTGCTTTTCAATTGTTTGAAATGGTGCTTTGTGTGTGGTTTTAAAAGATATTTTGAAAAGAGGCCATCGTTGTGGCAACCTTTGTAATGATTCTTGTTTGAATGTATACAAAGGTGTTTTTGTTTTTGAAAGGTTTTTCAATATTTGAAAGTAGGGTTTTGAAATTGTGTTTGTGAAATGTGTTTGAAGATATCAAGGATGTTTTTGTAAGCTTTTGATCAAGTAACTAAGAGCTATCTACCTTATTTTACTCAAAGATCTTTCTTATGTTTTTAACCCTTTTAACAGTGTTGTTTCACCATTGTATTTGGTGAACAACCTTGTGTTAGGATGTTAAACGGGACAGGAGCGGGTCATCGTATAGACCATGATAGTAATAGTGTCAAGTATTTTTGGCAATTTTAAGGGGCTTGATCATTTTGTTTAGGCAACACAGATAGCGTCATCAAGGGACTATGATCTTTTGTTTTTGTTTTTGTTGTGCCAAAGTACTTAACATGCATACTGTTGTACCCCAAAATTTGCCCTCCCATATTCTCCAAGAAATTGCCAAGCCAAGCTCCAAATCTCCCCCAAGGGTTGCACAGTCAACTGTCTCCTATACAGTCAAAACTAGGGTTTGTGTTCTGATCAAGAAAAAAAAGTTTTCAAAGGCCCAATCAAGTCTCATAGGCCTACAAATGGGGTCAAGCATCTTCATATCAAGTTTCAAGGCATTCAGCTCAAAATTGCACAGTCAAAACCCTAGATTGCACTACAGTCAACTGTAGGGGCAAAATGGTCATTTGACAGTCAAAAGTTCAAATTTTTGGTCAACATATCATTTTGAAGCCACAAACATCATTTGATCAATGCTTGATCATGATTCTCAAAATTTGGCTCAGAAATCATCAAAGATGCAAAAGTTACTATATTTGGACAGTTGAAAAAGTCAACTGAAATTGACCAGGGCATAACTTTCACATGGATTATCAGAAAAATTCCATCCAAAGCTCATTTTGAAGAGAAAGACATTTCCTACAATTCATCTTCATACTTCAAGTCCAAGAAATGCCCTCACAAAAAGTTATCAATTTCAACATTATAGGTCATTTTCAAAAGTCAACAAAAAGGGACTTTAAGTCAAAGGCCATAACTTGAGATTGGTAAATCAAAATGACATGGGACCAAAGGAATTGGTTAGAGGACTCAAAGACCTTTCCAAAATGTCCAAGAACATGAGAAAAGCTTAAAAATTGAGCAAGTTATGCCTTGGAGAAGTTGGGAAATTTTTGGATATTTTGAAAAGTCAACATTGATGCAAATGACCTAAAATTGCTAATGGGCCCATTTTTCTTCCATGATTCATCATTCTAAGCATGTGCACGACCACTTGGCCCAAAGGGAAGTATTTTCTCATTTTTTATTTATTTATTTGAATTATTATTTATATTAATTCATTTAAATTATTTAAATACATGAAAAATATCTAACTTGCCTTAACCAATCTTTTTATGCATGTTTGATACTCAATATTTCGTGTAAATACAAATGGGGAAAGATTTGGAGCTGATTGGCATGATTGAGAGCAAAATACACATGAAAAAGATTCAAAAAGATCCTTAACAAATCAAATCCTTAATCCATAATTGCAAGAGATTTTTATGAATTTTGTTGACCTAATAGCCTCAGTACATAATCAGGATCACAAACCTAATCCTTGAACACTGAAAGTTGCGCTCAAGAATACCTTACAAACTTGGAATTTTTGTCTAAAAAAGCAATTCTGAAAATCACTCTAGAGGGCGAGTCAAGGCACGAAATTGATTCCAATAGCTTCCCTAGAGACTGCTGAACATACTCCAATCAAGAACAATCATCCAAACCTCAAGAATCGCTGTACAGAACTCAAAATTTTCTCACAAAATTGCATACACGCATCTTGATTTTAAGGCATTTCCATGACATTTGATTTATATATTCTTATTCAATAATGCTTTCTGATACTTACCATGTGATTTAATTACGTTTTTACGCGCTATATACAAATATGCCATAACTGACTTTTAGGGTTTTCAGAGTTCTTGAATTGGGGTTTTTCACCCAAGGAAAAATTAGGACTCAAAGTCACCACCATTGCAATCAGCATGCTCCAACGAACAAGAAGCACCATTCGCGATCAATTTATGGACGTCATAGCCCTATTCGCTATTTTCCAATAGCCTGCCTTCTGCAACGTGTTGAAAACCGTTGCTATTGTGTTTTGTTTTACAGGGGTGGTGGAGACGATGAAGCGTGGCAACCTGTGATTCGTGCGTTTAAATTTCGCGCGCTGAATCACTAATGCTTTTGTTTTTTCTTTTTGTTATTTATTGGTCATAATATATTTGAATGTCCACGTAGCTCAGCTGGCAAACGCTTAACGCTTCAACATCCAGGACCTGGGTTCGAGTCCCAGGTCTGAATAATTTCCATATTGTTTTTCCATAATAAATCCCATGCAGGCACAACCTTAAGGTACACCATGCTCCATCATCATCCAAGCGTCCACGCGTCTAAACATGCTCAGATCAAGGGCATAGGTGGGATGAACATCCTAAAACCTCAGTCAACGTGCCACATAATACCTGGAAAGTCAACGAATTCTGAAGCTATTGGGCTCAATTTATTGGATCAACACCTCACAATAGGGCCTGAACCCCCCCTGGTTTGCAATTTCTTTCCTCTTTTTTACTTATTTTTATTTTATTGTGAATTGTTATTTTATTTTATTCAATTGTTTTAATTTAATTAATTATATTTTACAAATTATAAAATATACAAAAATCAGAAAAAGACAAAATGTAATAAATATTTTTATTTTAATTATTTTCATAAATAAATTGTGTAATTGAATTTAGTATAATTAGGGTTTTTGCAATTTTAATTCTTTTTAATAAATTAAAAAAAAAACATAGAATTAGGTAATTGATAATTTTTCCTTTTAATCTTTTTTCCCTTTTTTTTACCATAATATTAATTACTTATTTTATTTTCATAATTAAAATTGTACATAAAAGAATTTAGGTTTAATTTAGGTTAAAAACTTCAATATTTTCTTAATAACTTAAAAAATAATTAGAACTAGGTTTAACATCTCATTTTAATTTTAAATAATTCTTTTTCCATTAAATCTAAAAAACACAAAATACCAAAAACATTTTCATTTAATCTTAATTTTAATTATTAATTAATTTAATTCGCAAAAGGGTCCAACGCCCTCGTTCGTAATTTATTTAATTCGCGTATTTATTTTTTTTCGCTTAATTAATTATGTACCTCTCCCAAAGCGTTGTAACTTAAATTTCTCGCACTTTTATTTCTTTTGCTTTATTTACTTTTCGTCAAATCGGGTCCGGTTTAATTTTGGCGATGTGGACCCGCGCCATTTGTAATAGCTTTAGATTTATTTTTCCCGCAAATATTAACTGTTAAACAAAGCATGAAAGAATGAATGGCCCTAATTAAAATCAAGCGTAGATCACAATGAACATGACAAGACAAATATCAATGAAAACGACACACAATTCGCACACACCACCCCTAGGGTACGCCTCACTATTGCCTTGCCTCGAAAGGTGGTCGTCGAGTAGAGGATGTCTTAGTAAGTCCTCATGATCCGGGAACCTGGCATGAGGGTAGCTTCTAAGGTGTCTTCCCATTGCTCTGGTGATCACCATGTCCCTAAAACTCGAATCGACCCGAACACCTCCAACGGTGGTGCTACCTACCTCTCAGTGGTGGGATGGCACTACTTTAAAGGACTTTTACACAGACGAATTCCTTAGGGTAGGTAGGTTCTCAAGGATACTTGCTCTCTTCAAAACAAACTGAAATCTTTTCACACCAACACTTTTCAAAAAGCTTTCAAAGCAAATTTTTCAAACACTCTGACGTACGAGTCGAACTGAAATTTTTCAAAGAAACTTTTCTAAAACCCACATTGAAAAGCAAGCAAACATTTTGAAAACACATTGAGCAAGTATCTAAGAGCCCATGGATAACCATGGATAGAAAGGGTGCTAACACCTTCCCTTTCTATAACCTACCTCCCGAACCGAGAGCAATCTCTTTAAGGAATTTTTCTGTGCTTTTGTCCTTTCCATTTGGAGAAAATAAAAGACGGTGGCGACTCTTGCTTACCGCGACATTTCGCGAACCAGCGTTAAACAGTCAGTTCCAGATCCACCGATCACAGAACTGGCGACTCTGCTGGGGAAAAACTTATAAAGTGGGGTATACCTTAGGGCTAGCTCATAACTATGTTTTCAATTGTCTTCTTTGCTTGCTTTATTATTGTGGGTTGCCTGGGAGTTCTATAGATCCTAACCCGGATCTGGGGGATACCTTTCTTAGAAAGTAGCAACAAGGCTGTGAGGGAACTGTGCGGGGTATACCGACATGGTTGAAACAGTCTGCTACGTTGATATGACACTTTGGTGTGTACCGGTAACCCTTGAGTTCAGTCAAGGAGAGTACGGGGCCTCCGCGTGGTGTCGTGAAGCATCAACTGACCTTAGGAACCTTAATTGAACAATCTTGGCCTCTTTAGGGTAGTGAGATAACTGACTTTGGTGCAGTCCGAGGTTGGTTGATACTCGATACTACACTCAATTGAGGGTTGCTTTCCTGGAATATTTCGGTCGCCAGTTCAGTGGCTAAATCGAAACGATGAACAATGAAAGCAATTCCGTGATATTGGGAACCTTAGAACCCGGTTACTTTGATTAGGACAGGTTGAACCCACCAACTTCAAGAGGGTACTACCCAGACCCCATGCTGGCCTTAAACCTTAAGGGCTTGACTTGTGTGCCTTGTGTGCCTTACATGTTTGTCTTTGTAAATATCTGTGTTGTGTTTAATCATAGCATCATGACATCATCCAGCATCATATGCATTGACTAACCATTTCAGGGGTTCGAATTTTCATCTTTGTTCTTGTTTTGTAGGACATGGAAACTGTTCGTAGAAAGACAATTCAGGTCAGTCTTGTAAGGATCCCTCCTCAGCTTAAGGAGCTTATATCCAGGATTCCTGAGAACTCTTCATTCAGTGAAAGGCATGGAAGCCTCATCAGCTTGGTCAACACCAACATTGAGGAAGATATGATTAAGGTCCTGTTCCAATTCTTTGACCCTCTGCATCACTGTTTCACCTTCTTGGATTATCAGTTGGTACCTACATTGGAGGAGTTCTCCCGGCTCCTGAAGATCCCTATCCTTGATCAGCTACCCTTCAACGGTACAGAAAAGGAACCTAAGCTTGAAGAGATTGCTAAAGCCTTGCACCTACAGTCATCTGACCTCAAGGGACACTGGGAAGTTAGAAGTGGTATCAAAAGGGTTCTTAGCCAGGTTTCTGTTTGAAAAGGCCCATGAATGTTGGAACTCCCTTGACTTGCAAGCTTTTGAAGAGGTTGTGGCCCTCCTTGTTAATGGTTTGGTGTTGTTCCCTAACCCAGATCAGCTTATTGATATCAGTGCTGTCCAGATCTTTATGTCCAGGAATCCTATACCTACATTGCTGGGGGACATCCTTCACTCATGTTACACTCGAACCATGAGAAAAAGAGGTGTCCTTATGTGTTGCACTCCTCTCCTGGGAAGGTGGTTTATTTCGCACCTTCCACAATCAGTCTTGAAGAATGAGCGGGGTTTGAGATGGTCACAGCGGTTGATGACTCTTACGCATGCAGATATACATTGGTGCCCTAGGTCCAAAGAAGATGTCACTATCATTGATCGTTGCGGGGAGTACCCTAATGTTCCTTTACTTGGAATCCGAGGAGGTATTACTTATAGCCCATGCCTGGCTTGGAGACAGTTTGGTTACGCTCGGAGGGATGGTCCTCATGACATGTTAATTCCTGACATAGTTTTTGACTTCGACAACGATACTCAAGGACTTCGCCAGAGATTTATCAGAGCTTGGAGGATGCCCAGTAGGATAGACAGCAAGACACTGGGGCACAGGAACTCCATCCCGTTGGAACCTTATCTCAAGTGGGTACGCGCCCGCTCTCAGAAGTTAGTGATGCCTTATCCTCACATGCTCCCAGTAATTAAAGAACCAGTCTCGGAAGGGGAAGTGTCCTACACTATTCAGCACCCTGATATGCCCACATCCTGGGAAGAGATGCAGAAGAGCTGGATCCAGCTTAAGGAGGAAAGGAATTCTCTTGAGACTAGTCTGCATGCCAGTGAAAAGAAGGTCTTAGAGCTCACCCGCCTGTTGCATGAGGAGAGGAACCTCAACACCTACATAGCTCCGAAGAGGATGCGCAGTGTATTTTGGGATTGATTGGATTTTTGTACTTTTTCCCATGAGGCTTTAATGTATTAAACAATGATTTCTCTAATGATAACGTGTGTTCCTTTTTGTCTACAACAAATTTGAACTTTCGAACCCTTGAATGCATTGCATACGCATTTCATACATCATGTGCATAGCAGGTTTTTCCCTTTTTTCAGGTTGCTTACAGTTCTTCGCTGTTTATTTCAGCATCATGAATCCCGAATCTGCATCAACCGAGACATCAATCAAGGCTCTTCAGGTGCAGAATGCACAATTTCAAGAATTAATCAAGGGTCTGGCTAAAGGCCAAGAAGAACTGAAGGCTATGCTCCTGAAGAAGGAGAAGAAGAAGAAGAGAAGAACTGTTCTGTTCAACTCGGGCCGAAGGTTTGGCAATACTCTGCAGCATGAAGAGGCTGGTTCTTCTGTTGGCAAGAGTCCTTCTCAGGCAGAAGTAAAGGTTCCTACTCCAGTGGTCTCCGACAACGAGACAGATTTTGATGAAGAGCAGTACCCTCCTGCAGATGACAGATATAAACAACTGGAGGATAGGTTGAAGGCTATGGAGATTCAACAGGCACCTGGGCTGGATTTCGGAGATCTGGGTTTGTCGACTGGTGTGATTATCCCGCATAAGTTCAAAGCACCATCCTTCTCCAAATATGACGGGGCGTCTTGTCCCAAGCTGCATTTGAGGTCCTATGTTCGGAAAATTCAGCCGTACTCTGCGGACAAGAATTTATGGATCCACTTCTTCCAGGAGAGTCTTTCAGGGACTCATCTCGAATGGTTCTATCAGCTGGATGGGACCAAGGTTCGTAACTGGGAGGAGTTGGCTACTGCTTTCTATAAGCAGTATCAATATAATGCCGACCTTGCCCCCACACGTACCCAACTCCAGGGTATGGCGTTAGGTGCAAGCGAAGGTTTTAAGGAGTACGCTCAGAAGTGGAGAGACCTGGCTGGCAGGGTGCAGCCACCATTGACTGATCGGGAGCTGGTAGACATGTTCTTGGGGACCCTATCTGGGCCGTTTTTGAACCATCTCATTGGTAATTCTCCTGCTGGGTTCACTGATTTGATCTTGACTGGAGAGAGAATTGAGGCTGGGCTGAAGTCTGGGAAGATTACAAAGGGTGCGTCATCTAGTTCGGAAAAGAAACCATTTAAGAAGGAGTCTAGTGCCGTGTATGGTTCTAGGAAATCAGAGAGACCTGAGCACCGCCAATCTGTTAGCGCGGTGATGATTGCTAAGCCTGCTGCCGCTCCTCGGTCAAACAATTCTCAAAGGGCTGAAAGACCCCGGAGGGAGTTTACCCGGTTAAACATGACCCTATCACAGATCCTGCCACAATTGCTCTCAACTAACTTAGTAACGGTCAGGGAGGCTCCAAAGTTCCCTAATACTACATCTCCCAAGTACAACCCGAACGCTCGTTGTGCTTACCATTCAGATAGCCCGGGGCACTCTACCGATGACTGTTGGGCATTAAAGAACAAGCTACAGGACCTCATTGACGCTAAGGAGGTACAGTTTGAGGCATCTGACAAGCCTAACGTAGTGACAGCTCCCCTGCCTGCTCATGGAGTTAATGCTATCGGGGATGAAGAGGAAGTTGATGAAGCTGAGTTTGATAGCTGGATCTACCCGGCAACTGACGGTGGACTCAACAATTGGAGCGCAAAGGACAATCTCCCTGTTTCTTTTGTTACTAAGTAATGAATTCCTATGTTTTGTTATTTTGTAATAAACAATGATAAACTCTATGGCCCGGTGTCTTACCCGAGGCACCGTAGTTCTATTTGTGAGGGCATACGAACTGTCATTTCATATATCATGAATAGAAAATCTTGGACGTATTTTTCGCGTGGCAAATATTGTGTTCCTTTTCTGTCTTTCTTTTCCTTTACATAATTTTCAAAACAGCTGTATTTACACACACACTCACTCATACAGGTTCCAATCCATTCTGGATCTCACTGATAACAACTCTGCTACTACCAATTATGACTTCGAAAATCCGATCAACTTAGCCGAAGACGAAGGTGAAGATGATTGCGAAGTGCCTGGCGAGCTTGCTAGACTGTTGCTTCAGGAAGAGAGGGCAATTCAACCCCATGAAGAGCCAGTGGAAACCATAAACTTGGGTACTGAGGCAGACAGAAAAGAGGTAAAGATTGGTGCCAACCCAGAGCTCAGCGTGAAGCAACGGTTAACCAAGATGCTGCATGATTATATGGAGATCTTTGCCTGGTCCTACGAAGACATGCCAGGGTTGGATACCGATATTGTGGTCCATCACTTGCCAACTAAGGAAGACTGCCCTCCAGTTAAGCAAAAGGTCCGTCGGATGCGTCCAGAGATGTCCGAGAAAATTAAGGCAGAGGTCATGAAACAGTTTGATGCGGGGTTCCTTGCAGTGACTTCTTACCCTCAGTGGGTCGCTAATGTGGTGCCGGTACCTAAGAAGGACGGTAAGGTCAGAATGTGTGTCGATTACAGGGATCTGAACAGGGCCAGCCCTAAGGATGACTTCCCCTTGCCTCACATTGATGTCTTTGTTGATAATACAGCTCAGCATAAGGTGTTCTCTTTCATGGATGGCTTTTCAGGTTACAATCAGATTAAGATGGCACCTGAAGACATGGAAAAGACTACATTTGTCACTCAGTGGGGCACCTTCTGTTACAAGGTCATGCCATTCGGATTAAAGAACGCTGGGGCAACCTACCAACGTGCCATGGTTGCTTTATTCCATGACATGATCCATCACGAGATAGAGGTGTACGTGGACGACATGATCGCAAGGTCCCAGACTGAGGAAGAGCATCTAGATCATCTGCAGAAATTGTTTGACCGGTTGAAACTGTACAAGCTGAGATTGAACCCGAACAAGTGCACCTTCGGGGTAAGATCTGGGAAGTTGCTAGGCTTCGTGGTCAGTGACAAGGGAATTCAAGTGGACCCTGCTAAGGTCAAAGCTATTCAAGAGATGCCAGTTCCTAAGACAGAGAAGGAAGTCAGAGGCTTTTTAGGACGCCTGAACTACATCGCTCGATTCATCTCACATCTGACCGCTACCTGTGAGCCAATCTTCAAGCTGCTGAAGAAAGATCAGGTAGTATGTTGGAACGATGAATGTCAGGCTGCTTTTGACAAAATCAAAGAGTATCTCCAAGAACCACCTATCCTTATGCCACCGGTTGAAGGGAGACCTCTGATACTATATCTGACAGTGCTTGACAACTCAATGGGGTGTGTGCTGGGGCAGCATGACGAGTCTGGCCGAAAAGAGCATGCCATTTATTACCTTAGCAAAAAGTTTACCGACTGTGAGACCCGATACTCACTGCTTGAGAAAACTTGCTGCGCTTTGGTATGGGCTGCTCGCCGGCTGAGACAGTATATGCTGACTCACACTACTTTGTTGATCTCAAAAATGGATCCGATAAAGTACATATTCGAAAAGCCTGCTCTGTCTGGGAGAATTGCAAGATGGCAAATGATCTTGACGGAATACGACATTTAATATACGACCCAGAAAGCCATTAAGGGAAGTGTATTGGCAGACCACTTAGCTCATCAAGCTGTAGATGACTACCAATCAATGAACTTCGAGTTTCCGGACGAAAGCATCATGATAGTAACAGATTGTGAAGTACCTGGACCGGATGAAGGACCTGAACCAGGATCCCGATGGTCTATGCACTTTGACGGAGCCTCCAATGCTTTGGGAAACGGTATCGGCGCCATAATCATATCTCCACAAGGTACTCATACTCCACTCACTGCCCGGCTGTGTTTCAACTGCACCAACAACATGGCGGAGTATGAGGCGTGTATCAGGGGTCTTCAAGCTGCGATTGACCTAAGGATCAAATTTCTAAGTGTCTTCGGAGATTCCGCTCTTGTGATCAATCAGATCAAAGGAGAGTGGGATACGAAACATCCAAACTTGATTCCTTATAGAGAATGTGTGTTGACCCTGATCCCCCACTTTACAGAGATAACTTTTGAACACTTTCCAAGAGAAGAGAATCAGCTGGCGGACGCGTTGGCTACAATGTCTTCAATGTTCAAGGTCAAATGGGATAATGAAGCTCCCCGGATCATCATCTGGAAACTGGACGAACCGGCATACTGTTGTGATCTCGAAACTGAATTGGTAACTGAGAAGCCTTGGTACCACGAAGTGAAGAGATATCTGGAAGCTCAGGAATACCCTGAAGGTGCCTCTGTCAATGATAAGAAATTCCTGAGAAGGTTCGCAGCCAAGTTCTTCCTAAGCAACGGCATCTTGTACAAGCGAAACCATGATTCAACCTTACTGCGTTGTGTGGATAAGACTGAAGCGGAAAGAATCATGGAAGAGCTACATGAAGGGACCTTTGGTACGCATTCCAGTGGACACACTATGGCTAAGAAAATCCTACGGGCAGGATATTATTGGTCCACAATGGAAGCTGACTGTTACCAACACTCCAGGACATGCCACAAATGCCAGATTTATGCAGACAAGGTGCATGTTCCTCCGGTTCCCCTGAATGTTCTGACTGCGCCTTGGCCGTTTGCAATGTGGGGTATAGACATGATCGGTGAGATAAAACCTACGGCATCTAACGGGCATCGCTTCATCCTAGTAGCGATCGACTATTTTACGAAGTGGGTTGAGGCAGCATCCTATGCTACGGTAACCAAGACTGTGGTGGCACGGTTCATTCGGCACAACCTGATCTGCCGGTACGGCGTCCCTGAGCGGATTATTACAGACAACGGTACCAATCTGAACAACAAAATGATCGCTGAGCTCTGCGAACAGTTCAAGATACAGCACCACAATTCTTCTCCTTACAGACCGAAGATGAATGGGGCTGTAGAAGCGGCAAATAAAAACATCAAGAAGATCGTGCAAAAGATGACAGTGACTTACAAAGATTGGCACGAGATGTTACCGTTCGCTCTGCATGGGTACCGTACCTCAGCCAGGACGTCAACCGGGGCAACTCCTTTCTCTCTGGTTTATGGCATGGAGGCAGTCTTGCCGATCGAAGTGCAAATTCCCTCTCTCCGGATAATGAAGGATGCAAATCTGAACGAAGATGATTGGATCCAGACACGACTTGATCAACTCAACCTCATTGACGAAAAAAGACTTGCTGCTATCTGTCATGGTCAGGCGTATCAGAAACGGATGATCAGGGCATTTAACAAAAAATTCAGGCCACAGGAATATCAAGTTGGGGATCTGGTAATCAAGAGAATCATCCTTCCTCAGAGTGATCCAAGGGGCAAATGGACCCCTACGTACGAAGGGCCATTTGTGGTTAAACATGTGTTCTCAGGAGGAACAATGATATTAACCAACATGGATGGTGACGACCTTCCTCACCCCGCCAATGCAGACATAGTTAAAAAATACTACGCATGAAAAAAGACCCACTAGGCTGACATGCCTAGGCAAAAATTAGGGCTTCCCGTCAAACCAAAAGGGTTCGGGCAAAATGAAGGGATGAAAATGAAAAAAAATCTGTACACCCGGCAAGTCGAAAACCTGAAAAGGCGGCTTGGGCAAAAATGGGTATCCCGGTGGACTGAAAACCCGAAAGGGCGGCCCAGGCAAAAATTAGGGATAAAAGCGTAATACTATGTCTCATTGATCACTTTGCATCCAGAATCCGGTATCTACATCAAGTCCAGACGGCATCGATCAGTCAGCTTCACCTTCAACCAAGGTCATCAAGTGATGAGACGCTCAGAGTTATAAAGACAATAGCAGAGTTGAAACTCAGTGGATCATTCATATTTCACACAGCTGTTTTATTTTCTTTTGTACAAAATTTGTATAAACTCTCTTGTTCGGCGACGTTCCTCTTACTAGGACGTCAGCCTCTTGTACACAAAACGCCTATTCACAGGCCATTCAAAATCAATACAAATATATCTTCAGTTAAACGTGCCAAGTTTTTTTTCTTTTTCTGTTTTGTTTTGCGAAGAACGTCCAAGATTCAATTTGTGATATATGCATTGACAATAATGTGCTAACTCATAAATATTTGCATACGAAACAAAGGAATTAATTGCAGGTGACACTAGAAACAGGGGCAATAAAAGAGTTGTCTGAGCAGTCTAATTGTTCTATCCTCCGAAGGCACCAAGGTAGGTCCAGCTAAAGAGCATAACCAGATACCTTAATTCCCCAGAGAGTGGTTCAGTAAAACAATACATTCTTCTCCAAGCTATTATCAGATTATCAAGGAAATTGAGTATCCTCCCGTAGATCTCAACCTCCCCAGCAGCAGCATATATTCAATACAAGCATCCCCGGCAGTCTTGACCGAAAGATTGTTCCCCGGCGGTATATCAACATTCAAAGGAATCACTTCCCCAACATATCAAAACCTCCCCAGAAGAGTCCAATCCAGTTTCCCCAGGAAAGTTGGAATCCACATATCCCCAAGCAGTAAGCTTATCCCCAGTATATTCTGGAAGCTTATCCCCTCGCAAAGCACGAATGCATCTCCCGGCTTTATTCAAAGAGTTATTTCCTTAACAGGATATAACTGGGTTATCCTCAGCCAAAAGCCACGGAAAGGTCGTCGTCAACGTAGTTCTTTCCTATCCTCAGCGAAGTCTATTCACACTTCCAATACAACAACGGTATCCCCAACAGAGTTACTATCTACACTCAGCAAAGCATCTCCCCACAGAGTATTGCTTCCCAGCATGGTCGCTAGAGTATCTTTTTCTCCCCGCAGAATCTTCCATTTGCCAAGTTTATTCCGCAACGGAGTCACCTTCTCCTACCGGCATTCTTGCAATTATCATCCCCAGCGGAAGCAAAATCAATTCTTCAACACCAGCCCAGGATATTGACTTCCCGGCACCCGTCAAGGATCTACTTTCCTAGACGAAAAACACATACATCACATACATACATCATTATAGCACGCATAACGCATCATACCATACAAATCTCATTGACATTGAGAACATCATTGCTTGATCCATATCATGCATAGCATATGATTGACCCTTACCTTTCAGGAAAGACGCAGTTAAAATGCTCAAACATATTTCAAGACCTTGTCCGGTCCAGCTAAATCAACTCCCAACAGATTTTTCTGATAAAGACTCAGCAGAAGTTATGGTCCCCTCTCCGACGGCGTGTGAGGTGGTAATTCCTTTTTCAGATGTTTCCCTCTCCGAAGATGAGTGTGAGGTGATAGTCTCTTACGGTCCCCTCTCCAACGGTGTGTGAGGTGGTAATTCCTTCTTCAGATGTTTCCCTCTCCGACGATGAGTGTGAGGTGATAGTCTTCTATGGTCCCCTCTCCGACAAGTGCGTGAGGTGGTAATTCCTTTTTCAGATGTTTCCCTCTCCGACGATGAGTGTGAGGTGATAGTCTCTTATGGTCCCCTCTCCGACAAGTGCGTGAGGTGGTAATTCCTTTTTCAGATGTTTCCCTCTCCGACGATGAGTGTGAGGTGATAGTCTTTTATGGTCCCCTCTCCGACAAGTGCGTGAGGTGGTAATTCCTTCTTCAGATGTTTCCCTCTCCGACGATGAGTGTGAGGTGATAGTCTCCTATGGTCCCCTCTCCGACAAGTGCGTGAGGTGGTAATTCCTTCTTCAGATGTTTCCCTCTCTGACGATGAGTGTGAGGTGATAATCTCTTATGGTCCCCTCTCCGACAAGTGCGTGAGGTGGTAATTCCTTCTTCAGATGTTTCCCTCTCCGACGATGAGTGTGAGGTGATAGTCTCTTATGGTTCCCTTCCGACGGTATGTGAGGTGGTAATTCCTTTTCAGATGTTTCCCTCTTCGACGATGAGTGTGAGGTGACAATTCCTTTTCCTATGATTCCCTCTCTGACGGCGAGTGAGGTGAGTCCCTTTCAGCTTATAACGGCCTATGGTTCTCTTCCCGATACAGCAAAGATGGTAATTCCCGCCAAGATTTTTCTCAACGAGTGTTGTTGAAGTTAAAATCATCCAAGGTTCTCTTACCATTCATGCTAAGGCAGTAACCATACCTGGTTCATTCATCATCTTTTGAAGCTCCAGACTCAGTTCCTGTAACCAGTCAGGACACATCTATGCCAAGCATCTAAAATCAGCTCCTGCAACGTGTCAGGTACTCATTTTTCTTTTGCAGGTATGCAGGTTCTCGCTAAAGAATCTCCTACGCGATCAACATCCAGATGGCATCTATAAGCCCATCATCCTATCCAGCAATCTCTAAATGGCATCTATAAGCCCGTTCCACCATCACTGCTACTATGTGAGTGCAAATTTTTGGGCACTCTAGTGTCCAATCATCTTCTACCCTCGGATTACGAAAGGCACGTCAGCCAATCAGCATCCTCAGGTCTAAGAAGATTGAACAGGGGCAACTGTTGTACCCCAAAATTTGCCCTCCCATATTCTCCAAGAAATTGCCAAGCCAAGCTCCAAATCTCCCCCAAGGGTTGCACAGTCAACTGTCTCCTATACAGTCAAAACTAGGGTTTGTGTTCTGATCAAGAAAAAAAAGTTTTCAAAGGCCCAATCAAGTCTCATAGGCCTACAAATGGGGTCAAGCATCTTCATATCAAGTTTCAAGGCATTCAGCTCAAAATTGCACAGTCAAAACCCTAGATTGCACTACAGTCAACTGTAGGGGCAAAATGGTCATTTGACAGTCAAAAGTTCAAATTTTTGGTCAACATATCATTTTGAAGCCACAAACATCATTTGATCAATGCTTGATCATGATTCTCAAAATTTGGCTCAGAAATCATCAAAGATGCAAAAGTTACTATATTTGGACAGTTGAAAAAGTCAACTGAAATTGACCAGGGCATAACTTTCACATGGATTATCAGAAAAATTCCATCCAAAGCTCATTTTGAAGAGAAAGACATTTCCTACAATTCATCTTCATACTTCAAGTCCAAGAAATGCCCTCACAAAAAGTTATCAATTTCAACATTATAGGTCATTTTCAAAAGTCAACAAAAAGGGACTTTAAGTCAAAGGCCATAACTTGAGATTGGTAAATCAAAATGACATGGGACCAAAGGAATTGGTTAGAGGACTCAAAGACCTTTCCAAAATGTCCAAGAACATGAGAAAAGCTTAAAAATTGAGCAAGTTATGCCTTGGAGAAGTTGGGAAATTTTTGGATATTTTGAAAAGTCAACATTGATGCAAATGACCTAAAATTGCTAATGGGCCCATTTTTCTTCCATGATTCATCATTCTAAGCATGTGCACGACCACTTGGCCCAAAGGGAAGTATTTTCTCATTTTTTATTTATTTATTTGAATTATTATTTATATTAATTCATTTAAATTATTTAAATACATGAAAAATATCTAACTTGCCTTAACCAATCTTTTTATGCATGTTTGATACTCAATATTTCGTGTAAATACAAATGGGGAAAGATTTGGAGCTGATTGGCATGATTGAGAGCAAAATACACATGAAAAAGATTCAAAAAGATCCTTAACAAATCAAATCCTTAATCCATAATTGCAAGAGATTTTTATGAATTTTGTTGACCTAATAGCCTCAGTACATAATCAGGATCACAAACCTAATCCTTGAACACTGAAAGTTGCGCTCAAGAATACCTTACAAACTTGGAATTTTTGTCTAAAAAAGCAATTCTGAAAATCACTCTAGAGGGCGAGTCAAGGCACGAAATTGATTCCAATAGCTTCCCTAGAGACTGCTGAACATACTCCAATCAAGAACAATCATCCAAACCTCAAGAATCGCTGTACAGAACTCAAAATTTTCTCACAAAATTGCATACACGCATCTTGATTTTAAGGCATTTCCATGACATTTGATTTATATATTCTTATTCAATAATGCTTTCTGATACTTACCATGTGATTTAATTACGTTTTTACGCGCTATATACAAATATGCCATAACTGACTTTTAGGGTTTTCAGAGTTCTTGAATTGGGGTTTTTCACCCAAGGAAAAATTAGGACTCAAAGTCACCACCATTGCAATCAGCATGCTCCAACGAACAAGAAGCACCATTCGCGATCAATTTATGGACGTCATAGCCCTATTCGCTATTTTCCAATAGCCTGCCTTCTGCAACGTGTTGAAAACCGTTGCTATTGTGTTTTGTTTTACAGGGGTGGTGGAGACGATGAAGCGTGGCAACCTGTGATTCGTGCGTTTAAATTTCGCGCGCTGAATCACTAATGCTTTTGTTTTTTCTTTTTGTTATTTATTGGTCATAATATATTTGAATGTCCACGTAGCTCAGCTGGCAAACGCTTAACGCTTCAACATCCAGGACCTGGGTTCGAGTCCCAGGTCTGAATAATTTCCATATTGTTTTTCCATAATAAATCCCATGCAGGCACAACCTTAAGGTACACCATGCTCCATCATCATCCAAGCGTCCACGCGTCTAAACATGCTCAGATCAAGGGCATAGGTGGGATGAACATCCTAAAACCTCAGTCAACGTGCCACATAATACCTGGAAAGTCAACGAATTCTGAAGCTATTGGGCTCAATTTATTGGATCAACACCTCACAATAGGGCCTGAACCCCCCCCTGGTTTGCAATTTCTTTCCTCTTTTTTACTTATTTTTATTTTATTGTGAATTGTTATTTTATTTTATTCAATTGTTTTAATTTAATTAATTATATTTTACAAATTATAAAATATACAAAAATCAGAAAAAGACAAAATGTAATAAATATTTTTATTTTAATTATTTTCATAAATAAATTGTGTAATTGAATTTAGTATAATTAGGGTTTTTGCAATTTTAATTCTTTTTAATAAATTAAAAAAAACATAGAATTAGGTAATTGATAATTTTTCCTTTTAATCTTTTTTCCCTTTTTTTTACCATAATATTAATTACTTATTTTATTTTCATAATTAAAATTGTACATAAAAGAATTTAGGTTTAATTTAGGTTAAAAACTTCAATATTTTCTTAATAACTTAAAAAATAATTAGAACTAGGTTTAACATCTCATTTTAATTTTAAATAATTCTTTTTCCATTAAATCTAAAAAACACAAAATACCAAAAACATTTTCATTTAATCTTAATTTTAATTATTAATTAATTTAATTCGCAAAAGGATCCAACGCCCTCGTTCGTAATTTATTTAATTCGCATATTTATTTTTTTTCGCTTAATTAATTATGTACCTCTCCCAAAGCGTTGTAACTTAAATTTCTCGCACTTTTATTTCTTTTGCTTTATTTACTTTCCGTCAAATCGGGTCCGGTTTAATTTTGGCGATGTGGACCCGCGCCATTTGTAATAGCTTTAGATTTATTTTTCCCGCAAATATTAACTGTTAAACAAAGCATGAAAGAATGAATGGCCCTAATTAAAATCAAGCGTAGATCACAATGAACATGACAAGACAAATATCAATGAAAACGACACACAATTCGCACACACCACCCCTAGGGTACGCCTCACTATTGCCTTGCCTCGAAAGGTGGTCGTCGAGTAGAGGATGTCTTAGTAAGTCCTCATGATCCGGGAACCTGGCATGAGGGTAGCTTCTAAGGTGTCTTCCCATTGCTCTGGTGATCACCATGTCCCTAAAACTCGAATCGACCCGAACACCTCCAACGGTGGTGCTACCTACCTCTCAGTGGTGGGATGGCACTACTTTAAAGGACTTTTACACAGACGAATTCCTTAGGGTAGGTAGGTTCTCAAGGATACTTGCTCTCTTCAAAACAAACTGAAATCTTTTCACACCAACACTTTTCAAAAAGCTTTCAAAGCAAATTTTTCAAACACTCTGACGTACGAGTCGAACTGAAATTTTTCAAAGAAACTTTTCTAAAACCCACATTGAAAAGCAAGCAAACATTTTGAAAACACATTGAGCAAGTATCTAAGAGCCCATGGATAACCATGGATAGAAAGGGTGCTAACACCTTCCCTTTCTATAACCTACCTCCCGAACCGAGAGCAATCTCTTTAAGGAATTTTTATGTGCTTTTGTCCTTTCCATTTGGAGAAAATAAAAGACGGTGGCGACTCTTGCTTACCGCGACATTTCGTGAACCAGCGTTAAACAGTCAGTTCCAGATCCACCGATCACACATACCATGGCCCATTTTTGAAGGCAACAAGTGGATTGTAACCCTAGGGGTGCAAGTGTGCATTGTGTTTATTTTTCATGCATTTTTGTCTTTGATTAGGTCAAACTATTTGTTGGTTTTGATTTTGCATACAAACCCTAATTCTAATCATGGCATAATTGAAAGCATTTAAGTGCGTAAAAATAAATCTAAGCTATTACAACTTTGATATGGGGAGGGGGTACAATTTTGAATATGGGATTATTTTGCAAGAAATTAAAACCCTAAATTATTACAACCAAATTGAATTTACAATGCATAATATTTAAATCGGCAATATTTAAATAAACACAATAAATAAATATTAAATAAAAAATGTATTATGCAAAAAAAAGTTTTTATGTATGCAAAATATTTTTAAATGTAAAGAAAAAGGTGTAAATAATAAAAAATAAAAAAAAGTTGATTTTTTTTAATAAAGGGGTAAACCCTAATATTTCCTAAGAAAATGATATTATATATATATATATATATATATATATATATATATATATATATATATATATATATATATATATATATATATATATATATATATATATATATATATATAAATATATATATATATATATATATATATATATATATATATATATATATATATATATATATATATATATATATATATATATATATATATATATATATATATATATATATATATATATATATATATATTAAGTATGTATAAAATAAAATAAAATATTTACAAAAATAAAATATATTCAAGAAAATATTTTTGGTGTGAATAAAAATAAGAACTAAAAAAATAAAAGTATTATTTACATTATTTTCAAGTTTTATTAAATAATATAAAGTATTTAAACATTTTAATGTTAGAAATAATTGAAATAAATACCAAATAAATGTAAAAAATTATGAAAATAATTTTTAGGCCTTTTTTATGTTTGGAAATAAAATAATAAAGTCAAAAATGAAATTAAAATGCAAAAATAATAAAAATATAAAGAAATGGGCCAGGGGGTGTGAAACTGAAAAAGAATGGTGTTAGAAACAAAAAGCCAAGCCCAGCCCATCAGCTTCATCTTCTTCCTCCAGCACTGTGAAAAACACGCGCTTGCTACACAAACTCGTATCTCTTGTATTTGTGATCTTTTGATAAAACTCAAAATATGAAACTTGTAGAGCATCAAACCACGATTCTAACCATATAAAAAACTTAATCTAACTCTCAAAGACCAGAGAGAATTTCTCTGGCCCTAATTTCTAACCTAGTTTTTTCAGAAAGTTCATGGATGAAATTCTCTTAGCACGCTTAATATAAATGAAAATTAAGCATATGTATGGTTTCAGGGCAATGAGTACTACATCTTTCATTCATAAACCTAAGGCTAAATGTTCCTAAATAGAGAGATAGAAGTTCATGAAATACCTGTTTCAGTTGAGTTCGAGTTGGACAACGTAGCAACTTTCAGTGAGGCCTGAGGTTCTTTTGAGCTTGCTTGATGTTCCCTGGACCTTTCCCAATGCTTAGTTTGTTTTGAAATGGCCTGAATCAACCTCTAGAAGTCAACCTGCATAAGCTTGAAACAAAAATGGTGAACACTGTAAATGGAGTTACAGTTGGCAATGGAGGTTTGGGATAGCTTGAGTGAGTTTAATGGAAGGTGTTTGAAGTGGAAAGGAGCAAAACGCACGAGTGGAATGTGATTTGGCTTTTAATTTGCAGGTCCTGCCCTGTTTTGCAAGAAAATGTGGTTTTTGAGTACAAGGGTGTTTTAGAGGTGAAAGGCTCGTGTTTCTAGCTTACAAGGATGTGTAAAACTTGTTTCAAATGTTGGCTTAAGTTGAATATATCAGATATCCAAGCTATGGACTTTTGGCAAGTTGACTTGTTTTGAAAGAAAAGTGTGAAGTGAAATGAGATAGGCCTGTACAGGCTATCTCCAAGCATGCACAATCTTCTTGTACATTTTCCTAAGTTTGTGGAACTTGTTTGCTGCAAAGAAATAAGTTCAAGGCTCAAGAAAAACAACTTTGCAAAAGTTATGCTTTATGAAAATGGAAGTGTGATCTTTATGCCCAAAATGGAATTATTCAATGTATAATGCTCCCTTGATCAGAATAATACCTCTAACCAATGTATTTACATTCAATTTTTGAGTGTAAATTGGTTTAGAGACCTGTAATCAAGTACAAAGCTAGTTTGGTCAGATTTGCAACTTGTATGAACATGTATTGGCCATGGTTACAAAGTGAGTTTTTGCCAACTTCAAGCATTCGATTCTCCCTAACCAAAAAGGTGTTTGGGGAGTTCTTGGACAATTTGTAAAGCTTGCAACATGTACTATAATCCATATTTGAAATGCTACTTGAGAGTCTAAGTGGAACTATGTGAAAAATGGCCAAGAAGATGGATCAAAATCCTGCCTAAACTAGGGCAAAATTTCTCTAAGTTAAAAGTTTTAGGTACCCTTGTTCCAAAAATCATAACTTGAGATCCAAGCTTCTTTTGAGAAAACTTTGTGAATCAAATTTATAGAATTTGTGATGGAATACAACTTTCATTTGTAAGTTTTGTTTGAATCCATTTTCATCTTGGTGAAAATGTGGGACAAAGTTAGGAAAAATTAAGAAAATTTCATAACTTAGAAAATTTCTAAGTTATGAAATTTTTTCAATTTCAAACCCTAATTTGTAATTTTGGGTTTCTTGATGAACAAGTTTCATAATTTGACACATCTTGATGAAAAATGACCCTTGGCACTTGATTTTGACCAAAAAGTCAAAGTTTGACTTTTCAGTGTACAGTTAAATTTTGATCAGTTGACTGAAAAATTCATCTGTCAATCCTATGCATTTGAGATCTTTTGAACTTGTTGAATAGGTCAAGATAATGTCCTTGAGTCCTTGAGTCCATGGTTGAGCTTAATTTGCCATTGTCTAGGTCAAACAGTCAAAAATTGCCTTTGCACAATCAAAACCCTAAAAATGACCATTTTACCCTTTTGGTGATCTGATCAAATTTCTTATGGAATTGTGGTCCAAACTTGATCAAATGGTTCATATGAGTTCACAATGTTGACGTGGGTCAAAATTCATGAGGTTTGATTGTAAATTGGTCACAGTTGACTTTTCCCCCAATACAGCTGATTTCTAGGTCAACTGTCCAATTGACTGGGCAAAAATTTGATTCAAGGCTTGAAACTTGGTATGGACAAACTTGTGAGTCCAACATGAAGTATGAAAGTCAATTTGGGCATTGTAAGTCCAAAAAATCCATGTGCAAACTCAAACCCTAATTTAGGTCAACAGTGCAAGGAGGTGTTTTGAGCAGAGCAAACCCTAGCTTGGTCTTGAGTTCCAAGAGTCTTGTGATGAGAAATGTTGATAAAATGAGAGGGAAGATTTTGGGGTACAACAGTTGCCCCTGTTCAATCTTCTTGAACCTGAAGAGTTAGATTGGCAAGCTTGCCTCTCGTGACTCGAAGGTAAAAGAGGATTGGACACTAGAGTGCCCGTAAATTTGCACTCGTCAAAATATTGTTGAGGGAATGGGCTTAAAGATGCCATTTGGAGATGGTAGAATCTTGCTGGAGATGGGCTTAAAGATGCCATCCAAGAATTTTTGTTGAACTGCGATGTTGTAGGTCGGAAGAATGAGCATCAAAATGGTATCCGTGTCTGGAATGCATTTGAACGGTATCTGGAGACTGAGTCTGTATGAGCAAAAGAATGGCGTCTGTGTCTGGAGCGTATCCGAGCTGTAACTGAAGTTGAGATCTGTATGAGTGGCAGAATGACTTCCGCGTCTGGAGTGTATCTGAGACTGTAACGGGGATCTGAATAAGTGACAAAATGACTTCCATGGCGACTGCACTGGGGAGAATCAAACTCTTGGTGTAAGGGCTAGAATGGCATCCGTGTTTGGAGCGTATCTGAACTTTGAAGTTGATAGTTGAATCTGAATGAGGGATAGAATGGTCGTCGTGTCTTGGGCGTATCTAGTCTGTATCGGATTGCTGAAGTCTGAATGAGTAGTAGAATGACCGCCGTGTCTGGGGTGTATCCGTACTGTATTTTGACTTGAGATTATGAATGAGTAATAGAATGACTGCCGTGTCTGGGGTGTATCCATACTGTATCTGAATAACTGTTAACGATAGCCCTTTTAATCTTATCCTGAAAAGGGTAAAATGTTAGCTAAAACACAAAGTCATGTTGCATGATATGTATGATGCAATGAACTGTGTTTCATCAATGTTTATGATATATGAATGTAATGCATGTGCATGTAAGCTGAGTAGCTGTATTGCTGAGGAAAATAAATCCTTGATAATGAAATCTTTGACTGCTGCGGGGGTTTCAAAAACCTTTGATTGTTGAAGATGGGAAATCCTTGCTGACTGCTCAGGGATTAAAGATCCTTGGTGACTGGTGGGGATGGGAAATCCCGGGGCCACTGCTGGGGATTGAAAATCCTTTGTAACTTGTGGGATTAACAAGGGTTTTGACAACTTTTGCGGGGAATGAGAATCCTTCATGACTTTCCTGGGAAATAAGGAAAACTCTGAAAATATCTACTGGGGAGTTAAAACCTGGGGGGGCTTCTGCTGGAGAAAAGAGACCGAGAATCTTTGATCTGCTGGGAAATAACTCTGTGGGGAGAATGTTTACTCGGCCGGTGAAATCAGGAGCTTTGGGTTGTATGCCAAACTACTGGGGAAGTTGGGGAACACTGAATGGTTCTCACTGGGGATTGATAGTTTGGAAAATTGACCTCGTTGGGGGAGAAGGTTTAGAACACTCTAGCTCCGCTAAGGATATGTATTTCAGGGTTTTTGGACTCTACTGGGGATTGGGAGTTTGAACTCTTAACTCTGATGGGAAACTCGAAAACTTATCTCCGCTGGGGAATAAGGTTTAGAACATACTGGCTCCGCTGGGGATCTTGAAATTTAACTCCGCTGGGGATATATACTCTAAGGTTTTAGCTTTGTTGAGGATCTGTACTGTAGGGGATTTCTTCTGGAATAGCACGAGGATATCTTCCTACACCTTCAACTTATCAGTAATTAATCTTTCTTAATTTCGTTTTATTTGTAAGCAGTGATTATATTCAAATGCATATGCCTATTTAACAAAACTTTGGACGTTTTCAAATAAAACATAAGTGCAAAAAAGAAAGAAAGGCAAGCAAGTTTCTGCGTTTTGAACTATTTTTGTATTGACTTTTGTAAGTATCTTTGTACAAAGGAGACAGACATCCTAGTAAGCGAATGTTGTCGTAAAACTTGAAAAATTTATACAAAAAGAAAGATGGCTATGTGTAACAATTCCATGGGGTTCCCATTCTGCTATAGCCTTCACAACTCTGAGTATCTTGTCCATTTGCTGCTTCACCCACTGATGATTGGATTGATTAGAAGCTTGGAGCTTGTTGGTGAAGAGATTATTCTTAAAATGATCCGACGAGACATAGTCATACGCTTTAATTCCCTAATTTTTGCCTGGACCGCCCTTTCGGGTTTTCGATCCACCAGGAAACCATTTTTTGCCCAAGTCGCCCTTTTGAATTTTCAACTTGCCGGGTGTACATATTTTTTTTGTCTATCCCTAATTTTTGCCTGAACCGCCCTTTCGGGTTTTAGATTCACCGGGATGCCCATTTTTGCCCAAGTCGCCCTTTCGGGTTTTCGACTTGTCAGGTCGTTTTATGCGTAGTATCTTTTGACTATGTCTGCGTTCGTAGGGTGCGGCAAGTCGTCGCCGACCATGGTGGTCAGAATCATTGCCCCACCAGAAAAGATGCTCTTGATCACAAATGGTCCTTCGTAAGTAGGAGTCCACTTGCCCCTGGGATCACTTTGCGGCAAGATGATCCGCTTGATTACAAGATCTTCGACTTGGTATACCTGACGCTTGACTTTCTTGTTGAAAGCCTTGATCATCCGTTTTTGATACGTCTGACCATGACAAACAGCAGTAAGTCGCTTCTCGTCGATCAAGTTAAGTTGATCAAGCCGGGTCTGAATCCAATCGTCTTCACTCAAACTGGCACCCTTCATAATCCTCAAGGAAGAAATTTGAACTTCCATAGGTAAAACAGCTTCCATGCCATATACCAAAGAAAAAGGGGTTGCCCCTGTTGAGGTGCGTGCCGTGGTACGATATCCATGCAGAGCAAACGGTAACATCTCATGCTAGTCCTTGTAGGTGACTGTCATCTTTTGAATGATCTTCTTGATATTTTTGTTCGTGGCTTCAACAACACCGTTTATCTTCGGCTGATAGGGAGATGAATTATGATGATAAATCTTGAATTGCTCGCACAGAGCGGTGATCATAGTGTTGTTCAAATTTGTACCGTTGTCTGTGATGATCCTGTGGGGGATACCATACCGGCATATGAGATTCTGCTTAATGAAGCGGGCAACCATGTTCTTTGTAACTGAGGCGTAGGAAGCTTCTTCGACCCATTTGGTGAAGTAATCAATAGCCACCAGGATGAAGCGATGTCCATTGGATTTCATGGGCTTGATCTCTCCAATCATGTCAATGCCCCACATCGCGAATGGCCAAGGAGCTGTCAGAATGTTGAGAGGAACAGGAGGAATATGTACCTTGTCGGTATAGACTTGGCATTTATGGCAAGTACGGGAATGTTGATGACAATCAGCTTCCATGGTAGACCAGTAGTAGCCTGCCCTCAGAATCTTCTTAGCCATCGTATGTCCGCTCAGGTGGGTGCCAAATGTACCACTATGTATATCAGTCATGATTAACTCTGCTTCAACCTTATCCACACAACGAAGTAGAACACAACCATGGCTGCGCTTATAAAGGATGACATTGCTTAGGAAGAACTTTGCAGCAAATCTCCTTAAGAACTTTTTATCATTGATTGAAGCTCCTTCAGGATATTCTCTAGTCTGGAGATACCTTTTGATTTCATGAAACCAGGGTTGTTCCACTACTTCTTCGGTATTAATCTCATGACAGTGCGCAGGTTCGTCCATTCGCTCGATGGTGATTTAGGGAGCCTCGTTATCCCAATTGAGTTTAAACATGGAAGACATTGTAGCCAGAGCATCTGCTAGCTGATTTTCTTCTCGCGGGCAGTGTTCGAAAGTGATCTGCTCGAAATGAGGCAACAATGTCAGGACCTGTTCTTTGTATGGGATAAGATTAGGATGTTTAGTGTCCCATTCTCCTTTGACTTGACTGATAACCAAAGCTGAGTCCCCAAATACGACCAAAGATTTGATTCCCAAGTCTATAGCGGCCTAGAGACCAAAGATGCAAGCTTCATATTCAGCCATGTTGTTGGTACAGTTGAAATAAAGTCGGGCAGTGAAGGATGTATGGCAACCTTCCGGAGAAATGAGTACCGCACCGATACCATTGCCAAGTGCATTTGAAGCACCATCAAAGTACAGGGTCCATCGGGATCCTTGTTCAGGTCCGTCATACGGTCCGTTATCTTCAATGTTGTCCAATGTCATGATGTCCTCGTCAGGGAAGTCGAATCTCATAGATTGGTAATCTTCGACGGCTTAATGAGCTAGATGGTCAGCTAGTACACTCACCTTTATAGCTTTTTGGGTAGTATACTGGATATCATATTCAGTCAGGATCATTTGCCATCTACCAATTCTTCCAGATAGAGCAGGCTTCTCGAAGATATATTTGATCGGATCCATTTTGGAAATCAGCAAAGTGGTATGAGTCAACATATACTGTCTTAGCCTGCGAGCAGCCCATACCAAAGCGCAGCAAGTTTTCTCGAGCAGTGAGTAGCGAGTCTCACAGTCGGTAAACTTTTTACTAAGGTAATAAATGGCATGCTCTTTTCGGCCAAACTCGTCATGTTGGCCTAGTACGCACCCCATTGAGTTATCCAAAACAGTCAGATACATGATTAACGGCCTTCCTTCGACGAGTGGCATCAAAATAGGAGGTTCCAGTAGATACTCCTTGATCTTATCAAAAGCAACTTGACAATCATTGTTCCATTCAACTACCTGATCTTTCTTCAACAGTTTGAAAATTGGCTCACAGGTAGATGTCAGGTGAGAGATGAACCTTGCGATATAGTTTAAGCGTCCCAAGAATCCTCTAACCTCCTTTTCAGTGCGGGGGGTAGGAATTTCTTGTATAGCCTTTACTTTAGCTGGATCAACCTCAATGCCTTTGTTGCTGACAATAAATCCCAAAAGTTTACCAGACCTAACTCCAAAAGTGCACTTGCTTGGGTTTAGTCTGAGCTTATACTCCTTCAACCTGGCGAACAACTTTTGCAGATGATCAAGGTGTTCTTCTTCTGTCTGTGATCAGGCTATCATGTCATCTACGTAAACTTCAATCTCATGATGTATCATGTCATGAAATAAAGCTACTATGGCGCGTTGATAGGTTGCCCCGACATTCTTCAGTCCGAATGGCATCACTTTGTAGCAGAAGGTACCCCATTGCGTGACAATAGTAGTCTTCTCCATGTCTTCGGGGGCCATTTTGATCTGGTTGTATCCCGAGAATCCATCCATGAAGGAAAATAACTTGTGTTGAGCTGTGTTGTCAACCAAGATGTCGATGTGTGGCAGTGGAAAATCATCTTTAAGGCTAGCCCTATTTAAATCCCGATAATCTACACATATTCTGACTTTTCCGTCCTTCTTAGGTACGGGCACGATGTTAGCAACCCATTATGGATAGGAAGTAACAGCCAGAAAGCCAGCGTTGAATTGCTTCATTACCTCACCTTTGATCTTCTCAGACATGTCGGGCCTCATTTGGCGGACCTTTTGCTTGATCGGTGGACAGTCTTCTCTTGTAGGGAGACGGTGAACCACGATACTTGTGTCTAATCCCGACATGTCTTCATAGGACCAGGCGAAGATTTCAACATATTCGTTCAACAACTGCACCAAGCGCTTTTTGACACTTGGTTCCAGGTTGGCACCCACCTTAACCTCTTTCTCGTCTTCCTCTGTTCCCAAGTTGAAGGTCTCTAGCAACTCTTCATGAGGCAGAATAGCCCTCTCTTCTTGTTGCAAAAGTCTGGATAACTCTCCCGGCACTTCACAGTCTTCGTCAACTTCGTACTCAGCATGATTAACCAAATCTTCAGAGTTACCAAAGGCTAAAGCAGAATAGTCACCCATGGAATCCGGAGTGGATGGGTACCTGCATTTGTGAGTGTGGGTGTGTGTAAGGGATAGCCATCCTTAAACAAAACAAAATTCAAAAGGAAAGAAAATGAACACAATAGTTTATAGATGAAAACGTCCAATGATTCATTAAAACATGGCATATGATAATGAATAAAATCAAGCCCTTACAAATGGACCTATATGCCCTGGGCGAGGCATAAGGTGAAAATAGTGTACGAATTGTTTAGTTATTACAGACCAAAATAGGAAATTGTTCAAAGATAAATTACTGGTTGATGAAGGTGATGGGAATAAAATCCTTTGCTTCCCAGTTGCTTAATCCCCCTTCGATGGTTGGAAAGATCCAATCTTCAAAGTTGTCTTCTTCATCATCATCTTCTACAGCATTAATTCCATGGTGAGTGATTTTTACGGGTGGTCCTCCAGCCTTAGAGCGACGCATAGCTTTCTGGCTAGCAGCAGTAAAACCTAGTCCGAACTTGTCCGCCTTATGGGGAAAATCAGGCAGTTGCCCCCACACTGTACTCCTTCCTTCTTTAATTACAGCCTTTGCGTCCTTGAGGGATTCCATCCTGGACACAGGCTTGACAACGATAGGCACATCTGTCATTGTCTTCCCAACTGCAACCTCAGGAGAAACTTCCTCAAAATTTTGGAAAGGCGTTTCTATGAATTCGCCATCCAACTCCACATAGCGGAAGAAGTTGAGGTGACTTATCATGTACTCTTCCTCGTCATGCACCATTATAATCTTACCCTGAACAGAATACTTTAGCATTTTGTGTAAAGAGGAGGTAACTGCCCTAGCATAGTGGATCCACGGCCTTCCCAATAAGCACGAATATAAGGGATGGATGTCCATCACGTAAAAGGTAGAGTTGAAGGTCTCGGTGCCCACTTTGATAGGAATGTCCACTTCTCCATGGACCATCCTTTTAGAACCGTCGAAGGATCTAACAACGATGTTACTAGGTTTGAGATTCAATCCTTCGCAGTCCAACCTATCCAACGCCTTTTTTGGCAGCACATTCAAGGATGAACCGGTATCAACTAAGACATGGGCAAGGGTGGTTCCTCTGCATTCAACTGAGACATGCAGCGCATTGTTGTGTTTCCTTCCTTTAGGAGTCAAATCAGCATCAGAAAAACCAAGACCATTATCAGCAGTAAGGCTGGCCACACACTCTTGAAACTGGTCAGCCGAAGTTTCTTGAGGCACGTGTGTCGTCTTTAAAAATTTGATTAAGACCTTAGCATGGGCCTCAGAGAAGAGTAGAAGAGCCAACATGGAGATTTTGGAAGGGGTCTGCCCTAGCTGTTCCACGACGTCGTAGTCGCTCCTCTTGATTATTTTTAAGATTTCTTCCATCTCTTTCTGGGTGGTTTCAGGGATTACCACAGTCTGAGCCTTCATCCTGACAGGCGCTTCTAGTATCCCCTTACCCTTATCGGTAGTAGAATCAGAGGGTCTAACTTCAGGTACATCAATTTCTTCAATTATCGGGCCTTGCACAGATGGCTTAACAGGCACAGAAGCTTTCGAGGGTCCGAAGACTGCTCTGGGGGGAGCAATCTCCGAAGAAAAAATTTGTCCGTTGCGAGTTATCTTGCTTGTTCCTGCAATGTTCCCTATATCAGGGGTTTCATCATCAGAGGTCTCTTGGACTGATTCAATCTGTTTGATACCATGGTAGAAGATTTCTCCTCCGTAGTTCCATGGTATTGTTTTGTTAGATTGATACAGGACAGGCCCCGACATGGTGATTTTTAACGGCACAAACTTAGGATCAGGCCTAATCTTGACAGGCCTTTTGCAGGCCTTGGGAAGATTGTCGGAGATGGTTATTATTGCAATGTCATTGGTTGAAGTAGCAAAAGTAGCAGGAGTAACAGGAGTGAAGGTATCAACAAGAGTCTTTTGGAAGAGTATCTCTTGGGTATCCATCAGGCGTTGGATACCTGATTTCAACAATGGGCAGTCAGCTTGTATGTTCAAACAAAAGTAACAGTCTTTTCCACAGCCTGGGAATATCCCGGCTCTCATCAAATTCACTTTAATCACTGGTAACAGAGTCAATAGGTCAGCAACATTGGTAACATGAAGGTCTTCCATAACGGCATGAACATTATGATCGTGCTTGGGCATTGGGGCGGAAATCACATTTGGCTTTTCGGGCGCATCGAATTCTACCTCCTTGGTGTCAATCAGGTCTTGGATTTTGTTCTTAAGAGCCAAACAGTTGTTGGTATCATGCCCTACACTGTCAGAGTGGTAAGCACATCTTGCATTGGAGTGGTAATATGGAGAAGAGGTATTAGGGTTCTTTGGCGCTTCCTTCAAATTGGTTAGATTCAGCTTTAGCAAATGAGGGAGTACTTGATCGGGCGTCATGTTGATTCGGGTGAACTTCCGTTGTGGCCTTTCTACCCGTTGCTGATTAGATCTTGGCTGATTGTTGCGAGGTTGATCATTTGAAGAGTTTTGGATCATCACAGCCCCTACAGTTGGTCGGCGCTTGGTTCTTCCTTTACTTTTCTGAGAATAAACAGCAGAAGCTTCCTTCTTAGCAGGGAAGGTCTTCTTAACAGCAGTGGACGCGGAGGTATCTTTCTGAATCTTACCACTTTTAATGCCGACCTCGACCCTTTCACCGGTCAGAATTAGTTTGGTGAATCCCGCAGAGGAACTCCCGATTAAATGATTGAAGAAAGGGCCGGACAGGGTCCCTAAAAACATGTCAACCAGCTCTCTATCCGACAATGGTGGCTACCCTTCCAGCCAGATCACGCCACTTCTGGGCATACTCCTTAAATCCCTCATTAGAAGCCATTCCCATACTCTGTAGCTGAGTACGAGTGGGCGCCAAATCAGCATTGTATTGGTATTTCCGGTAGAAAGCAGCGGCTAAGTCTTCCCAGTTATGAACCTCAGACCTCTCAAGTTGATAGAACCAGTCCAATTGTGTGCCTGACAAATTGTCTTAAAAAAAGTGTACCCAGAGGTCTTTATCAGATGAGTGGGGTTGGATCTTTCTGACATAGGATCTCAGATGCACCTTTGGGCAGGACAGACTGTCATACTTAGCAAATGTTGGTACTTTGAACTTGGGAGGAATGACGATCCCAACGACCAACCCTAGTTCTTCGAAATCTAAACCAGGTACTCTCTGCAACTCCATGGCTGCCAATCGATCCTCAAGATTTTTATATTTATCATCCGCCGGGGGATATTGCTGTTCGGAGTAATCTTCATCCTCTTCCTCCTCTTCTTCTTCAACTTCAGATTCATAAGGCATCGCGGTTCCTTTTCCTTTACCAACCCCTTCATCAGACGTTGAGGGGAACTCGAGAACTTTTCTAGCATTGCTTTCAAACCTTCTTCCCATAGTGGCCACACCAAGCCTTTTCTTCTTTTTCTCTTTATCTTTCTCCAACAGTGCTTTAAGGTCCTCTTGACCCTTTGCTAAGGTCATGAGGAGTTGCTGGAATTGAGAATTCTATGCTTGCAGATCCTTAACCGTCTGCTCCAAATCCATCTTGTTGAATCGTCCAAGATTCCTTCATCATCCTGCTGAGGTAGTAATCGTCCAAGATTCCTTCATCATCCTGCTGAGGTAGTAATCGTCCAAGATTCCTTCATCATCCTGCTGAGGTAGAAGTCATCCAAGATTCCTTCATCATCATGCTGAGGTGGTAATCGTCCAAGATTCCTTCATCATCCTGCTGAGGTAGAAGTCATCCAAGATTCCTTCATCATCCTGCTGAGGTAGAAATCTTCCAAGATTCCTTCATCATCCTGCTGAGGTAGAAGTCATCCAAGATTCCTTCATATCCTGCTGAGGTAGAAATCGTCCAAGATTCCTTCATCATCCTGCTGAGGTAGAAGTCATCCAAGATTCCTTCATCATCCAGTTGAGGTAGTAATCGTCCAAGATTCCTTCACCATCCTGCAGAGGTAGTAATCATCCAAGATTCCTTCATCATCCTGCTGAGGTAGTAATCGTCCAAGATTCCTTCACCATCCTGCTGAGGTAGTAATCGTCCAAGATTCCTTCACCATCCTACTGAGGTAGTAATCGTCCAAGATTCCTTCATCATCCTACTGAGGTAGTAATCATCCAAGATTCCTTCATCATCCTGCTGTTGTAGTAGTCATCCAAGAATCCTTCATCATCCTGCTGAGGTAGTAATCGTCCAAGATTCTTTCATCATCTGTTTGGAGTAGCAATTGTCTCAGATTCCTTTATCACACATCATTATCAAAAAAGACCTCATCTGGTTAAATTTATCTCTTCCAGTTAATGACAGGCAATCAGAGACCTTCAAATAACAGTCCAGATACGATCCAGATTCGGATGTAATTCTGTCACTCATTCAAATACAGTCCAGCAATCGCCCCTGGATGGCATCTTTAAGCCCATCTCCATCCTCCTACCAACAATCTCCAAATGGCATCTGTAAGCCAATTCCCGACATCACAATGCTGATACTACACCATGCGAGTGCAAATTTCTGGGCACTCTAGTGTTCAATTATCTTCCACCTTTGGATCACGAAAGGCTCGAAAGCCAATCTATATCCTCAGGTTTAAGAAAATTGAACAGGGGCAACTGTTGCACCCCAAAATTTTACCTCTCATGTTTTCCAAAGTCTCCCCCCTGCATGGTTGACCAGAAACCCTTGCCTAAGGAAAAAGAAAATTTTTGAGTGGTGCTTTAAGTACCTTTCGATTGGCATTCTGAAAGACCCTTTGATTGGTATTCTGAAAGAGCATTTCAATTGGCATTATGTAAAAGCCCTTCGATTGGTATTCTGAAGGAGCATTTCGATTGGCATCATGGACAAGCACTTCGATTGGCATTCTGAAAGACCCTTCGATTGGTATTCTGAATGAGCCTTTCGATTGGCATTATGGACAAGCATTTCGATTGGCATTATGAAAGACCCTTCGATTGGTATTCTGAAGGAGCATTTCGATTGGCATTATGGACAAGCACTTCGATTGGCATGCCAAGGGATCCTTCGATTTAGCATTGTGTCAAGGAAGCTTCGACAGGCATGTTAACCATGTCCTTCGATTAGCATGAACAACACCTTTAGATTGGCCTGTTAACAAAGCCTTTCGATTGGAATTTTAATTAGTACCCTTCGATTGATATTTGGACCAGGGCCATTTGAAGAACTCCTTCCAGGCCATTTGAAGGAGGCCATCAAGAGGGCACTCAAAAAAAACATGTCCAGGTACACTGAACATGAGAAAATGGCATGTTTCCCTTGCAAATATAGAAATAATTAAATGCTGATTGTGGATTTAATTCCTGAGTTAAAGGCCAGATTCTTGCCTTTTCTGTTCCTAAAGAGTTGATTCGACCAGAGTGATTCTTTTCAAATCAAGCAGTCGACGCAGAAGAAGTCCATTCGAAGGAGGAAACTCAAGACCAATCGAAGAGCATGGCCTGAAGGCATTCGAAAATCAAAAGTGTCCAGATTCATTCCAGATTCCAAAGAGACACGAATATTTCAAAAAAGGAAATATTTTAATGTGTTTGATTCTTGTCTCATGGCTTTAATGGCCTGGTTAAATGGTCGTCCCTTTCCATTTTCATGCACCCTCACACTCCTATAAATACGAGGCTAGTGACACATTACCAAGGACGAACAAAAAACATTAC
This sequence comes from Vicia faba, assembly GCA_948472305.1. Taxonomy (NCBI): domain Eukaryota; kingdom Viridiplantae; phylum Streptophyta; class Magnoliopsida; order Fabales; family Fabaceae; genus Vicia; species Vicia faba. Next base: position 216,537,095 of record OX451735.1, on the reverse strand, counting down.
AAAAATTATAGAACAGGAACGAAACAGGGAACATAAAGGAGAACACGAAAAAAAACATAGAAAAAAAACAGAGAAAAGAAAAGAAACAGGGAGGATTTGGAGATACGCTGCCCACAACCCACCAAAGGTTATCAGCATTTTCATCCAAGTTAAAGCAGCCATCCAGCGAACACCTCCACACCCAGAGCCACAGATCATACATCTTCAATTGGTAAGGATTTGCAAAACCAAAATTGCACCTTCATGACATTTAAATACACATTGCATATGTATTTTTGTTATTATTGATCATGTTGCATGTAAGCTACAGCACAAAGATGAGATCGTGCCATTGCTTGGGCACGATCTGAGTTTCTCCTTCGAATCTCAGGATAAAACAAACCCAGACCCAGATTCAGCAGGTTCAAATTGAGGAAGGATCTGAATTGGGAGGGGATTCGAATCAGGGGGGTAAAGTCCCCCCTGGACCTTTAACATTTGTTTCATTTTGCAGGAAATATATTCTCAGAATCCTGTTCAGAGTTTCGAAGCTTAGCAGCTTAGCTTCGAACTGGATTCAGGATTTCCAGATCGAAGGATGACATATCCAGATCAAACACCCCCAAAGTGCAGCCCCTCATGCACCTTCGATCAAGCCTCTTCACTGGGTCGAAAGACAGCCCACACCTCTTTCGACCCAGGCCTCCAGAATTATACTTTTTTTTTATTTACTGCCTGTTCCTTCGATTTCATTTTTTGTTTTGACCATTTTATTTCTTTTTTTTAATCAACGTAAAAATAAAATAAAAACACAAAAAACATTAGGCTAGTTTTTTTTCTATTAAATTAACTTGGTTAATTAATCATTTAATTATCTTAACATTTTTCCAAAAACTAAAATTAAGTAGATTTAGATCATTTTCTCAAAAAACTAAAATTAAGTAGATTTAGATCATTTTCCCAAAATAAAATAAAACAACAAAAAGATTTTATTCTTAGGATTTTTAGAGGTTATTTTCAGATTCGCGCGCGTTTATTTTATTGTAACTGCCTACTGGTTTGTAATAGCTTAACTAAGACTTTTACACTTTACTACTTTATTCCCCCAATTTTGGACATGTAAATAATCCCCCTCCCCGAAGCCTTGTAATAGCGTAGGATTTATAATTCCCGCACTTTAAATTCCTGTACATATATTAACTGTTTAGATGTATGCTAACTAGGATTGCATGACAAGATCTATCCTGACTTAAAATCAACAGTAGCTCACCATGACATGTAAAGATAATATAAACTGAAAATTGACACACTCGCACATGTCACTCTTAGGGTACATCTCACTTGGTTGCCTCGAACGTGGTCATTGAGTATAGGATGTTTTAGAGGTCGCTCTCTTGTCCAAAGATTATAAGTTGCCTCGAAACGGTTGCCTCGGAAAAATGATCTAAGACATTAGAGTTACCGCTAAGGCGTCCTAACATTGCTTTAGTGGCCACACGTCCCTTAAATCGAATTGACCCGATAACTCCAACGACGATGCTACCTACTCCTCAATAGTGGGATGCATTGTCTAAAGGACGCTAGCACAATTTAATTCCTTTTTGAGTAGGTAGAGGTTCTTAAGTACTTGCTCCTTTAAAAACAAAACAAAACTTTTCGCACTTACACTCTCTTCAAAAACAAAACTCTTTTCAAAACCCACAATCACAAAGAAAAGCAAACTTTTGAAAACATAGTGAGCAAGTACCTAAGAGCCCGTGGATAACCACAGATATAAAGGGTGCTAACACCTTCCCTTTCTATAATCTACCTCCCGAACCCGAGAAACATATCGAAAAGAAATTTTTCTGTGCTTTTGTCCTTTCCTTGTTGGATAAAATAAAAGATGGTGGCGACTCTTGCTTACCGCGACATTTTGCGAAAACAAACGCAAACGCGAACCAGCATTCCAAAACAGACAGTTCTCATTCCCACCGATCACAGGGGTTATTTTGCAAGAAATTAAAACCCTAAATTATTACAACCAAATTGAATTTACAATGCATAATATTTAAATGGGCAATATTTAAATAAACACAATAAATAAATATTAAATAAAAAATGTATTATGCAAAAAAAAGTTTTTATGTATTCAAAATATTTTTAAATGTAAAGAAAAAGGTGTAAATAATAAAAAATAAAAAAAGTTGATTTTTTTTAATAAAGGGGTAAACCCTAATTTTTCCTAAGAAAATGATATTATTATATATTTATATACAAAAATATATTAATATGTACAAAAATAAAGATATATAAAAAAAAGTGTTTTTTAGTATAAAATAACAATAAAAATAAAAATGTAATATTTTTGTATTTTTATTCTATGTTTTTTAATAAAATAAGGTGTATATATATATATATATATATATATATATATATATATATATATATATATATATATATATATATATATATATATATATATATATATATATATATATATATATATATATATATATATATATATATATATATATATATATATATATATATATATATATATATATATATATATATATATATATATATATATATATATATATATATATATATATATATATATATATATATATATATATATATATATATATTAAATATATTAAGTATGTATAAAATAAAATAAAATATTTACAAAAATAAAATATATTCAAGAAAATATTTTTGGTGTGAATAAAAATAAGAACTAAAAAAAATAAAAGTATTATTTACATTATTTTCAAGTTTTATTAAATAATATAAAGTATTTAAACATTTTAATGTTAGAAATAATTGAAATAAATACCAAATAAATGTAAAAATTTATGAAAATATTTTTTAGGCCTTTTTTATGTTTGGAAATAAAATAATAAAGTCAGAAATGAAAAAAATGCAAAAATAATAAAAATATAAAGAAATGGGCCAGGGGGTGTGAAACTGAAAAAGAAGGTGTTAGAAACAAAAAGCCAAGCCCAACCCATCAGCTTCATCTTCTTCCTCCAGCACTGTGAAAAACACGCGCTTGCTACACAAACTCGTATCTCCTGTATTTGTGATCTTTTGACAAAACATGAAACTTGTAGAGCATCAAACCATGATTCTAACCATATAAAAAACTTAATCTAACTCTCAAAGACCAGAGAGAATTTCTCTGGCCCTAATTTCTAACCTAGTTTTTTCAGAAAGTTCATGGATGAAATTCTCTTAGCACGCTTAATATAAATGAAAACTGAGCATATGTATGGTTTCAGGGCAATGAGTACTACATCTTTCATTCATAAACCTAAGGCTAAATGTTCCTAAATAGAGAGATAGAAGTTCATGAAATACCTGTTTCAGTTGAGTTTGAGTTGGACAATGCAACAACTTTCAGTGAGGCCTGAGGTTCTTTTGAGCTTGCTTGATGTTCCCTAGACCTTTCTCAATGCTTAGTTTGTTTTGAAATGGCCTGAATCAACCTCTAGAAGTCAACCTGCATAAGCTTGAAACAAAAATGGTGAACACTGTAAATGGAGTTACAGTTGGCAATGGAGGTTTGGGATAGCTTGAGTGAGTTGAATGGAAGGTGTTTGAAGTGGAAAGGAGAAAAACGCACGAGTGGAATGTGATTTGGCTTGTGATTTACAGGTTCTGCCCTATTTTGCAAGAAAATGTGGTTTTTGAGTACAAGGGTGTTTTAGAGGTGAAAGGCTCATGTTTATGGCTTACAAGGATGTGTAAAACTTGTTTCAAATGTTGGCTTAAGTTGAATATATCAGATATCCAAGCTATGGACTTTTGGCAAGTTGACTTGTTTTGAAAGAAAAGTGTGAAGTGAAATGAGATAGGCCTGTACAGGCTATCTCCAAGCATGCACAAGATTCTTGTATCTTTGCCTAAGTTTTTGGAACTTGTTTGCTGCAAAGAAATAAGTTTAAGGCTCAAGAAAAACAACTTTGTAAAAGTTATGCTTTATGAAAATGGAAGTGTGATCTTTATGCCCAAAATGGAATTATTCAATGTATAATGCTCCCTTGATAAGAATAATACCTCTAACCAATATATTTGCATTCAATTTTTGAGTGTAAATTGGTTTAGAGACCTGTAATCAAGTACAAAGCTAGTTTGGTCAGATTTGCAACTTGTATGAACATGTATTGGCCATGGTTACAAAGTGAGTTTTTGCCAACTTCAAGCATTCGATTCTCCCTAACCACAAAGGTGTTTGGGGAGTTCTTGGACAATTTGTAAAGCTTGCAACATGTACTATAATCCATATTTGAAATGCTACTTGTTGAACTTGTTGAATAGGTCAAGATAATTTCATTGAGTCCTTGAGTCCATGGTTGAGCTTAATTTGCCATTGGCTAGGTCAAACAGTCCAAAATTGCCTTTGCACAGTCAAAACCCTAAAAATGACCATTTTACCCTTTTGGTGATCTGATCAAATTTCTTATGGAATTGTGGTCCAAACTTGATCAAATGGTTCATATGAGTTCACAATGTTGATGTGGGTCAAAATTCATGAGGTTTGACTGTAAATTGGTCACAGTTGACTTTTTCCCTAATACAACTGATTTCTAGGTCAACTGTCCAATTGACTGGGCAAAAATTTGATTCAAGGCTTGAAACTTGGTATGGACAAACTTGTGAGTCCAACATGAAGTATGAAAGTCAATTTGGGCATTGTAAGTCCAAAAAATCCTTGTGCAAACTCAAACCCTAATTTAGGTCAATGGTGCAAGGAGGTGTTTTGAGCAGAGCAAACCCTAGCTTGGTCTTGAGTTCCAATAGTCTTGTGATGAGAAATGTTGATAAAATGAGAGGGGAAATTTTGGGGTACAACAATAACCTTGGTAAATTTGATGAAAAATTCGACGAAGGTATTTTTTTTTGGCTACTCTCTTTCTAGTAAGGCATATAAAATTTATAACAAAAGAACTTTAACAATTGAAGAATCAATGCATGTATCTCTTGATGAATCAAACCCCTCCAAGGAGGATAATATTGTTTGTAATGATGGTGATGAAATACTAGAATGTCCTCAAGAAAATAGTTCCAAAGATCAGCCAATTCAACAAGAAGAATCACCCCAACAAGAATCAAATTTCAATGATCTAGCAAAAGAATGGAGAACTCGTAGAGATCATCATATCGATAAAGTAATTGGTGATATAAGTCTAGGTGTGACAACAAGACTAAATCTCAAAGATTCTTGTCTAAAAATGGTGTTTGTCTCTCAAATTGAACCTTCCAAAGTTGATGAAGCCTTAGGAGATAACCAATGGATTATTGCTATGCAAGAAGAGTTAAATCAATTTGAAAGGAATCAAGTTTAGGAACCTGTCCCTAGGCCAAGCAACAAACACATTATTGGAACAAGATGGGTATTTAAAATCAAACTTGACGAAAATGGAATAATTGTTCGGAACAAAGCAAGGTTGGTAGCACAAGGCTACAATCAAGAAGAAGGAATAGATTTTGAAGAAACTTTAGCTCCGGTTGCAAGGTTAGAAGCTATTCGTCTTTTACTTGCCTATGCTTGTTCATTAAATTTTCAGCTTTTCCAAATGGATATCAAAAGTGTATTCTTGAATGGATATATCAATGAAGAAGTCTATGTTAAGAAACCCCAGGGGTTCGAAGATTTCAAGATTCCATCTCATGTATTTAAATTGATAAAAGCTCTCTATGGTTTGAAACAAGCACCAAGCGCATGGTACGATCGGCTAAGTAACTTCCTATGCAAAAAAGGTTTTGAAAAGGGTAAAATTGACAAGACATTGTTTATCAAGAAAATCAAAGGTTACACTTATATAGTTCAAGTCTATGTTGACGATATCATTTTCGGCTCTTCAAACAAAGAAATGTGTGAAGAATTTTCAGCAACAATGCAAGGAGAATTTGAGATGTCCATGATGGGTAAAATTAATTATTTTCTTGGACTTCAAATCAAGCAATTAAAGGATGGCATCTTCATCAACCAATCCAGGTATTGCAAGGAACTATTGAAAAGATTTGACATGGATAACTGTAAGGCAATGTCTACACCAATGGGTTCCGGTACATATGTTGATCAAGATGAATCAGGTGTTTCCTTGACATTACAAAATATTGAGGTATGATTTGATCCTTATTATATCTTATGGCAAGCCGTCCTGACATAATGTTTAGTGTTTGTCTATGTTCTCTCTTTCAAGCAAATCTAAAGGAATCTCATCTCATGGCGGTGAAACGGATCATGAAGTATCTCAAAGGAACAACAAATGTTGGATTATGGTATCTAAAGGTAGTGTTTGTAATTTAGTTAGTTATTCTGATGCAGATTATCCAGGTTGTAAAACTGATAGAAAAAGCACAAGTGGTACTTGTCACACCTTAGAAATGCATTAGTATTATGGGCCTGCAAGAAAATAGCATGCGTTTCTCTTAGCACGGTCGAAGCAGAATATATTGCAGCGGGTAGTAGTTACGCTCAAATATTGTGGCTCAAGCAACAACTTTGTGACTATGGACTCGATCTAGGATGCATTCCTCTATGGTGCAACAATACAAGTGCAATAAACATTACAAAGAATTCGGTCATGCATTCAAGAACCAAACACATAGATATATGACATCATTTCCTTCGTGATCATGTACTTCAAGGAGATGCCAAGGTCACATATGTAGATACTCATAATCAACTTGCCGATATCTTCACTAAACCTTTGGCAAGAGAATCGTTTTACAAGATTCGACGAGAACTTGGCATTCTTGATGAACACGACATATAAGGTGCTTTCTATCCTTTTTATGCTTTTATATACTTGTTTAAACCTTGTTATATGTGAATATATATGTTAAGTGGTGTTTAAGTTTAAGAAAATATGTTTTTTGGTCATTTTTGGTTGATGCAAATCGATTGCACAATAGTGTAAATTGATTGCTCACTGTATGTTTTTATTTTTGACCTTTCTGTTTCAGTGCAAATCGATTGCACCATAGTGCAAATCGATTGCACATTGTGTGTTCCAGTTTTCTTTTGCTTCTGTTTTGTGTGCAAATTGATTGCATCTGTATGCAAATCGATTGCACCCACTGTAACATGCTTTTATGACAAAAATATTTGTTGGTCATAATTCCCCTCTCTCTCATATTCCCAAGCTTATCTCTATTATTGAAAAGTCAACTAAACTTAATTACATATAATACAACCCACTCATTTCTATTTACTCACAAATCATATCCAAATTTCAGCTCATCAAACATCTTCCTCTCCAAAACCTAAAACCTTCCAAACCCTAAAAACACCTTACCCATGGCATCAAGGCAAAAACGAAAGGTGTCAGCTACAGAGAAAGGGAAGAAGAAATTTGCTTCATCTTCTGCAGAGAATCCATTAATCTCAACTCTCACTGAAGATCAAGAAGCAAGATTTAAAAAGGACTTTCAAAGAAAGATAATTTCCACTCCAAAATATGATTTCTTTGTAATCGTTATGTTACTATGACTATGTCTATGACTATTTGTGATGCATGATTGATTAAGTTTTTTCAATGTTGTTTTATTATTATCCATTTTTATTGCATCTTTCCCTTCTTTTAGATAATGTCAAAGGGGGAGAAGGATGTGGCACTTTATGCTTGTATATTCCTGTCTTAAATTTCTAAGGTGCTCTTCAACCAAGATGAACAAATTCAAAGGATTATAACCTTCTCATACAAAGGGGGGGGGGGGGGGTTATGCATCTTAGGAGAAGAAGCTTCTTTCTAGAAATTACAACGCATCAAGTAAGATCATTTGTCATCATCAAAAAAGGGGGAGAATGTAAAATCAAGCTTCTCAAATGCACTTTTGTTTTGATGAAGACAAACCATTTTGACAAGAAGGAAAAGATTATTGATCAAGCTAAAAGCATATGTGGATAAAGTCTTTGGTTCAAGCATTTAGCAAATTTCAAGGTATAATGATAATACTTACTTTGAACTTAAGACATAGATGCTCAATGGTCAAAAGAAATATTTTATATTGTCCAAACCTTTACTCAAGTTTTTCTAAGCAAAAATTCAATTTTTACTTGGGTGCAATCGATTTGCATATTGGTGCAATCCGTTGCATGCTTCAATTTTTGCAAAACATTTGCTACTGTTTCTAAGTACAATCGATTTGCATGTTTGTGCAATCGATTGCTCTCAGTCAATTTTTGCTACTGACTTCAAGTGCAATCGATTTACACACTTGTGCAATCGATTGCTCACTCAAAATATTTAAATTTCTAGATGTTAAAACCTCGTGGAATCGATTTACACAAGGGTGCAATTGATTGCATGTTGAACGATTTTGTAAAACAACAACTTTACTCATGCCTGTTCATAACACCAATTCACGAAAACCTTTCACTCAATCTTGGAAATTGTTCATGATTCACTTGCAGAATTTTATGTTGTTTCAAAAGGGTGCTATGAACATATAAATACTCATTTTCAAAATCATTTGAAGTACCTCTTCCAATCACATTTTCTGAATTTTCAAAAATCAAACTCAAGTTGTTATACATTTTCATACACAAGTTTTCTGCATACATTGACATATTGTCAACCAGAAAACTTTGAGCATTATATATCTTGAGTCATTGTATACTGTTATCATTGGAAGAGAAGATCAATTCATTGATAAAATCACTCAAAGTGATCATTGCTACTCAAACTCACTCAAATTAAATATTGCTATATACTTGCTTATTTTTCAGGATTGTTGAAAATAAATTCAAGTGGTTTTGTAAATCTTGTTTTTCCAGGATTGTTGGATACAAGTAAAGTCACTTTGAGATGATTGTTCTCATTGTTGACATAGTGAAAATCCAAGAGGATTGTTCTTGGTCCAAGAGGATTGTTCTTGGTTTTGGGTAGTTCTTGTTTAAGTTTGCCACAATAAGAAAATCTCTTTCATGTTGAAAGGGGACTGGAGTACTCTTGGACTGTGAGGGGAACCAGGATATATCGCTTGTGTCTCTTTATTTTTCTGCACTTTACTCTTTCATAAACTCACCATAAACCAGAAACATAATATCCATCATCACTAAAACCAGAAAAAATTTAAAGTACAAAATTCACCCCCCTCTTAGGCACACTTCGTACTTACAAATAGTTCGTTGCAAGCAGAAGATACTAGAAAATAGTCTTTCAAATGAGTAATGGAGGGAAAGATATGATCAAAGATGTGCTTTATGTACCTGAAATAAAGTGTAACTTGCTAAGTGTTGGACAACTAGTCGAAAAAGGTTTCTCAGTTGTCCTGGAAGATAGAGTTTTGAAATTGTTTGACACTAAGAACAATTTGGTCTTAAAATCTTTGTTGTCGAAGAACAGGACATTTAAGACTATGATCAGTTCGACTAAAGTTCAATGTTTGAAAATTATTGTTGACCACAAGGATAGTTGGTTGTGGAATTCGAGGTTTGGACATTTGAATTTTCGATCACTCAATCAACTAATTACTCAAGATATGGTTACTGAAATTCCAAGTCTTGAGATGCCTAAAAAACTCTATGAAGGTTGTTTAGTAGGAAAGCAATCCAGAAATTCTTTCATTTCGACTATGCCAATAAGATCATCTTGCATACTCGAAGTGGTACATTCATATGTATATGGTCCATTTGAAGAACATATAATTGGTGGAAATAGATATTTTGTTTCGTTTATTGATGAGTTTAGTCAAAAGTTATAGATCTAGTTGATCAAACAAAAAGATGAAGTATTCGAAATCTTTAAGAGATTCAAGATACTTGTCGAAAACCAGAGTGGGAAGAAGATCAAAGTTCTGCAAATAGATGAAGGTGGCGAATACACATCCAAGATATTTAAAGATTTATGTGTAGAACATGATGTTGGTCATGAGGTAACTGCTCCTTATACACCTCAACATAATGGAATTGTTGAAATAAGAAACAAAACCATATTAGATATGGCGAGATGCATGCTGAAGCAAAAGAATTCTCCAAAGTCTTTATGGGGAGAAGTTATTTCGACTGCAGTTTATATTTTGAATAGGTGTTCTACGAAGATATTGAAGAACAAAGTTCCGAAAGAAGTATGGAGAGGCAAACGACCATCAGTGAGTCATTTGAAGGTGTTTGGCTCTACGTGTTACAAGAATGTTCCTGATGCAAGAAGAAGGAAGCTTGATGGCAAGAATGAACCTATGATTTTGGTAGGATATCATAAAACTGATGCATACAGACTATTCAATCTAGTTAATGAGAAGATTGTGTTGAGTCGAGATATTGTGATTAATGAAAATTCTGCCTAGGATTAGAATTCTAGCAATCCAATTAACAAGCCATTGACGAGTTCTAATATCGATGAAGAAACTAATGAAGTAGAGGTCGAAGGAATTATTGAGAATCCAATCGAAGTCGAAGAAGAAGCAGTTGCTGACATTCCCGACACAGTCGAAGTCGAAGAGACTATGGCTGAAACAAGCCAAAGACCTCAAAGAAATATAGTTCTTCCAACAAGGCTTCACGATTACAAAATGGTGGGTGATGATGGAGTCACATCATATGGAGAATTAGTTCATTTTGCTTTACTTGCAGGTGTTGAACCAATTAACTATAGTGAAGTTTTGAAGACTAAACAATGGAAGTTAGCTATGGTTGAAGAGTTACAGGAAATCGAAAGAAACAACACATGGGAGTTAGTCGAATTGCCAGCACATACAAAAGCTATCGAAGTAAAACGAATATTCAAGTTGAAACATAATGTTGATGGCTCGATAACAAGACATAAAGCAAGATTAGTAGCTCGAGGGTTTCTTCAAAGAGAAGGACTCGACTACTCTGAAGTATTTTCTCCAGTAGCAAGATTGGAGATTGTTCGACTAGTGGTAGCATTGGCATGCAACAAAGGCTGGTCGGCATTTCATTTAGATGTGAAATCAGCATTTCTGAATGGTCCTTTAGACGAAGAGGTCTATGTAACACAACCTCCAGAGTTTGTGATTCAGATGGAAGCGAGTAAAGTATATAAGTTGTACAAAGCGCTTTATAGCCTCAAGCGGGCACCTAGGGCATGGAACAAGAAGATCGACTCATACTTAGTCGAATTGGGATTTGTCAAATGCAAATCTAAGTATGGTGTCTATGTTCAGGTTGTAGCATAAGATATAACAATCATCTGCTTATATGTTTATGACTTGCTAGTAATTGGAAATAGCTTGAAGAACTTGTCAAAGTTCAAAGAGCTGATGATAAAGGAATTTGAAATGTCTGATTTGGGAAAATTGTCTTATTTCTTAGGTATGGAATTTCAAATGTCGAAGCAAGGTATGGTGCTACATCAAAGGAAGTATGTCAAAGAAATACTCAAGAGGTTCAAAATGGATGATTCAAATCCTACATCCTGACTTGTCGAACCAAATGTAAAATTGGAGATGAATGTAGAGGAAGACAAAGTCGATGTAACTTTGTTCAAGCAAATTATGGGATCTCTGAGATATGTGTGCAACAGTCGACCTGATATAGGTTTCGCTGTAGGATTAGTAAGCAAATATATAAGTGAACCAAGAGTGTCACATATGAAGGTTGCAAGAAGAATCCTGAGATATTTGAAGGGTTTGATAAACTATGAAATACTATTTCGACGAGATTCTGAAGACAAAGAAGCAATAATTAATTGTTTTTCAGATGTTGATTGGTGTGGAAATAAGGAAGATCGAAGAAGCACAACTGGATATTTCTTTCAAGTATTTGGTGCCCCAATCTCATGGTGTTCGAAGAAACAACCTGTGGTGGCATTATCATCTTGCGAAGCTGAATATATAGCAGGATCATATGTTGCATGTCAAACAATTTGGATCAGATATGTACTTGAAGAAATGAAGGTCGGAGTGAAGAAACCTCTTGTATTGTTAATCGACAACAAGTCAGTCATAAATCTGGCGAAGAATTCAGTTATGTATGGAAGAAGTAAACATATTAAAGCAAAATTTCACTTCTCGGGGGAAAAAGTAAATCAAAGTGAACTTGAATTAAGGCATTCCTCGAGTGAATCACGGTTGACTGAAATTTTCACTAAAGAATTAAAGATTGACAAATTCCTGAATTTGAGAAAGAAATTAGAAATAGTTCAGATTGACTATTTTTGAGGATGTTCGGCAATTTAGTTTATGAGGGTGTGTTGAAATATTAAATTAGATTTGCTAAAATATTAGATTATATTATATTTAATATTTAAATATAATCCAAGTTGTGTAAATCCAAACTCAATTAAGATTGTATATAAATAATATAAATTCTTATTTTTTTTATTATTGTCTCTTTCTCTCCGCACTAAAGTGTCTCACGTACTAACAATTCAATTGTTTTGCAAAATTAGACAGTAAAAAACGAGATGTTCAAGTGTCCATGACTAATCAGAGTGATCTCTAGGAGAGGGACGAAAATGAAACACTTTTGTAAACAAACAAAATTGATAAAAAAGATTTCTAAGGCCTGAAATGAACCGAGCACTATTAAATAAAAATTCTAATGATAGAACCTTTAAGATCAATCAAAAAAGCACAGTGGCTTCAAAGCTGGATCTCGTGTATGGTTTTAAATTTTTTGAAGATCAATCATACTAGAACCTTTAAATCATAATTTATTATAGGAGAAGATATGTCAAATCTCATCCAACCAATTTCTTCTGGGAAAATGTCATCTTCAACTCATTTTTTAAATTACACTCTTGCAAAAATTTAAGATAAAAATCATTATATTACCGTAAACCAAATGATTTTTATCTTAAATTTTTACAAGAATATAGCTTAAAAAGTGAGTTTTAAGTATTTGAAATAATTGTTAATTTAAAGCGAAGTATTTTTAATAATAATAATAATCAATTAAAAATTAAACTAAAAAAAGTGAAGGATAAATTTAAATATGTGAAACAATTTTTAATTTGAAAATATGAGAAATAAAATCCTAAACTTGAATTTAGGTCGACCATTCTCTTAAATATGGACATGGAGTGCCCTTGAATATGGGCATGTATTGCACCTAACTTAACTGTGCCAACTTTAAATAATATCGAAATTAGATTAAATTAACCACCCATCATTATCGATGTTTGATCTTTTCACTACATTGGAGGAAAGCAACATGTTTCCCACTCTTCTTGACCACAAGATATTCAAGTGAAGTGAAGGAGAAAGGCAACATTAAATTTTTAATAAAGAATGGAGAGCCAATCCACCCCAAGCAAAAAAAGACAAATAATATCTATATTTTTTTTAATAATTACGCACTATGGAAAATATCTATAAAATACTCCCATGCATTAACCTAAGGTGTAGACTTGTTTTTTTGGTAGAATAGAAAGAGCCATGGCAATACAGCATGTCTGAATCTAAATTCAAATCTCTAATCAATTCTTATTTTTTACCTTAATTTTTATTCGGGATAGATAATTAAAATTTAAATCCGTTTTAAATGGATTTGAGTTGGATTCAGTTATTTCTACTTCACTATTATTTATTTAGTAAAATTAATTTTTTTAATAGAAATATTTATTTATTTTAAAATTAAATTAAATTATTAATAATAAAATAAAATAATTTTAAAATATTTTATTTATACATTTTAAATATTTTAAATAATAAATACAAATCAAAATATCAATACATTAATCACATATTTAATATTATAAATTATCAAAATTAATTAATAAAATACATAATAAAATATATAATAAAATAAACTGAACGAATTCGAGGTAGATACTAATATTACATTTATCCGATTCATTTCTATATTTTGTAATTGAGTAAAACTCAAACATAAATTCAAATCCAGTCAAAATGAATTTTTCTAGTCAAATTTAAAACGGATTTGAATAAATCCTCGCGAATATAAAATATGTTGTCATATCTAAATAAAAGCAGCATAATACTTAATGAAAATTATTTACTTATAATAAATGGGATTTAATTATTGAAAAAAGATAGCTTCGTTGAATTGAATAAAGTGAGTGACATGTAACATGGGGGAGATGATATATTTTTTTGAATCAAGAATATTTTATTAATTCAAAAAATAGATTTAGGTAGAAGGTGATCAATAGATCAAACGTACTCAAAAGACAAAATAATTTATATATCCTCAATAAAGCTATATGCTTTCTTAGCTTATTTGATCCCCACCCTCTATACATTATAGTTTTTATGATTCCTTCACTAACACCTATGCTACTATTTATTTGACTATTATTTCTAAATATCATTTCATTCCTGTAACGCCAAACGCCCTATATTGTTTCAGTTGCAGCGAGCTTTTAGCATTAATCACAGTCTCTATAACAGTCATACCTTTCATATAATGGATATGGATCCATTTCACCCAAAGATTATCAAATTTTTTGCATAAATTAAAAAAGGCATTTTAGCATAGCTACCTTGTTCCACTCCATTAGATTGAAAATATTGAGACCACCCTGGCACTTAGGTCTGCATACAGTATGCCAAGCTACTGGGCTTTTCCTATTGTTTTCACCACTACCAGTCCACACAAATCTCTTGCACATACTATCAATCTTTTGGATAACACTTTTATGAATTGGTAAGCATTGCATTCAAAACTGGATTATAGCAGTTATAGTACAATTCACCATTTGGATCCTACCAGCCATACTAAATAGTTTTGATATCCAATGCCTGATTCTAGCCATTATCTTATCAATGAGAGGCAAGTAATGATTAGCATTGAGTTTCTTACTTGTGACAGGCACCCCAAGATACCTCACTGGAAGTTGACCCTCAACAAAGGAAGAAATCTCCTGGATCTTGCTCTTTGTTTCCCTATCCACACCACCACAATAGAATTTACATTTTCTAGGATTCACCACCAGGCCAGTAGTCATTGAGAATTGATTAATCACTTCTAGCAACTTCTCAACATAACCAATGTCACCCCTGCAAAACAGAAGCACATCGTTTGCAAATGTGAGGTGGGTGATTCCCAGCTTCTCACACTTTGCATGATGATTAAAATTAGGATCCAGTTGCATCTTCACTAGCAACCTACTGAGATACTCCATCATAACCATATAGAGCGAGGGGGAGATGGGATCCCCTTGTCATATTCCTCTTCTTGCATGCATCAAATCAGATGATTCCCCATTGACATTAAAAGTATAGGTGACAGTTTTTACCACAGTTAGAATGCATTGGGTAAATCTCCCAGGCATACCAATTTCCTTTAACACTGCCTCTAATGCACACCAGTCCACCATATCATATGCTTTTTGCATATCTAATTGAATCATAGTCCTATGGGTACCCCCATTTCCTATTATAACCCTTAATCAACTCATAAGCCAACATAATATGGTTATGAATTACCTGACCAGGAATAAATGCATCCTGAGATAAGTTCACAATACTTGGAAGCACCTTACCCATTATGACTGTGAGGGCCTTGGAGATAATTTTGCAAAAAGCTGTGCATCCAACAATTCGTCTATAGTCCTTCACAGAGGTAGCTTGCTCAGATTTTGACACCAGAGTAACCACAGTCTGGTTGAAGGGAATAAACAGTCTGTCTTGTTCAAAAAACTCCTTAACTGCATCCACAACATCATCTTTCACTATATGCCAGCAGGACTTGAAAATTTTTGAACTATAGCCATCAGCTCCCGGGGCCTTCAGATCACCTATTCCATGCAAAGCATCATCAAATTCTTTAGGAGTAATAGGTATCACCATATTATCTTTGATCCATGGTGAGTTGGCTACCACTTCTTAAAGCTTCAATGTCAATATGCTGAAGATTGCCACTGTCTTGTCCCATGAGCTTGCCATAAAAATCAATTACCTCTTGAGCAACATCCTTTTGAGATGTGAGGATAGTACCATCTGCTTTCTGAATCACATTCATTCTCTTAGAATTTTGTTTAGTTTTCAGGTAGGCATGGAAGAAGGCATTATTACCATCTCCTAACCTAATCCAATCAATTTCAGTTCTTTGCATCATCATATTTTCCTCCATCTCATTCCAGTATATAACTTCCTCAGTTAATTTCTTCACCTTATCAGTCTTGGTGGCTTCCATCTTACTCTGTTTCAGATCCAGGTAAGCTTGCTCAAGACCTTTTCAGACTTCAGTAAGGTTTAGTTGGATATCAGTACCACCCTGCTTTAGCTTTAACAAGTAAGGTCTCAGTCTCTGAAGCTTAACCCCTAATCTCTGCATAGGAGTTCCTCTAGTAGGTTCAGCCTAATTTCTCTCCACCATCTCATAAAACCCAACTGCATCCACCCAACAATTATTAAATCTAAACTACCTCTTTCTTCTCACAACACCAGGCTCAGAAAGATACATAACAACATGATCAGATAAATGAGGAGGCAGGTTTGTCAGAGTAGCTTCACTATGATCTTGAAACCAATCCATGTTTTCCAGCACTCTATCTATGCGAGAGTAAATAGGGCTTCCAGCCTGTTTATTGGACCAAGTATAGAATTCTCCCAAGCTATCCATCTCACACAAACTAGTAACATCCATCATGTGCTGCAGGTCCTCAAATTCAGCCTATGTAACCATTTCCCCACCAATCTTGTCTTGACTTTTGGCTACATTATTATAGTCCTCAACTGCACACCAGAGTCCTTGTTGGTTCCTATGAATATCCTCCAAATCTTTCCATAAAACTTTCCTTTTTTCCAACTGGTTGTGTGCATATATGGCAGTTACCCAGTACATAAACTTTCCAGTCACATCATGAACACTACAATATATGAATTGACTTGAGCTTTTAACATTTCTAACAACCACTTTAGAATCATCCCATTCCACCCATATTCTCCCATTGCCATGAAAATTGTAATTGTCCATGTATTTTCCTTTCAAGTTGAGTTTATTCCTAATGTTGGTAGCTTTATCTTCTTTAACCCTTGTTTCAATCGGTATAACTAGGGTTGGCAAAATGGATGGATTGGATGAATATGGATTGGATTAATAATGGATGGATCAAAATAATCCATTAACCCATTAACAATCCACTAAAATTTCCTTAAAAATATTCAGTCCAATCCATCCATTAAGAATAAAATTCATCCAATCCATCCATCCAAAAAAATTAATTTAAATGTATCTATTTATTTATTTTAAATATACTTTGTATTTTCGAATAAACTCGATTTTTTTGTATTTTCGAAAAAACTCAATATTTGATTTTTCAAAAAAAACTCAATTTTTCGATTTTTCAAAAAAAATTGATTTTTACATATTTCCGAATTTTTCCAATTTTTCTAAAAAACTCGATTTTTCGATTTTCCAAAAAAAAAACCAATATTTTGATTTTCCGAAAAAACTCGATTATTCGAAAAAATACGATTTTCCAAAAAAACTCGATTTTTCTAATTTTCCAAAAAAAACTCGATTTTTTTATTTTCCGAAAAAACGTGAATTTCGATTTTCTGGAAAAACTCAATTTTTCGATTATCCAAAAAACACTCTATTTTCCATATTTTCGAAAAAACTCAATTTTTTTCGATTTTCCGAGAAAACTTGATTTTTCAGTTTCCAAAAAAACTCGATTTTCTGTATTTCAGAAAAAACTTGAATTTTCGATTTTCCGAAAAAACTTGATTTTTCGAATTTCCACAAAACCTCTATTCATCGATTTTCTGGAAAAAAAATTCAATTTTTCGATTTTCCTAAAAAACTCGATTTTCCAAAAAAAACTCGATTTTCTGAAATAGCTCGATTTTCCCAAAAAAATCGTTTTTCGATTTTCTCAAAAAGTTGATTTTTCGATTTTCCAAAAAAAATACTCGTTTTTTTGACTTTTTGAAAAAACTCGATTTTTCGAAAAAAAAAACTTGTTTTTTCGAACAAACTTGATTTTCCAAAAAAACTCGATTTTTCGAAAAGAAAAAAACTCGATTTTATGAAAAATCCCGAAAAAACTCGGTTTTTCAATTTTCTGGAAAAAAAACCCAATCTTCTAAAAAAACTCGATTTTTCGAAATTCTGAATAACATAGTTTTCTTTATTTTAAAAAAAAATTAAGTTTTTATTAATTTAAAAAAAAGTAGATTTATTAGATTTAAATAATAATAATAATAATATAAAAATAATTCATTGGATCATCAAAATGTTGTGGATGGATTGGATTTATCCATGTATATAAATGGATGGATTTAATCCAATCCATTAACTTACTTTTTATTTGGTGGATGGATTGGATGAATTTTTTAGTGGATGGATTGGATGAATTTTGTCTTAATGGATTTAATTGTCACCCATAAGTATAACAAGAGTAGGTTGTAACTCTAGGAGATGAGAGCTAATATCCCTAAGCTTACCAGCTTTATTTAGCCCCTTAACATTTCAAGCAACTAACATGGCCCCCTATCAAAGGGATTTTCTGAGCCATTCAAAGCCCCAAAGCCCCAAATCCATTCAAGCAATGTACAACATTAGAAGATTCAACATGATCCATACCTTTTCCTCTTTCTCTTGAAGCCTTATTGATCATTGTCCGGATACCCACATCATCTTCTTCAGCATTCTTTGGTTCATCCCTTTTTGGTGTATTGTCAATGATAATCTGTTTTCCACTGTCTTGCTTCCTTAGCTTTGACTTCCAAATCTTCTGCTTGTTTTCACAATGATGACCAATCTGCTAGCATTTATCACAAAACTTTGGTCTCCATTCATATTCTATTGGTTGCGCTCTTGTTTTCCCTTTATTATCTGTAATAGTAATTTCGTCGAGCAGCTTCTGTGTGATATCAACTTTGACCAATATCCTCGCATAGGACACCCAGAGCTTATGCGTAGTGCATTCATCTGTGACCAACGGTGCTCCTATGGCGCTTCCAATATTGTTTAGACTACTCCCTCCCCAAAGATGGAGGGAAAGCTGAGGTAGCTTAACACAAATTGGAAGGGTACGCAATAGATCTTTCTTGAGGTTGAAATTTGGCCTCCACTCTCTCAATAAAATCGGCATATTCCTGATTGTGTACGAACCTTGCATCAAAATAGCATCCATTTCATCATGATTCTTGAAATGGAGGATGAAGTAACCTTCATTGTGGTAGTACAAATCTGGGAGTTGAACAAAGTTCCATGCCTTCAGCATGAAGTTTATCGTCGAATGCATTCTCACGTCTTCATCAAGCACATACAAAATCAATGCATTTTCCCAAAATCGTAATTCCGATGCAACATCTTTATCCTTAATCACGATTTCAACTTTGTCATTCACCACCTTAGGTGCAACATACTTCATGGATCTTCCTTTCGCTGGATTCCTATTCCCGCTGATAACATCCACCGATAACTTCTGATTTTCCCCAATTCTTTTATGTTCTTCCTTTAGGGTTTGCCCTACCTCCGATTCCATTTCAATATTAGGTCCATGTGTGTTATTTTCTGACTCAGCTTTATCATCTTGATTCTCTGGTACCATCTCTGGCGAAGCCACCAACAAAGGAGGATCTGTAGGTATCAGAGACATCGTTTCCGGTGGCCGTCCCTGAGACCTCCTAGATCCCTCCATTTCTATTGTTTTGGTATTTTTTTCAAAATAATCTATTTTATTAAAAATAATTTATTTTAATCATAGTTTTTAAAATAATTAAAGAATGAATATTATAGGGTGATTGATCATTTTAATCTTTAAAATTACGGATTAGATAATTAACTCTTTCAATTAGGTAAAAATGATGGTCACTAGTAAGATGTTTGATCTCTTTTTCTTTCGTATAAATCAATTTAATCTTTCTATCAAAAGGTAAAAAGGACTAAGATACCAAAGGTAAATAAGAGAGCACTTAACATATTTTTTCCACACTTATACTTGGTACTCCTCCTTTTTTGGCACTTTTACTTTAATACCCTCATCGAAATATCGAATTTTTTGAAATTTACAAGTATATATCATAAATTTCGTAAACCACCGGAAATTTCATTATATTTATATGTGTTTTTTTTAAAAAAGGAAAAAAAATAATGAAATACTAGTGTCATAGTTTTGATCGAAAAATATAAAAAATTTCTCAAGATTCGATCCCCGTGTATCTCCATAGGGATCTGTGGGGATGAGAATGGGGGAAAATATTCCTCTGTGGTGGGGATTGAGGACGGGGATGGGGAATAATATTGGGGGCGGGGCGGGAAGCGGGAAACATCCTTCTAACATTTCATACCCCGTTGACATCCCTAATAATGGTCAATTGTTTGATATCTTTTTTCTTTCGTACAAGTCAATTTAATCTTTCTATCAAAAGGTAAGAAGGACTAACATACCAAAGGTAATTAAGAGAGCATTTAACCTGCTATCTCCACACTTATACTTGATAGTCCTCATTTTTTGGAACTTTTACATTAATACCTTCACCGGAATATCATATTTTTTGAAATTTACAAGTATATATCAGAAATTTCGTAAACCACCAAAAATTTCATTACATTTACTGATTTTTACCGTGGGGTATACCAAAATTTTAAAATTTCCAAGACCGAAAATTCCAAATTTCCAATGAGTTGTAACAATATATGAAATTTTTTGAAATATCCGGTAATATTGCAGTTTATTTTCCCCCCTTTTTAATTACTTTTTCTTGGAAAATAGAATCGGAAAAAAAAAACTACAATGACTTGCTACACAGATCTTCCTAGTGTCTAAAGTGACTCGCATATGCTGATTCCCATGTTTTACATCATCATTACAATTTTGTCACCAACAGTCAGTGACGAGAAGTAATGTGCAATCAGGTTTCAACTTTACCTAAACCCAATTATTGCAATTGATAAAACCAACATCAATGATTGTATGTCTACTCGTATATACGGGTGGAGCTATGATAAGGGGAAAATGTGATGTTAAGTGTCATGAAAATGGAAACAGATACAACATTGTATCTAGAAGCAACAGGATAATCTATATCAGGAATCATCATCCATTTGTCTCTATCCTGCACACTCAAGTGTTCTACTCGTAACACATTCCTGATTGTAGAGACAATGTCATAGAACAAGTTGGAAAATAACTGAGAGTTTTGATGAACTTGAGAATCTAACTGCGTCTGAATCAAAGACCATAATTCTTTGTCCCATCATAATAAAGATGAAATACATTGGAAACCATAATTTCCATTGTTGTCAACATCAATAATGTCATTGATGCATGAATGGAATAAATCATGAAACTGTGACAAGTAAAGGTCTCTTGAAGATTTGGTGGATGGTTGGCTACTAATCAGAATACTTGACGGTTGAGTTCCAGGTGGTTTTGTGCATGATCTATTCGTAGTCTGACCCCCCATGCGAAGCCTCAATATACTCCCACTAGATATAATCAAGATGCATATCACTCTCTTGACCCTTTCTACTCTTCTTAACTCCCCTATTTGGTTTATACTTCATCGATAGTGGACACATTGAAGTTGTGGATGAATATGTTAGATCACAAACTTTTTTCTTTAAGACCACGAAGCAACAATTTGAATGGCACTTGTATTGTCAGCATAAAGTGAAGTTGACTCTGTTTGGGGAAATCCAAGTTCAGCCAAAAGACCACGAAGCCAAAGTATTTCTGAACAAGCAGTAGACATGGCACGATACTCTGATTCAGTAGAAGATTTAGAAACTCTTGCTTGCTTCTTACTTTTCCAAGAGATCAATGAAGAACCAAGAAACATGCCCCAACCAGTAACAAATCGACGAGTATCAGGACACCCTGCCCAATCAGCATCACTATAAGCACTCAACTGAAGAGAAATTCCAACGGAAAGGAATAATTCGCGGTGAGAGGTTCCCTTTAAGTAGCGAATTATACGACGAACCACAGCCAAGTGAAGATGACGAGGAGAATGCATGAATTGACTTACTTGTTGAACAACAAAAGATATGTCAAGGCGAGTAATAGTCAAGTAGTTGAGGCTGCCCACAAGTTGTTGATACAATAAGGGATCAGGCAAAAGATCACCATCATCACGATGATATTTAACATTAACCTCAAGAGGAGTATCTATCGGGTTAGCCGATTCTAGACCGGCCATAGAAATCAAATCTGTAGCATACTTGTGTTGATGGAGAAAGATGCCCTTGTATGTAGAATGAACCTCAAGACTAAGAAAATAATGTAGATTACCCAGATCTTTCATGTGAAATGAGGCTTGTAACTGTTGCTTAAGTCGCTGAATGGAAGCATGATCTGAACCAGTAATAACCATATCATCAACATACAAAAGAAGCAGAACAATACCCGTAGATGTGCTATGAATAAATAAAGATGAATCATACTGACTCTGAATAAAGGAGAATCCAAGTAGAGTGGAGCGGAATTTCTCGTACCATGCTCTAGGTGCCTGTTTCAAACCATATAAGGAGCGTTTGAGCTTACACACGCCTTTAGATGACGAGAATAAGCCTTGAGGTGGAGTCATATAAATATCTTCTCTCAGGTCACCATGAAGAAAAGTATTCTTCACATCCATTTGATGAAGAGTCCAACCACTAGAAGCAGCTATAGAGATGATCGTGCGGACAGTTGTCATTTTGGAAACCGGTGCAAATGTCTCATCATAATCAATTCCATATTCCTGCTTGTTTCCTAACGCAACCAAACGAGCCTTGTAACGGTTGAGGGACCCATCAAAATTTAATTTCACAGAATACTCCCATTTGTAACCTATAGGTTTTACATCGGGAGGGCAAGAGACAATATCCCATGTGAAATTCTCTTGAATAGCTTGAAGCTCTTCATTCATTGCTTTTATCCATCGCACATCCTTAACAGCCTGTGAGTAAAAAGTAGGAATAGATATGCTAGAGAGTGTGACAGTCAGAGAAGTATGTGAGGAATCATACCTGTCTGGTGAATATCTATCTGGTGCACGAGATATTCGACCAGAACGCCGTGGTCCAACCGGTACAGGATCAGGTGGCGGTTCAGCGTCGGGAAGGGGTGTGGGAACCCGCTGTCTGTGTTTTCTGACATATACATGACCTGGTTTATAATGTTCTATAGATTGAGGCATAATAGAAAACTTAGGAAGAGTAACAATATCATTAATGGCAGGAGAAACACAGGGAAACATAAACTGATTATCAAAAAATGTCACATTTCTAGAAATGCGAAAACGATGGTTAGTGACATCATAACATACAAATCCCTTATGAGAGTGACTATATCCCATAAATGCACATTGAACTGATTGTGCTCCAAGATTATGCCTTTCAAAAGGAGGTAAGTGAACAAAACACACACACCCAAAAGTATGTAAAGCACTATAATCAGGATGAATTTTAAAAAGACGAAAGAAAGGAGAATCAAGTTCAATAACCGTAGAAGGAAGACGATTGATCAAGAAGACAACTGTGGAAAGAGCTTCTACCCAAAATCGGGATGGTACTGAAGCTTGGAGAAGCAATGTGCGTGTTACATCAAGCAAATGACAATTCTTCCATTCTGCAATACCATTTTGTTGAGGGGTATTGGGACAAGATCGTTGCGACAAGATGCCTTTTTGTTGAAGGTATTCCTGAAACTTATGAGACATGTACTCACCACCAGAGTCAGAGCGAAATTTTTTAACACTTGCTTGAAATTTAGTTTCAACATATGTTAAAAATTTCTTAAACACAGAAAACACTTCAGATTTAGACCGAAGGAAATATATCCAAACAAAACGACTATAATCATCAATAAATGTGACAAAATATTTATAGTGAGAATGAGAAACTACAGGAGACATACCCCATACATCACTATGAATCATTTCAAAACAAGTGGAAGCACGATAAGCACCAGACAGAAAATGAAGTGTTTTACTCTTAGCTAATTTGCAAACAGAACATGAAATAGAGGCCTTAGAAACATTTTTATTTCTCAACAAACCATTTTTAAATAAATGGGACAAAACAACAGAGTTTGGATAACCTAATTTTCTATGCCAATCCTCATAAGAGTTCAAAACATTATTACAAGCAAGAGATATATGATTAGAAATAAACTGGAGTGGAAACAGTCTTCCCACTTTAGGCCCCTTCGCGATCACTCTCCCCGACACCTGTTCCTGCACAAGACAACCATCACGAGAAAAGTTAACATCATAATTTTTATCTACCAATTGACCAACAGATAATAAATTAGACGCAAGTCCAGGTGATACAAGCACGTCTCGAAAATCAGAGTTGATGTCGCCAATATCCATAATAGATAAAGTATTACCGTCAGCTATTTGAATTTTCTGATTACCATGATAAGAGTGTAAATTGTTCAAATACTCTGAAGAACCTGTCATGTGATTGGATGCACCCAAATCAAGAAACCACTGGCAAGAAACATTAGAAGACTTACCCTGAATTCCCAAGGCCGGGAGAGCGGAAAGTACCATTTGTTGAATCAATTCAGGTTGTATAGCACTATCGTTTGATGCCCCATTAGTGGAAGGACCAACCGCATAATTTGCATGGAATTTCTGTACTGAACGTTGTGTTGGTCATGGAGGACGTGTGGGACACTCAGAGATAATATGACCCTGTTGCTTGCAGTAATTATAAAACTTCTTATTGCAGCTACGAGCAATATGACCAAATTGTTTGCAAGAGAAGCACTGAACATGTTTCATATCACGATTTTTACCTTTACTTTGAGCAGCATATGCAACCATCACGGGCTCGGAAATGGTAGCATCATGAGACATGGCTCCTTGAGTAATAAGACGTTGTTCCTCCCTTAGGAGTTCTCCAACACATGTATCTAAAGAATGAACAGGATTCCTATTCAGCAAGGCACCTCTGACAACCTCAAATTCTGGGCGTAATTTCATGAGAAATTGATCTCGACCACTTGTGTTGTAAACCTCTTGAACAGCCGCGAGAGAGGTCTTGGGAACATTAGCATGTATAATAGCAGAGTGTTCTGCCCAGAGATTTAAAAAACCAGAATAGTATTCTTGAATAGACAAATCACCTTGTTTGTAGTTGGCTATTTCTAACTCCAACTGAAAACGTTTTGCCGAATTGCCCTGGTTGTAAATGCGCTTTAGATAATTCCATATTTCTTGAGCAGTTGAAAAAGAGCGTAAGTTATTGATCATGTGAGGATCAATACTGTTGAGAATCCAAGTGATGATTTGAGCATCTTTAGTTTCCCACGCATCTAAACCAGTTTTCTCCGTCGGTGCCTTAGAAACACCATCTAAATGACTCCATAATCCCTTTCCTTTAACATACATCTTGAACTGAAATTCCCATGCAGAATAATTCTTGCCGGTAAAACGGACACAAAAATTCTTTTCATTTTCCATTGCCATTAGATATAACCCCTTTGTATTGTTAAATAAACAGGATAAATCCAAATCCAGTGTGCACGTGCAACCAATTTATTTAATAATACCAATTAAATAAATAGTAAAACAATGGGAAGCAAACTAGGAAACCACGCGGTAGCTAAACCAGGAAACCACGCAGTAGATAACGAACGGTGAAGAAACACCCACGATCTAGAAATTGCCAACAATTCAACAATGAAACCACGATCACCGAACAGAATCACCAAGAACAACGATCACCAAGCGGAATCGCCGAGAATACGAAACGGAATCGCAAAGCACAATATGTTAGCAACACCAAATGATTAACGATCACCGAAACAAAGTGCGATAAACACGGAATCAAGATCACGAAGCAACAACAATGAAGAAATCATGAAACGGCAATTGAAAGATTTCAGATTTCGAGAAATACAAACAAGAAACACGATTTCAAGAGCGACCCAGTGAGGTGTCGCTATTCAGCCAAGAGAACAAGGATTCACAGGTTAGATCGAACCCTTCTGATACCATGTCATGAATTCTGGCTTGATTCCTTTCTCATTGCATTTGATACTATATATAATAGTGTCGGTAATTACAACTCATAATGACTAATTATAACTCATAATAACTAATTACAACTTATAATGGCAATTTCCTATTCTATGAATGTAAATTATTCACAATAAATGTGTTTGATTATTTCCTGATTAACACAAAGTACTGAAATATCTCTTTAAATCTTCACACTCTTCTTCTAAATCTCTCTTGGTAATACTATCATCATGACTGACCTCATGTTCTACAGTGTGCAATTTCATCCAGAATACATGAATTGAGTCTAAAGGAATATGGTTGCCTAGAATTTGGAAACCGACAAGATGACACGCACACGGTAACCCACATGTTGTTATAATTAAGCAACCACATCTCTCTTGGCTTGAACCAACAAATTTTACCCTTTCTAGTTCCTTTCCAATGAGTTGTATACATTGTCTTGAGATAAAATCGTGCAACTTGGCATGTAATTGAGTGTTATACTGATGCTCAATGTTGATAATACTTTTTTGAAACGGCACTCTGATGGAACCTAGATGCAACTTCAACATGGTGTTCATAGAATCCCAATTTCGACATAAATCACCCCAACTTGTAGTCAGCATGTTTTTTAGTCTCCAATGAGCAAACTCCATCCTAAAATCCATAAATAGAAAAACATGTTTCAAAATGTTTTCGAAATATAAACATAAATGATAATAACATCAAAATGTCATGATCTGTATACCTGTCTGTTGTTGTGTTCCCTAAATGATGACTTGTTAGTTTATGCATCAACAAATCTTTCTTTATAAGGTGTTAACCATGTTTTATTCACATACTTATCAAATAAAGGAATATCAGCACAAACACTTTCAAAGTGCTTGGAGTGTACATCAAACTTATGTTATGTATTTGAATACATGATATTGTTCCATTGATCCATGACATGTTCTTGTCTTTCTGATTTCACATACTCTTTATATTTCATGCTCACATTTTTTGAAATATGGAACATACACAAAAAATGAGTTGCATTTGGAAAGACAGATTCCATGGCATTCATCAATGTAAGTTCTCATTCCATTATCACAACCTCCAGTATCAATTTCTCGGAAGAGAACAACTCTTTGAGATTCTTCAGTGCCCATGTGAAATTTTCCTCTCTTTCATGTTACAAATAGGCAAAGACAACTAAAAATGCCAACTTCATTGACGTAACACCAACAATCTAAAGCAGTGGTATCCGGTACCTGCACGATTAAAATTCACATAACCAAACATCTCACTCAATATCTACAATAGATTTTAGGATGTGAAAAGTAGAGTTCTTGCCTATTTG